>VDFB02353493.1:279558648-280292282 GCA_007258455.2 Sequoia sempervirens | reverse complement strand
TGGGAGACCCTAGTGTAGACACAATAGGAGAAGTAGGAGGCACTGACCTTGATGTGGAAGGCATTGTTCTTATCCCTGGAGCACTTGATGTCTCCCCAATCTGCTTGTTCTTTAACCTATCTACCTTAGTCTATAGCTCAACATTCCTTTGTTGCATCTTGCTATATTCCTCAATTATGGAATTTTACTTCTCCATTAAGCTTTTCTTTTCAACCTCCTCTCTTTCAGCAGTCTTTCAGGCCAATTTGGCCACATTTACAGTAAAATTAGTAGCCTTTGTGGTTTAGGTCTTTGAAGCTCTCTTTATTATCAACCCTCCTCTTAGATTTGGGTTAATATTAGTAACATTCGACTTTCTCCCTTGAGGGGCCAAAGCCCAAATTGCTAAAGTTTCATACTCTTCACTAAAGGCATAATCTTGCAATGTTTCCTTGACCTCTTCTTCAGAGTCTTGTAAGGGGTGCTTGGAATTTAGAATAGCATTGAAAGCTACAACATTTGCAATGTCCCATTCAAGTAAAATCAAGACACCAACTTGATTTACTAATTTTCTCCCCTCCTTAGGAGTGATGTTCTTGAACTCTTCCATTAGTTCAACTTTCACTTCATCATCATTCTCCTGGTCTAACCTATCAGGTCTCAATTCTCTTCTCCTCTTGCATTTATCTTGATATTCTTCCAATTTCATTCTCCATACTAGTTGCAAGAAGACCAGAGTTTTTACAAATGCATTGTCATCTAGAAACTCTTTACATGCCTCCATTCTTGCATCTTGTACACATTTTCCTTTCATATCCAAATCAAAGAGAACCAATTCAGCCAGCCTAGGAGGGAAGGCATACCCATCTACATGTCTTGGTTAGTGACAACAATATCATCCACCAAATCCTCTTGTGATTGTTCAATTCTTTTCCTTTTAGGGCTTGGCTCTGATGGTGGTGGTGAGGGACTATTTTCAGGTGATGCATCCAAGTCAATAATCTTAATTGCTCCAGGCATTTTGAACTTTGGACCTTTTTGTGTAGGCAATTTCATTATTTTCTTTCCCTTTCTATCCTCTTCTTCTTCATCACTACTATCATTTCTCTTCCTTTTGTAAATATGCCATCTTTCTATAGGTTGGTAAGTTGGCCTCACTTCAATTGGCCTGGCATCTTGCTCCTATATGCCCAAATTTGACTCCAAGTTTATTTTTTTGGTCATCAAGGTGCCCATGATTTCTTTGAAGTTTCCCATCAAGAAGTCAATTTTCTTATGATATGGATTGAACTCCATCAATGGATCATACTTTGGATCCATTTTGTGCACAATAGCCAATAGCTTGTCATAAGCTACCCACTTCTCCTTGTTCAACTCCTGCCTATTTAGGTCAAATTCATTTCTAATCAAGTCTTCAGGGAAGTTGAACTCATGCACAAACTTACCACCTTTTATCCTTTTTTTGAAAAGAGAAAAGAATCCCTCAGGATCATGTTGTCGCTTGGGGCCACACCTCAAATGGTATTCCTCAAAAAATTTCCCAAAATGTATCCAGCCTCCCTTTGAAAAAACAAAATCTGACACCACAGTGTAATCCAGGAAGAATGTTCCTTTACCTTTCCAAGTAAGGTTGTCCTCATGGATACAACCAATCTACCACATGACTTCTGCAAACCCCACTCTTGGTGGCACATTGTACAACAATATATGAGGGGTCCCCTGAAAACCATACACCCTCAAGACAATGTTGATTGGGTATGGAATGATATCACCCCAGTTATGGCAAACCTTCAATTATGGCTTCCTCCCCTTTTTTCTGAGGAAATAATGCAACTCCTCAGGAATCCTAGGTACATTTACCATCAACCTGGCTCTCAATCTAGAAGCAAAACAATTGTAAAAATGCACATAACTGGTGTTTTCCCTATTACATGATAAATTTGTAGTCCATACTTGCACCGAAAATCTTTCTCCATCAACCCACTGCCTTAACTCCATCTTCTCAGAGAAGAATTCAACATTTTTATACAAGAACATATACATTAACATGGAATACCAGAAGAATGGAGTGCCTGTATCATTTTTCTGCAACTTTGATAGCCCTTCATGTATCTTTTCGGCCAATAAAGAAGAAAAATCATAAATTACTAAGAAATTAGGGTGTTGTATTTGCACCCCCATAAAAATGTAAGCAATAGGCATCACTGTGTTGGGGTGAAAACCCAAAATTTGGCACAATGAGTAAAAGGTAGCCAAGAAATGCTTTGCAAAGCAATTCAGTCTGAAAAGGTTCTTGGTCATTAGGGCTAATATGGAATTTTGAACCTCCTACCCTAGCCAAATGAGGTGGGAGCAACTTAGCTCTGAAAAGTGATTTCGACCTCCCATATTCCTGCTTCATCTCTTCAAGATCAATAGGAACCAAGAATGTACTAGGATCACTCAGATCAAAAACCTGCTAGAATTCCTCTTTGTTGATGCTTAACAGAACCTTTCCATCATTATCTCGAATCACCCGTGTGACAGGGTCATATCATGCAGCCACTACCCTAAGCAAGTCTATATCAGGGAACACATTCGATACCACTAACTTCTCCATATCATACATCCAACCATTAGAAAAGGGGTGGGGAAAATTCCTCTGTCCAAACCACAATCTGAACATCTCTAGACCAGTAAGAGGAACCCTAGCATCAACTATGTTAGAACAATTATATACTAATCCCTCCCCTAGATTTTTTCCTCGCATCAAAACCAACCCCTTCTTCCTATCATTTGTCGACAAGGGCAATTGATTCAGGAAATCATCATATAAGTTTCTACTTAAATAATCAATCTGGCCAGAGTGTTGCTTTGTCGGTGCCATCCTGAGTAAACTAGGGCTTCCTTTCTATTTCAAACTTTAAACAAACTAGGGCTTAAAAAATATGAAACTATAGAACAAAACCTTGCAATTTCCCACAATTCAATTAACTTATAGCCCTAAAACAACTATCGACAAGCCCTACGACAAGCACACAACAAATTTCCCCCAAATCCAAATTCAAAATAACCAAGAGATACAAAAATGAACTCACGGCTTTGCATTTGCAAAAACCAAAATTCTTGTTGTAACAATTTGTAACTTTGTCCTTGGCTCCGCAACTACTCCGCAAAGATGTTTTGAATGCTTTATGATACCAAAAGCAAAAGAAAAATTGCTTTATTTTGATCAAACCCTGGCAGTAGATGTCATGTCCACCATTAAAGCTTACTCGCACGCTGCACAAACGGCTCCAATCGCATTTGATGTAGATTCAAATATAGGTCATTGATCTTTCACCTTGGTCAGATCATCGAACGGCTGCCTTCAAATCAAACTGACATAATCTCCATTGCGGCAACAATGGGCCCACCATACCACGCGTTGCCAACAAAATCCACGTGGTGCTCACCAACGATATCACAATTGATAAAAACCTCGCAACTTTTGATCACGCGATGGCGGGCAACCATGGATCTTCAACCATCGACAATCCAGTTCATCCAACATAGTCACCAGCTTTGTCTTTAAGCATCAAGCACCTTTTCTACTGAGATTATAACATCTACGTTGATTTGAAGCAAGTGCATCTCATAAACACTTTAATAACCCGTTGCATAATGTATTAAAATCAAATAAATGCATCAAAGTATTTTATCATCCCTTTGGCATTACTAGACAAGACATGTGGCACTTTCCTGTGATATCGCGATCAACCAAGACAGTGTGGTGGGGTCATTGCGGGATGGTGGGGAACGACTGAGATCAAACGATGATTGATCAACGATCATGTGAACTTGTCCCTCTGCAAAATAAAAACATTTATTAAAGGAATAAGGGGACATCACTAGGCCAATGACAAACAATGACATAAGTTGTCACTTAAATGAGGGAGCATGAGACCATCCAAGAATTAAGAGAATAAAATTAAACAAAGGAAATAAAATGATAAAACTAAAGGGGGCCAGACCTAGATGAAGCGATGGGACTTAAGATGTTTTAAAAACCCTCCCAAAAAGTAACGGTCGAATAGATTCTTCCTAAGGCGTAAGATAATACTAGGGTTTTACATGAAGAAAAAGGTAAAACCCCAACCCTAGGCTTTTCCCAAACACCATAGATGACCAGAGACATAAGGTAGGATAAAACTTTGAAGTTCCATCAGGTAGATGGTTAAAAGGGTAGAGGGGAGAGAGATGTGAGAGAGAGAGAGAGAGAGACCTGAAAGAGGGGGAGTGGGTAGGAGGGTGAGACTTGAGAGAGAGGGAGGGATGGAGGGACGGAGTGGGATATAGATAGAGGGTAGAGGGTTTAAGGGTTAAGGGTGTATGGTTTAGGGTTAAGGGTAGAGGGGAGAGAGATAGAGAGAGTGAATGAGAGAGAGACCCCGAGAGGAGAGGTAGGAGGAGAGTCCTGAGAGGAGGAGGAAGAGAGATAGAGGCAGATAGAGGGTCAAGGGCTTAAGGATTCTAAGGGTTATGGGTAGAGTGGAGACATTACAGGAGGAGGTGTGTGAGAGAGAGAGAGAGAGAGAGAGAGAGACTCTGAGAGGAGGCAGAGGGGTAGGAGGGAGAGACTTGAGAGAGAGAGAGAAAGAATTAGGAGGGGGAAGGGAGAGGGAAGAGGAAGAGGGAAGAAACAACCCATTAGATCCCCATTACGGATAAAATTCATAAAATCGGGATCTCCCATACATATTTTCGTTGAAACCTAGGCTTGAACCTCTCCTCATTTCACATGTTTTTCTTCACAAAACTCTTGAGGATAGCAACTATACCTTCTTTACTTCTCATCCTACGCCCTATTCATGCATCCTACAATTACAACAGTATCCATGGGGCCTCTTACACAAGCTACAGTAATCACAAAAAGTGTAAGAGCCCCTTATATCATGTTTGGACTAGAAAACCCTCAAAAACAGGGTAACCGGGTTGTATGCAAAGAAATGAAGCTTTCTAACTCAAATCAATGCCTAAGCCCTCAACCTGATTCAAATTAAAGCTGCAATATATCTTCTAACCCGAATTGATTTCACATCAAAATATGGCTGCATGTGACCGCATTAAAGGCCGACATAATAGAAAAATACAGAAATTTTGAAGAAAAACACGCATTTTTGAATGTCAGAGTCTTGTATTTTAAATCCTCAACCATCAACAACCATTACAATGATCACTTTATGCCTTTTAAAGGCCTTTTACACATCAACCACTAAACAACCACCTCTACAACTAACTTTTTAATCTTTTATGATCATATGAAACATAAAACACACTAATTTCAAGGTTGTTAACATCACTATTGAAATGTTTTAATTTTTTGACCTTTCAAACATTAAAAAGTACATCATTAAATTAATTATGTAATGGCATAAAAATTAAAAACATCATGAATTAATTATCTAACCACATAATTCAAATATAATTCTATCAAGAAATTAATATCAAATAGATAATATAATCGCATAAGTCATACATTTCAATGTCATTGATCTTCTTCTTCATCCAACTCTTTGTCTGTATCATCTGATCCAGATTCGACATTGTAAGAATTTGTCATATCATCATCATCATCATCGATATCAGTTTCGATAATGTTATCATCCACACAGATATCATCTTCATGAACATTAACTCCTACATCATCATGATCTAGTTCCTCCTCTTCAACATCTTCGTCAGGGACATCATCAAATAATTGTTGATCCTGATCATCATCTACATCATCTTCTAGTTCTTCGGTATCTTCTTCTTCCACCACATTATACTTTATCAACCTTCCTCTTGGATCATGTATAACAACAAATGGCCAACCCGGTTTACCTGGAACCTCTGAGTAAAATACCTGCTCACATTGGCTTGGAAGAACATAGGGCTCATTTCCAGCTTGCTCAATCGACCTTGTATTAACCATGGTAAATCCATTATCATGTTCAATAATAGCCCTTCGTGATAATTTTCTATTCAATCATAGCCTGCACTACAGATCTATCTAACAAAATTAATCAAGGACTTAAAGTCACACTAAGTATATCATCCAAAATCCCACAGTATCGATTTTTCTCGAGACTTCGGATGTATGCCACTTCTGGGGATGAAACATTAGTCACCTAAAAGAGTGTAGTTATACCAAAATCACAAGTTTTCTATGTCATCCAACTTTTTGATTCGAAATTTATGACCATTGCACCACATAGCCTTGTGGTGTTTCACCTGCAATATGTCAAACATGTAAAAATTATTGCAATATTGTCAGTTGATAAACATATTTATTCTTGGCCTAATGTATGCAAAGAAAACAATCTCAACATATATATACATCAATATAATTGAAAATAATTAAATAATATGGGTGATTAATATATTTATACGTACCTATTTATCTCTTAAACCATATGCTAAATCAATTTCCCTTTGTGTAACATTGGAATCTCCATTACGATGAGCTTCTTTAACCAATGAAGCTACACCTTCCCATGTTAATACACGACCAGATTGTTGACATTGTTCAATCCATATCGTCATACAATCAATATTGTTTGCAATGTATAAATGTAGTGCATCCCACTCGACCAATCAGACAAAAAAATTTAAAATTCACAAACGACGATAATTATTAGTTAAATACCACAAGATACTTAATCTTAATTTATAATTACGTATATTGAAGATTAAAAATTAAATAAATACAATGTACATAAAAACCATATGTAAAATGTATTCCAATTAATCTCTATGACCATCTTATAATTACCTCTCACTTTCATCAATCTACCTTTCCCTATCAGGTACTCCCCTTCGAATTTGTTAATGGAGTTGGGATCCCAAATACGATCTACATGGATCTTTGCTGCAAACTTAGGAAGATATTCACTAATGTACACCATGGTCTGGTATACCATATATCCCTCCACCATAGAACCTTCAGGATGTGTTCTTTGTCTAACCAAAGCCTTCAAAATTTTCAAGTGTCTCTCAACCATCCATATTGACCTTGTGTGTACAGGTCCACACAATTCAATCTCCTCAACTTGGTGTATGAGGTAGTGTTCTTGTGCATTGAAAAATGTCAAAGGTAGACACTTACATTTCACACATTAACAAGGAATTTTTCTCTTCCAATAATTTATATCTTCTTTATGGATTTCTTTAGATGACAACCATCTACAAGTGATTCAAGGCGCAAATATATTAACGAGATTTAACAAAAATATACAGTATATTACATAACAAGTAAAACAAATGGCAATTATAAGATGTATACAACGAATTGAACAAATTTCACTACTTACCTAATGTATTTTCCAAGATCATATATAATTTGCTTGACATTTTTGTCGAAGTTGTCTACAAGAGATAAAGGTAGAACGTACTACAACAATTATAAAATGATCTTTTCGTTATTTTTCCAAAAGTAGTAAACATAATACACTGAAAAGTACATGCATTATACAAGTGTATATAATATACCAAAATAATTACCTTAATGAAGGTATGTCAATCATGTATTTTCATCCCTGACCCAAATTCACCTTTCTTTGTTATTATATTGTTTATGTTCATAGCAAATCCTATGGGAAATTGAATTTTTCGTATGACTTCTTTTATAGCATTCATTTGTTGCTCTATTAATAACCAAGGAAAGGAACTTATATTAATTTGGTCTCCATTGATATTTAATTGAATGACTTTTTTCATTGCATGATTGGCTTCCTAAATGTCACTACAAATTTTGACAATTTTTTCTGTCATGCCTTCCATCCAATATTTTTCATAACGCATGTTATATTCTTTCTCGAGCATGCATTGTATCAAACAAATACACAATTTAGTCGCCATAGTAGGGCAACCTACTAAATTTTCTCGATAATCTTTCACCCCTCGTGGAATAATTCATTAAATAATTTTAATCTTCATGAAGCATATATTAAACAAATTAACAACGACAATCATTGTCAATTACAACATGAGTAAACACAACACAATATAAAAATATAAATTCAAAACATATCATATATGATAGATAAACAATTTGATCCGATGTATAACCTGACGATTGATTCTATTATATTCCAACTTCCATAGGTGAGGTGACATTCTTCGTGGTTTTGATGTAGTCTCCTCTTTCCCATTGAAAAGATATTTTTCAGTAGTTCGATACTTATGATTTCTATAGAGGAAGTGCCTATACTCATCAAACACCTACTTTCCTAAACTTGTTGAACGACGAGATTTCATCTTTGGACCACAAATTGGACATGCAAATTTTCCCTTTGTTTGAAGACCTGCAAGATCATATATAATTGGATTAAATATGTCAATTTTTATAATTATATATAATGAACAGATTATTTAAAAAACATGCATAATATCTACTTCATTAAATTGTAACATTATTAAAGGCAAAATAACATTATAACATACCACAAAAATGCTAGCCTTAGCATCATGAATTGTCCATACAAGCATTGCATGGAATTGAAATTGTTCCTTTGTCCTATTGGTCTAGAGACGCCATACATAGTGGCACCATTCCATAACTTTAGTAACTCGCCGACAAGAGGCTCGACATATACATTCATATTCCTTTTAACTGGTACTTTACCTAGTTGACTGAACATAAACATTACATAATTATTATAACCATTTTATTCCAATATATATACATTATTGTACATGACTATTAAATGAAAAAAATATGTCAGTATGCAACAAATAAGACAAATGAGATGCTACTACGTTAAAGAAAATTGATGTAAACAAATACTTGGAACAATCATTGACAACATTATGTGCTCCCTCTTTATTGACATCCATGGATGAATGTTATTGTTGATAACAAAACAGTGCCGGTAATATTAGATTCCCTAACTTCCAAATGGATTGACACCATCTCGCTTCCCAATGAAAGCCTCGAGATTTACGCTGTGGTTCTTCTTTAAAGTGTGGCCATTTTTTTTCCATGTCCCTAAATGTAGAACCATCCGCAAGCATTCGAAGAATGTCATCTCCACTTCTATTTTGTGCATGGCAATCCATAAATTGTGTTAAGCTTTCACACCTAAATAATTGTTGCATACATGGAATAATGAGAATATAACGAGACACCTTTTTTGTTAGTTGATCTCGCTTTGATATCTATTGATATGACATTCTAGGCATTCTCATGGTAAATTCATGTTGTTTATGATATATAATATGATCATTGGGACATGCATCTATTTTGATACTCCATTCGATATCTTTCATAATGCCAAATAAATCTCGGTATGAGCGAGGTAAAATATTTGATGGTGGTAACAAAAATTCACCAATCAATCTACAACAAAAAATAATTTGTTAATATAAAGAATATTAATGGTACATATTTCATCCTTTATTTACTAGTGATGAACTAACAACAATTAAAATAGATGAAAAAACATGACATATATGACATACCTTAACATCCGTGAGATTGCTATGTTTGATAAATCATTCATAACCTTCAAGTTCAACAAAAACAATACAACAAAGAGAAGAGTTATTTGGGAGCCTTCATAAAAGGGCTCGTATGCCTTCTCAAGTATAGGTAAATCATGAACATCATCAAAGTCATCTCGATCATCATGATCAGCTCTGCCACTAAATGTGTCATGGATCAATGTATATGTACCATCATCTTCAACTGTGTTTTCTGGCGCATGATCATCTTTTTCCATAGGATCATTAACTTCATCTTCGATATTCACAGCTCCATGTTTGTCCGCTTGCAAAACCACATTCTCTGGGCCGCGATAATCCATATCATGTTCCCTAGAGCGCCCCACCTTTATAATAATGATAGACACAAATAAACTATGATCATGATCAAGTGATATATATATATATATAATGTTAAAACGATATAAACATTTACAAATTCAATCAATATAAACACATATAATGAACAACTTACCAATGGACGATAATCATGCCCCCTTCAACGTGACCATGTTGCCTACAATGTTTCTCAGCTATTGTGATTAAAATTCATCTCGTTTCTTTAAGCCCTTGCAAATATTGCAAGGACAATAACATTTCCCATCACCCTTTCTTTTCAATCTAGCCCACAATCTATCAAGTGTCTCTTCATTTTGTTCTGGACTAATATTATCTGACATGATTTTTCTTTACCAAGTTTGACTATTTAGATCTTCAAAAAATATCAAACTCACACTCCAATAATTTTTATTCATAGACAGGTAACATAATCTAATAATTCTGATATTTTACACCAAAAAAATTTGGCATGCAACCACCCCTGCAAAAGAGAAGATAGTCTGAAGTTAATGACCCCAAAAAACACTTTAAAATGTTAATTCCAAAACTTATTAAATTATGATTTTACTATGATTTCTAACCGTTAGACTCCTAAAATTAGAATATTGTACTTGATCGCAAACTTCCTACAACGATGGAGGTAGCGAGCTAGTAAGAGCAAGTGACCCATTCCTAAGGAGCAACAAGTCAGAATAATCATTGCTAATGTCAATACAGATTTATCCTTTTAGTTAAAGATGCAATGTGTCATTTCTTATGATGAGCTTATCCCTAGGGCCCTCAACATTGAGAGAGCCCTAATCGCACAAGGAAGCACACACTAGTAGAATTTGGAAAATAAATGACTAGGTGACAAACTTTTAGTCACAACAAATAAAAATGACTAAATTCTGCTCATTTTTTGCAACTCAACTATAAATGAGTAAATAAATTACTAGTTTGGTCGTTGATTAAAAATTATTTAGTCACACAAATAAAAATGACTAAATAGTTAGTCATTTATTTAGTCAATCCATTTGAATAAATTATTTAAGGAATCAATAATATAGCCCGCCAAAATACTCTAAAACTTTAATAAACATACCCTAAAACTTTTGTCAAAAACTTATTTTCAGGCGTAGCCCACCAGAATGGAGTTTTCATTTTAATAAACATACTCTAAAACCTTCGTCAAATCATTATTTTCAAGCATAGACTGCCAAAATGGAGAAGTGTTTTAGTAAAGAATGACAGAGAATGGTGAGGAGATGTGCGAAAGGAGGCATAGATTCATTGTTGCTTATCTCATTCCCTCGCTCAAGCCAACAAATCTTACATTGTTCCCGCTTACTATTTGTAATCTAGGTATTTACTTGACATATATTTGCATAATCTCAAATTCTTCGCAGACTTTGAAGTATCAATGTATCCTATATAGGGTTTAGAATGATTTATTTTAATTAAAAAAATAAATAAATGATGTATTTCCCTATAATTAGATAATATGGAGATCTCCTAAATCTACCCCAACACACTATCCTCTTTGGAACTGTATTCATTACTCCAAATACTAGGGTTTTGCATGTGACATCTTTAATATCTTCATGACCGTGGCTTTTAAATAGATCTCAGTCTTTGCTTTAATCCTTTTCATGGTAACCCTTGAGTTCCATAATCCACCTTCAATCTCTTCTAAGAATGTTGTCTTAAGCTAGATTGCATAGTATGCATATAAAGCAAGTCCTTCATACCTGCCATTGTTCCAAACCACCACTCACTGCCTTGCTTAAAATGTTGCCTCCATAAGCACAATAGCATGTTTTAAAATCATGGTTGCTGCTGATTGACCATTAAGGTCACCACTTTCATCAAGATACAATGAGATTTTTGTTTTCAAACTCTAGCGCATTATGCAAGATAACATTGTAATTGTCATGTGTACAATTTGATTTTCTTCCACATTTACTGTTTTGCTAACTTCCTATAAGACTGGGTATTGCACCCTTAGTTGCAATATCAAACAACTCACTCACTATCACTTGAAGATTCATTTCATGAGCATCCTTCTATAAAATCAAACTATGCCCTATAGACTGCCTACTTACTATAGGGGACTCATTGTTTCATAGTATTGTAGATCTTAAGATCCTTCAACCTTATTGACACTACTTCACAATCCACAAGGTATTATTCACTATTCTCCCAAATTTGATGAGTCTCAAAACACTGCTCAAACATGCAATCCACTACCCCTACTATACATTAATGGCTAAGAAGAAACATTGAACCTATGATTACCACTGTTACTTCATTTGGACAGTCATTCCCTGATTGCATTTGCCTTGTCTAACACTACCAAAAGCATTTGAAAAACCCTTAAGGTTAGCAAGGGGGTAAGGAAACTCACTGTTAAAATCTCCATTTTACTATGCAAGGTTTGAGCTTTATTATCTTGTCACTGCTTAGCCTATTTTTGACTGTCACATCTCAAGTGACTGTCATTCTTCTTACCGTAGATTGCATTTACAAATGTCAGTAAGCTACATAGTGTGCTTGTTATTGGCTACAATCTTTATATTGCAAGATTTTGTTACTACCTACATTGTCTCAATCTTTCTGGTATTGCAACCTCACTAATCCGCTATAGTTATTGTTTATGTTTCTACGAACGCCTAAGGTTTGTACCCTAATCATGTTCTTACCAATGCTTCTGTTGGTATTAAAAAACAACCTTAAATCTTGGGTCAGAAAATTAGTTGTCTTGACAAAGTTGTGGTATGATCTTGGATTGTATCCTAGAGTGTGTGGGAAGCTTGTGTTTGATCATTAAGGTATGTAAACCTGATCAGGGAAATGTATTCTATATAGCATGGGTCTTGTTTTAATACTTTCCATAATGGTTATTAGCAGATCATATTATTATAGTTTGCAGTAACCCAAGATTACATTCAAGTATGTAACAAACTTGGTTTGTAGTTTAAGCTATACACTTTTAAGTAACATTCATAAGGTTTAGAAAATCTTGATCACTCTCTAGAATAGCCCATTAAACATGGGTTGTGCTTGAATGTACTACATAATTGATATAACACAACCACTCTACATATCAACCAGAGTTATAGGCTCTTTATTGCAACAAGAGGTAATCACTGTTCGATCATGCTATAATTACATCCTAACCTGTTAAACTTGAGACAACTGAATGCACCCAATGATGATTGACACCTACATTATACAACCTGAATTAACTACATTATATGAGTGCCTCCATTTCTATCACAACATAGCCACATTAAACTTGGGTCACACATGAATGCATCCTGTATTTGTTATATTCAACCGTACATGATAATAGAGTTATGGATCACATAATTGATACAAGAATATGTTCCTTGGTTGTGATCTTATGGTGATTCCACACAACAAAATCGGACATGAAATTCTCAAAACCCTAAACCTCTAAAAATGAAATCTGATGACATGTTGCTTTAAAATATGATTTTCAAACCTGGAACTACAAATCTGACTTCACAACTGAATTCTGAAAAGACAATGACTACCCTCAACTTGGCGATATCTTCTTGAATTTTTATTTTTCCCAAGAAAATCGTCCTTAGTTCTCCACAAACTGTCTCAAGTAGAGAAAATTCACAAGTATAGCAAAACACTGTCGCAATAAATCAGCGAACTCACTTTTCTTTATGTCAGCCACAATTTGATTTTTTTTCTTATTTTTCATGTTTGTCAAAATTTTGAGAAAATGCTAGTCAAAATTTTGACGAAACCCAGGTTCATCAAAATTTTGACGAACTTTGGGGATAAACTTAAAAAATTGAAAATTACACATAAAATTTTACAAGCACTCGACAATACATCAAATTATACATATTTCGTCAAAAATTTTCGTTGGATTTTGCAGTCAAATGAGTTAGTGCGCGTCACCAGGAAGAGTGCATGCCAAAAGACAAGTGTATCAACAAACCCATGAAATATTTCCAATGGCAAAGCTCCTTACAATTATTATTATTAAAAAAAATCAAGAGATTAAGAAAAGCAGGAGAAAAATACCACTGGCCGGAATGAATGAAGTCAAATAAACTTTGTATGAACACAAAGTATTTGTATCAAAATTAGAATAAATATGCTCGACTAAGTAGCATGTATAAGAAATATGATATCTAATATATTACAATGAATAATGTAATGTATAATTTATGGGAACCCAAATAATTTTATGTACATAAAATTAGTCGATTTGATGTATGTGGGAATGATAATTTCATTGTAATTATAGTTGCATGGATATTAACTGCCACCAACTGAACTTGCTTATCAAATTTTACTAGTATAGCTAACTACAAGAAGAAATTAAAAGTAGCAATTAGGTTACAGAGGTAATTCTTGAAAGCATAAAACATGTAAATATTAGAAAGAGAAATTGTTTAAAATAGAAAAGAGTCAAAATGGGCAAACTGTTACAAATATTTTTTTGAATGTTTTTGAGGAGTAAAAAATAAGAGGAGCTTGATACCTAATTGCATAGATGGGGAGTGCACCTAAGTCCATCAGATGCTCTGTTAGTTGTCAGTGGCAAAGAAGGAAACATTGATGAATTATGGTGTTTAGTCTGCAAATGAAGAGGATACAGTGAGTTGTAAAGGCAATGAAAGAGGGAAAAAAAAGAAAAAGTAGAGCACAACAATGTCAATTATCTTAAAACTTACAAATGACTTGTTTCTTGTTTTCATCATGATAGAAATCATCCTTGCTAGGAGACACAGTTTTCATGTTGATTAGTTTTTGTGAGCAAATGAATAAAAAATGCAAAAAATGAGTATGAACAAGGGATGGGAACTTACGAATCACTTGTTTTTGGCTTCAAACATGATATGTATAAACCTTTTCAAAATACATGGGTTTTGTAGAAATATGAAGCTACAATCAGGTCTTTCTTTCTTTCGAAGTTGGTAGACATAGATCATGTTAAGAGACAGAGATGTCTACCTCATCAAACAATCTGAGCAAGTGAATAAACAAAACCCAAATGATAATGCAAGAGTTTTTTTCCAAGTTAGCCTGTTCTGAGAGCCAGCATAAGGAAATGAATAAACACTACAAGTTATTGAAGTTTATAGCATAAGCCAATAACGAGAGTTACATTACAATTTATTGACATTAAACAAAATTGGCACATTATATATGCATAAGTCTATTATTAGAATGCTATGCATGCAGAGAAAGAGAAAATGTGAGAGGACAACCATATAAAAAAAGATTAGAATTCATGGAACATTTCCAATATTAACCAACATATTCCATCCTGGCATAATCATTTTGTGATATATTTAGTAATTATGATAGCGAACCTATCTATTGGAAATATTTCATAAGTGTTTTCATTTTTTCGTATGGTTATGTTCTCGTACGTACTCTAACTAGGGATACATGGCATTTAAAGCATTAGATTTGCATTTACTATTTGTAAGTCCGTAGACTGAGATGCGGTTCTTATCTACCTTGTTTGTTCATTTGCCCAAATTGTTTGATGAGGCAGAGATTTGTGTTTGTTGAGAGAGTTTACGTCTACCATGTTGAAAGCAACAAAGGTGAAATTTGTAAGCTCCTATATCATTTACACTTTCATTTTGGAATTGTTTACTGAACAGGTTAGATTATTTTATGAGAGTGAAATTAGTACCATTTTGAAAAAGTTTATGTCTAGCCTTTTGGTATTGAAGAATGAAGCATATGTAAGTTGCTACATCATTTTCAATGCCATGCCATGTTTTTTTGCATCTTTTCTTTTTATGAGTCAATGCTTATTGTTTAGTATTTGTGAGTGGATTTAGGCTTGTAATCTATTGTGATGGAAGCAGGAAAAGTGGCATTTGTAAGTTACTCTATCTTTTATGCCTTGATTTTTTTCATTAGTTAGCTAGTTTGCTTCGGATATCTGATGAGGATGAAATCAATGCCTTTTGAGAGAGTCTATGTGTGCGATTTTGGAATTGAAAAAACAAAGCCTTAGTGAGTTCCTATATATATACATTGACATTAATGAGAGTTTCATGATCTTGCAAGATTGGGGCGATAAAGTGCAAATGTACTGCTCAAGACGCCACACGTCCCCATAAAAATCCCATGGAAAAACACGACTATATTATGCTTCATTTTTTCATTTGTCTATTGCTCAATACAAATGTATACAAAACTACAAAACAACACTATAGAAGACATATGAGCTTACAAACACCTTGTTTTTCACTCCCAAACAATAGACATAGACCCTATCAAGAGACAAAGACTTAATCATTTTACACCTAGTAATTTTCCACTTACTTGGACATAATTTTTATATTTTCCAAATAAATTCAAGTGTAGTCGCATAGCATGCATGCCAAGGAAATACTACTTCCATTCTTAATCATGACAAGCACATTATCATGCTAAGTTGTTCACGATTTTTGGAATTGGAAAACAAGGCGTTGGTAAGTTCTTATATCTTTTACAGTGTCGTTTTATAGTTTTTTGCATCTGTGCATTTTATGGTTAATTTGTACTGTGTGCACCCATGCATTGCAATTGCACTTGAATTTATTAAACAACAATGAAAATTAGATCAAATTAATTGGAAAATATGTGGGTATAAAATCATTGTATCCATGTGGTATGTTTGCAGTTTGTGTGTAAATGTCTATTTTTTGCTATTCTTTATGGATTAGTGTCTATTGTCAAGTTAAATACTTAGTTGGACTTCAATTTATTCGATCAAGATCAAAATTGTTCGTAATTTAAATAGTTCCTGGTTTTGAAGTTCTAATTCTGTTGAGAAAAGTATTATTTTTGCTGTAGAAACAATAGGCAAAAACTCATAAAATGCAAAGATGCCAAAAAGTATAGACTGATAGTGTAAACAATAGAGGAACTTACAGGCAGGTTGTTATTTGGTTCAAGTATAATGGACATAAACCCTACAAGCAGACAAAGACTCTACTTTCATTAAATATTGTAAGTAGATGAATAAGCAACATAGAAAACAATAATGTAATAGATATAGCAACTTATAAATTCTTGGTCTATTGCTTAGACTATGAAAGTCATAAGTTTACTCAAGAGACACAAGGCATGTTGTCTTGTAACAGTTAAAGCAAGTAAATGAACAATGTAAACCATCCTTTCCTCTACAGGCTACAAACTTAACACTACAAGCCATTAATTATGCCTAGAGTTGGTGATGGTCGCAATAAGGCAATGATAGAGACCGCAAAGTGTAGAAAATCACAAATAGTAGACATTAATCCCTACTAATAGCTATTTTGTTACTGGTTGTTAGCATGACATAGATAAATTTTGGTCACTGAGAAATTTTCCATTCGCAGGAAGGACATTGGTAGAGCGAATAAACAATGCAAAAATTGTTTTCTCATAGTTCATAGAATTGGCATAAATTGGCTCAGTGCCTAAGACTTCATTTTCATGAAAGAATCAAGATAAGTGGATAAATAAACAATGGAAATGAAAAAAAGCATGTATATATATATATATATATTGTGTTATTGAGATTTGACATGGGAGCAAAAATACATAAGACAAAGACACGAGTAGAGCAGCAACATTGAACATAGATGAACTTACAGATGCATCAACCCTCTCTTCCAAAGCAGTACAAATAGGCCTTGTCAAAAGTCATGGATTCTGCTTGTGTCAGAAAATGTCAACAAGTGAAACAACATAGCAAAAAATGATGGTGTAAAACATATAAAAACTTACAAAGGCCTATTTTTTGCCCTCCACTATCATAGAAAAAAAGCATTTGAATAGTGGCAGATCTTGCCAATGTCAAATTATCTATCTCTGTTTTTGCAATATCGTCACTTGCTACTAATTTTTTGGTCTTTTTTTTTGCATTATCCTAATACAAACATATTCAGCATTGTAAAAGGTGTAGGAAATTACATTTTCCTCATGGTTCATTTGAAATAATGTAGGCATAAAACCCTATGAATAGAAACATATTTCATCAGCCTCAAACAATATGAGGAAATGAGTGCACAAGCAAAGGAAATGAAAGTGTAATTGACATTGGAACTTACAGATGTCTTGTTCTTTGCGTTGAACCCAATCTGAGCAAGTGGAGGGGAAACATAAACAATTTTGGGATAACAGATTTAAGAGTTCACAGTTAAAGCCATTAGTAAATTGCAATTGCGTATAAACGAAAGAAATGATAATTAACAGATTTTAGTGTCAACAAACAAGGTGAACAATTGAGTACACAACACATGAGAATTATAGTGTTGTAGGAGTGAAATCAAATGTAGATACAAAACATGTAAGAATCAAGGCAAAGCAAATGAGCATGAATGGTCCCTGAGAGGCACTGATCCTACAAGAATCGCTTAGTTGCATTTGTGCAAGGGACACAAACAATGTTGTTCTGAACGGAGTGGAGACTTCTCATCATAAGCTATTAATGAATTGCAAGAGCATATAAATTATAAATGTTGGAAATAGGATGTCATTTAATTGCAATCCTAAACATTATTTATTTCATGTATCTCCTAAGTCCTTGGAATGTGTTAAAAAACACTAAGATTAGG
This sequence comes from Sequoia sempervirens, assembly GCA_007258455.2. Classification (NCBI taxonomy): domain Eukaryota; kingdom Viridiplantae; phylum Streptophyta; class Pinopsida; order Cupressales; family Cupressaceae; genus Sequoia; species Sequoia sempervirens. The sequence goes on along the minus strand of VDFB02353493.1, from coordinate 280,273,902 downwards.
AAGATATTAATATTTGATGAAATAATCATGTTAATTGGCATTTGTAATTAATTCTAAATTTTGGGAGAATGTGAGGGCGTCCATTTTGAGTTCCTAAACAATAGGGGCACATGGGGCACCCACATGGTAGGTGACACTCACCTTAAGTTCAGTTAACTATTCAGAATAAGAGATAACACTTTTGAATGCATGTAAAGATCCTAGGAGTTAGGGTTTGATGTTTGCATGCATGAAGTTCAATTTAGTTCAATTCAGATAAGTTTAGTTCAGTTTGGTTATCTTCGGTTAGTTTTAGTTGAATGCTAGTTGACTTCAGTTAACTTGGAATGCATGGCTAATGACTTGAGTTGCATGACAGATAACAAGGACTACCTTCAGTTAATAGGGGATGACCATTCTTGTATGAATGGTGTTGAGAAATGTTTCAGTTAATAGGAAATGACCTGGACCCAACTTGGGCGCCCAAGTTGGCTTCTTGAATTAACTCCTTTGCATGGTAAGATATTTCAAAAGGCTAAGTTAAGTGGGACCACTCTTGGGTGCCTACTTTGAGGATGAAGCCTTGAAGATATTTACAGAATAAAGGTTGAGTTGGCACTTCAGTTTGGGACGCCCAAATGCATGAAGATGAGGATTTGACATTGTTCTTCACAGTTAAACTCTACTTGGAAGAGATAGGCATACCTTTTAGGGATAAGGCTTGAGCATTGTAATTGTAACTCATGTTGAGTTTACAAAGTTGATCAAAGCCTATTTATCTCAAGCAAGTTGAAGAGAGTGATTATCAATTTTATTGCAGGTTGTGAAGAAGATTTGGTGAAGGCAAAAGAGCCATTCTCAAGAAAGAATTGGAGCTATTGTAATCTACATCAGAGATTGAATAATAGAATAATTCTTGGTGGAGTTTTTTTTGGAAAGGGTTTCTCCATGGTATATGCTTGTGTAATCTTTCTAATATCTTGTCTAATTCTTCTATCAACTTCTGTCTTCATTCTACAAACAGTAAAATGAATTAATTAGATAATCACCCACAAAGAATCTGTAACAAAGGAAAGCATATTTATATCAACAATCTTAAAGTTTTACAAAGTATTAAGCTAAGAAAACACCTCAATTTTCAACAATAAATAATGTTGAAAAAGGTCTAGGAAGATACACATGTCTTCTTTTTTATACATTAGCAATCAATAAAATAAGACATAAATAAACATGCACTGTCCTTCAAGACATAAAGCATGTTATATTGAACACAGATTAAATTTAGTTTCCTTAAATCTTTAATAGTTTTGAAAAGCAAAGTGCTCAAATTATATGTTGTGGCCATGATTTGTTCAAAACATCATACAATTGAAAAATCATCTTCGCTCTTTCCAACTTTAACTTGCAACTCATACTGCATTGGCACTTGGAAATGACTAGTACCAACAACACCAATTGGTCCAATAGAGAAATTATCATTTGATTGGATAAGTTGCAAAATGGTTGTGTCAGGAATCAATCTATGTTCTTGATAGACTTTCTCAATGGGTTCAATAATGCTTCTAGCAATCAAAACAAGGGAATAATCAACATCCCCTCTTTTTTATTGTGTTTTTTTTCCTAATGACAAATTTCATGAGATGGACACTTGTATGTGATGATAACAGTGGCATAAGTGTGTAAATTAATTTGTTGTTGATGTTTGCAATGATTGTCATTTGACCATGACTATTAACTAAATCAACATGCACAATTGTTGCTTTTGGTGGTGTTTCAGGGGTTGTGGTAATAGTAGGCCCATAAACAACCAACACGTTGCCTTCAAATGGTAAGCCTACTTGCTTTCTGCATATATCGAAGATGGTTGATGGCTTTGCAATTGCTGTTTTGAATTTGCACGTTGCAACATGAAGAATGACTAAAACTAAATTTTTAATTATACATATAAAGAGTGAAATCTTATACATGTTGTGATAGCCCCAAATCTGTCTGCATTCTCAGTCTGTTTATCTACTGTTGGCTTCAAAACTGCTCCAAAAAGAAGGTCACAAACATATACTATAATGCATTAACTGCAACTATTTACTATCTCTAAAAGAAATGACATTGCAATTTTCCTAACAAACAACGTATGATGTTTATGAGCCACATAATGAAAATAATAGCCAGATATTTGATCGATATATCTAGCCGACTATGTATTGTTTCTTACATGGTCCAGGTCACACCTTCTCACATTGTTATTGGCATAGATCCCTGCAAGACCAATGACCACTGGAAAACATACTATGCATTGCCTCTAAAATGGAAAACAATCTTTTTGTTTCAGCAACCACATATATATATAGATACACATACATATATATACATAAACATATATATGTATATATAGACCTCATTATATGCACATAGAGGTGCACACACATATATACAACTACATATTTATACATACATGCATACATGTACACACATAAGCATATATGAAGATATACATATATGTGAGAACAAATGCATCAATACATACATACATATATATGCATATGTTTAAGTACATACATACATACATACATACATACATACATACATACATACATATATATATATATAACATCTAGAGGGGGAAAATGAAAATATATATGTTTGTACATATGTATGTATATATCTATACACACATGTAAGTGTATATGTGTAGAGTTATATATATGCATATGCACATACACACACACACCTATAAAGACAGTCAAAGAGGGAAGAGAAATGAAAAACTAGAGCACAATAGTGTAAATGATGTTAAAACTTACAAATGTCTTGTTTCTTGTTTTGAACATGATAAAAATAACCCCTGAGAGAAGACATAGTTTTCATATTGATTGGTTTTCCTGAGGAAATGAAAAAACAAAGCAAAAGAATAAAACATACAAATCACTTGTTTTTCTCTTTGAATATGATATGTATAAACCCTCTCAATAGACATGGATTTTGTACACATACCAAATTACAATCAGTTCTTTCTTTGTTTTGAAGATGTAAGGCATAGATTTCGTCAATAGACATAGATGTATGTCTCATCAAAAAAATTGAGCGAGTAAACAAAACCCAAATGATAGTGCAACAAGTTTTTCCCAAGTTTTTGCGTCTAAGAGGCAATGTAAAGAAATGAATAAACATTGCAAGTCATTGAAGTTTACAACAAAATTCATTAACGAGAGTTTGCAACCATATATATATGTGTGTGTGTCTGTACATATGTGCATGCAGGGAACAACACAAACAATCTTTTGCTTGGCAACTGTAGGTCTTGACACGACCATGCATTAATAGCAATTGCACTTGATTCTATTCAGAATATAGGGGAAAATAGATCCTAGTAAATAAAAAATGCACACACATATATATAGGCACACACACACATATATAGAAATAGATACATACACACATACATTTATACATATATATATGCATAAACATATATATCTACATACACACACACACATATATACATACATACAAATATATATGTATATATATATGTATGTATACATACTTAACTATATACTTGCATATATGTATGTATTTGTGTGCACATATGTACATACACACATACATATATACATATATATATATTATAGACATCGAAAATATACTGATTGACATCGTGCATCTGATCCTGACTTACTTACATCGTTTCTTCCTAAATCATCCCTCGGTCTAATTGTTTAATCAAATTTTCTTATCTGATTAAATTCATCAATATTCGTTTCTTAATTAAATAAATTATTTTGTCTAATTGAGTCACTTTCTCTTGTTAATTAAATCAATCCATCTGATCTAATTATCCCTATTTAATTAAATAATCAATTTATTTGATTAAATCTCTAAAGTCTATCCATTAAATTAAATAAATTAAAACCTTATTTGATTTAATCTAACACCATCCCTTTTTAATTAAATAAATCAAAATCTTTATTTAATTAGCCTCTTATCATATTCCTCTTTTATCATTTAAATAAATCCATAAATCTAAGTCAAATAAGTCACATCATCTAATACTCATGTTAAATTAATTAATCCTTGATTAATTTAATTCAATCTCATGTCACATCCTCTAGATAATGCAAGTTGCACATGAAAATAGATTTAATTCATTTATTAAATCCCTATTTTCCTTCACATGGCATCTTTTGGAATATTCTTTCAATTTGAATTCAAAAATTCCAAGTCAACATGTACATCCAACAAGGCATTTAAGATCTCTTACATGTCCTTTGCCTTGAGCCAAGTGGCATTTATGGCATTTTCCCTTCCCTCTTACATGTCATTTCAACAAATTTGAATTTCAAATATTGACATTTATTGGCACAAACCCCAAATCTTGCACAACCATCATCCTTTCATAGCTTGACAAGTGGCACCATATCCTTGGATGAAAGTTAGTCCCACATTGCTCAAATTTGGGCTTTCATCCATCTTGAAATCCTATAAATAAAGAGCTCCTCTCCTCATTTTATCATCCACAATTTGAGTAAAATTACCATGCTCAAATATCTATCAAGTTTCACACCATTGAGTTCATAGCTAGGTTCTTTTTGCAGATTTGGCTTGGAGTCTTCATCATTCATCATCAAAAGTGGATCAAAGTTCATCATCTAATCTACATATTGAAGCTTGCAATCATAGGAATTGGGAAAGGGCCAAATTTCTACATCAAATTGGTACCAATTCCCCCATGGGATCAAGTGTTTTCTATTTAAATTAGGATTTCATCTTTGGTTTATCATTTTTATTGTGTTCTTGCATATTTTCATTCCTAGTTTGAATTGTAAATAGATTTCATGGGGAATCCTTGTTTATACTTGCAATATCTAACTTAGGGTGTTTAATCTCCTTGTTTTGCATGTACATAGATTTGGGGTTCACATTTTGGCACTAGAAGGAGGGCTAGACATCATAAATTCTAACATTTCCTCAAAATTTTCACATTTTCTTGACACACAGGAAATTCCGACGCGGGCTCGTCAGCGTTGTTGTTTTTAGCGCCGCGAGCTTGTCAGCGTCGCTATTTTAGTGTCGCGGGCTTGCCAGCATCGCTATATAGCACCGCGCGAACATAAACTCTGCCGCTGGACTCATCCCGCTAAGAAATTTAAAATTTAAAATTGCGTCGTTGGACTCGCCGATCTACAAAAGTTTTGAAAAATTCTCAAACTCTAACACTTTTGAAAACTGCGACACTAGGAGAAAATAGCGACGCTATTGTGCTCTTTGTCCCGACACAGAGCGCTGCTGACTGGTAAAGCGGCACTGTAGGAGCGACGCTGAAAGGAAAAAATAGCAACGCCTTCATGAGTTGCGATGCTGGAAGACAATAAAATGGAGAAATTAAATTTTTAGCACGTGCTTTAATTTATGATTGCTTCTTCCTCTGTTTTCTTCTTTTTAATTTCTGTGTTTTTTTTTTTCTTCTTCAGAATTTAACTGTTTTTCATCTTTGTAGGTTGGAAGCCAAAAGCAAAGCAAGAAGGAGCATGGTGATGATATCTTGTTTAATCAAAGTGTTTTTAAACACTTAAGTGTTTGTTTAACACTTCCTTATAAATTTGTCATATTTTTCCTTCTTTAGAACACTAGCTTTCATTTGGGTTTAAAAAGGATTTTTTTTGTTTATTTCCTGCAAATGGATTTAAAAAGAATCTTAGGATCTACAACTTACTAGATTTTGTTTATAGATTAAACAATTGAACAAATGTCTTTCACTTGTGATTTGGTGCTCTAAAATGAACTCACATATTTATTTGAGGGTTTAAAAAGAACAAGTGTAGTTGTGTTTTTTCGTGAGGGCTTACTTAGACTAAAGCCATTGAAAAATGACGTATGCGCTTCTCGCGCTTTATAGCGATTTTGAGGATCAAAAGGTCTTTTCCATGACTTTGGGTTAAGACAAAGCAATCACCTCCACACTTTAATTTGGGCTTAAAATTGAACTATTGTGCGAGTGTGAGTGGGGGCATTTTCGCGTACATTCTCTCTCTCTATTGCTATCAAGATTGATCGAGTTACAGATTTTGTTCTTCATTCGCTTTTTTTTATCTTAGAGGGCCTGCCTTGTGGGAAAAAGTAATCACCTAAGGGAATGACTCAACCGGTAACACTCTAAAGCCAAGAGTATTTCCAGCCGGGATATAAATGCGGATATTGGAAGAAACGCCAATATCACGCGGTTGACTCTGACAAAATGGATCCAAAAGGGGACTCTTGCCACATTGGGTCAACTCCTACAAATGAAAAGTCCTTACTAGAACCCATGTGCTAGAATTTTCCAAAATCCTTAAACTATTTGTTGGTGCAAGAATGGTCGTTCTGAAGCCACCCCACACTTTTATGGTCTTCTAGTAGAAATGGAAAACATGCCATGGGAGTTTTATGGGTGTTGACGCTTGGTTGCCCCATATAAGTGAGTGTCGTGGAGGGGAGCCAATGGGGTCAAGCATCTAACCATTCGCTAGAGATAGGCGTAGCTGGACTTGTCCAAGTGGGAATCCAACAAATATTGTCTTACACATCCATAGGATTGTACTTATTCTTGAGTTACAAAATGCATTGCTTGATCGAAAACATCATGGAAACAAACACTTAACATTATCCAAATTTCAAACCCTTTTGAGGACAAATACAATTGACTCAATCCATATGTTATTGCTTTCCCTTGGGATTCACATCCTTGGAGGTTTCTAAACAGTGGATTATATCTCAATTTGTCTTCTTAAGTAAACAATAGGAAACCCTTGCCTTAAGTTCATTAAATTTTTACATAACATATCTTGTGGGGTTTGAAGAAATTAAGACATTGGACATCTTAGTTTGAAAACCTAATTGAAGAAAATGTTTTTTAAAATAAAGACATTAAGCAAAACTAAGCAAAAATAAACTTTCATATGTGTAGAAGACTCCAAATCCCAAAGCAAAAATCATTGATTGAAAATCTGAAAATGAATGTTCAAATGAAATCATTTCTTGGTTGCAAAGGTCATTAGGAAGCATTTGCATGCTCTTCAATACCTAGGTCTAAGCAAACAAAGTGTATCTTTTTAGGTTCATATTAGGATCAAAACATTATCAAAATCTTTTTCATCCATCCATCAAAACATCAAAAACATCAAATCCACCTCATCATCACCTTTTGGAAAATCTTGAAATCATCCTTGATACTAGGCTTTATGGCAAAATCAGAACCATCAATATCATTGAGACAAAATCTTTGAAAACATTAGCAAAAGTACCTTTTGGCTAGGTATGTGTAGATGCACCCTTTTGCATATACTTAGTCAAAGTTATCAAAATCATCTTGTCTAGCTTAGTATATGTAGATGAATCCTTCTTCATATGCTTAGTGAAGCAATCATCTTGTTTGAATAGGTATGGGTAGATGCATCCTTCTCCTCACACATATTCAAATTATCATCCTTTGAACAAAGCTATCCCGTAGATCATCATCCAACATCTTAGGGTCTTTTTGTCAAAATCAAATATCAAAATCAAAATCAAGGACCAAATCTCAAAATCTCAAAACAAATTAAAATCCAAAGTCCTAAAAGCCTAGTGTCTCATTCAAGATTTATCAAAAGCCAAAAACATCCATCTCATCCATCCCTAAACATCATCATTCATATCATATCATCACATTTGATCCTTAAGGCATCCTAAAAACTTTATACTTTGGGACATAAAATAGAGAACAATCCAAAGAATCAAGAGATTCATCTCTCATATTCTCAAAAAAATTGATCTTTGTTTTATGGTTCAAACGAGATCTCAATACAAGAAGAGTATGGAAGCCAACAAAGAAACACCCGCTTCAAGTGATCTTAGCCAAACCAATGCAGAAATGCATCCAGCAGAATCAAGCAATCCATTGACCCTCTCATCATCACAAAATCCCCAAGAAGAAAATCAAGGAGAGGACCCTACTTTTGGAATGTCTCGTGAGGAAATGACAGAAATGCTCCAAAATCTGGATAACCATTGAATCATCAACGTCATGATGAGACTCAACCCTTCATTGTACATGCTTGAACTAGCAAAATCAGGGGCCAAGTTGCCTTTGGATATTGATGTAAGTACTATAGTGGAGACATCCTTTCCACCTATCTCATCCACCATCCCCATCTCATCTACACCTCCATCCCAAAATGTCACACAAAACATCCCACAAATCACAACATCGTTTGCTCCAACCCAACCAAATGTCAACAAGGGAAACACATTTCTCAATGCTCTTCAATCACATCCCCTTGTTAACAATCAAAATTTGGACGCAAACACCACCATGGAACAAAACATACTCAACAACCCATTACACAAAAATGTTCCTCTCACTTTACATTATGACCCATCATCAACATCTTTTCATGGAGCACCACAAACACCTCTTCTCACAAATTCACAAGAAGAGGGAGATACATTCGGACTAGGGGGCTTATTCGACACCACAACATTTTCACAACTCATGCCCCTTACATTTCCACCTCTTCCACCATTGCCATTATCATCTGCATCACTCCTTGGTTTAGGGCTTCCTCCCCTACCAAGTATCAATCAAACCTACATCCCAACCATCAATCAAAGCATTGCACCAAACACTCAAAATTTATCGTTGATATCACAACAACAAACGATAAACACACAAGCAATGGCAACATCGTCAAATACACCTTTAACATCACAAAACATGGTCTCTCAAGGACCCATCACATCAATACCATTATCCAACACGCAAAACATCAACACAACATCATCATCCACCACCATTCCAAATCCACCACCACCCCCACCACCACCAATGTTCACCACATCAAACCAATTCGACACAACATTGCAAGCCGCTTTCCAAAGAGGATACCAACAAGTTCAAAAACAAAAAACCGTGCAACAAGTTGCCAAAGTTGCACAAGCCACAATACAAGTGCAACAAGCACAACAAGCCCAGTCATATTGCAACAACAACAATAAGCCGCCCAAGCTACGCAAGCATTGCAAGCACAAAGGGTTGCTCAAGCACAACTATTATTGCAACAACAAGCCACACAAGCTCAAGCACAAGCACAAGCAGCTCAAGCTCAAGCACAAGCACAAATTCTTGCACAAGCAGCACAAGTGCAAGCATACCAGCAAGCACTAAAGCAATACCAAGAACAACAAGAAGCGGCAGAATTGGCAGCCCAACAACAAGCGTTATGGGAACAACAACAAGCACAACAACAAGAGTTGTTAGAGCAGCAACAAGTGCAACAACAAGCACAAATCCTAGCACAACAACAACAAGATCAACAATAGGCATTGTTCATCCAAAAGCAAGTAGAAGCCTACTTCACCCGCCACAACATACCAATACCATCGAACAATGCACCGACCAACCCGTCTACCCAACCAACGATTGAAACACCTCAAAATACTTTCATCCCACCCCCTGATCCGCAAAGTGATGTGACAACACAACTTAGGTTGCTCTCACAACAAGTGCTCGACCTTCAATCAAGGTGAACAACCAAAACGCAAAGCAACTTGTGTCCCTATCCATTTGATAGGAGCCTAGACATGAAACCATTCCCCAAGGGATTTGAAATCCCCAAATTTGACAAATATCGAGGGATGGAAAACCCTGAAGATCACATCAGGGAATTCCAGGTTCATTGCATGGAGGTCGCATATGATGATACTTATCTGATGCGGCTATTCCCTAGGAGCTTGGCAGGCAACACTATAGAATGGTTCTCTTGCTTACCTTCAGGCATTAGAACATTCCAAGAAATCAGGGATGCATTCATTAGGAACTACGCATGTAATATTGCAATGGATGTCAGTCTCGAAGAACTATATGCTCTAAAACAAGGGAAGAATAAATCTTTTGCTTCATTTCTTCAACGATGGTGATCCAAGGCCAATCGGAGCAAGTGGACTATGCCAGAAGAACAACAAGTCTGCACAATCATCGCCAACCTTGAAATTCTCTTGTCATTTCATCTCAAAGTTCAAGGTATCACTACATATGAACAATTGATCTCAAAGGCTCTCAGCATTGAAAGAGCCCTTGCGACCCAACCCGCCGAATCAACATCATATCACAAACAACAAAATAATCGCCCACCATCAAATTACAATGATAAACCTCGAACATGGGCAAGAAACAAGAACATCACTAATGATGGCATTGTCGATGCCAAGGTGGTCATTAGTGGTCCACGCCAAAATGCACCCACACCACAAATCCAACCACAACGCCAAACCACTCATCACACAACATATCAACCCAACAACAACCCAATCATCAATAACCTCACTAACCAAAGAGGACCACCTCAACGCAAGACATATCCAAAACAAAAATACACTATGTTGGGGGAACCACTTGAGGACATCATGAAAAGGTTGATCGACAAAAAGTTCATCAAGGCTCCTACCTTCGAGAATTACCAAGAACCCGATGTCAAACCTCCTTGGTACAATGACAATCAACTGTGTGAATTCCAAAAAATCAAAGGCCACACCACAAACAATTGCATGAGACTCAAAAACATCATCCAAGATCTCATTGACAAAAGAATCATAAACGTCGAACAACCTACCGGAAATCAAGACTTAAAAATCTACACGAATCTGATGCCGAATCACGGCAACAAAGGGAATAAAAATGATAAAGGGAAGGGTAGTGTAAATCATGTGTACGAAACAGTTGTTGCCTCCCTAAATGAAGACTACATAGTCATCATTATCAAGGGCGCCCATGTCGAAGATTGTGGAGTCACCACAAGAGGCGGCAAAGTCACCATTGCAGGATCATCCCAATCAAATAGAGTCCCTACATCAAGAGTTGTCCCGTATAGCTACAATGTTGTAGACCAACTCAAAAGAACGCCAGCACACATCTCCATCATGGAGTTGTTAAAAATATCATCAGCCCATAAAAAGATCCTTGAAGAAGCACTAGCCTCATCCACCGTCCCTGCAGATCTCAATGCAGAACAATTCCAAGCTATGGTTGGAAACATCATAACGCCTAATCTTCTTACATTCTCTTACCAGGATTTCCCCACCCAACCATCTCACAATCGTGTACTTCATTTGGAAGCCATTGTAAATAAGAGAAAAATCAAAAGGGTCTTGGTGGATGGAGGTGTAGGTTTGAACATCTGTTCTCTTAGCCTCATCAAGCAATTGAAAATAATAGAAGACTCCATCGACAAAGGCAAGGGCATCACAATCAGAGCATACGATGACCAAGAAAGAGTGTCTCAGGGAACAATTAAGCTCCCTATTCAAGTAGGGCCAACGCTTATGGAAACCACGTGTTAGGTCTTGGACCTCGAATTGCCATACAACATCCTCCTGGGATGCCCATGGATCCATGCAATGAAAGTTGTAGCATCAACCTTCCACCAATGTGTGAAATTCACACATAATGGACAAGAGGTCACCATTCATGGAGATCCCGAACCATTTTCATATTGAAAAAATCTTGAAGCCAAGTACTACAAAATCCCCCAAGTGCCAAAGAATGATGAGGGCCCATCCACATCATACATCGATCCCACCACTCTCGTGTCCACTCCTACGACAGAGACACCCGCCATCCCCACCATCTCTGACATCAAGCTCATCATCCAGGAGGACGGTTGTGGAATTTATAGGCTCCCTAATAATGCTTTTGTGATAGGAGAGTTACCTCAATCTCCCAGATCACAGGGACGTCCACAAGAAAACCAAACGTCTACATCACAAACATATACTGAAGATTATCCTGAATTCACAAGATGGGGAGACCTTGGCCATGAGGTTATTGAAGCAGATCCATCTCACATGTTGTATCGAGATGAAAGACCGACACCTAAATTACCAATGGATGAAAGAAGCAGGGGCCTACAAATGATGCTTGCAATGGGCTATGACCGAAATCAAAGACTGGGACAAAATGACAATCGACTCATAATACCTATCATGCCTGAGACGTGACCCATAACAAATCTTGGTCTTGGATGTGCCACTCTGAGAATAACCATACATGGCCGAAGTCCTCCGGTTAGAGCCGCTAATGTTTCTCCTCAGCCAGTACTCGTACAAGTACACTCACCAATAGTCACAGGTAGGGACACACATAATTTTATAACTGAGCCCTATATTAGTAGTGATGACGAAGATACCTTATCCAATCTACCTAGGCTATTTGAAGATACCACCCTGTGTATGATTAGTACCATATCCTTTGAACCAGATAGTCAAAATCATGAGATTCGTTTAGTCTACCCCCAATTGATCAACTATGACCAACGAGGACCACCAATTCTTGATACATTCGAAAATGATGAAGTGCTCTCAGAATTCATGGGTTTGAGGGATAAAATTCCAGATGGAAATCACAAAGCAGGATTTATAATAGAGTTGGACACACACGCCTATTATGGGGAAACAATTGAATCCTTCAGTTGCAAAAGTGAGAAACTAAGAATCATATCCAAGTCCTTGAGTGAAAACCACACTGTGGCACTCTCTCACAAGAAAATAGTAAAAAGAAAGGACGTATCTAACGGTGAAAACCTCTCTGAGGCACCCGAGGATGAAGGATTCAATCTTCCCTTAAGAGCTATTCATCAAGAAAAGTCAGCAATCTTGGCCGAAAAATGCAATCCAGTCAACATAGGAACAAAGGAGACCCCGCATATCACATTCTACGCAGAATCACTATTAACAGAAGAGCAAGAACTCCTAGCAGCATTCCTAAAGGAAAGACAAATAAATTTCGCATGGAGTTATGCGGATATGCCAGGGCTTGATCCAGAGACTGTGGTTCATCATCTAGCAGTATATCCAAAGGCAAATCCTGTCAAGCAAAAACTCTGAAAAATGCATCCTCAAATAGCCTTATTTGTCAAAATGGAGCTCAAAAAGTTGTTGGATGCAAGATTTATCTGACCAATCGATTATCCAGAATGGGTGTCGAATTTGGTACCTGTTTCAAAACCTGACGGAGCCATTAGAATCTACACGGATTTTAGAGATTTGAACAAAGCATGTCCCAAGGATGATTTCCCACTGCCCAATATCAACATGATAGTTGACATGACAGCAGGGCACGAGATGCTATCACTAATGGACGGCTTTTCAGGATATAATCAGATCATGATAGCAAAAGAAGATCAACATAAGACAACTTTCACTTGTCCATGGGGGACCTACTGCTGGAACATGATGCCATTTGGTCTAAAGAATGCAGGAGCAACCTATCAAAGGGCCATGACACTAATATTCCATGACATGATTCACAAAACAGTCGAAGACTATGTTGATGATATTCTAGCAAAGTCAAGAAAAAGACAAGATCACATAGCAACCCTAGGTGCTATCTTTGACAGACTGGAGGAATACAAAGTCAGACTAAATCCCAAGAAGTGCGTCTTCAGCTTACAATCAGGTAAATTGTTGGGATACATAGTCTCCATGAGGGGTATCAAGGTGGATCCCGTGAAAGTAAAAGCAATTCTTGAGATGGAAGCACCAAAGACATTAAAACAATTGAGAAGCCTCCAAGGCCGACTTCAATCCATTCGACGATTCATAGCACAACTGGCAGACAAGCAGAATCCATATTCTCACCTACTCCACAAGGGGGTAGTGTATAAATGGGATACAAAATATGAAGAGACATTTAACAAAATCAAGGAATACCTACTGACACCACCAGTGTTAATGCCACCTATCCCGAGAAAGCCATTGATCTTATATGTGTCAGCAACAACGACAGCCCTTGGAGCTCTCCTAGCTCAGCATGATGAAAATGGAACAGAGAGGGCCATCTACTATATTAGTAGGACAAGGGTCGGTCATGAGCTAAATTACTCCTTCATCGAAAAAGCTTGCCTCGCAGTAGTGTTTGCATCCCAAAAATTCAGACACTACATGTTAACACACAAGATAAAGCTCATTGCGAAAATTGATCCCCTCAAGTATCTCTTATCCAAGGCAATGCTCATGGGCAGAATGGCAAAATAGGTAATGATATTGTCAAAGTATGACATCGAGTATGTGGAAAGAAAAGCCATTAAAGGTCAAGTTATTGCAGATCAACTAGCAGAAGCACCCATATATTCTGAGAATCCTCTTGTATCTGAATTTCCAGACGAATCCATCTTTAACCTCAATGTAGCTGATCACTGGAAATTATACTTTGACGACTCATACAAGCAGCACGGATCAGGAGCTGGTATCTTCTTCATCACCCCACAAGGGGATTGCATACCACGGTCATACAAACTAGCATTCCCTTGCACGAACAACATAGCAGAATACGAGGCTTTGACTATAGGTCTTAGGATAGCAGTGCAATGGAATATCATAGCCCTCAAAGTCTACGGAGACTCTTAGTTGATCATAAATCAATTCAATGATGAATATCAGACTAAGGATGACAAGCTAACTCCATACAAGAAATTGGTGGAGACTCTCAAGGAATCCTTCATTGACATAACATTTGAGCAGATTCCAAGAACCAACAACAGAGCCTGATGCCATGGCTACAATTGGGTCTCTAGTAGACATCCCTCACAACGTGCCGAAATATGAATTTCTGATCGAGCAGTTTCTCATTCCCACATTCGAGGTATTGGAATCAGAATATGTGTGTCAAATCGTTGGTCGTGGTGATCCTTGGTATCACGACATCTACACATATTTTTGCATAGGAGTCATACCTGCTGACCTACCATCGAGCCTAAAATGAACCTTTATCAAAAAGGCATCCAAATTTGTCATCATAGGTGATACCTTATATCGTAGAAGCATAGAAGGTACCTTGTTACGTTGTCTAAATGCTGAGGAGGCATTAACTGCTCTAACCGAGGTTCATAACGATACATGTGGTTCACACTCAAGTGGAATGACCATCACTAAGAAACTGCTGAGGATGGGGTATTATTGGCCCACAATGGAAAGAGAAGCGCATGATCATGCTAAAAGGTGTTTACAATGTAGCAGCATGGGGACCTCATCCATGCTCCAGCTCAAGAGCTTCACCCGATCGTCGCACCATGGCCTTTTTCGCAGTGGGGACTCAATCTCATTAGGAAAATCACTCCCCCCTCATCCAATGGCCATAAATTCATTATAACTGCAACTGAGTACTTCACAAAGTGGGTGGAAGCCATACCCATGACGTATATCACTGGGAAGCAAATCTCAAAATTCATCCTGAACTATCTCATATGTCGTTACAGTGTCCCACAAGCCATTATCTCAGATAATGGGACACCATTCAAGAACCATGAGGTTCACAACTTGTGTGAGAAATTCAAAATCCAGCATCGCTTCTCCACCCCATACTATCCCCAAGGCAATGGCCAAGCAGAAGCCACGAACAAAACCATCCTCAAAATCCTCAAGAAAATAGTCAATGACGCAGGTCGTGACTGGCACTTGCAGATTAATCCCGCCCTCTGGGCTTATCGAACCAGCATCCGCACACCCACTGGTGCCACCCCTTTCTCCTTGGTCTATGGATAAGAGGTTGTACTCCCAATTGAGATTGAGCTCCCATCCCTCATAATATCATTGCAAAATCTCATCACGGATGAAGAATATCGGGTATCAAGACTAAATGAGCTGGAGTTACTGGATGAGAGATGCATAGATGCTTTAAATCATTTGCAAGTCTATCAAAATAGACTCAAACGAAGCTACAACAAGAAGATCAGAAGCAGGACTTTCCAAGTCAGAGAATTGGTCTTAAAAGAAAATCAGAAGAATGTCTCGAATCCCAGTAGCAAAGGCAAGTTCGAACCTAATTGGTTAGGGCCTTTCATCATCACAGCAAGCTATAAATCAGGGGCATATCAGCTATCAACACCTGAAGGGGAACCTCTGCAAGAGCCAATAAATAGCTCCCATCTCAAAAAGTTATATGCCTAATTCTTTCAAGGTATAGAACCAAAAAAAAAAAAAATCAGAAAAAGTCCTAAAAAAATGGTTACTTCGGCAAAAACCTAGCAAACAGGCGTCTTGGTGCAAAAAAATTCAAAAAAAGAATAAAAAAAATCGTCCTCTAGTGAAAACCACATTGGTGGCACTTTGGGCAGGTACCTTGGTGAAAACCTGGCAAACAGGCGCCTTGCGTAAATAAGCACTTTCCATCCACCAAGACCTTTATGGCTTGATTGGCATCATCATCCATCCATTTCGCTTCCATTATCTATTGTATCCATATCTCCATCCATCACTTATCCACTCGTATCTGCACCATAGCTTGGCCCTGTGTTCGTATCATGATCCCTCCTAGCACTACTCGACCCATCTTCAAGGTCAGTTTGTCCTGCCTTTATCGGAGTAGTCCATTGCATCACGTTGGGGGCACATTCTCATCGGATCAGATTCGTGTATGGTCTTAAAGTCCTCAAAATCAGAAAATCCAAAAACATTAGAAAATCATAAAATCCAAAAACATCAAAATATCAGAAAATCCAAAAACATCAGAAAATCAAAAAAATCCAAAAACATATCAAAATCCAAAAACAAGTCAAAAAATCATTCAAAAAGCCAAAAATAGGGTCGTCTTGTCGAACTACGTCGTCTCTGAGCTTGAACATAGGCAAGGTTGATTTTTGATCATCCCCCGAAGCATTTAGGTCAGTCCTATAGGAGTCCGTCATAATAAACTGACAATTCATTATGTATATCATCACTTGTAAATCGGTTGAGTCGTCAGTCAAACTACGCGGTCTTTGCGTGTATAACATAGGCAAGGCTAATCTATCGATCAGCCCCCGAGGCCCCTAGGATAGGTCTTTAGGTTAGTATCTTGGTCAAAATCTCAGAAAATCCCAAAAACACTTGAAAAATCCAAAAAATCAAAACATTTGTAAAATCTTGAAAACACCAAAAATAGCCTCAGAACATTTCAAAACATCAAAAATATCCAAATATTAAAAAAAAATCCATCTGCCTCATCTCCCTTGCACCTGCAATAAACACCACTCACAATAAACTAATCGTCATCCTCAACCTTTGGTGAAACAATTCGAAACAAGTCTAGCAGGTTTAAAAGTAGAACTCAAAAGTGTCAAGTCTTAAGTCTAGGTCAATGAGTAAATAAATTGGTCATCGATAACACCATCATTTGAACTTGTCTCATATCAATCATCCCTTATAAACGAAATGACGTGCCACCATCCACTAACATGTCCTAAGATGCATCCTTCCTACAATGGGCATTATCTTTTGGCAATAAGTTTCTGTTATCATCTTAGAAAACACATCATTTTCCCGTTAGTAGTATTGAAGAGCATTAGTTTGTTTGTTTACTTGGTCTTTATCTTTTGACTTATCTTATTTTGCGCTCATTCCAAGGACATCTCGATGATATCCCAAGACAATGGATTTAGAGAAATAGGAATGGGGCAATGATCATTATCTTTTATCTGTTGTGCTTGTTGGATGTTCTTGCAATATAACCTCGGTGAATACTTGATTTGTTAGGTATGTATGGAAGAGGTCTAGGGCAACTTGTTGACTATTATAGGGATAGGTTTACCTTTCCGTGTTTTGGTCCGAGATGTCTGAAACTTCTGAAATACATCGTAGCAAGGTTTTTGTATGTCAGGTGTGAACAAGATTACTTCTATCTGATTGTCGAGTCAAAGTCCATCACACTAAGTACAACGCCATCTTGGTTTTCTATACCTTGATGCATCGTACCACGTGTGTTATCAAACATAAGAAAATTTGGCCCTTTGAAAATCCCAATTCCTCGGCAAGTAATCGTCATCATCATCATCATCATCATCATCATCTGCATTTGTGTCATCATGCGTCTTGTTGAAAGGACTTCTTTTCTTACTAACCGCGCTAACAAGGTACTATGATAGTTGATCATCATCACCATCATCATCGATCCTGCATCCACAAATCATTAGCATATTGCATAAGCATATCATATAGCAATCATTAGCACATCGCATAAGCATATCGCATAGGAAACACATATATTGCATTTTAATCATCATATACATAGGTTTTCATAGATAGGTGCGTACATGTCATCACATTTCACCCATTGCATTACATCGCATAAGCATTCATTTGCATTTCATAAATCATCACATAGCATCGACATAAGTATCTCATAATCATTATAATCATAAACAATAGGAATATAAACATTCAAGTCATTAGGCATACATATCATCGCATTAACATACCATTACATCACATCATCATTTAAGATAATAACATTTGTTATTCTAAGCATCTCGTACCATCATTTCATTTTATCACAACCATCCCATCATATCACATTCATCCATAAATCATCTCATATATAAGCATTTTTTACATCATAAATTAAATCATTTCACACATCACATTTGCATAAAATAAATCATCATATAGTTAACATCATTGCACATCATATCATAGGTCATAATCAAAGGCATAAACATCATTTGAAATAAATGCATCCATAACATATAGAAAGAAGAATCATACATGCATAAACAAAGGAGTACATAGGGCATCGCATCAAAATCAACTCATATATATCATATCACTGTCATAGTATAAGAATAATAATCGGATCACTATACAAGTATGTCAATCAGTACAAAAATGCCCATCGAGGCTATCAAAAACAAGCCCATAAGGCACCAAAAGTATGTATCATCTAGATCATGCGCGATCTCCGTGAATGCTGCCCTCACCCCTGTCACCGTGACCCTCTAGTGGTCTCTGGTTGGCCCGCTCTGAGTAATCAGGAACCCAGTCTGCTCTAGGTACATGGTCATGGTAGGCTCGGCGATAGTACTCTATCTCTCGGATAGCCTCCCTATAAGATCGAATCGACACTGTACCCTGTGAGGACGAAGCAGTTGTCATGCTCTCTATTGTCTGTGACCTATCGCTGCTATACAGCCTGGCTTTGTAGCTGCCTGTAGCTCTGCGACCTATCGCTGCTATACAGCCTGGTCTCTCTCTACTCTGAGCTGCTCTCTCTCAGCTCGTGCCTGGTCCCGCTCAGCTGTCATTGCCTGTACCTGTTCCTGTAGCTACAAAATCAAGGCATCTCGCACGTCTGCCTGCCCTGATGGTTGTGCCCGTGGCTATACAGGAACCTGACCCTCACCCTCTGCTCGTGGTGGTGGGACTGGCAGATCATGCTGCTGGTCCTGCATATGGACATCCTCATGATCTGGTGGAACTGGGGGCACCAATGGTGGGTCCTATCGAATCGCGACCCTGGGACCTCGTCCTCGTCCTCTCCCCTTGCCTCTGACCCTGCGTGCCTCCGGATCCTCACCTAGAACAGTCAACCAAAGAGGAGGCCTGAACCAATCTCTAAAGGCCTGTGTGGTGCCTAGATCTACTGGACCCTGATCATAGGCCCAAGGTTGGGCCACCAACTGTCAGAAGCTATCAACTGCCTCCACGGTCGGAATACCTGGCCCCCATGCCATCTGTGTCATGCTGCATGCGAAAACAACCATGTAGCCATCATTTGGCCGATCCTACGGCTCCCCAAATTGACGTTGTACACGCCTGGGCAAGTATCTCTCTATCATAGTATGCTCTCGGCCCTGCATGTACCTGTCCTGCCGGTAGTAGAAGAGCTGGTTTGCATCATCAGCTCATCCAGGCTGACCGAGGTATGGTCTCCATGTGAATACGAGCATCTCATCTATGACCCGCCTCCAGTAGGGGATCTTGTGCTCTCCAGTGTGTGTGAAGGACACACCACCTCTGTACCGTGCCACCAGGGCATCGTCTGCCCCCATTGAAACTAGAACAATCCGTGGATGTAGCATAGAAATGTGCTCCCATGCCCAAACGTGCAGAAGTGGCACCCCAGCTCCCAGTGCTCTGCCATCCACGTATGCATACTCGTGGAGATCCCTGTAAAGTGAGGCCAGAAGGACAGGTCCCCATGCGAATCAAACCGGCCTGTCCCAGACCATCCTCTCCCAGTAGTATCCCCATCCAGGACTGAAGTACCGCCCTCGTCTATCTGGGGCAACCAAACCTGAAATGATCGTCACAATCGCCCAACGAAAGGGAGGTGCTATCACTCTGTACCTCTCCAGCTCGATCTGTCCCTAGCAGTAAATGATATCTCGTATGGCAAGGACTCGGGTGCAGCAATCGCACCCATCCTCCATGTCATGAATCACCTGGCGGCCATGAATGGGCAAACGTAGTATCCGCCAGACGTCCTCCAGGGTGACGGTCACCTCACCAGTGGGAAGATGAAATGATGATGTCTCACTATGCCATCTCTCAGCTAGCGCTGACAACATCCTGAGGTGTGTGCGCACGGGCGCTGCATACGCAATGTGGCATAGTCTTGCGATCCCTAGTTGGCCCTGATCTTGTAAAACGCTCGCCAGCTCCTGTGACCGGTGCTCCTGCGAATAAAGCTCCCTAGGCCCGTCCTGCATCACATAAGGTCGGCATATTAAAAATTTTGGAAAAATTCCTGACCTAATGGTCCAAACTTGCATCTAGCGGCGCAGTTTGTGAAGGCGTCGCAGTTTGAGTTTTCTCAAACTTCGACGCTGGACCCATAATTTCATTAAACCGAGCCGCCACGATGCACTTTATCCCTTAGCGTCGCACTTTTCATGAAAAGGGTGCCATCACGGCACACTTTTCCAAATTGGCCTGTCGAGTCTGAGTCGAGCCCGAGCCCAGCGGTGGAGTTTTTAAACTCCAAATTGCACTGTTGCGGCACTAAACAGCACCGCTGCGATGCAAAACGGCTAAAAGCGGCGCTCTTTAAACACCGAGCGATGCTATAATAGCGCCGCTGGAGGCGAGCTCTCCTTAAAATGTGTCATAAATGCGTTAAAATGAAAAATTTAAGCTAAGGTAAGGATCACATACCGGGGCACCGATGCCAGGTGGCCGCTGGTAGGTCCGAACTTGGTCAGAAATGTGCAGAGGAAGCTATCATTGCGCCATATCGTCAAGAGGTCAGAGCTCAAATGTTGAGGTTTGTTAGCGGAGGTGTGTGAAAATGACTTGAAAGTGACCCCTTGGGCCCCTTTTAAGCCTAAAAATTAGGGTTTTTTGACCCTCCAGGGCTGTCCTGCTAGGGTTTTGGACCCCCGATCCTGTTTTCGTCCGTTTGAGGCTTGTTTTTCATCGTTTTATTGTGTTTAGACATGTTTTTAGCCTCCCGGACCCCTTTCGGACCTCTCGGGCACTTAGTCACCTCTTTTTGCGAGATCACCCAAAAAAATTGAAATTTTTGTCTGATCTCTCGAGGGGGCATCATAATGGCATGTTTTCTCTCGCCATGCAGCAGTGGGGCAAGTTTTAAATATCAAAATTTTTTGGCTTTGATCGAGATCGTTTATTCTTTGAACCAACACAATGAGTGCATTGCTTCAAAGAGGGGCAAAATGTAGACATAAAAAATTTATTGATTGACATCGTGCATCTGATCCTGACTTACTAACATCATTTCTTCCTAAATCATCCCTCGGTCTAACCGTTTAATCAAATTTTCTTATCTGATTAAATTCATCAATATTCGTTTCTTAATTAAATAAATCATTTTGTCTAATTGAGTCACTTTCTCTTGTTAATTAAATCAATCCATCTGATCTAATTATCCCTATTTAATTAAATAATCAATTTATTTGATTAAATCTCTAAAGTCTATCCATTAAATTAAATAAATTAAAACCTTATTTGATTTAATCTAACACCATTCTTTTTAATTAAATAAATCAAAATCTTTATTTAATTAGCCTCTTATCATATTCCTCTCTTATCTGATTTAAATAAATCCATAAATCTAAGTCAAATAAGTCACATCATCTAATACTCATGTTAAATTAATTAATCCTTGATTAATTTAATTCAATCTCATGTCACATCCTCTAGATAATGCAAGTTGCACATGAAAATAAATTTAATTTATTTATTAAATCCCTATTTTCCTTCACATGGCATCTTTTGAAATATTCTCTCAATTTGAATTCAAAAATTTCAAGTCAACATGTACATCCAACAAGGCATTTAAGATCTCTTACATGTCCTTTGCCTTGAGCCAAGTGGCATTTATGGCATTTTCCCTTCCCTCTTACATGTCATTTCAACAAATTTGAATTTCAAATATTGGCATTTATTGGCACAAACCCCAAATCTTGCACAACCATCATCCATTCATAGTTTGACAAGTGGCACCATATCCTTGGTTGAAAGTTAGTCCCACATTGCTCAAGTTTGGGCTTTCATCCATCTTGAAATCCTATAAATGAAGAGCTCCTCTCCTCATTTTATCATCCATAATTTGAGTAAAGTTACCATGCTCAAATATCTATCAAGTTTTACACCATTGAGTTCATAGCTAGGTTCTTTTTGCAGATTTGGCTTGGAGTCTTCATCATTTATCATCAAAAGTGGATCAAAGTTCATCATCTAGTCTACATATTGAAGCTTGCAATCATAGGAATTGGGAAAGGGCCAAATTTCCACATCAAATTGGTACCAATTCCCCCATGGGATCAAGTGTTTGCTATTTAAATTAGGATTTCATCTTTGGTTTATCATTTTTATTGTGTTCTTGCATATTTTCATTCCTAGTTTGAATTGTAAATGGATTCCATGGGGAATCCTTGTTTATACTTGCAATATCTAACTTAGGGTGTTTAATCTCCTTGTTTTGCAGGTACATAGATTTGGGGTTCACATATATATATATATATATATATATATATATATATATTTGACATGCATGAAACTTAAGACCATAATCCATTAATGGGAACTTCACTTCAATCTATTTGCCACAATTCAAAATCTTCTAATTTTAACTGAGAATGTGATCATATGCATACAACACGTGACCCATTGTTGGCATCACCACATGCAAAATTGTACCAATGACACATGCATAGCAATAGATCATTACAATAAAATTGCTTTTTATGCTCCATTTTTGTGAACTATAAATTGCAACTGCATAATATAAATAGAGAGCAAACAACACACCATATGTCAATGACTAGGTATTTTTGGGGGAAAACATAAACATCATTTTAATAGTTCCAAATAGACACTATTGGAAGATGTCTTATTTGTACAAAATATTCATGACATGCATCGTTTGAAACATCAATCACATATCAGTTATATCATGTACAGATAAACATCTTCCAATACCTATCACTCTTTCATGTACAAGCATTTCAGTTGATTTGAAGTAATACACAATGCAAAATGTTTCAATTTGCATAAGATAAACAAGTTGCACACAAGAATTGTCATGACTTCCACTACAACCTTAACCGCCCTAGCCATGGTCTACACAAACTTCGCACGTGCAATGGAAAATTTCAAACACATTCTTTGTTGATAGACTTTATGATGAGCATCAAGTTCACATCTGTTGTAAAACGTAGAAGAATTTACAAATACGACCTTTTTTGATAGATTGATTGATGACGGTGAAATCTATGCCTCTTGACATAATTCAATGATGACTATCAAAGAAATCTACATTAATGAATTAGGGTGTTAAGTATTTAAGTCAACAACATACACTAACCATAGAAGCAATCAATGATAGCAAAGAATAAATATTAACACACAAAATGCAAACAACAAACAATACATTTCAAACCCTACAATGCAAACGTGTAAAGCACTATAAAACGAGACTATAAAAGACATACCAACTTACAAATGCCTTGTTTCAATAGACACAAATTTGATGATTTTACACCCAAATATATTCCAATTGTTTGGACCTAACTTTCATTGCTATTTAATATATTCAACTACACGTGTAATGCAATGAATGCATCCAAAAAATACAAACAATGACAAATGGTAGACATTAACCCATAAAATACAAAAGTGTAAAAAACTACAAAACGACGCTGTAAAAGACATACGAGCTTAGAAATGCCTCGTCTTTCACTCCCAATACAATAGGCATAGACCCTCTCAACAAACGTAGGCTTAATCATTTTACACCCACACATTTTCCAATTACTTGGACCTAATTTTCATTTAGTCAAATAAATTCAAGCGCAGTTGCAGTGCATGCATGCCGAGGAAATACTAATTTCATTCTTAATCGTGGTAAGCACACTATCATGCTAAGTCCTTCACTCAACAAGAAAGACCAACCCATAAACACACCCAGACAAACAACCTCAACAAATGTGAAAACAATGCAAATAACATTATTCCACACAATTTAAACTTCAACCCTAAGAAATACTTCAAATACAAATAATTCCAATTTTCACCCAATAAATTGAATTGCAACTAGCTATTTCCATTCTTAATCATGGATAGTAGAGAAATTCACATTAACGGATTACGGTGTTAAGTATTTAAGTCAACAACAAACAATCAACGATTGCAAAGTATCGAACAAGAAAGGCTAACCCATATCTACACTTATAGACACAACCTCAACAAATTGACAAATAACATAAATAATACAATCCTCAATAGAATTAGAACTTCAAAACCAAAAAAATTTGAAATACGAACTATTCTCATCTTTATCGGATAAATTAAAATGCAACTAACTATTTAACTTGGCAACAAACACTAACCCATAAAGAATAGCGAAAAATAGACATAAACACACAAAATACAAACAACAACTAACAATACACATTCACCTATAAAATACAAATATGTAAACCATTATAAAATACAAGCTTACAAAGGCTTCGTTTTTCACTCCCCATACAACAGATATAAACCCTTTCAACAGAGATGGGCTTAATGATTTTATACCTAGACTTTTTCCATTTACTTATAGTTGATTTTTATTTTCATTTAATAAATTCAAGTGCAATTGTAATGCATGAGTGCACACACTAGAAATTAACCATAAAATGTAGAAATGCAAAAAATTATAAAATGACACTGTAAAAGATGTAGGAACTTACAAACACTTTGTTCTTCAATACCAAAATTGTACACATAAACCCTCTCAAAAGGCACAAATTTCATCCTCATCGAACAATCTGACCAAAACAATAAAGAAACGAAAAACTGAAAGCGTAAAAGATAGACTAACTTACAAATGCCACCTTTTTGGCTTCCAACATCGTAGATGAAAACCCTTCAGCCTCATCAAACAACCTAACCCAATGAACAAACAACACAGAGGACAATTCGATTGATAGCGTTAAACCTTCACACCATAACACAGTTATGACGGCTGCACTCCAACCCACTCACAATAAATGAGAAGACACAAATAGTAAATGCAAATGTACTGCTCAAGAGGCCACGCATCCCCACGAAGAGTCCATGGCAAGACACGAATATACAAACAAACTTATGAAATATTTTCAATAGTGAAGCTCCCTACAATAATTATTATTATTAAAAATATTTACAAAATGCCAAAACCACGAGAAAAATTACATCCGCCAATCACAAAATTGCAAAAAAAGGAAAAAAAAATCACTTTTTTCTAAATATTCCCCGAACATAAGCTATACTTTAACTGTATTTCTTGGCGCCATTCCCAAATACTAAATGCAAATAGTAAAAAAAAATGAGAAGATGCAAATAGTAAATGCAAATGTACTGCTCAAGATGCCACGTGTTCCCACAAAGAATCTATGGCAAGACACGATTGTATAAACAAACTCATGAAATATTTCCAAAAGTGAAGCTGCCTACAATAATTATTATTATTTAAAATGTTTACAAAATGTCAAAACCACAAGAAAAATTACACCCGCCAATCACAAAATTGCAAAAATAGGGAAAAAAAATTGTTTTTCCTAAATATTCCTTCAAACATAAGCTATACTTTAGCTTTATTTTCCGGCGCCATTCCCAAAGTACAATTTCAATATGCAAGATTGAGGCGATAACATTAATTCCCCGCCTTATAAAGGCAGGGACTAATAATAAAATATCAATAATGCACAAAGCTAAAATGATAGACAATATATTATCTTTTAGACTTGCAAATATTAAAAACCTTCCATATTATTCTATCTAAATGAAATGGGAAATGTCACTCTTTTATACCTCTACACATTTTATTTTATATCTAAAGACATCATTTTTCAATCCTATATTAATAAATTAATATAAACCTTCATTTTATATTAATCACTTTTTTAAGAACACTAAATACATCACTCTTCAATCCTATATTACTAAATTAATATAAACCCTAAAAATTGATATCTCAACGTATATTTGAATTCTTACGCCCAAGGGTTTTTCAACCAATATTTCCCAGGAGATTGAAATAAAATCTTATTTTACACACGCCACACAGAATATATATAGCTTTAAGCTACGGCGTGGTGAGCGCGTGCTTTTGAAACATAATTTCTTAGATAGCATTACCAACGGCAGGAAAATCTTTACACTGCTCTTCAAAAATGGGGCGACCCCCGCTGGGTGGAACACCTGCATTTCGATTTCTTCAAACCGAGGTACCAGATAATTTTTCACTTAAGTTCTGTTAAAATTTGCAATAATATTTTGTTGATTCATTCTGAAAAATGCGGTATGTTGCATCATTGCATGCTCCAATAATATTGAGAGTCGAATGAATCAATTTTCAAAAATTCGTTTTTATGTTAATATGTATCAAGAAGTTTCAATGCACCTTAACCAAATCATTCATAAAATATAATAGACAGGGAAATCCTCATATCTATAAATCTCTAATATCGTGCCATATCATTTTGAGGGAATTCATGGATGGTAATAAAGAATAAATTATTTTCGCTAGTGTTTTGTTTGTTCTTTTGGGATAATTAGGTTCTGATGCTTTGAGCTTTTTTATTCGATCTATAATCAGTAGAAGGTTCACAGTCAATGCTGATGGGTCCAGTAAACAGACCTGAACTGTCAAAACCTAATCAAACTATACAGTTGAATATAGAAGAACATTGCAAATTTAGTAATCTATCTCTTGATGAAATGGGAGACTCTCTCTTTCAAATCTAATCACAAACACTCATACAACTCTATGCAAGAAGGCAGCAAATTAACTTAAACACATAGAAATGGAAGAGAAATCTGCAACATATATTAAGTTCAAATTTGAAAATAAATTACATAATCATGGAGCTCATATGCTCACATACAACATGGGCTTCACACATACAAAAATCTGCAACTCAATATTCCAACATCATTCCCATAGCATCTAGATATGCAACCACCAACTCTCCAAAGCCAACTTCTCCAAATGAGCAGCATCAATATATAGAAATTGTGTGAGAAAAAACCACTATTGGTTTCTCAAAACAACCTCCATTAAACCACCAAAAAAACCCATCACTTTCTGCCTATCACTGTTTTGTCATTTGTCAAAATTTTCTCAAATAGTTTTTGGGTTTGGTGTGCCTCGTTTTCAGCTTTTTGAATCATTTTGAAATTCTTAAATTTCGTTACCGTATGAGAAAGTTATGGCCATTTTACTGAGACTGTGTCTCACAGATACGACCCCAAACATGCAACAATATGCAAAGTTTGTGGCCAACATGCAAATACATGCAAGGCATGCAAATGATAATGCAAAAACATGTAAGAAAAGTGGTCCCCTCTTGTAAATAAATGCGCAAAATCATATTCCCTTTGGAGATGTTTTAGAAATATTTACCAAAGCATAATTCTTCAAAATACCTTTTCAGATCACCACAAGGGAAAATTATAATGTTGCAAATTAAAAAATTTATTCTCCTAACCCCTAAGCCCTTATTGAAAATAAACCAAATTAAAATAACAATTTTTTTTTAGTGATGGAATATTGCTAGTACTCCTAGATGTTCCTGCATCAGACACCCGGGGTAGGAAAATTTTTGTGAATATGAATTCACAAAATGGAGTTGAGTGGTAGTACCACTCTTTCGAATTGTAAGCAATTCTCAACAAACTCCATCATTGAATTTGGTACTTCCAATTGATTCTTCTTTCTTCTCTTCCAACACTTAGATGGAACAAGTAAACTCTTCCTCTGGAAACTCTGCACTCCATTCTTCTCTTTTCTCGTGGATTTGTATCCACTATGTACCATCCTCCAAATAGTCTCTCTCCTCCTCTCCTCTTTCATGGGTTTTGACCCACTACAAACCGACCACCTCCACCGAATCTCTCCTGTAGCTTCTTCCATAGCCTCTACCTACAAGTATACACCTATATACCACTTTAGGTCCTCACAATCCTTTTTCTTTTCTAACTCTTTTATTATTTCATAATGCAAATCCTTTACAAATTCAATATTATAAAACTTATAAAAATCAGATTTTACCTTGATGACTTCTGTCACAACATCTTCTTCCTCACTGTTGAATGCTACTGTCTCTGTTGTTGCATTGAACAACTTCTCTATCTCCGCGATCTCTTCTTCAAGAAAATCTTGGTCTTCATCAAGTTCTTCATCAAACACTGGATCCCCATACATCACTGCATACTTTGTTTTAACTACAACATCCTCAATTGCTGCAATTTAGTTTTCCCTTTCTTCAATATCCTCCATTTCGCTAAACTCTTTTGTTGCTGTTGCAACCTCACTTGCCACACACTCTCAAACCTCAACCTCTCAAGTATAGACTGCCTCACATTCGGCGATTAGTCTACACACCACACACACTCCACCTCCAGGTCCTGGTGCAAATTGCCTCACGTTCAGCGCTCTACCTGCACACTCAAAAACTTCTGCTCTGATACCACTGATGAAATGGGAGACTCTCCCTTTCAAATGTAATCACAAACACACATACAACTCTATGCAAGGAGGCAGCAAATTAACTTAAACACATAAAAATGGAAGAGAAATCTGCAACATATATTAAGTTCAAATTTGAAAATGAATTACATAATCATGGAGCTCATATGCTCACATACATGGGTTTCACACATACAAAAATCTGCAACTCAACATTCTAACATCATTCCGGCAACATCTGGATATGCAACCACCAACTCTCCAAAGCCAACTTCTCCAAATGAGCAGCATCAATCTATAGAAATTATGTGAGAAGAAACCACTATTGGTTTCTCAAAACAACCTCTTCTAAACCACCAAGAAAACCCGTCACTTTCTGCCTATCAACGCTCTGTCATTTGTCAGAATTTTTTCAAACGGTTTTTGAGTTTGGTGCGCCTCGTTTTCAGCTTTCCGAATCATTTTGAAATTCTTAAATTTCATTACCGTATGAGAAAGTTATGGCCATTTTATTGAGACTGGGTCTCATAGATACGGCCCCAGACATGTAACAACATGCAAAGCTTGTAGCCAACATGCAAATACATACAAGGCATGCAAATGATAATGCAAGAACATGTAAGAAAAGTGGTCCCCTCTTGTAAATGAATGCCCAAGAATCATATTCCCTTTGGAGATGTTTTAGAAATATTTATCAAAGCATAATTCCTCAAAATTACCTCTTCAAATCACCATAAGGGAAAATTATAATGTTGCAAATTAAAATATTTATTCTCCTAACCCCTAAGCCCTTATTGAAAATAAACCAAATTAAAATAACAATTTTTGTTTCGGTGATGCAAGATTGCTAGTACCCCTAGATGCTCCTGCATCATCTTTCATGAGTATTGGTCTACAAAATCAATTACAAAAAGATGTTAAATATTGTGTTATGGTATCATTGCAGTGATAGAAGAGTGAAGCCTAATAACTTTTGTTGGAAATTTTGTCATTGATGTCAAGTAATCATGATCAACATGACTAAAAATTTCTATGCTTTGTTGAAGATCAGATTCTATTACACAAAAGCAATGATAAAAAGACATTATGTGCAGATCTAACAGATACATTATTTGCAATTAATTGCCCATCAATGCAAAACCATTAGTCATGCTTAACTAATTGATTTGCTCAAAAACCAAATTAGTCAATTTAATAAAAAAAGAAAAAAAACAAGAAATTGATTAAAAAACATAAATTAAACTGCCCGATCCATTTCCTAAAAGGTGACTCACTAAAAAGGCGCGATTAATTAATAAGAAGACTTTAGAAATGAATAAGACAAAAAAAATAAGACAAAACAAGAATAAGACAAAAAGAAAGGGGAAGGAGACAAAGCATCGGTCAAGACAAAAGACTAAGGAAAACAAAACAAATAATGTGATTTATTTTTTTGTGAAGTGATACGATTTACTTTTGTGGTGCGATTCTTCTTAAGATATGAAGCGGTTCGCTTAAGTAATGAATAGTGTGTCTTCTAAATGCCAAATCAGATGTTTTCTGAAGTAATACGAATTTGTCAACAGAAGATGTGATTCATTTCTGGAAAAGTATGATTTGTTTGGATAATACATATTCAAACTATGTTCATAAAAATGATCATTAAAATTCAGATTTGTTTATTTCTAAAGAGGCATGATTTCATTAAAAGACTTTAAAAATTCTGAAGAGGAGCAATTAAGTTTTGATGATAAGATATCAGATTTATTAAATAAAGTTTCTTTTGATAAAATTAAACCAAGGCAGATCTGAAATGGTGTGATTATTTTGAGAAGGCAAACAATTAAAGTCAGATTCTAAATGATGCAACCTTTCACAATAGTTGCAAAGTTTGATCAACATACATATATGAATTCAAAATCAGATTGGCAATTGAGTGTAGAGTTTAGAAGTGTAATTGCAAAAGTATCTCTTGTGTGAGTTCAAAGAAGAACATATATCACAAAGGAGAGATAGGTTGATGCATGAAGCAGATCTAGTGAAAGATCTTATCTACATTTGAAGTTTTCCAATAAAGAGAGAGCCAAGGTTGGTGCCTTGCAAGAAGGAGTTGCTGCTCCTTGTAGGTTGGTGCCTACATATTTGTGTAAGAGGTTGGTACCTCTAGTAGGTTGAAGCCTACACCATTGTAAATCCATTGTTAATATAAAGTACATAATTTTTGTACCGTGGTTTTCACCCTCAAGGGTTTCCACGTAAAATTTTGGTATCAACTTGTTCATACAGTTTTTCTTGCATAGTTGATATTGTTAGAGTTTGAAGTTGATAAAAGTAGAGAGGGTAGAAAAGTTCATTAATATACTAATTCACCTGCCCCCTCCTCCCCGCACCTCCCGCCTCTCTTAGTATATTTGTGTGCTTATCAATTGGTATCAAAGCAGGCCCTTCGAATAAATCTAACAAACTTGAAGGGAGATCCATACAACACACATCATGAGTGGAGAAGGATTCTCTTCCAACAAAGCTCCATTGTTTGATGGGACAAACTATGCATTTTGGAGCATGAGAATGGAGGCCTATATTAATACTATAGGATTTGATGTTGAAGAGCACAAAAGATTTACTAAGAGGGGGGGGGTGAATCAGTAAATCAAAACAATCTTTTAATTCTCAACTTTTCAACAATCTTAAACTTTTACGAATATCAACTTTTGATATGAATCAATGAAAACAAGTTGACACCACTTTATTGAATTGATTAAATGATGTTACAAATAGAAGTAGGCACCAACCTACTTGATTTACAAATGAGATGATTTTGTAGGCTACAACCTACAAGGAACACCAACTCCTTTACAATTTTAGTAGGCACCAACCTACCTAATGCAAGGCACCAAACCTTGACTTGATGGATGAAGTAAATGACTTCAATCAGATCTACACTCTCCCAATCCTCCAATCGGCCTTGTGATGAAAAATCTCACACTTAGCCCACACAAGAAGATGGGTTTCTGATTTGTATCACCTGAAACTTCACAACCACACTCTCAAAAATGATTTTGATGCCACATATATAAGCTACTCAAAGGTTGCAACACTTAATGAATGATCATGCTGTTTGTTCACACAGCTTTTTCAAAAGACGTCTCTCTTTAAAACACCTATTGAATGTTTGCTTTGATTTATTAAATCTGTTCTTAATGAACAAATTGCACCTTCTTGGAATGGCCGACATCTCTTAAAGGAAAGAACACATCCTTTCAGAATAAACACAGACCCGACTTTCTATTATCATAGAGGATGTTTGAATAATACCCACGCCTCTACAAAAATGTCATGATACTTCAAAAAAAATCTTTTTCTTCTAATCGCGCCTTTTTGATATCGTCCCTTTTCCTTAATAAATCTCCTTTAAATCATGCTTCTTCAGATTTGACTTGACTAATCTTTAATTTGTGCTTTTTAACAATTTTTTTTAATTCGTGCTTCTTAACAAATTTCTTTAATTCGTGTTTTGCTGGGCAGCAATCCTTTTGATGTAATTAGTTCTAATGAAAAAACATCCACCAGATTTTAATTAATTTGCAGCTACAGCATGAGAATAAACACGTTCTTCTTCACATCATTCGTTGTCTTTCTTCACATCATTTGTTTGACCTCAGATCGGTTTTGTCTAGAAGAGACAACGTAGCTTCAGATTCAACCAACATCATTTTGACCTGTAGCTTTAATTTTTATTTGACTACACTCCATTCTTTAATTTCAATCTGGTCTTCAACATAGATTGATTCGATCTGACTTCATAGACTTTCCTCCATTAATACTCAACAACGAATTGTTCAACTTTAATAGCCTGACTAAGCCAAGTCTTGACATCAATGACAATTCCTCTAACAGATGTTTGGCAATCAGTGGTAAATGGATACAAAGCTCCTTCAACACCTCCAACAAATTCAGTAGGAAAGAAGGCAAGTGAAAATAATGCTAGAGACAAGAATGCATCCTATGTGGATAAAGTGAATATGAACTTGTGAAAATAATGCATCGCAAATCTGCCAAAGAGATTTGGGACAAGTTGAAGCAAACCTATGAAGGAGACAAGAAAGTAAAAGGAGCCAAACTACAAACTCATGGAGGAAATTTTGAAAGTCTTCAAATGAGTGAAGAGGAAAACATTGCTGGATTTTTCTTGTGTGTGGATGAAGTTCTCAACACCATTCGAGGCCTTGGAGAAGAAGTAAAGGAACCAGTAGTAGTACAAAAGGTGTTAAGATCCCTTCCACCAAGATTTGACCCCAAAGTATCAGCAATAGAGGAAATGAAGGATTTGAACACCTTGACCATGGATGAACTACATGGAATCTTAATAGCCTATGAGATGAGAGCAGGAAAATATACATCAATACAAAAGGAGGCTGCATTCAATGCTTCCAAGAATTCAAAAGGGAAGAAAGTGGAAGACAATAATTTAACAGATAAGGAAGAAGCGAATTTTGTGAGAAAGCTAAAGAAAGGATCTGGAAAATATAAGGGCAAATTACCCTTCAAATGCTTCTCATGTGGTAAAGTTGGACATTTTGCAAAATCATGCCTTTATGCTCATAGTAGTGATAGTGAAGAAGAAGAAGAGTACAAACCAAAGAAAGGAAGATCTTCAAGAAGGGAAAACTATAAGTCTCACAAAAACAACAAGAAATTCAAAAAGAGCCTATACTCATATAGAGACAATGATTCTTCAAGTGGCTTTGAGGAGGAAAGTTGTGAAGATGAAATGTTATTCATGGCTGAAGTAATAGAGCATGAAGAAGACAAGGATGAAGACCAAGAGGAGGAGATACATCATGATCCAAAAGATTTGGAAGAAGAATTAGAATTTTCCATAAGTGAGATTGAAAGGCTAAAAAGGAAAGGTTTAAGAAGGAAAACCAGATTTGAAGAAGAAAGAAAGAAGTTTTTAGAATCTTTAAAATTAATCTCAGATCTAAGAATTCAAGTTGAAGAAAGCAAAAGGATTGAAGACATAATCAAAACCCAACTTGAGGAGAAGGAGAAAGAATGTGAAAGATTGAAGTGTGAAATTGTCACACTAAGAAAAGAGCTAAAGAAAACATCTTACAAAAGTTATGTTGATGTTATCAAAAGCTCAACTAAAGGAGAATGTAGCAAGAAAGAGGAGAATTAAAATCAGACCAAAGCCAACGATGCTTAAGCACTATGGAAGAAAAGACCAATCTGCAAAAACAATTCCAACCAAAGGGGTCATATTATCTGTTTTTTGGTTATTGCTACTCTTGCTACAAATTTGGTCACAAAGCAATGAATTGTAGAAGTCACAACAAGCTTCATGATAAGAAAATTAATCCTAGTAAACCTGAAAGGAGGAACTATAATTCATTTTATCCACTTAACCTTACAATTGAGTGTTTCAAATGCAATAACTTTGGGCATACAGCAAGGCAATGCAGAACCATCTTTCCAACTACAATTCAAAAAGAAGAAACTCTACCCAAAACACATGGGGAGAGTATGAAAGTGTGGAAACAGAAAAGAAAAGAAGAAAAACAGAAAGCTATGCTTTTTCAAACAGCATTTCATCTGCAAGATGACAAAGATCATTGGTACATTGATAGTGGTTGTTCAAACGACATGACAGGAGACAAGAACAAGTTCATCCATCTACAAAAGATTGATGGAGGTTTAGTAAGGTTTGGAGACAATACCACAGCAAAGATTGTAGGAAGAGGAACCTTGAGTCTAGACAATGGAAGAACAAAGACAAGTAATGTTCTATATGTTGAAGGCCTAAAGCACAACCTACTAAGTGTAAGCCAAATGTGCAACTAGGGTCATACTTTAATCTTTCATCAAGATGGTTGTGAAATTAGAAAGAATGGAAGACATATTGCAGATGCAAACAAAATTGAGGACAAATTGTATGTTCTAAATGAGACAAGAGGTCAAAGATGCCTTATGAGCCAAGAAGATGAAAGTTGGTTGTGGCATAGACGCATGGGACACATGAACTTTGACAACTTGGTTAAGATCAGCAAGAAGGAAGCTGTAAGAGACATGCCCTAAATTTGCAAACCAAGCAATACCATTTGCAAACATTTCCAACAAGGGAAGCAAACAAGGGTATCTTTCAAAACTAAGGAGTATTCATCATCAAAGCCATTGGAACTTGTTCACACAGATCTATGTGGACCTGCTAGAACAAAAAGTCTACAAGGTGAGATTTACTTTATGCTTCTCATTGATGACTTTTCAAGGATGACTTGGGTAACCTTCTTAAAAGAAAAATCAGAAGCCTTTGAAAAATTCAAGAAATTCAAGGCACTAGTTGAGAATGAAACAGGTCTTAAGATAAAGTGTTTGAGATCTGATCGAGGGGGAGAATTCACCTCAAATGAATTCATAGAATATTGTGAACATGGGATTAGAAGACAATATTCAGCAGCTAGGACACCACAACAAAATGGTGTTGTAGAAAGAATAGAACAGTCCAAGAGATGGCAAGAACTATGTTAAATGAAGCCAATCTACTAGATTCATTTTGGAGAGAAGCAGTTCTTACATCAGTCTACATTTTGAACAAAGGACAACTTAGAGGAAATATGGATAAAACTCCATATGAACTATGGAAGGGAAGACCTGGAACAGTCAAGTATTTCAAAGTTTTTGGAAGTAAGTGCTACATAAAGAGGGATAATGAAAATTTGGGAAAACTTGATTCCCGATCTGATGAAGGGATATTTTTGGGTTGCTCCTTAAAAAGCAAAGCCTATCGTTGTTATAACAAAATATTGAAGAAAATTGTTGAAAACACCAATGTAAGAATTGATGAGGAAAGGTACTACAAAATTAAGGCACCCGAATTTGATTATCAAGAAAAAGAATGTTGGGATGAACAAGAAGAAGAGGTTGAGGAGAATAATGAAGAGAAAAGTATAGAAACTCCACAAAAGACTCCTATGAAGACTCCAAAAACACCATCTAAATTTGTGCAAAGAAATCACCCAAAAGAGTTGATCCTTGATGATAGACTTAGATCAACAAGAAGAATGGTGAACTACCAAGAAGATTGTGATTTTGCATTACTATCCAAGGTTGAACCCAAAACCTTCCAAGAAGCAAGAAAATATGAATGTTGGATTGAGGCAATGAATGAAGAGTTGGACCAAATTGAGAAGAATGACACTTGGGAACTTGTCCCAAGACCAAAAGACAAAAATATAATTGGTACCAAATGGGTTTTTAGGAACAAACTCAATGAAGATGGTCAAGTTGTAAGAAACAAAGCAAGGCTAGTTTGCAAGGGCTATGCTCAAGTTGAAGGTGTGGACTTTGAAGAAAAATTTGCACCAGTTGCTAGGATGGAGGCAATCAGGATGTTCTTAGCCTATGCAAGTCGTAAAAATTTCAAAGTGTACTAAATGGATGTAAAATATGCCTTCCTAAATGGAGATTTAGAGGAAGAAGTCTATGTTGAGCAACCTGAAGGGTTTTTACTATTAGAAAACAAGGATTATGTTTGCAGGTTGAAGAAAGCCCTCTATGGCTTGAAACAAGCCCCAAGAGCTTGGTATGCCAAGCTTGATAAATATCTTCAACAACAAGGTTTCAAAAGAGGCATGGCTGATAGTAACTTATAAATCAAAACTATAGGAGAAGATCAATTAATAGTGGTTGTATATGTGGATGATATTATTTTGGAGGCAAGAATAATAACATGTGTCAAGAGTTTGCTATGATGATGCAAAAGGAGTTTGAAATGTAAATGTTGGGAGAACTATCTTTCTTCCTTGGTTTACAAATCTCACAAACAAACAAAGGAATCTTCATCTCCCAAACCAAGTATGTGAAAGAGATATTGAGAAAGTTTAGGATGGAAGATTGCAATCCTGTAAGCACTCCC
The DNA here is from genome assembly GCA_007258455.2 of Sequoia sempervirens. Taxonomy (NCBI): domain Eukaryota; kingdom Viridiplantae; phylum Streptophyta; class Pinopsida; order Cupressales; family Cupressaceae; genus Sequoia; species Sequoia sempervirens. The sequence continues at coordinate 280,237,321 of VDFB02353493.1, read as the reverse complement.
ATGGTTACAGGTTGTAAATTGAGCAAGGAGAATGGATCACAAGATGCCAATCAAACACTCTATAGATCAATGATTGGAAGCTTGTTGTACTTAACAGCCACACAACCAGATATAATGCAAGCTGTTGGAATGGTGGCAAGATTTCAATCTGCACCAAAGGAAACACATGTTCAAGCAGTTAAGAGAATCTTCAAGTACTTGAAAGGTACTTTTGAATATGGCCTATGGTATCCTGGTGGAAAGGACTTCACTCTAGAAGCATACACAGATGCCAATTGGGCTGGGAGCTTGGATGATAGGAAAAGCACAAGTGGAGGAGCCTTTTTCCTTGGTGGAAACTTAGTATCTTGGATAAGCAAAAAACAAGCATCAGTTTCATTATCCACTGCAGGGGCTGAATACATAGCAGTAGTAGCATGTTGCACCCAAGTACTATGGATGAAACAAACTTTAAAAGATATCAAGGTGGAGTACAATCACCCTATCATCATCTATTGTGACAACACAAGTGCTATCAACATATCAAAAAACCTAGTGATGCACTCAAGAACCAAGCACATACCTATCAAGTATCACTTTCTAAGGGAACAAGTGGTTGAAGGACAAGTGAGTTTGGGATACATACTACCAAAGAGAAAATTGCTGACATATTCACCAAACCACTACCAAGGGATATGTTTGAGTATCTAAGGGACAAATTGGGAGTAGTCCCACACTCATCCAATTGATAGATTGGAGCATACATTCAGGGGGAGCTATACACAGTATCTTGAAGCTCCATGGAACAAAAAAGCAAGACATTGTTAGAAGACCCTTTGCCATTGATGTCAAAGGGGGAGAAATAGAGTAAGGGGGAGCAATGCAAGATTATTTGTGTTGCCATCAATGACAAAGGGGGAGATTGTTAGAAATTTTGTCATTGATGTCAAGTAATCATGATTAGCATGACTAAAGATTTCTATGCTTTGTTGAAGATCAGATTCTATTACACAAAATCAATGATAAAAAGACATTATGTGCAGATCTAACAGATACATTATTTGCAGATAATCGCCCATCAATGCTTAACTATTAGTTATGCTTAACTAATTGATTTGATCAAAAATCAAATCAGTCAATTTAGTAAAAAAGATAAAAAACAAGAAATTGATTAAGAAACATAAATTAAATTGCCCGATCCATCTCCTAAAAGGTGACTCACTAAAAAGGCACGATTAATTAATAAGAAGACTTCAGAAATGAATAAGACAAAAAAAAAGACAAAACAAGAATAAGACAAAAAGAAAGGGGAAGGAGACAAAGCAGCAGTCAAGACAAAAGACTAAGGCAAACAAAACAAATAATGTGATTTATTTTTTTGTGAAGTGATACAATTTACTTTTGTGGTGCGATTCTTCTTGAGATATGAAGCGGTTCACTTAAGTAATGAATAGTGTGTCTTCTAAATGCCAAATCAGATGTTTTCTGAAGTAATATGAATTTGTCAACAAATGATGTGATTCATTTCTGGAAAAGTATGATTTGTTTGAATAAGTAATGAATAGTGTGTCTTCTAAATGCCAAATCAGATGTTTTCTGAAGTAATTGTGATTCATTTCTGGAAAAGTATGATTTGTTTGGATAATACATATTCAGACTATGTTGATAAAAATGATCATTAAAATTCAGATTTGTTTATTTCTAAAGAGGCATGATTTCATTAAAAGACTTTAAAAATTCTGAAGAGGAGCAATTAAGTTTTGATGATAAGATATCAGATTTATTAAATAAAGTTTCTTTTGATAAAATTAAACCAAGGCAGATCTGAAATGGTGTGATTATTTTGAGAAGGCAAACAATTAAAGTCAGATTTTAAATGATGCAACCTTTCACAATAGTTGCAAAGTTTGATCAACATACATATATGAATTCAAAATCAGATTGGCAATTGAGTGTAGAGTTTAGAAGTGTAATTGCAGAAGTATCTTTTGTGTGGGTTCGAAGAAGAACATATATCACAAAGGAGAGATAGGTTGATGCATGAGGCAGATCTAGTGAAAGATCTTATCTACATTTGAAGTTTTTCAGTCAAGAGAGAGCCAAGGTTGGTGCCTTGCAAGAAGGAGTTTCTGCTCCTTGTAGGTTGGTGCCTACATATTTGTGTAGGAGGTTGGTGCCTCTAGTAGGTTGAAGCCTACACCATTGTCAATCCATTATTAATATAAAGTACATAATTTTTGTACTGTAGTTTTCACCCTCAAGGGTTTCCACGTAAAATTCTGGTATCAACTTGTTCATACAGTTTTTCTTGCATATTTGATATTGTTAGAGTTTGAAGTTGATAAAAGTAGAGAGGGTAGAAAAGTTCATTAATATACTGATTCACCCGTCCCTTTCCACCCCCCCTCCCTGTCTCAGTATATTTGTGTGCTCATCAACTTTTTCACAAAATAAATGTCTCTTGTTTAGTTGAATGATGGAGCATTTTGCTATGACTGCTGAAGTTTACAATTCTAGTCATATGATGGAGCACTTATAGCAGCAACAAATGGAGTTCAAACCCCTTTGGATGTGCCTGTGTTAATTAGTGTCAGTGTTAAAGGATTAGCAAGGCTTGATTTATATTTTATACTCAAAATTTGTCACATTGTAGATACCCATGGATAATTAAATTTGAAGTATAGATAAGTAAAATAAAAAATCTGTCTGGCTTCACTTTCTACAAATGAGGTGTCATAAATGAATTGGTGCACTCGCTAGGTTGTTAAACAATGGTGGTCATGCAATACCGTTCAATTTCCAACAATAGCATAGTAAATAGTGGTGATAAGAAAAATACTTTGTGCTCTGCTGCTGCTGAAGTGATCCCACCGTGAGAGTCAGTAACTTTTCACAGAACAGGTTAATGATTTTAAGAGCCTTTAGAACACTACATAAACATTTTTGATACAATTATTTTAAGGATATTATGTCAATTAAATTTTTTACATAGGTGTGTTCTGAAGCATGGTGTTAAAAAGGGAATTCAAGTAAATTGAAGAAATTTCCTGCTTCCCACAAGGAGGGTCTTAGCCTTCTATGTGTATTTCAAAGAGCCAAAGACACTTTTTTGTTCTGAATTCTTCTTTTCTTTGTGTTTGGACAAAACTGATCCTTTACAGCAGTTGGCAGTTATGAAAAGGCCTCAATGGGGAACTGTTGGATTTGAAACCATCTCCTATACAGAACTGAAACAAAGTTCTGTGGGTGGTTTCTTCACCTGAAATATGCTGAAATGTTTTCTTTTGAGGATGAGCTTTTTTCCTTGATCAAATACAGATCACACCTCCCTTCTTAGAAAGCATTTGGTCTCACAAAAGCTTATATATGGAATTAGCAGAATTTCCTCGCACAATCTTTGAAACCTTTGCATCCAACTGATTCAAGCAAAACCCTTTCACATGCTTGTGGTGGAAACTCAAGTGCTCAAGTTAGAAGGTAGCAGTGCTCTTAATGTATATGGGCCTTTTATGGTTGATTTGAACAAAACCCCTTATGTCTCTAAACTCTAAAGTGATACTGAACACAAGTAGTGTCACAGGGTAGAAGGTAGTGATGCTTTACCTTGCTCTTGATTGGAACAAAGCCCCCTCACATCTTCAAAATTATGCTCAACACAAGTAGTATTACGAGGTAGAAGGTAGTGATTCTCTATGTTGAACTGAAACCCAAATTTGTATCCTTCTCACGAACAACTTTTATGGTGGCCACTTCTTCAACCCCTTGCTGCATAATCTATGCTAAAATGACTGCCATAGACCATGCTATAACAAAACGTTTTACCATGAATGATCCTCCTTGCATTTGAAGGCGATTTTAACAATGCCATGAACAATATTACAAATGGGTCCTTCTTATTGCATCAATATACAATGAAGGCCATATATTTACAATGTTGACAATAAATTTGAAAAAGAGTTCTCTTCCTACAACAATGCGCATGCTACAATTGTGATAAGAGTTTGTGCACAATACAATAACGAATTCCATCACTTTTATGCTCTTGACTGTCCTTATGGTCATCTATGATAAACAAAGTGCCCCCCTTACTGCCTAGACAACAAGTGAAACGAGTTCATGGTACAATCTTAACATTGCCATGGAATTGATGCATTCTTACAACACCTGCAAACATGTCATAGTGTTGTCTATGCTCAAACAAAGGAGGTATACATACAACGCCCAAATAAATGTTATAGCGCGACCCATGCTCAACCAATTTTGCTAGAAGCTTTATGTCTTCATGCAATCAAAGTCTACATGCCTACAATACCCAAATTTACTTTATAGTTTATAGTGCTGTCTGTGCTCAATCAGGAAGTTGCATGCTTACAACACCCAAACAAATGTAGTAGTGCTGTTCATGCTCAACCAAAGAAGTATACATACTTCCAATACTTAAACAATTGAAGTAGTGCTGCCCATGCTCAACCAAAGATGTTACATACTTCCACTACCCAAACAACTGTAGTGGCGCTGTCCATGCTCAATCAAACAAGTATATGTGCTTACAACACCTAACCAAACATCATAGTGCTACTCATATTACCAAATTTCTAATCTTGCTATGCCTTATCCCTGCTTGCCCATACAGCTAGAACAAAGCTGCACTTTGCAACAGTAAATTGCCAAAATATATAAGTCCACAGCTTTGAAACATGTTTCCAATAAGCTGTCTATGTTGCTAACTATGCTCATATTGCTAGAAGACTCAACCCCTCATGCAACAAGCAAGTGGATGTGCCAATGGCTAACAATTTGCAAGAAATTTCAAGGCTGAAATTTACCGATTATCTCATATCTTTTTCCTCTTGTTTGTCCATGTTCTCCAAGTAGACTTGTTTAGCATACTCACCCATAGTGAGTGCAACATACTCTTGCTTGCTTTACAACAAGTGGATACACAAATCAATTTCAATTAAAGGAATGTGAAGGCTGAAATAGAATAGTTGTAATGTCCCCTTTTGGGAAATTCCTAATTTTAGGCCTGCAAAACAATGACTAAAAATTTATATTAGTAATAACAAGTATCAACTTTATGGTTATATTCAATTAATACATAAAATATTATAATATTGAGAGCAATACATCATAGCTAAAACATCATAATATTTAGATCTATAGTTCATAGCATCATTAATATTTGAATTCAAAACATCTTAACATCACGAATGGTTATTCCAAGGCATATTCCTATAGTCAATCATATTAGGAATTCACTAGAAATGCTTGCAAATGCAATCTCAAGGGTGGTGGCCCTTGTATTGCAAGAGCATGGAATGATTCTAGACCTGTTCCATCCCCCAGCTTGCCTTGGAGGTTGGATGCCCTCCTTGATCAAGCCCAAGAGCACCATTTAGGCCTCCCGGCCCATGAGTACGGCAAAACCTCCAATTCTTATTTAGGTAGACAGTGGGAACATTAGATTTGATTATTTCTTTATAAATGAGTTTAGTTTTCACTTCATGGAGAGGGATTGACCCCTTCCACAAGTACTCAATTGGATTATCATTCCACTTATCAAGTTTGAGATTTGGAAGCCAATCCTTGCATGCCTCTTTAACAACAAAATATGTTTTTATATTAGATTGGGGAAGCCCATAGTCCTCTTTTAGTTGGTCCCAACAGATCAAATTCCCATCCCTTAGGATATTGCCGAAGTTCTTGATACCAACCTGATTCCACTTTTTTGTAGAGCAACCTTGTAAAAGAGCCAATGGTTTCCCATTGTGCTCTAGGTTCCACCAAATAGACCTATTAGGATGGATCGGTTTGTAGTTGTGACCAACTACATGAGGACATTGGAACTTCCCCCCTTATTGATTCCCAAGCCTTCCATATACTGTTGAAAACCATTGAACCTGCAGGCACTATTGGATACTTGGTAATGAGTAGATCACTGAAACAACTTGGGCATTGCCTGAGATATGTTGTTCTTGACCAGAAACTTCCAGGGTTCATCCCCATCCAAGGCTTTGATAACCCACTTGGCAGCTAGTGCAATGCCATGTTTCTTTAAGTCCTTGAGTCCCAGGCTCCCATGAGTTTTCTCCAACACCAATCCCTTTGAATAGAATACATTGTTCTTTTCCCTTTCCTATCCGACCATAAAAAACATCTGATTTTCTTCTATACCTCATTAACTTGATTTTCTTCTATACCTCATTAACTTGATAACTATTGAAGAACTAGATTGAAGCAAAATATATAGTGTATGAAGATAGAATTTTTTGACAAACCCAAATTCTGTCAGCTAAGAAAGATACTACCTGTTCCAGCCATCCAATTTCTTGTCAATTTTGGCTTTTATCCATAGCCACATTTCTTTTAGGTTAGGGGACATAGAGAGTGGGATCCCTAGGTATCTGACTTGTTTTTGGGGCCCTCCCTCTTGAAAATCAAACTTTTGAAGCCAACTAGGGGGCATTTCTAGCCATCCTAGCATTACAAACTTCATCCTTGACACCTTAGCTCTGGATGCAAGGTAGAATAAATTGAGTTTGTTCATTAGATTGGTGAGATTATCTTTTTGCAATTCCAAAAGATTAGATGTATCATCAACAAACTGAATGTTTAGGAGTTCATTCTGGTTTGGTAATATCTATCCTCTAACCTTCGGGGAGTTATAAGCATCTCTTAGCAGATAATGAAGGGCATCCAAAGCAATGATAAACAGGGCAGGGGCAAGGGGACACCCTAGTTTGATCTCTCAAGCTTGAAGACCTCAGACCTGGAATCATTCACCTCAACCTGAGTAGAGGCATCTTTTAACAGAGTGCCCACCATGTTGCAGAAGGCTTGTGGGAACCCAAAAGCTTCAAGTGCCAGTTTGAGAAATGTCCACTCCACTCTATCATATGCCTTTTCAAAGTCAAGTAGTAACATGGCAACATTCTGGTTTGAGCGCTTAGCCTAGTCAAAGGCTTCCTAGCTTGTTATCAAGTTCTCAAGAATGTACCTTCCCTTGATGAAGCCTGTTTGAGTGGAGTTTATAAACTTGGGGAGTATATTGGTTAGCCTCATGGCCAAGACCTTTGCTAGAACCTTGTAGGAGACATTCAATAGGGTGATTGGTCTCCAATTTTTAATCAAGGTTTTGTCCCCTTCTTTTGGAAGGAGCTTAATGAGACCTTTGTTAATGCAGGTCCCCAAGGAACCTTTGTTTAGAGCCTCCATATAAACTTGATGAAGATCATCACAAACCCAATCAATGAATACCTTGTAAAACTCAATAAGGAGCCCATCAACCCCAGGGGATTTGTCATTATTTATAGTTGTAATGGCCTTTTTTATTTCTTCCTTGGATATGTTATCTGAGAGCTTTATACTATCTTCATTGGAGACTTTGGAAGGAATCAAGCACTTAATACTGGCTCTAGCTTCAGTGCACTCCTTACTATTGTCTTCAGATTTGAAAAGAGCTTTATAGAACAAGAAAAATTGCTGTAGGATTTCTTCCTGGCTTGACAAAGTAGCCCCCTTGTGACAAATCTAGTCAATTTGCTCCTTCAACCCCTTATCTTTAATGTATCTGAAGGAAAAATTAGATCCTTTGTCTCCATTGCTTAGCCAGTTGAGCTTGGCTCTAACTTTTAGACCTTGAATTCTGGTGGCTAGTAACCTTCTCAAGGAGCTTTTTCCCTTGTTAAGTTCCTCATATAGTTCCTCACTTAGGGGTTCTTTTTGGATCCTGTTTTGAGCATTGAGCATTGAGTAATTCATCTTGGAGGCGGTTTTCCTCTCTTCTTCTATCCAATGCCCTCTTTTTGCCAATGGTCTAAAAGATGATTCTCCACCTGGACACATTTTGGTTCCACCTTTCAATTGGGTTGAGGTCCTTGAGCAGCCATTTGTTTACTCCCTTTAATGTGGTTATAGCAGCCACACAATCCTCATCTTTCAATAGACTAGTGTTGAGAATGAAGCTATCTCTAGTTTTTGGGCTTATCTTAATACCACTGCTATATTGGCCTTGATCGGGTGGTGATCAGACAGAGTATAGGGGTAAACCAGTACCTTGTTCCCATCATTGATGGGCTCAAAGCTAAAGAAATCCCTGTTGGCATAGAACCTATCCAGCCTGCTATAGATTCTCTTGCCCCCTTTTTGTGCTTTGCACCATGTAAACCAGATGTTGGTACTCTCTTTTTTTGTGCCTTCTAGAGGATCAATGATATTAAGCTTATTCCTCATCCTTGACTAGTAATGCTTTTCATTGCGTTTCCATTCCATGTTGATACCACCTTCTTTATCCTCATTTCTTTCAATCATGTTGAAATCACCTCCTAACTCCCATGGAACATCTAGGAGGTTAGATAGCCATTTCCGTAGCTCAATCCTCCCAAGGTAGTTGTTTGGTGCATAAATTGAACATATACCAAATTTGGAATCACCCCTCTCAAAAGTGGCCCATACAACTCTATTTCAAGGAGAGACCCTGAAACTGGTTAAGTATGGTTTCCACTTATTGGCCATTAAGATGGCTGTTCCTCCTCTCCCCTTCTCATGTTGGTAGACTAAATGTACAGAGTTACCCCAAATGAACTTCAAATTAGTTTCCAAAGTGAAACCAACTGCTTTAATCTCTTGGAGGAGGACAAAGTCCTTATTTTTTTCCAAATTGAGAAACCCCCTCACCACATATTTTCTGTTAGGGGATTCTAACCCCCTTACATTCCTGGATGTACAACTAATCCTCATCATTACCAATGGTGGATGAAGGTTCTTTACCATTCCTGAATAGCTCAAAGTATTTAGGTGCTTTGTCTTTGACCTCAATTCTTTTGGAGGAGGGGATAGAAAGTACAATACTGGTTTTCTTCCTCTTTCCGTTGTTAATTCCCAAATTGCTTTTCCTAATGGTTATAGAATTGCCCTTCTTCTGGCCTCTCTTCTTGGGCTCTTTAGGGGTCTGAGGATTAGCCCCTTGCTTTGTACTAGTTACTGTTTCTTGATCTTTTTCTTTGACTTTACCAGGGACCTCATCTACCTTGGAGGCATTCTCAGAGCCATGAAGGCTTGAATTGAGATCTCCATCATTGGGGGAGTGGGGGTCACTTGATTGTTAGAGGTCTGCACACCATTAGAGTGTCTAATAGAGCCTTCAGGTTCAATGGAGGGGTTGAAGTTTTCATTTAGCCCTTTAGAGATTTCAGCCTTATCAACAAACCATCTTTTGACCATTTCGGTTAAAGAATCCAAGGTATCTTCTAGGGGTGATGGAGAAGGTTCACCACAACTATGTGTAGTGATGTCTCCAAGCCCCAATGAAGCAAGGTTATTACCAGTTGCTTCCCCACTTAGGGCATTATTTTTAGCAGAGGAGACTTCATTTGTTGGGGGAACATATTTTCCTTCGGTTGGCATATTGCTTTTGCTAGCGTCACGAGTGGCAGGAGCCACTATGTCGTTTGCATCATTATCCAGTTAGGTGGGCTTATTTTGATAGTTAGCCACCACCGATATAGGTTGAGATGAACAACTTTGCAGACTCGAGCCATTTTGTTCCTTGGCTTCAATTTTTGAGACAATATGCTTAACCAGGGAGGGAGCATTATTACTTATTTTATCAATTTGAGGGTTAGAAATTATAGCTTCTTCATCAACTTTCACCCCATTAATAGAAGTCTTGACAACTTCAATTTTGTTGTTTGATTTATTTGTTACACTATCTTTTTGATTTTCTCTAAAGCCAATCGTTCAGCATTTTGTAAAAAAATCCGCCAAAAAATCGCAGAAAATAGACAACCCTTGTACGAATCCGTACAACTTCCTTTGGCACTCACCAATCCCAAGAACTTTGAAAACTTGAGCTTTGATACCATAAAATAATTAAAAAACATAGAGAATGATTACCAAGATATTTGATATTAAATTAAGGAGCAAAAGTCTCCTTAAATAAGAGATACAAAAGATCTATTTGTAAAGGATAAGATCGACAACTAATAAAGCAAAGGATAAGAACTTAACTGAAAGAATAAAAGAATATTACTCCAATAATTATTGTAGAAATTTACAACACTCAACAAGGGAAACACGAGAACATGAGATGTCACAATCAAAGGCCCAAGTAATTAATGGTCAAACTAGAGAAAGAACTAAGTGATGGATTAAAAAAGATGGCTCATTGAAGGTCCTATTCCTTCAATGTGAAAGAAAATGAAAATAGTACCACATTTATCACATGTAGAAGTGTACAATGGAGCTATGAATATAGAAAGTGAGGACAATACATCTTCATGTTCCAAAAAGAAAAAATGATGAATATGGTGAATTAGATGCAAGCAATTATAGTGAATTAGGATTAGTGCAAGCATTATAGATAGATACACTCTGCTTGATCAAGGAATTAAAAGTAGATAGTGTAATGTCCCTTCCTTAGGTAGCTCAGAATATAGTGGAGGTTGGCCTACTATTAGGGTTCCCGTAGGTCAGCAGAATGGTTAGGGGGACTCAATCGAGGGATGCAGAGCTTAGCTGGGGGCTTTACGAGCCTTTCCATTTGGAGTTCAGTTGATGAATCTAGGGATAAATTAGAAATATTAAAGTTTGCTTTAATGGAATAGTAAAAGTGAATAGTAATAGAGAATTATAAAGTAAATAGTGAAAAGTGCCCCCATCCTAGTGAAACAAAGTTGTTTTTAAAAAGTGGCCCTTTCTTTTGATGAGGAAAAGACCCTTGAGGAGGAATATTTTATTATCTTTTATAAAAAAAGCTCATGGGAGGTTGTAAAATGAATGTTGGGCTTCTATTTTGGCATTCTATTGTCATTTTTCATATTAGCATTTGTAGGTGGAGCTCTGGAGAAGGGTTTCAACAGTATTTTAGCCTTTTGGGAACAAAAACTCTCGAAGGCTATTGTGAATTGGACGAGAACCCAATTCACCTTTGAGGATGGCCCACCTTGGGTCTTCGTTTGGGCTTCATTGGAGGAGTTTCAGGTAGTTATTTTTTAGATCTGAGTTTGCAGCAGTGTTATATCATCATACTTCTTCAGATCAGAGGCAACCATTGATAGATCGAACCTCTCTCAGGCCAATACTCACATATTTGCATCCTACTTGCTGGCAGCAGGCAGCTAGGGTTTTGGAGGTTAGATTTATCAATTTGGAGAGCAGATTTATGGATTTTGGTGACTGATTTTGCTAGCCATTCCATCCTCAAGGGAAGCCGTACCATCTATGTTGCTGCTAGGGTTTGGACAGAATATTGGAGGAGCAGATCTGATTTGGAATTCTGCATTTCACTAGAATTTCATGAACAAAATCCAATTGCAAGTTAGCATTGGACTTCGGGTATGACTAGTCGATGAATGGTGTTCCTAAATTTTTAATTTTACAATTTTATGCATTGCTGTTTGAAATCAGAAAAATTAGAAGTTTATTTCAGTTTGATTCCTTTGAATCTCAAGAGAAAATTGCATTCATATTTGGTAAAACTCAAAAAGTCCCCAAAAAAAGAAAAAGAAAAATGCAAAAACAAAGCAAAAACAAGAACCTACCTATTCGCTGGTCAAAGACTTTGAAAAGACAAAACTCAGGAAAATCAGATCAGATTTGGGTTGGGGATCTTTCAAATAGAGAATCCAACAAGAAGCCTAAAGATATATGGTGCATGGATTGTAGAGCTAAGGGCCACAGTAAAGCAAGTTGTCCTAAGAAGATGTTTTGTAATATTTGTCTAATACTGGGCCATTCGACTAAGGAATACCTGTACTATTTGAAAAGCAAGTTTGCACAAGTATTATTTGTGTATGGTGAGTAGTCTACTCCACCCAACACACCATTGAAGCTGCAAGCAACAAGAATGTATCTCCTTGTGGCTATTAGAATCCAAGAAACAATAATAGATTCAATAATAGTAGTGGGGAGGTAGGAGTTGAATCTAATATGACTTGAGAGGTTGGCCTGTTATACAATGCCAATAGTGCAATGAGTGGGGCCACTTCCCAAGGGACTACCTAATAAGTTAGGACAATATGGGATTGTTACATAGATAGTGTAGACACAATGAACATGATGATGTTGGATGTTTGAAGCAAAAAGCAAGCATCAACATGATTGATGTAGCTTGTAATGAATAAGTGCAGGTGGTCAAATGAGCCAAGGGAAGAAAGCAACATATCTAGATCCATTTATAAAAAAATAAAGACTTCACAAAGCAAGAGTCAAGGTTGAGGATGCAATGGATATTGAACATCACCACTCAAATGCATGTCCCTGTACAATAACAAATAAAATGGTTGCAAGGCAAGCATTTCAAACCATTGTACCAATTAAAGTGGATTTATTGCAAAATATTCCAAAACTTAGAAATGTTATTAGATAATATTGTACCTGATAAGGATAAGATTGTGCATGTTACCGCCCATTTAGAATCTAGAAGTGGGAATAACAAAGACCCAACAATTGAAGCTTCATTGTTGGGAGATCAATTAATTGATGCCATGCTTCTTATGGTGAATTTGGCAAGGAAATCTAACTATTCGGCAACCAATTTTCCAATTGGTAGGAGTGGATCAACAAGGAACTAGTGCTTGGAATCCTCATGGACAATAGGTAGTTATTTGTAGTCATGCATTTGTACTTAACCTCATTGTCATCTCATTACACAAGAGGTGTATGAGATGCATTGTTGGGTTGGGTAGCAACCGAAGCTGACCACAATTGGAAAAATAAATTAATCTCCATTGCAAATAAAGGTTGGAAATATTTAATTGATTTGGAGAATGAGGAAGTGAGTGAGGAAACATCTTTCTTGAATTCATTAGATTCTAATTTGGGAGAGTGGATAAAGAGACACGATCAAGGTCCCATGGAGACAAACGTTGAAGGAATCATTGAATTGTAGTCATGTTTGAAAGATGAAATGAACTCCCTCTGTGGCTTGTTCCACTAGCAAATGGAGGACTATGAAGCATTTATGCCGAACAATTTTTTTGTTGAAGGATAGTAATGTGTAGACTATGAGATTAAAAAAGCAAATAAAAAAAGCAAATATAGGAAACTTTGGAGAATGATTTAGAAAAGTTGAATGGTTCAAGTGTGAAGGATGGTGTACATGGTTTGTAGTTAAATTTTTTTCATCCAAGGCATGGAACTATTAATATGTTTGATTAGATGGGATTGGTTGATTGTCCAAAATAAACTTAGTGGGATTGTCCTTAATAAATTTGGTGGGAAATAGCATGAGAAAAAATGAAGTTATTAATTTTTTATTATCTTGAGCCCATCAATACATGTCCTAATGAATCTTACATGGAACCTCAATTGCACTACGTATATCAACATGAAAATGAACTCATAAGACAATTGTAGTAGATCCTAGGAAAGGAAGAAGAAAAAGGGAAAAGCATTAAAAGGGATATTGGAAAAGATATGAAAGGTAAAGGTCTTTTGAAATGGGTTGAAAAAAATAAGATATTGAGCCCATTGGTCACACCATTGTGTGGGCCATCGATTATAGCAAGGTCACCATAAGCCCAAGTTAAGTTTACATACATGGGAAAAAAGATACCTTACAGTCTAAATAAGTTGTAAGAGTCACACAATAGACTCAAGGAGCCAAGACCAACTTGCAAAAACTAAAACAACTTTCCACAAGAGTAGCAATAAAGAAATGCTAGATTGCTAATATCATATAGTGCATACAAGATGATAGATTACAATTATTAAATGTACTAAGTAAACTTAACTAAGTTATGGGTTATTAGGACCAAACAGTAAACTAGCTAGGCAATGTACCCTATTCACACGAACACCCTTTTAAGCATAACTTAGGGAGGAACTAACAAATGCATATATGCAAAGATGAGCCCCAACAAGGCCTGATGAGGTACCCATGTACAAAAAGATCTCTCACAAATAGAGGAAAGAAGAAAAGTCCACGGGAAGAGAAATTTCTCTACAAAAGAGAGCAAAAATGCAAATAAACATGTACAAGTGACGTAATCAGATGTCAACATGATCCCCTAAGGACTACATCCATCACAAATATGGAACAATATGCCAACAAAAACATGTAAAACAATCAAACCCATAGTGTCATCAAGTTTGTTCCTATAAGCAAATCTCTTATATTCTCTAATAAAATCATGTTGTATATCACCCAACATAGACCATAAACTCTTAGATAGGAGTAATCGTTGCATCTTTATTTTCCAATGTGATAATTGTGAGGAGTGAGGAGCTCAAATGAATTGGGATCCGCCATTAGAGAAACAAACACCAATAGAGAAAAATAAACAATATACAATAATAATCTATCTTGGAACCTCTCAAATATGAACCAATATTGAAATTGAAGCCCCTAGCAAAAAAAACACCAATTTTGACAAATTTTCCGAGAAATGAGCCACACAAAATGACCTCAAATTGAAATTCTATTACTTGAGGTGGAATTTGAAAAATCGCATGAATTAGACTTAGAAATTTTGATATATAGATCAATGTCTTTAGAAGTCCAAAATCAAACAATATGAGCTCAAGATATGGTTTCTCAAAAAATACGAGTAAACACAGGCTTCAAACTAAAAAATAAGCACCTATAGTAAAGTCTAGAAAAATCATCTGTACATTGTGAAGTGCTTAGGGAGACCTTTCTGATGCCTATAAGAACACAAGAAAACCTACGTGGGTGAAAAGTTATGGTCTGCAAAAAAATTGCCTAATTAGAGCATAAAAGGGCCCCTAGGACTTGTTAGGAGTTACCTAAGTAGTTCAAGCCATGCAGTAGTGGAACTTAGTGGCAGACCTGGGTAGAGGTGGCTATGTGAGTGGTGGACGAGCTATGGAAAGTTTTGGAAAATTTTTTGGGGGCTGAACTCCTTAGTGTTTGTGATTGGGGGCCAAACTGGCTACTCTAGCTGACAACTGGCTGACAAATGATGGCACTTGGTATCACCTAGTATTGACAACAACCCCATAGAGGTTTAAGACTACATAGGACTGGATGAATTTGTCCCCTCTATACACTATGTGGGCCTGCAACCTGTGTTTTTTTGCAGATCTGTCATTGGATTCACAAAAGTTTGTGGAAAAACCTTGCCAAATGACTATGGACAGGACTTGCACCCAATGGGTGCTTGCCAACATTACTCTTGTGGATCTAGAGGTGGGTGTTTGGACTCCATACAAAATCTAAATAAAATTGAAAATTTTAAATAAAACCATAAACTTAATGAAATTTAAACTTGCAAAATAAAATATTCTCAAAGATTTTGCAACTCTAAAACCAACAAGGAGGGGGGCTTGGATTCTTTTTAGGTAACCCTAGCAAGTTCTATATCAAAATATGTAGATGGGCCTCCCATACTCAACAGTAAGGTCAAATTTGGTTCAAGACAAATTGGTAGCAACCTCCATGACGAGCTCTCCATCAAAGAGAAGGGGTTGGCATGAAAGCTTTGATACCATGTAAGAGTCACACAATAGATTCAAGGAGCCAAGACCAACTTGCAAAGCCAAAAACAACCTTCCATAAGAGGGTTTAAGAAAGAAATGCTAGATTGCTAATATCATGCATTGCATACAAGATGATAAATTAAAGACCTTGGTTTATATAGGTCAAGGTTATGATGTAGGACTCAATAGGATTATGATACATCTTAATCCTATGACATGAGACAAATAAGAAAACGATGTAAGACAATTATTAAATTCCCTAAGTAAACTTAACTAAAGTGTGTTTGTATAGGACTTAGATGGTAAATTGGTTATGTAATGTACCCCATTCACACCAATAGAAGTAGATCCAATATTTGAACACCATGAGTTGTTTGACTTGTGAACACCCATATAGAATGTGATTCCATCGTATGATTTGACCAGAATTTGAAGCCAAGAAAAATAATTAATATTGTAAATCTAGATCAATCTCGCACTATATAGTAGGAAAGAGGACAAGTAACTTCAATAACTATACACCACAATTGAAACAAGTGCATCACCATACAATGAGAGAAAAAGATTCTATTGTATGCCAACAACTCAACATCACCCTACAACTTGAGTAGTTACAGAAAGTTGACTTTTCATTCCCTACCGTAAGCCTTGTCAATTTCAAGAATTGCAAGGTTTTCATACATCTCTTAAAGAGTGTTGTACAGTCTGGTAAATTTTCTCATTACTTGGCCAAATGCCCAAAAAAGTCTGCAGATTGTTTCATACATTCCAATTCTTCTCATATACATTCCTTACCTAGTATTTTTTTGAACACCCTTTGGTGCGTTATACATCTTTTTAGTTTGTTGGAAACACTTATGTTGTAGAGTCTGCTTCTTCTTCAACTGTATGCTGACCGCAATTGTTCCACCATACGTGTTGCTAGAAATGAGGGTTTCAATGTGCTAGTGCAGGTTTATGCCATCTCTATAATGTCTATAATTGAATGAATATAGTTGGGAAAGAGACTCCAAGTTGAGCAAAAGCAAGTGATATATATGCATAGAAGAATTGAAAATAGGGTGATAAATGCTATAGTTGTGTCTTCATCCAGCAATTTGCTTAGTTTTGGATTCAGACATGGGAATTTGAGGCAGGTAAATGGGCGAGTTAATGATGGTCATGTAACTACCCATAGCATTCAAATTCTTTCTTCAGGAAATTTGAGGAGCAAAGATACATAGACAACTCTTAAGGCCATTCAGCTCCATGGGAGTTTGGAATTTGTGCTTGTGAAAGACAAGACAGTGCCTGTGAGTCATATTACGATGGGTTGTTCAGCTAGTACGGTAGAGGGTTTTGAAAATACAAGTTTTGAAGGGGGAATTTAATTGCTTCAACAGTCCTCATGAATTTATTACATGTCATAGTCATTGGTGGATACATTCACCATATACCTTGCACGACCCTCCACACATTCGTCATAGTGTAATTAACCAATTCTTTTTTTTGTTTCTAGCTGAAATACAAGCTGCAAATTGCAAGTTTGCTGTGTTTTAGCATTCCAAGGCTCTCTGTATGCATTTTGTTGTGGAAGATTTGGGTGATGATTTTGTTGTTCTAGTTGAAAAGCAAAATATCAGCTGCTATAGGCTCTTCCTACTCTATTGTGTCATGAAACATCTTTGATATTACTTGATGTATTGTTGTGTTCTCTATTTGTTGTTTAGGAATCTGACTTTCTTTTTTGTGGGGGAGGGGGGATGTAGTCCATAAAATTACCTTGTTATGTTTTGTTGGCTTGTGAGTACTTGTTAGGAGCTCTAATAGAAAGCTTAGCATGATTTGCCATGACTCACTGCAACTTGCGAGTCACACAAAAAATTTGTGCCCCAGTTTATGTGGTTCACAGGAGCTGAGTCATTGTCAAGTACTCATTGCATAACCATTGAGTTTGCACCAAAAAATCGTTGATTTTTTCCAGGTGACTTGTGCATCATGCATTTGGACTTGCTTGGCATGGATGGTAAAATAAAATCTTATGTGCTCGATATCATTTTCCATTTGATTTTTACCTTTTTTTGTGTTTTTTCTCTCTTTTTGACCAGACAAAATTTCAGGTTGCAGAGAAGGGTTTGGAGTAGTCTTATAAGGCAAGTTAATTGGAGTGTTTTTCACAAAAGTATATTTTTGTTAGGGCTGACCCATGGATTGCTTTAGGCAGCCATTTAATGGTGAGTTAAGTATCTTCATATCTTGCGCTCTGCCACATGTCAAAATTTGAACAAAAATCATTTCATTCATCCTATGATATGATCTCATACTTGTACTTTCTCTTCTGTCTGTTGTTTTTGTTCTGTGGCCATATTGCTCTTCCATCGCTGCCTTTTTTTCTAGTGGTTGTATGTTCTGAGGGTATGTGTTTTTAGATTGCAGACATGGAAAAGGCCTTGGAAGAAAACAATGGCGCAAATCCTCCCAAGGAAACTATAGTTTTACTTGCCGAGAAGTTCAGGTTGGTTGAATTTGTCGATCAATATGTACAGAAGGTTCATGTCATCCTGACTTAGCTGCAATGTTTTTAATTGTTTCAACTTTTAAACAGTTCAATTTTTGTAGTTTTTGACAAATGATTTTATTGCTAGCCCGGTTTTGATGAATTGGTTATGTGAAATGCAGTGCATCTCCTGAACGACTTGGAAAAGTAACTATACAATGGAAGCAGGTAATTGCTTAGTAACTCCTCTTGTCAGAGGATTATGATATCACATACCACGTGCGACTTTGTTGGTCTGTGTATTTCTAGAATCTATCCCGTGGCTTGACTTAGGCTATTTGGATGCAGATTTGGAATTGGTTTCAGAATAAAAGGCATGCTCAAAGAGCTAAAAGTTCAAAGATGCCAGGAAACTTATATTTTTCCCCTTCATCTTATGATGATGCTATGGTAAAGGGAGCATCTACTAATTCTTCTGCTGCTCTTTCAGGTTTACTTCTATGCAGTGACCTTCCTGTTGGTACTTAACATTGTGTTAATATTTATTCTTGTTTTGTAAAAGGAAAAAAAAATTAAATGAAAAATTTCTGGCACTGCACTGTCAGCCATTTCTGCAACTGCTAGGAAATAGAACAAGGACACAAGACAGAAGACTAAAAGTTATTTTAATAACTTGTATGCTCAAAATTTTACTTTCTTTGTAATTATGATTTGCTTTCAGCATTTCATCTGAGACAAATCTAAAGAAAAAATGCTGCTGCTTTGGTTTGCTCTAGGGCCAAGCAGACTCAACTAAACTGTGAATTATCCTTCACATGATCAGGACTTGACAGCACGTGACAGTTTTTGTGAAAAATGACGGGTAAATCTAAAATGTTAGCTGCAGCATCTGCAAAAACTTGTATTTTCTCATCCTTGATTTACTCAAAACTATATGAAGCTTGCAAGTATAAATTTACTGCTGTGAAAGAAATTTACCTAATGGAGTGTGAGCTTTGCCCTGGGCTGAGCCTCAAATGATTCTACACATTAGCTGTAATTTGGTATAGAGCTGTAGCTTTGGGGGCCTACTAGAAAGCATTTTGCTTAAATCCTCTTTCATGGCCATTGAAATTTCCAATTCCTTCAAATCATCAAAGTTTCACATCTTTTGTTGCAGGTGCAGTGATTTTGTTTTGATCTGTTGGAACCTTTTGAACTAAGATCTTGATGTGGGCAAGATGAGAGCATACGGTGAAAGGAGTTAGACTAATTATTACAGAAAAATGCTTGTTGGCAGCAAGAAACACAACTCAATAAGCAATTGATACAAAAATCTAGAAACAATGTAATACTTTCTAGCGGAAAACTTTCCAGATTAAATACAAATACTGAATTTGACAGAGAACTACATAGATTATCGTTAGAAATATTAATGTTGGAAATGAAAGTAATCTTTTATGTTGTGGTGGTATAGCCATCTAGATTCTACAATATTTAAATCTACTTCTAAACTTATAATATTTCTGGCAGTAAACTGCACAGAAAATTACGTGAAGAAATACTGGATTATAATGCTGGAGAAATTACAAGTAAATCCTTCTAAGTTCAGCTTGTTATCAAATGAGATGCAATTCCAGAATATTCTAAGTTATCAGTTCGGGTTCGATGGTTCGGTTTGGGGGTTCGGGAAATTTTTTTTGGGGGTTGGGTTCGTTAATACAAATACATATAAAAATCAGAAATATATATATATTTGCAGCAGTAATTAAGTTCAAAATACACCACCATATTAATAGTCAAATAACATAGCAAAAATACACCACCACTTTCATAGTCAAATAATAAAATATTAGTGAAACTCGAATGTCACGATATAGATATAAGTTCAAACATAATAATGTCAAGTGTTTACAATCAGTCATCATTGATCATTGACCAAATATCATATGGGTCATCAAAAATATCATCATCACCATCCATCTTAGATGATGCATGTAGTGTTAAATTAGAAGAACCAAAAATAGCTTTAGTGGCACTCGCACTAGCACTAGCACTAGCATTGCAAAGTGGCTTGTGGAAGCATCCAAGTCAAGATGCTCTGGCTCGAGATCCCACTTCCTTGTGTCTCCTTCTTTGTAGGAACTTTGTTTGTGTGTAATGAGGCACAAGTTTGAATGCACATACACCAAGTCCTCTTGCCTTTTTTGAATGTAGTCTATTGCACTTTATTGAGTGGATGGAGCATATGCTCCAATTCCTCTCAGATGAAGATGAACTAGCAACCTATTAAGACCAAATTAAATAGTTAAGAGTTACAAAATTTAACTAATTAAAACATAAATAAAAATAAAAATTATAAAGTATAAAACTTAAATTTAAAAGATAAAAGATTTTGACTATAAAACTTACTTGGGATAAAACTTTTTTTGCAAGAGGTTGTAGGTACGTGTATTCTTGGCCATGGAAGTATCACCAACTATGAGCATCCACCTTGTACTTGTCTCGAAGAGCATCAAGACCACAATCACTGGAGCATGCAAAGCCCATGAACTCATTGCTCACTAGATCATGTCGGTCACGATCAGTGAAGAGTCTACGAAGTGCTGCCTTGTACTCTTGAGCCACTTCAGCATCTCTATATGGGGCAATTTTTGATGACATAGAAAGTAGCTCAGCACTATAGTATTTGGGACTCAATTCAAAAGCAAGAAGATGCAGCGGAGTGGTCATTTTGTTCCATCTCTCTACAATGATTTTGTGAAGCTCTTTGAAGAAGTTTTCTTTAGGATCTTCCTCTTTTGCATTGATGATGGCTTTCATCTTCTCAACCATTGAGTCAATGCCATCATATACTTCACCCAAACAAGGTTTATCCATGTTAGTATAATGGATCATGCTCAATATGGGCTCAGTGAAACTGAGGAGATACTCAACATGATCCCACCAACTGTCATCTAGGATCATTTGCTTAACCTTAGCTGCCCTTGCAGTGCTAGATTGCCTCCATATGGACCAATTAGGGTTGATGACCGTATTAGAGAGTGCCTCACAAACCTTCACTAGTCGTCTCAACACAATTGTGTTGGAGGCAAAACGGGTCCAGCAACCTGTTTGAAAATTAAAATAAAATAAAATTTAAGTTTACAAAAACTAAAATTTAAAATTTAAAATATTACTAAAGTGATACATGTTTATTATTTAACTTACCTTCAACAGCTCCAATTTGGAGAAGGTTATAAATATGCCTTGTGACATATGGTGGTTAGTGACGAACATTTGGATGTCTTTGGCCTTAGCATAAGAAGAACCTTTATAAAATATATTACTTTTTGGACCCCATTACTAGGGTCACTTGTGGACCCTCTTTTAAAACCACCTTTTTAATAATAAAAGAAATTGTCTTTTTATGAATATAATTTAAAATTACTTTTTCGACAACTTAGGTTAATTTATTAAATTATTTCCTTACCTCAAAAAGGGGACATGATAGGTGTTGAGGCTTTGTTGGAAGGTCATAGTTGTAGCAAAAGAGTCTCATAATTTGGGACGTCGTTAACATAGTAAGGGCATATTGTTATAGTCTTTTTGACTTTGTTAAGATTGGAGTGCCTTTTCTTGCTGAATCCCTTTGATATTTATATACATCATTTTCTGATTGCTATACTGCTTTTTGGTGATAATGTTATCCTCTTCTCTTATTCTCCTTGACACCCTTGCTTTTGCAAGCTTCTGTAGCTTGTGTTAAACTTCTTTAAACTAAGGTAATGGACTTCAACACCTCCAACTTCCAATGACATTCTTTATAGGCATCGATTCTTCTACAAAGGGGAGCCCAAGTAGATCATAATTAATACTTGGTAGTTTAGTAAAGTGGCACATATTTTAGTATAAAGCCTACTAGTTAGTTGTATCTTTGCAAGGAATATGCCCCCCTTTCTGCCTTGGAGTACCAATGCTTTTTGAACATGTATTAAAGTAATATTGTAATATTTAGTTTCTAATGGTCAATTAAGTCTTTAGGATAGATTTTAGGAATATTCTTTTATTCTTTTAGTTAATTTCTTATCTTGTTGCTTTATTAATCATCGATCTTATCCTTTATGGATAGATCTTTTGTAACTCTTATTTAAGGAGGCTTTTGCTCCTTAGTTAATATCGAATATCTTGGTAATCATTCTATGCTATATTTTTTTCGTTAAATGGTATTAGAGCTCAAGTTGAGCTTCGGGATTTGAGAATGCATGGAGTTCTAAAGAAATAGAGTCAAGCAAATAATCAAGATGAGAGTAGAAATGAATTGAAGCATAAAGTAAACAAATTGACTGCACCCACATTTGATGACACAAATAAGATATTTGCTTGGTCTTGGTTGCATAAATTGTAGGCATATTTTACACTCAACTCATGATGGAAGAAGATGTGATTCAGTTTGCTACCTTGCACTTGGAAGGTGTTGTGTATGATTGGTGGCATCATGGAATCATCACACAAGGCATGGATTTGTGTAGACTTTTGAAGATTTCAGCTAGAGGTTGTTGGACATATTTGGGTAGAAGGATGAGGAAGAGTATTTCAGAGAGCTAGCTAGAATAGAACAACTAACTTTAGTGGATGCATATTTAGCAAAGCTCCACAGAGTTGTAGTCATGGTATTAGACATTTCAGGAAGAGGATCATTTTCCTCTTTGTTGAGGGCTTATTTGAGCCTCTTAGGGGCCTAGTTAAGGCTGTTGCACCACCTTCCTTGTAAGAAACTACCGGGGGAGTCTTTACACTTGAGCCATCTATATTAAGGAATAAGTTTACATCATAGTCAAAACTGCCCACTACTAGATTCCACAAGGGCAACTTTAGAAGGGGTGGATTAAGCTCACAACCACAAAAGACTACACAATAGCCATTTATGATGAAGGTGGATGACATTACCAAAAATGAACTCATGAGTGAAGCTTTGTTTCACTTATAGAGAGCCCTAGGAACTTGACCATAAATGCCTTAGCAAGGGCCAAGACACCACATGGATGGGGTGTACGATGAAGAGAAGGAGCTTGAAGAACTAAAGCCACAACCAACCACATAAGAGCAAACCATAGAAGATTGTAGCAGCATTGTAGATAGTAGATACACTCTTGCTCCTCTTTTAAGAGCACTATGGAACCACCCATTTAGAGTTTGGGGGGTATTATTCGAACACTGGATTGTTGTGTTGATAGATAGTGGGGCCACCCACAATTTCATTGATGAGGATTTGGTGACTAGGAGGGGATTGAAAGCAGAGAATTTTTCAGGATTTAATGTCATTGTTGCAAACATATTCTAGAACCCTTGCATAAAGCTCATGTAACACCTCAAACTAACTCTTGGTGACTATGAGGTAAGTGATGATTTTCGTATTGTGGAGTTAGTGGAAACAAATATGGTTGTGGGAGTTGAATGGTTGCATTCTTACAAAATTCTCTTAGAACTATCAACCCATGGAGTTAAAGTTTAAATCTCAAGCAAAAATGTGATGCTCAGAGGTATGCTTGAGGGATCACTACAAGTGATAATAGCTAAAATTATGGAAATAATATTTCGCAAGGGACAAGTTGCATGAGTAACAAGTTTCTTGACGATGGAGGGCATTGATATTATTTCATCTTTTGGCAAGAAAAATAGTGATCATGTTGATATTCAAACTCTTTTGAATAAGTATAGTATGATGTTTAGCTATATGCCTTGAGGATTGCCACTAGATAGAGAATTCCATCATACATTTGGAACTAGGCTCTAATGCTATCATGATTACCACCACTTGAGGACATACAAAGAGGAGATAGAGAAGGGTATTAAATAGTTGCTTAAAGTGGGCCACATTAGACCCATGTCTAGCTCCTTAGCTTCATCAGTGGTGCTTGTGAAAAAAAATGTCACCATGAAAATGTGCATAGATTATAGAGCCTTGAAGAAGATGAAATAAAAAATGGATACCCCATTCCTTGGATTGATGAAATCATTGATGAGTCGCATGGGGTAGTTTATTTTTCAAAGATTGATTGGAAGTTGAGATACCATTAGATCTGTGTTCATGAGGAGGATGCACACAAAATGACTTTTAGATGGTATTGACACTTTGAGTTTTTGGTCATGCCATGTAATGTCCCCTTCCTAGCCTATTCAACAGTTTGGCAGAGTTAGCCTATTCAGATGTTCCCATAGGCTAATGGGGTTTGGTTAGGGAACTTTGGTGACTGTTTGTCCAACATGGTGTGGTTGGGAGTTGCGTAATGCCCTTTTTTGGAGTGTTTTTGGTGTTTTCTCCCATACTATTTTTAGTAAGTCAGTCTTTGGCATCGATAGAGTCGGCTGTCAATCCTACTATTTTTAGTAGTGTCGGTAAGAGCAGTTGATATCCATATTTTAATATTTGAATGTTCTGGTGCAATTATTTAAAATAACATAAAGTTATTAAGGTTAAATTAAATATTTAACTTATGTTATTTTATAAAGTTACTTTATTAAAAGGGACCATGGGAGAGATAAGGAAATATTAGAAAGTAAATATTTGTGCAACTTAAGTTGGGCACCTAAAAGGGAGTTATAAGGGGATGTTTTAATTCAAAAAGTAAATTATTTTATTTCCCCAAGGGGGTCGTGGGGTTTTGAAGGAGATATATAAGTGGCTTTTGAGCTCATTTTCTCTTTATGCTGGATGAATATTTGATATGGCTCTTGTTCTTGGAGGAGACTATTCTTCTCAGGGTTTGTGAGGACGAAATCCCTTGTAGGCAACATCTTCCACATTGGTGAGAGATCCAATTTGGTGGATTGCATGGTGGTTTCACATAGGAATCACAGTTGGGTTTACTAGAGGAGTTTGTATTTCCGTTTTGGCAGAGTTTATTGCATATCAGATTTGTGGAGGACAAAATTAGAGGAGATTTTGGAAATTTTGTTGCTGTTATTCCATTCCCAAGCTGGCTGTACCATTTCCATAGCTGGCCGTACTATCTTGGCTGGGTGTGGGGTTTTTGGAGAGGGGACAACCCAATTTGTGAGCAGTTTTCTGAAGGGGTTTGAGGGTGTGCCTAGGGTGTGTGTGGCTGGGAGATACATTTGCATCTGCAAACAACACCATTTCAGGTTGTGGCATCACAGTTTGGGGTTTCCAGATTGCTGATTTCTACTACAACCCTTTGACAAAGTTGCCAACTCTTTCTGGGTATGTTGGATTTAGATATGTAATGGTATTTTATGAACTGGGTTGCTATTGTAATCGAGAAAAACTCAATATTTTGAATGTAATACAAATCTGGAAATTTTTGCTTATTGTAACTTCGAAAACTGTGAATTTTCTGAGTCTTTTCATTGCTGCAAGTTATTATATTTTCTGCACTTTATTTACCTTTGCAAACTAAAACCATTGCAAAACACAAATCAAAAACACAAAGAAAACAAGGAAAACATGGCAGCATACTATAGTGGTATTAGAGTAGTGAATCTTGCCATCCTGAAGGGGTTTTTGGGAAAAACAATGTTACAGTGGATTGATGAGTAATGCGGCCATATACCTTGAAGAGCACACAAAAAATACTGAGAGGGGGGGTGAATTAGTATTTAAACTTTTAAAACTTAAGACCATCAAAATTAGCAATGATGATAGTAAGAGCAAGGATAAGACAAGATGAACACAAATTTCACGTGAAAAACCCTTTCGAGTAAAAAACCACGACAAAACTATGCTTTTATTCACTTCAAATGGGCACCAACCTAGGAGACTACAATCTCCAAATTACAAAAGTGAGCACCAATTCATTGGAAGCACCAACTTCCTCGAGGCACCAACTTCGAACAACTGGAATACCAACTTCCTCAAAGCACTAACTTCGAACAACTGAAGCACCAACTCACTGAGAATTACAACACCGCTTTCCCGAATTCTTGATCACAAAATACATTCTTCATTTCACTTGAAAATATTCATTAGAATACAAAATCAGACTTCTTCAAAATTCAAAAGATTTGCTTTCAGTCCTTTTACATTTTTCCATATGCATAATCTTTGTAAGCAACAATCTGAGCATTACCACCCTCTGAGCACACAACCAATCATGCAACTGTAACATGTATCAACACACAAAAAATCTGCGCTTCCCTTTTTGCACCATATCTTGATACCTATGTTCAATTTGAACTTGAAAAAGCATATCAATGGACCTGGAAATAGTTATACATGAATCACAGCCCAGTAAAAATCTTTTCTGAGCATGTATGAATATTAATGGTACCTTGAGCAAGCTACAACACCTCAGAAATTCACTAGTTCCTAAAAAAAACTCACAACACCCAAAGAGATGTGGTATCATATTATTAATGCTATGACTCCACATGTAGAGCTATGAAACAAAAATAGACGGCTCCACTTCACTCAGCCCATGCAAAGGATAGTAATCAATT
The DNA here is from genome assembly GCA_007258455.2 of Sequoia sempervirens. Lineage (NCBI taxonomy): Eukaryota > Viridiplantae > Streptophyta > Pinopsida > Cupressales > Cupressaceae > Sequoia > Sequoia sempervirens. The sequence continues at coordinate 280,211,007 of VDFB02353493.1, read as the reverse complement.
GAATTTTAGCGACACCATTAAAACACTCCTCACAACTTCAGTCTTCACAAATATGGCTCTGTTACACCCACCAAAAATTTACGTTAACATAGAAAGCACTTTCACAATACCTTCAAATTGCTTACACAACCATAGCTATGCATGCGTATAAACTCCCATGGCTCTTTTAACATGCAGCCCGTGCCAGAAAGAATGGAGGCGATTTGCAATAGACATTCACCACGACTTTCATTACTTGCTCATCGCAAAAAGGTAGACTTCTCAAAAATTGACATACTCTATCTATCATACTATATGAGTGAGAATAATATACTTATCTCGCATACATGATTTTTAACTTGTAAAAAGCATATCCAATAAATAGAGTGCTCATGACTTCACACGAACCAAGGAGAATCATCTCAGCCAAGAATAGTGACAAGCATCCATAACGTCTCCTCACACATAGTCCGTTGCATTAAAGAGATAGACATTTTATGAAAAACATTCAAAAATTGCGATCATTGAATGCCCACAATGAGGCACAAGTTTTTTAAGAATAGACGAGGTCAACATTAGCTGCCCACTACCAAGTACCATGATGAATACGACAAAAAGAATTATATTGGTGAACATGGACTTATCACATTTTTTTGAAGGATTAAATCTGCCTTAAAGAAATGCCACAAAGACCATTTTTTACACAACCACGACTTCAAAGTCGTTGCTAAAAAAAGGAACATGCAGATAGAATAAACAAAGCCATTGGAATTAAACAAGCTGTAAGGATTTATGTAGCCGCAAGGATTCATGCACCTGCCAGGATTCATGCATAGGTTGGAAGCCGCCTAATAGATAAGGAAGATAGTCAATCAATAGAGAGATCATTTACGTTCAAAGTAAATGCATCCTTTAAACGTTGGCATTCAAAACTTGGTGGAGTTCTTAGAAGCCATCATAAGAGAATCATGTGTTGATGTTATTAGCAGCGTCGGGCTGCTTCTTCCAGGTCCGCACGATTGAAGACAATTCAAATTCTAGCCTAAGGGCTATTTGAATTGTGATTATTATATTCGACGGAAGAACACTTCATTCTACTTTGCTCTTGGCCGACTTGAGATGATTTAAAGAGTCATTTAATTGTTGTTATCTTGGCCGACCTTCATTGTAATTTATTATTATTATTTGTATTTATATTTCTCCTTGGTGGCTGACCTAGTTATTGTAGAGGTGCGACCTCTCTAGCATATGTATTTATAGAAGGTCACTTTCTCTCATTCTAGCATCAAGCAAGTTCGAAGTCTCTCCTCTTCTCTCAAGTGCGAATTATCAAGAGCAAATTGCGAAGTCATCAAGTGCAGTTTGCAAAGTCATCAAGAGCAGATTGCGAACTCTTCAAGAGTAGATTGAGTTGCAAGGAAGTGCAGATTAATTGTCTATCATTGCATCTTGTAAAGGTGCTGATTATTGGCCTTGAGATTGGCCTCATTGTAAAGAGACTTGCTGCCATTACTTAAATATATAAGAGATATATTTGTTGCTGGGTTTTTCTCCCTCAAGAGGAGGGTTTTCCCAGGGTATCTGCTGTGTTATTGTGTCTGATTTTGAATTATTTTTTTGTGCATTAAATCTGATCATAAAAACTAACATGGTATTAGAGCGGGTTTGAAGAAGATCTTGATCAGATTTAAGTATTACAACGATACTCTTTATTCTTTCTCTCTTCATTGATTTATTCTATCTCTTCGTCAAGATGGTGAACGGTCTTAAGATTGAGGATAGACTCGAGGGAGCATCAAATTACACATCATGGAGGTTCAGAATTATGCTTAGCTTGGAAGAAAATGTTTTGGCTGAGTTTGTGGAGACCAAAGTCCCTGATCCTACGGTTGAGGAAGAGAAGGTTTAGTGGAGGAAGAAAGATATCAAGGTGAAGAAGATGTTAGTTGATTCCGTAAAGGATCATATCGTTCCGATTGTCTCTAAGTTGAAGACGGCAAGAGAGATGTTCAAAACCTTGGAGGAGATGTACGAAATCAACAACACCAACCGGGCACTTGCTCTGAAGCAACATCTTCATCATGGGAAGATGGCAAAAGGAGAATCTGTCATCGCTTACTTTATGAAGATTTCCGAATTGAGAGATCAGCTCTCTACCATTGGTCATATTGTTGATGTCAAGGATTTGACCATGTTGGCTCTTAATGGTCTTCCTTCATCTTGGGAGTCTTACATTCAAGGAATCAGTGCAAGATCGAAACTTCCCAAGTTTGATCGTTTGACGGCAGATTGTATTCAAGAAGAGTCAAGGTTGGTTGTGAAAGGTATTGGTCGAAGCTCCATAAATTAAGACATTCATGTTCTTTTCGCTCAATTCTCGAAGAAGAAAGGAAAAGGAGGAAAGAAAGGATACTTCAAGAGGAATAGAGATAAAGGGTTAGATGGTGCTCCCGCATTCAAGAAGAAGTGGGACCTCTCCAAATTCCAATGTTTTCGTTGTGACAAGTTTGGTCACTATGCAAAGGATTGCCCAACCAGGCCTAATCAACATGCTTCATTTGCGGATGTGGATGAGATCTCTCCTCAGAAGGATTCTAGGGAATTTCTATTCTAAGTCATGGGCCTGAGTTCAAGCCGTGAAGGTTGTGTGCTAATCTGTGCGCAAGAGCAGCATATCTTACCGTGTCCAGTATTTGCATTCATCTGAATATTTAAAGAGATAAGTATTCTTTGTTTTCTGAGTTATATCATTTATTTGGATCTTGTAATTAGTAAAGAGAGATAGTGGTTTCTCTTGAATTGTGTTCTCTAGCATAAGATCCTTTGAATATTTTATTTATTGCAAGTTATTTCATGTTGGGTGTGAAGATTTCTGAGTGTGACTCTGAAATAAAAAGAGAATTGCAATTTCGATGGTGAGTAGTTGGTCTCATCGATGTCATTCTCTAATGCATGAACTTTGATAGAGCCTTGAACTCTTGGAGAGAGTTGGTTCTACATGCTAACTGCATAATGTGTTCAAGAAATCTGTAGTTATGCAGATTATCTTTTGTTGTGCTAAGTTTAGCACTCTTGAGAGGAGTAAAAGATGGAAGAAAGCGTTTTATCAAAATTAAATAAAGATAAGTTTCTTTATCCCTTCATTCTGATCTTTTGATATATTTCTCTTTAGGTTGATTTATTTATTCATGTTTTAATGTTGTTCACAAATTCTTATGTATTCATGCTATAACTTGAGATAGTAAACCTTGTATGATTCTAGTCTTTATATTTCTTTGGATAGTTATAAGCTTTTAGTAATCTCTCTCTGTTGCTTCCAGGACAAATCTAGGAAGGTGATGAGAGATTGCTTGGTGATGAAAAGCTTGAGGCATCTTGTGAGGAAGTCATGTCGACCAAAGAAATGATCAAGCATGAAGTCACAACTTACAGCCATGGGACTGAGCTGGTGGTTAGAGGTAGTTCACTTCCAGAAGTTTTCTTTGCAATCTCTGAAGCAGGGATCAAGAGGGAGTTTTGTAACTCACTGAGAAGAAGTGAAGATTATTGTATTACAAGGCTAAGTGTTAAATTCTTGAAAGACCTCTTTAGCTGTTGAGATCATAATTGCACAAGACAGTCATCTGGATTTGACATTGGTAGCTCCGCAAACCTATTCAGAATAGTGTGATCTGGGATGAGGTCGAGGAGGACTATCCTGAACTCTCTATAGTACCAGAGGTGTGCACTAGAAAAACATTTATCTAAGGCAAGTGTTGCAGACAACCTTGGACGAAGAGGTCAGAAGGTTGATGCAAGTACTTAAAGATTCAGAGGGAGCCTACTAAACCTAAAGAAGATGGGAGGTATACTTAAGAGGTTTGGTATGATGGATTGCAAATCCATGTCTACACCTATGGAGACCAACCTACATAAGTTGAAGGAGGCTGCAACTAGTTCAAACTTGGTGGATCCCACGACCTATATGCACGGTTGATTGGATCGTTGATGTATCTAGTCAATACTAGACCTGTTATTTGCCATGCAGTGAGTGCACTTAGTCAGTTCATGTGTGAACCGAGGCAAGTACATCTTGTTGCAGCGAAACATATCCCGAGATACTTGCGTGGCACAGTTGGATATGGGTTGAGATATTCTTCAGATGTGGACTTGGAGTTGCATGGTTATACTGATTTTGATTGGGCATAGTGTGTTACTGATCGGAAGAGCACTTCTGGATGTTGCTTCAGTTTGAGGTCTGCAATGATATCCTAGTGTAGCAGGAAGCAATCTTCATTGGCACTGAGCACCACGGAGATCGAGTATATTGCAGCTTGCATGGCAGCTTGAGAAGCAATGTGGCTTAGGAAGCTCCTTGTAGGATTGTTTGGACAATCATTGGAGCCGACTGTCATCCTTTGTGATAATCAAAGTTGTGAGAAACTTTTTGTCATTCCAGTGTTTCATGACAAAACTAAACATGTTGAGATCAAATACCATTATATCATAAATATGGTATTGAGGAAAGCTATACAGTTGAGGTATATCAACATTGATGAGCAGACGGTAGACATTCTCACCAAGCCTCTCTCCAGGATAAAGTTTGTGTACTTTCGAGATAAGCTTGGTATGGTGGAGAATACAATCCTAACTGAGAAGGAGTCTCAGTATCAGTGATCCTCCTTAATGAGTTCTTCTCTGTGAGAGAAGTTCGAGGTGAAATCCCTTGTTAATGAGTTCTTCTCTGTGAGAGAAGTTTGAGGTGAAATCCCTTGTTAATGCATTCTTCTCTGCAAAGAGAAGTTTGAGGTGAAAGCCCTTGTTTCCACCCTCTGGGAGAGCCATAGTGGATGTCATGTGTGTGACTCCATGATAGCATCACGTGAGAGAGTCTGTGATGATTTTCTTGTACTTGTGTTTCACCCTCTGGGAGAGCCATGGTGAAAGTCATGTTGAGGTGAGAACATCATGCAAGTGATGAACACTTATACATACCATATATGGTTGTAGCCATTATGGTTGATATCATGTTGAGGTGATATCTGATATCACGATGAGGTGCTATCTCTCTTTTCCACATATGGTTGTAGCCATTGTGGTAGACATCACGATGAGGTGATATGTCTTGTGCAGCTGGAAGTATCATCCCTAGCTGAGAGGGAGTGTTGATGTTATTAGCAGCGTCAGGCTGCTTCTTCCAATTCCGCACGATTGAAGACAATTCAAATGCTAGCCTAACGGCTATTTGAATTGTGATTATTATATTTGATGGAAGAACACTTCATTCTACTTTGCTCTTGGCCGACTTGAGATGATTTAAAGAGTCATTTAATTGTTGTTATCTTGGCCGACCTTCATTGTAATTTATTATTGTTATTTGTATTTATATTTCTCCTTGGTGGCCGACCTAGTTATTGCAGAGGTGCGACCTCTCTAGCATATGTATTTATAGAAGGTTACTTTCTCTCATTCTAGCATCAAGCAAGTTCGAAGTCTCTCCTCTTCTCTGAAGTGCGAATTATCAAGAGCAGATTGTGAAGTCATCAAGTGCAGTTTGCAAAGTCATCAAGAGCAGATTGCGAACTCTTCAAGAGTAGATTGAGTTGCAAGGAAGTGCAGATTAATTGTCTATCATTGCATCTTGTAAAGGTGCTGATTATTGGCCTTATTGGCCTCATTGTAAAGAGACCTGTTGCCATTACTTAAATATATAAGAGATATATTTGTTGCTGGGTTTTTCTCCCTCAAGAGGAGGGTTTTCCTAGGGTATCTGCTGTGTTATTGTGTCTGATTTTGAATTATTTTTCTGTGCATTAAATCTGATCATAAAAACTAACATCATGCCACTTCCAATACATATTCACTCGACTCCAAGGTTACATGACTTCAAAATCACACGAGTCCAACAACAATTTTCAGCTCAGCACGCCTCTAGTTGCTGTAAATATACTATAGCGTCTTCCAAAAAACAGATACGACCCCTCAAATCAAGTGCGGGCCTCCTACAAGGTTGCTGCAATGGACAAAGTCTCACAACCATCCATAGAAGACTTCACGGCAACACCCATGCACCAAACCAATGCTCACATTATCACCTTGTATTATCGTTTGTAGTTGCTGAGTTGAGATAAAAAGCCGTAGCAATTATATGAAACATCAAAATCACAAAATGTATATGATGTTGACATCGACCAGCTATTAACTGTCCCAAACATCACATACCAACAATTTGAGCAATAGTAACACATCACCCATATATTTATTCTTTGACATCAATGACAAAATGTTCAACATACCCATCATTATAATTTGGGGAGAAACAAATTTAACACAAGCATTGAGAACCAACTGGAGTTAGATCACTTTGCAGGCGTAGAAATGGGTGACAGAGAGCAACCGTAAGAACTTAGCACGAGGTCGATATGAAATGATTTGGTTAGAGGGTAGCGTGAGTTGCAGCAGAGTTTGGTGTAGATGATGGGCTTAATGAACCAACGATTGTTTGGGGACAACAATAACAATCAAGGGAATAACGCTGGAAACAATGGGGATCACAATGACAATAGAGGGCATGAAAGGAACAATTCCAATGGTCAGGGTTCGATGAATGATAGAGGCACAAATCAGCAAGGTAGAACTAGGACAACAAATTCCAGGCCCTTAATGCCTAACTTTCAACTGAAGTTAATCCTCATGTAGAGGAAGAGCCCACCCAACAGGAGCTACAAGATCAAATTTTACAAGATTGGAGAGATTCAAGGATGGAGTTTCAGACTGAGATGTCTTTCCGTGATTACATGGACTTTAGGTTGAAACACAGACCACATAGGGGTGGTAGACAACACCATCAAGAGTTACAATGGAAGGTGTGTAAGTTATCCATTCCATACTTTGATGGCTCGGGGAATGCCATAGTTAGGGCATGGGTTCAAAGTTGGACACATATTTCCAACTCAACCCAATGCAGGAGGATAAGGCTATCTAGTTTGTAGCTATACATTTGGACGGTAGCGCTCACGAGTGGTGTCACCATGGGATGATCACCTTGGGTCATGACAAAATTGATTCATATGCTGAGTTCATGGAGAGGCTGATAGAAAGGTTTGACAAGAAAGATCTAGAGTTGCATTTCAAGAAGTTGGCTTAGCTCAAACAGTGGGGTTCCGTGGAGGTATATGTGGCTGATTTTCAAAGATTTTCAGTGTTAGTTATTGATATTTCAGAGAGGAGGCTTATTGTTCTTTTCATGGATGGTCTTTTAGATCCCTTGCGAGGTTGGATTAAGGCTCTTTATCCATCTTCATTATAGGAGGCCATTAAGAAGGCTAGAGACATGGAAACTTCTACTCTTAGAAGCAAATTTCAGTCTAAGAGTTTTCCCAATAAGAAGGACAAGGATAAGAAATCTTTTCATAAGGAGACACACTAGCCACGTCATGAGACTAATAGGTTGGATAATAAATAGCTAAATGACCTTCGGAGGAAGAAATTATGCTTCCATTGTAGAGAGCCTTGGGACCCATCTCACAGATGCAGTGTGAAGGCAAAGGAAAAGCAAATAGAATATTTTTCTGAGGATGAAACAACATCAGAAAAATCAGATCAGCAGTCTAGTTCAGAGAGTAGTGAGGAGGAAAACTCATTGAGGATGAGGAGCCAAAGAGTGGTGGTACCGTTGCTCAACTCTCTAGCATCCAAAAGGCAGTCACATCCAAAGTTAGAGGGACATTGCAGGGGCAGCAAATCACAGTGCTCATTGATATAGGAGCCACTCATAATTTCATTGATGAGGGGTTCATGAATAAGAGAAGGCTGCAAACGGAAGAACTTGATGGATTTAAGGTTATGGTAGCTGATGGGTACAAACTTTTTTGTAACTATAAGATCTCTAATTTGAGCTTATAGTTGGGGGAATATGAGATGAATGATGAATTTTATGTGGTTAACATTGGGGATATCGGTATGGTGTTGGGGATGCATTGGATGAAGTCCCTTGTGGAGTTCTCTTTTAATTTTCATAAAATGGAAATGAAGTTTGAGGCCAATGGGAAAAAGATAGTGCTCAAAGGACTATTAGATGGGGGGCCTAGAGTTGTGTCCTTCAAAAGGATGGAACAATTGATTAGACATGAGTAGGTTGAGTGGGCAACATAGTGTCTCATCATGCCTACAGTTGCAGATCAACAGATGAACAATTACCATTCGGACATCCAAAAGTTGATATCTCAACATAGCATGGTATTTGGGAGCATCCCTCCTGGAGTGCCACCAGAGAGAGGGATAGAGCATGTCATAGAGCTGGAGAAAGGTGCCAAACCGGTAATTACCACACCTTATAGACATCCTAAGAGGCATAAGGATGAGATAGAAAAAACAATTAAGGAATTATTGGAGATGGGGCACAATAGACCCAACAAAAGCCCATTTGCATCGGCAATTGTGTTGGTAAAGAAAAAAATGGAACAATGCGGATGTGTATTGATTATAGGGCATTGAACAAAAAGACAATAAAGAACATGTATCCTATTCCATGGAACAATGCGGATGTTGATTGACAAGCTATGTGGGGCTTGTTACTTTTCCAAGATAGATTTGAGATTAGGATACCATTAGATCAGGATGAGGAAAGATGATATAGAGAAGACAGTTTTCAGATGCCACTTTGGACACTTTGTAATGTCCCCAAAATTATTGATAAAGTGATTAATTAATTAATTTAAGTTGTGCAAAAATTAATATTATTTCATAAGGATGACTTCAATTAATTATCTTAATTAAAATAAAGTGAAAATAATAAAATATTAAAAATGTCACTTTATTGAATAAAAAATATTAAAAAGAGCCTTCTAGAAGCTGAGTTGGTTACAAGCTGGTTTCTTCTGGAAGATTCTTTGGAGCAATTAAAAAAGGAGCTGAGTGCAAGCATTTGAGCCATCCATTGTTGAATTGATTTTGCTTATGCATCACTGCAAACTTGAATATGAGGTTCAGGTTGATCACTAGAGACGAAAACCTTCAATAGATTAGGAGAGAGTTGGACGAAAACCCAGCTCTTTTCAAGGGTGGATTCACTACAGGGTCCACAATTGGGCTTTTTTGATAAATCAAGTGCACAAAGAAGAATACTTGCTGAGGAGAGCATTTTCAGGTCATTTGGTATGTCTTATTATCTTGATATTCTGAGATTTATGGTGATTATCATTGTTGAAGGAAATTAAGGATAGGACCTACCATATCATTTTATTATTGTTGTCATTCCAATTCTCACAATCCCAATCACTGATTGGACTTACATTGATCGCTGCATTATGAGAATGGAATAAATAATTGGTTAATAAAGATTCGATTCCCATTCTGGAATATCTGTTATGAGTTGAGAAGCATTTCAGAAAAGACAAAATTCTAAAGTCGTAAGGGGGATCACTTAAGCACTAGTCTGCCACCAGTAGAAAGAATGGCAAATTATCGTGGAGTCTGAAATTTCAAGGGAGTCTTCAGTAATTGATGTGGCGTATTCATACCAAATCGGCATATCTCAGGCATCATATATTATTCGCAATTCCTTTGAATAGAACGAAGTTATGGATCTTGATGCTTTGTCTTATATGTGAATTAAGTCGAATGAGACAAATACAAGATTAACATTAAGAGGAGCCACATATATAATTGAAGATCGATAACCATTGGAGAGACAATTTTAGGAGATTCGTGGATGCTTTAAAGGTCTGCCACCTATCATATATGAATAACTAACAACTTCAAAAGACGGAGAATATAAATCACCACCCTATCACTTTCCTCTGACCACAATACCAAAAGATTTATTGATACAGTCATATCAACAGGCATGAGTTTGATAAGGCTTGAGATGTTATCGAAGCTGTGAAGATTGTCTGAGCTTAGAGTCGCTGATGAATGCATGGTATGTGTTGATTTCCTTCACATGGTCCAGACACGGGTATTGTGAGCAATTAGAGACTTCATCGAGTTCACCTTCAACATTTCTAATCCCACACTCTATTGGTATCAACAAATTCTAATGTGGAGGATATCTTCATAATATAATTAGCAACATTGTATAAGGAGAAACAAATTCATATTTGGTATCGATATTTACCTTCACATGATCGAGCAACTGTGGTGCTATTAATATATGAATATTCCCGATGCTGCTTTAATACAAATAATCCGTTGACAAAGTTTGGACCGATATTATTTGGGAAGGTTAGCAGATAAGACAAGATTGGGAACAAGACAAATAGGTTTTCCTTTATGTAGTGGAAGTCTTCAAGGGAATCAACACAAGAATGCCGCTTCACATTCTGTTGACAGCAAAGGGTCACGAATGTTCATGCCAGGTCAGAACAGTAATTTATTAATATTTCTCTTGGTGTCATTTTGAAGAATAATGTGTATAGTTGGGAATAATACTCATATTCCGAGTCATTATTCTGTAGTGTTTAGTATTGTTTCTGGATTTGATTGTGTTGTAAATTTTTGCATCAACGTTTCAGATCACACTCTGTGATCCATCATCAGGATGGTAGAGAGCAAGGAGAGAAAAAATGGATGATTGTAGACTTAGACCAGTTTAAAAAGAGACAGGAGGGGGGAGGGCATGGTACAAGGACCAAGGTAGAGAAAGGTACAAATCCCACCATAAAAGAAAAGAAAATAAGCAAAAAGACACAAAGAACAACACTAACAATAAATGACACTAAAAACAATAACAATAAAACTACAAATATAATAATAACTATAAAAATAAAAACAAAACTCACAATAAATATAGTTATATATGTAGATATATATAACTATAGATATGAGATACCAAGACTAAATAAATATAAATATATAAAAAAGACAAACACACTCAAAATAGATGACCAGAGCAAACTTGAAAAGGAAGGCTGACCAAGCATTAGTCAACATCCAGGAGATCAAGAAGTCTGCTCTCAACATGAACAGTTTGGAGCAGGAAGCGGCAAAGATCCTTCAGAACCTGGCCTAGAGGCTGGTTGTCTTGTGGCTTTTTGTCAGTTTTTTGTCTTTACTGCCCTGGTGATATTGTGTGTTCCTCTTTGTGGGCAGTGTCCTGTTTTTTGTCTGTGCTCTGTTAATGTTTTATCTTACCCTTTTTTACTGTTAAGGGTTTCGGGATCCCTCTAAAACCTATTTGTTCCTTAATCAAAAACACACTTAAAATAGATGAATATATAAAAAATGAGATAAAAAGACACGAAGAATATAAATAAGAAAATACAACTATAAAATATTAAAAACAAAAAGAACAAGAAGGACAAAATAAATATATAAATAAAAAATAAATAGGAGTAAACACAAATAAATGACTAAAAATATAACAGTAAATACCAATTAAGAGGGTAAAAACAAAAAGAGAAAAGATATGAAAAATATAAACATTTATAAGAGAAGAAAGAAGAAACACACGATTAAGACAAAGAAGAAAACAACCAATAAGAAACAATAAGATTAAGATAGAAGTATTAACACAAAACACAATAAAATTTGAAAAAGAATATATATATATATATAAACTATATATAAAGAGATAAGATGCCAATAAAAATAAAAATGAATATAAAAATATGAAAATGAATAAATAAATAAATAAATAAATCTACAAAAAGAAGTAAATACCTCAAAATATAAACATGCACGAAAGCAAGCAAATGCATAGATTTATAAATAGAAGAAATAACACATAAGAAAGAAAGCAAGCGGATGCATAAAATTATAGATAGAAGGAAAAAGAAAAAGAAAAAGCAAGAAAGCAAACAAATGCAAGCATATGCAAGAATATAAATATAAAGCATGACATAAATATAAACACACACCCACACCCACAAATAAATAAATGCGAGAACCAAATTAGGGAGAGATAAGAAGATAAAATATGAGAAAATGAAAAGGAAACCTAAGCAAGGCAAGAACGAAAAATAAAGAAGAAGAAACGTAAGAGAAGAAATCACAAGAAATAAATAAAGACAAAATAATATGAGAGAGGACTACAAACCAAGGAGAAGAACCAAGAGAGCCCCAAAATTTATCTGGAAGAATACATTTCTGTGTTTCAGTCCTACTGTAGCTTATTTCAGTCTATCTGCGCTGCCTGGGAGTAATCAGAATTATTTATTAATCTGGCAATTGCTATGTTTGCTATTGTATGACTTTTCTGGGTGCTCAGTAATACATTGCTAGTCATTGAAAACACTTAGAAATTACTTGTAATTTATTCTCGCAATATTATTACCTTTGCTATTTCTGAAAACAAATTGTGGAGCAGTCTCTTTAGAACTGTAGGAAGAAAATATTACTGTAGCTCTATTCTAGACAGTGACAAAAATTGTAAGGTTTATATGCTTTATTGAATGCAAATGCTATGAAGTGTCTGTTGCAGTTCATTTCTACAAATACTTTACTACCGAATGATAACATATCCCACAGACATATTAACCCCTGTTTGATAAAACGAAGCCTATCAAACTGAGCGAATCAAAAATATCGATCAATTCTGGTTCGGGTTATTACACACTTCGAGTTTCTAGTAATGCCTTTCGGATTGAGTAATGTACCAGCCACTTTCTAGAGTTGTATGAATCAGGTGTTCAGGAAACAATTGAGGAAATTTGTTTTAATATTTTTTGATGACATCCTGATATTTAGTAAAACTTGGGAGGAGCATTTGAGGCATCTTGAGGAGATCTTGAGCATATTGGAGAGCGAGTCCTTGTACGCCAAGGAGTCCAAATGCGATTTCAGCATGATAGAGCTTCTCTATCTTGGGCATATCATTAGTGCCGAGGGAGTGAGAGTTGATCCTGAGAAGATCAAGTCTATTGTTGACTGGCCCACTCCTACGAATCTCACTCAGCTTAAGGGATTCTTTGGTTTGTGCGGGTTTTACAAAAGGTTTATTAGAGGCTTTTCATAGACTGCAGCTGCACTTACAGATTTGACAAAAAAGGGAGCTTTTGAATGGTCTGATTCAGCACATAAGTGTTTTGAGCACTTCAAGAAGTTGATGTCCTCATGTCCAATATTGGCAATACTAGACTTCTCCAAACTGTTTGAGGTGGAGTGTGATGCTTTAGGAGAGGGCATTGGGGCAGTATTGATGTAGGAGAAGCACCCCATAGTATTTGAGAGCAGGAAACTGAGAGGTGTGGAGAAGAGCTACTCTATCTATGATAGTGAGATGTTGGCTATCATGCATGCATTAGCCAAATTCAGACCATACCTAGCGGGGGGCAGTTTTATCATCAAAACGGACCATAATAGCATCAAATACTTTATGAACCAGATGGACCTTAATGATAGGCAGCAAAAGTGGGTTAGTAGACTATAGGCCTATGATTTACATTGTTTATGTCAAGGGGAAAAAGAATGTAGTTGCTGATGCACTTTCTAGGAGGCCACATTTATGCTCTCTGGTTGAGATTGTAATGAGCTACCCTGTTTTGCATTAGATTTTTTTTCGATTTCCTTCAACTAGACTACTCAGGCATTTTGCCAAACAGTTTGCTAACCTGCTGATTTGAGTATGAATGGGCAGTTTGTTATCACTGTGTTGACAATATTTTCATGCATAGATGGCATAGGAGGGTTTTCTCACAACCAATGTAACATATCATACTAAGTTTTGCTTGCAGATTTATTTGCAGTTAATATTTCCTAGGCATAGACATTTTGTCATACATTTCCATAATGCTGTTTCTGAGCACAACTTCAATTTATTTCCAGAAGTATGATAATTGTTTTTTTAAAAAAATCACAAGATTCAGTCTCACCTCAAATACGTGATAACATAGACCTAAAAACTTTCCCAGAATTTATAAAATCAGATATAACTGAACATTGCAGTTCTTTTACTATACCCCAATAGCCGGTTTCTCATACATTAAGGCAATGTATCAAGGGAAAGTCATCATACATAATAGCAGAGAGAACAACTAAGTTCCAATTAAATATACCATTTTAAAAAACACGCCACGACATATAATAAGCTGACCTTATACAGGAGCCAATTGCCTGGGAGTAAATACCAATTTCAATATAATCTCCAACTTCAGCAAATTAGGAATTAAGCAATCTGGAAATTTTTTCCTGAATATGCCGTCTCCAGGGAGTGCTGTCCGGACCCATGCTGAGCTCACAATTTCGCAGTTTTCAGGTTATCTATTTTTCGACTGAAGATGCCCAGATTGAATAACGTGACCACAAATTTCATCAATTGTGATGGCATATAGTGACTGAGCTCGAGGGAAATCTCCCTATGAAATGTATCTCTTTCCTTTCCAATAATTCCCGCAATAACACACACATTCACTACCAACAATCGTAATCACCAAATATTGCGATTTTTCCTAAGGTATTGTGATGAGCCCAACTGGCTCCAACTCAATCCTTGTAGTTTTCTGCTTATCTTTTTATGTTTTGATTGATTTTAAGAAGAATTCTAGACAGAAGTAGGAGCGCCAAGCATAAAATGTACATAAAACTCAATTTTAAGCTAGATTTGAGAAACTGTCTATGTATTCAGCATTATTCAACTGCTACAAATAGACCATGAACAACAAAACATACCCGAATCTCTCCAGAATAATTAAATAAAGAATTATTGCACTTGCCAGGCAAGAATGGCTGAAACTAGATAAATGCAACGCCTGGAGCTTGGATCAACTTTCTCCCTTGTAGAAATTGGAGGAATGTAGCTATGAAGTGTAGGCACCAACAATGGAGCACAGAGAGCTAGAAAGAGAGGCATTTTTGCCTCCAGCTCCAAACGCCCTTTCCAGGTGACACGCCTTTCAAGGCTAAGTACGACCTTTGAATGTTGAATGAGAATCTTTATTGAAAATTGTAAAATGTGAAGAATGGCGTCCTAGATCTGAAAAACCTCTTCTTATTAAAACCTGTAAACTTCTGAATAGAATAGCTTTGTAAGCACAGATGAACTTCTGAATTGAAGCTCCCACAATTGCAATCATTTAACTAGTATTCCACAGTCTCACAATCACACATCAATGAAGAATTTCCACTCTCCAATGAAGAAGTTTTCTAAAACCCTTGTCCTCAGACAAAAACCACAGAGAAGAAAAATATCAAGCAATGTCAAATAATCAAGAAGTGAGTTTGAATTGCCTTTCCTTCCTTATATCTCCCAAAAAGGCACGCACTTCTAAAAGTCACACACTTTTACTTTTAAAATACATTAAAATGTATTTAAATCCCTTTCAATAGTTTTTAATCCCACTTTATGAAGTGAGCACACCTTTAATATGACTTAAGTGATTTATTTCATCACTTTATAATCCTTAAGTCACCTTTTAATTTATTTAAGTGGCTTTTTAATTAGTATAAAGTCAAATTATAACTTTATAATATTAAATGACTTAACCACTAAAATATTCATAACTCCTTCAATTCTCAGTGTTTTGACTTGCCGTCAGAAGCTAGCGAAGACTGGACAATAAACGCCTGTACTGAATCCAATATTGAAGTGAAGGAGTGGGAATGACAATACCCACCAAAAACGACCACTAACCCCCTAACAAGATCCCGTTAGCCTACGAGAGTCTGAGTAATAGGCTAACCATCATCAAACAAGATCACACTGAAATTGGGGACATTACAGTCTGCCCTCCCTGAAATTGCTTGTCCCCAAGCAATCTCGGCAACAAAGAACACACCACTCCACCAGGATCCCAAGGGAAGTACTGTGTAATGTCCCTCATGCCACCAACCATCTTCCGCTGCTCAACATTGATCTCAACTTCACCATGTTAGAAGTGATGAAGCCAACAAATGGGACTCATCCAAACGGTAGTGTTGAACCTGTCGGTACTTAGGTCCCAATGCAAACCAAACTCACATTCATCTGCTTTGTGGAGATAGGAATAACTAGAAGTTCCCACAACGCCATAACAATCTCCACCCTCTGTTGACTTCATATAGATGTGCTGACTATCCCTCATAGGTGCTGAATGATGTGCGATCGCTCCTCTTAGGTTGCTGATATGAAACAAAACAACACCCTCAAAACTGCAAGGCCAACCTATGGGAATGCAAAAGATACCAATAGGTTCATAGGATGATAGAGTATCATCCCTATACCACTTTCTCGTGACGAGGAAATATTGTAACTCTCCTCGAGACTCATGTGTAGCAATGACACTAATGGCTGGTCCACTAAGTGTTTGAGCCTTCATTGGGCTCTCAACTAGATGTAACTCAAAAGACGCAAGATGCATGTTGTGTATACTAAAAGAATTTCCTAAATCACACACAACTGCATATTCTTTATGTTGGCTTATCTCAAGACGCTCCTCCTTTGCATACTCAACATCTACACATTCCTTCCTTGGAAGAATTAGAGATCGAAGATGTGACTCTCTTTGTTTCTTTGCTTGATCGAGCTGGTTGCAACGTTCCTTAACTTCCTGCAAATGCTGTTTTGCATTGGCAGCCAACATCTTTGCCTTTTTAGCTCTTTGTAGCCACCCATCACACAAAACTTGTGTTTGGCTCACATCTTCTAAGGTCTGATATACAAAATCAGACTTGTTGTGACTTGAATCAGCGAAGCATTCCTCGTTAATGACACCCTCATCTAGCAGTGCCAATAGGAGAACCTTCCACAATATTTTCTGAACTTGCCATGACTTTCAAATCATCATCTCGCTCAAGTGAAAGGCTGCTGTCATGAACATTAGACTTGTTATCACGTCTGATAACAACTTCTTGAGCACTGAAAATGTCCACTTTCTCCTCAAGTTTCACCTTCTTATCCTTTTTCTCTATACTGATAAGGTTGTTTGCATTAGTGTTTGCTTTCTTTTTCTTTGCAAGCAAAGGATCCAAAATTTCTGGATGTTGTAGAAGCCTTTTTAAATTCTTATCATGCTTTTGAACAGCTTGCATGAGCTTTGGCAGGAGTTCCTGTATAGACTTCATTTTACCCAAAACCACCTATCAACTACAACTGCTATAGGTGAGTGCAGATCACTCAAATGACGCAGAATGTTAATTGACTGAATGTTTGTCTCAACCCAGTAGGATGGTAGGAAACCGCTCTGATACCACTGAGATGAGCCCAACTAGCTCCAACTCAATCCCTGTAGTTTTCTGCTTACCTTTTTATGTTTTGATTGATTTTAAGAAGAATTCTAGACAAAAGTAGAAGGGGCGCCAAGCATAAAATGTACATAAAACTCAAATTTAAGCTAGATTTGAGAAATTGTCTATGTATTAAGCATTATTCAACGGCTACAAATAGATCATGAACAACAGACATATTCGAATCTCTCCAGAATAATTAAATAAAGAATTATTGCACTTGCCAGGCAAGAATGGCTGAAACTGGATAAATGCAATGCCTGGAGCCTGGATCAACTTTCTCCCTTGCAGAAACTGGAGGAATGTAGCTGTGAAGTGTAGGCGCCAACAATGGAGCACAGAGAAAGCCAAAAAGAGAGGCGTTTTTGCCTCCAACTCCCAAATGCCCTTTTTAGAGGACACACCTTTCAAGGCTAAGTACGACCTCTGAATGCTGAATGAGAATCTTTATTGAAAACTGTAAAATGTGAAGAATGGCGTCCTAGATCTGAAAACCCTCTTCTTATTGAAACCTGTAAACTTTTGAATAGAATAGCTTTGTAAGCACAGATGAACTTCTGAATTGAAGCTCCCACAATTGCAATCATTCAACTGGTATTCCACAGTCTCACAATCACACACCAATGAAGAATTTCCACTCTCCAATGAAGAAGTTTTCTAAAACCCTTGTCCTCAGACAAAAACCACAGAGAAGAAAAATACCAAGCAATGTCAAATAATCAAGAAGTGAGTTTGAATTGCCTTTCCTTCCTTATATCTCCCAAAAAGGCACACACTTCTAAAAGTCACACACTTTTTCTTTTAAAATACATTAAAATGTATTTAAATCCCTTTCAATAGTTTTTAATCCCACTTTATGAAGTGAGCACACCTTTAATACAACTTAAGTGATTTATTTCATCACTTTATAATCCTTAAGTCACCTTTTAATTTATTTAAGTGGCTTTTTAATTATTATAAAGTCAAATTATAACTTTATAATATTGAATGAGTTAACCACTAAAATATTCATAACTCCTTCAATTCTCAGTGTTTTGAAGTGCCGTCAGAAGCTGGCAAACACTAAACAACAAACGCCTATACTGAATCCAATACTGAAGTGAAGGAGTGGGAATGACAATACCCACCAAAAACGACCATTGACCCCCTAACCAGATCCCGTTAGCCTACGAGAGTCTAAGTAATAGGCTAACCATCATCAAACAAGATCATGCTGAAAAAGGGGACATTATAGGTATCGTGCTCCCTTAAGTGAGTGACTCATGATTTGTAATCAATTTCATTAAACGAATATAATATCAAACTATCTTGACATTTTGTCAATCCTCTTTAAATAGAGCCTCCCCCAAATTCATTTGCCAAAACTTTGGTATTTGCCTATATGCCTCGTCCACCTCAAATTTAATATAATACGATGGCTCGAATTCCTTATATTTCCTTTGATATAAAATGCCTAATATAAAATGCCACGACTAGTGTTTCATGTTCCAGTCAACATAAATCCCCTGACTCGTCCTATCCACCATGAAGGGGATGAACGGACGTTCAAATTTTATATCGATTTTTTCTCAATTATGGTGATAAAGAATTATAAACCCATCAAACTCCTTTCCGTCTCTCCAAGGGGAACACTTTACTCCTTAAAAGTGACGAATTTTGTCTCATTCAAGCTGCTCTATGGCTAGCTTCTTTGAAAGCCCGATAATTCCAAAAGTAGTTGTGCTGGCTATTTGCATATGATGAATTGTCACGATTCTTCAAGATATCTTTTTTCCAAACTGGAGCTGCTCAAAATCCAGACGTTTATCCTTTATTTGCCTTCCTCTTTTGAATATTGCCCTGAATTAGCACTTGCAACAACTCAAACAATATTTCCTGCCGTGCTGGAGCATAGTCATCTCCTTTTGTAGAAACATATGGCATCAAATATGCAATTTCTAATGTAATTTTAAACTCCCATGATTTGGAACACCTCCTTGAGTGGTAAACGAAAGAGTTTTGAGAGCCAAATTAAAAAATTCTGAAGCATCAACTTGAAATAAATATAACACAGCTTCCCAGGTCTTCACGTGAGTTCTCTTGAGGTGCGATTACAAGCAATAGTGGCACTAATGACATTTAGACTTCCTCAATAAATTTCCAAGCAACAATAAAGTTAGTTTGCAGTTTATTAAGATAGATGTCCAACCCAAAGGAAACTAGGCAACAATACTTGAACACAGACAATGCTTCTAACACCAGTTACAAACCGACCAAAGAAAGTTACAACTCCCATAATAAAATTAATGAGTTGACATAGACTCCTTATTCAACCAAGATGGTTCGACCATAATTCCCAATAGAAGATGAACCAAGAATTAAATATCAATTCATATCAAACTGTAATTTTCAGAAGATATCCCTCAACTCCGAAAATTCGTCTTCATATAAGACTCACAGATTTCACCAAACTCAAAATCATTAAAAACCAAGCGAGAAAACTAAATGTCTCCTCCAGCTATTAGCTAGGGTAGATCTTTCACTGCCGAAGCCAATCTTCTTTCAGAGGTCTCCCCACCTCAGAAAGGCTGTGAACTATGTTCACCAACAAAACCTATTCTCCAAAATTCCAAAAACCCACCTCCTGAAACAAAAGCCCCCATAATTTTTTATTCCTCTCAACTTGTGACTCCCCGTCTTCCGACTTCTCCTTCTCTCCATCTTTTAATTTTAATTCATTTTGAATTCTCATAAAAGTAAATTTATTTATTTTAACTTTTTTAATTTTAATTTACTTTTGCTCCAATTAATTAATTTAAGCTGTCTTAATATTTTAACCTTTTTTGATAACATTAAATTAATTAATTAATTTAAGCTGACTCAAAATTGGAGACATTATAGAGATTGCAGCTCATTGGAAGGAGTTGATTTCAGCAGAGTATGCTAAGCATTCTTGGGCAACATGAATCATAGAGGGCACTATTCACGATGATAGGTTTATAGTACTTAATGAGTTGATCATTCACAAGGAGAGAATCTATTTAGTGCCTACTTCATAGCTTAAGGGGAAGATATTGAGGACATTTCATGATGCACCCATGGCTGGTCACCCAGGTTTCTTCAAGACCTACAGGTAGATCCGAGAAAAAATCACTTGGAAAGAACTTAAAAATGAAGTCCTTTAGTATGTGAGAGAGTATCCTACTTGCTAGCAGAATAAGAATGAGCACACTTATCCAGTTAGTTTACTTCAGCCCTTACCCATTCGTAGTCACAAATGGGAATGCATCTCTATGGATTTCATCAGTGGGTTACCTAAAGTGCAGAACAATGATTGCATATATGTGGTGGTTGACAGATTAACCAAATTTGCACATTTTTTCACTATTTCAATGACATACACTGCAACTCAAGTGGCTGATTTATTTTTTAGGGAGATTTTTAGATTGCATGGAATGCCTAGGAGTATAGTGAGTGATAGGGACAACAAGTTCCTAAGTCTTTTTTGGTAGGAACCATTCAGGTTGAGTGGGACAGAGCTCACTCCCAACACAAGCTACCACCCACAAATAGATGGGCAAACATATATAGTCAACAAATGGGTGGAAGGGTATCTTGAGAACTATGTAATAGGGCAGCAAAGAGCTTGGGTTAAGTGGTTGCATCTCGGTGAATATTGCTATAATTCCACTTATCACATGTCCATTAGGATGTCACCCTTCATGGCTCTTTATGGATATGAGGCACCTAACTTTTTGGATTTGCTTTTTGTTGATAGTATGTAATGAGCTACCCTGTTTGCTATTTTGTTTTTTCAATTTTACCAGTAGGGCTGTTTAGGCATTTCGTCAAACAGTTTTGCTCACTGATTTTCTGAGTTTGTTTTGAGTTGATTTTCAATACTTGAATGATTGTTACATTGCATCCACTTTATTACTAGAAAGATATTGTGATGATACAAATAAAATATAATTCACCAATATAACTGATAAGTTCAATGAAAACATGATTTCTGATTACATTTCCAAAATCTATATCAGCAATGTCATGAATGCACAAAAGATGAACACATATAAATGAATGGCAGAAATAACTCCAAGAGATTCGACAGGGATATTCATATGCTACAATGAGAATATACAATGATAATTTCAAATCTTTGACCTACTAATTGTTGACGTGGTTTTTGCGACTACACCAACATAGAATAAAGTCGCCAACGGCTACTCTATCCTCTCTTGAACAAAGTTTACTGCATGCTAAGATTGCGAGATAGATCATACATTTAACTCCAAGGTTCCTTTGGTGCGAATAGTCTCAGTTGGCTTGATGTGATTTTGCTGGTATTTCAAGGGGACTTACACAATTGTTCGACAGTTGACAGCAGACAGCGGACTAAGGGCTTTCGTGTAATTCAAATGATTTGGCAAGTAAGCACAAGTTTCCTAATCCTAACCAGAAATGAACTGAATTTAAATGAGTGTAGGGCCTAAGAAGTTTATGTTCTACTCTAAGGCGTGGGACATGGCGATCAATTCTTATAGACTTCAACCAGGCCTTGCTTTGCCTCGCTTCGGACAGCTTCCACAAAACTGGTGCAATCTTCAGAGGAGTGGCGAAAGGTGTTCAAATTATAACTCGACATGCAAGTACGATCAAGACGATGCATACAAACACGTGAATCACAATCGAAGTTAAGTTTGAAAAGTAAATCTAGTTGACCACGCAGGGCGAACCCACCATCAGCGAGCCCGCTAGTGGTATGGACGAGCGAAGTCTTGTTCAAATCAAGCACCGCATTCCACAATTACTAAGTACTTGCATGAAATGAAATCTACTTTACTTTAAGCTACTTCAAGAAGCTATGTGAATTGGAAGGACGAAGAAGCCTCAACAACTACTCATAACAAAGAAGAAATCACCATCAATGAAAATTCTTTTATTATGAAAGCATTCATGACAACTTCTTACAAAGTATTCAATGGGAAGACTTTCCTTCCTCTTCAATCTAAACTATACTATCAAACTATTCTACTTTCTACTCTAGCAATTTCTCTCTACTCCTTCTCTGCTATCCTAACTCTGATCTAATTCTAATGAGATACAAATGAGGGGGACTCCCCCTTTTATAGCTGGCCAAGTCCAACGGACGGTGCAGATTACAATCGGCTGGATGGCCCAGATTGAACCACCTCAGCCCTAAACAAGATTTGCCCTAAAAACCGCCACAAAGGAGAGTGGGGTAATAAATGAGCCATTAATGTCCACCATCCTTCTAGAAGATTCCAGCTTTGAAATGCGTTCACACTGCTCTTGGTCTTCTTCTTGACGTTGTTCTTCAACTCTGCTCGAGCTTCCATTCTTTTCTCCATCTTGAGTTTTGAAAATATTTCTTCTCTGTATATAAGTCTCAACACTTAGCCATTTTCTTGCTACTTTTCTTCCTTCGAGGTTGAAATGTCATCCTGGATTACTTTCTTCATCTTCCTAAGTCATCGCCGTTTGGTCTCGACTTTCCTCCTGCAAAATAAGCAAGGAGAAGGGTATTAGAACACTTCATAATATAAATTCACTTTACTTACCTGATTTTCAAGCTCCGATTGCCAAGGGTTCATCATTTTTTTTTTAACAAACTTCTCGTTCAAATTCTTCATGCCTTGGCCAAATTTCCAACCCATCTTGCATTTTGCTTCGCGCACTTCACTCTGATACTTCATCCAACTCAGGCTCGAGAAAAATGTTTTCATCAGGAATTTGATCAAAAATTATCTAAGTGCCCAACTTCAAACTCATCCGCCAAGGCAATCTTTTTCCTTTCTTGCCCTAGAAATTTTTTCAAACTTTTACTTAGGAAATTCATTATTTAAGTACCCATCAAAAATCTCCATCCTGAAAACCTTGGCGAAGTGCAGGAGACACTAAAATCCATTCCTCGTTGACAATCTTCAATACCCAGAAGAAAATTTTCTCCAAAACGCAATGAACTCATGGGTATACAACGAACGGGTTCATTTAATTTTCTTGAATTTTGAACCTTAGAAAAATATTTTTCAACAAATTTAATCCTGTTCTTCACATCTGTGAACATTTCTTTGCTCTGACTTGAAGTTTCTCGTTGACCCTGTGCAGTTGGCATCATCTGACTTCATCTCCGGCAATTTTGTTTGTGTCCTAGGAAAATTTGATCACTCTCCATTAGACTTAGGCATTTTTCTAAGGAAGAACATTTTGTGCCTTAGAAAAATTTAAGTTACTTAGCATTTTGAAAATTTTCCTTAGGAATTTTTTTTTTTTATTCATCTTCAATCACCTTGCCTACGAGGAAAATTTGATTTCAACTCACTTAGGAGATTTTTCCATCAAACGCCTTGAGCACATATTGTATGTCATAGAAAATGTCTTTTAATCTCAATGCCTAGCATGTTTTACCATCACCTTGGGCGCACTTCACACTTAGAAGAGAAAATTAGCCACGCCTTAGCAATTTTTTTACTACCATCACCACCTTCAACGTTTAGGCAATTCTTTTATTTTCACCATCTTTATTACTCACCTCACTTTGGGCGCATATCACTAGTCATGAAGGATGAAATACTTTGAACGCCTCCTTGTGACCTTTGAGCTCCCTTCACTTTGTCTTTATATGCCCTCATTTGGGCGCATTTAAGCATGAGAAGAGGATAACATTTCCAACGCCTCTTTTGACTTGTTGACTTTCTTCCCTAGCTTCTCAAGCATGGGCGCATATAGCATAGTGAGGTGGATAAGCATCCCTTTCAACGCCTAGCATGGGAGGAGGATGAAATTTGAAACGCCACCTTTTGCTTTGTTGACTCTTTGACTTCCTACCTCATATCTATGATGGGCGCATTTGAACATGCTAGTGGCTGGGCGCATTTGCTAGGTGGTGAAGGATGAAAATTTCCCACGCCTTTGACCACCTTCTAAACTTGGGCGCATTCTCCATGGTGAAGTGGCTGAAGCTTAATACTTAAAAACTTTTTGTGTGCTTGACTAGGAGTGGGTGCATTTTGATGGGTGAGGAGGATGAACTTTTCACTTAGAACTTTTTGCTATCAACCCTCCTAGAGTGGGCGCATTTTGCCATAGGAGGTGGATATCATTCTGACTTAGAAAATTTCTATATCTCTTCATCCTTGAGGGCGCATTTGGACAAGGCAGGAGGACAAAACTCCATACTTAAACGATTTTCCTGACTTATAGCTGAAGATGGGCGCATTTTCATGGTTGTGGAGGATGAATTCAACACTTAGCCATTTTTCTTCGTCTTTGCCAGTTTCTCTATGCCTTACTATAAATAGTAAGTCCCTTGATTTTCATACTTCAGAAGCTCAGTTTGTTTTGAAATTTTGAACATTGGATCCACATGACTTCGCCAACTTGTTCACACTTCTATTCTGAGTTGGCCTGCTAAAAATAGCATATTTTTGGAGGTGGTTTGCTATTTATAGTAACTGCCTATTTCTGATATCTCCACAACTCTGTTTGATTTGAAATTGGAATGATGCACTCCTCATCGGGTGACCTGCCCATTGACACTGGCGCATGATGCTGACTTTCTATTTTTACCCTGTTTCTGGAATGACTTACTATAAATAGTAAGTGCTCCGTTTGCCCTCAAATTTTACCAGCAGATAGCTTGAAAGATGCTGATCGCGGTGGTATACATTGGTTTTTGAAAATTTTGACTTTTTACCCCTCTTTTCGGGTCCCGAAGCTGGAAACCCTAATTTGTTATGCATGCATATCAAATGATCTCTGTTTGTCTTCGTTTCTGTTGCATTGCGATCAACTCGTGATTCTGAAGTGCTGGGAGGTGGCTGTCGGGATGCATCTGCTAAAAATAGTAAGTTCCTAAATGAGTGACCATCCCTGTTTGCATGTCACATCACTGCGAAGCTCTCGAAAAACCCATAAGGAATATGCAGACATGCAAAGAAAACCCTGACATGCAAACCCTAAAAATAGCCCTGGAAGACTGAATTTTGAAAGTTGTTATCTTGCTTTGCATGTCACACTGTTGCGAAGGTCTCTGAAAACCCAGAAGGAATCTCCAGACATGCATAGAAAAACTCAGCATATAGGCCCTGAAATTTGCTCTGGAAGCTGAACTGCTAAAAATAGTAAGTTGCCTGTTTCAGGTCAAATTTTGCACGCAAGTAGCCTGATGCGTCCTGGATGTAGTGTGATCGTTAAAACCCCAAGAACATTGACGGAATGCCCTGAATTGCACACTTACTAAAAATAGTAAGTTGCCAGAATTTGATGAAACTTTGCTGAGGGTCTACTGGGAGCATATTGATAGCAATGTTAATCTCTGTTTTCAATTTATTCACCTCATTTGACCTCAAATTGGCATGGAAGTTCAAAACCCTAATTCCATAGACTTGGCCAGATTTTTACATTTAAGCTCAATGACGGGCACAATCCTCGAAAGGCAGACAGCAGAAAGAGAGGGAAAGAGAGAGAGAGGGACAAAAACCAAACCCAAAAGACCAGAATGGAGCAAAAATTAGGGGTCCCCATCTTGAATGGGGCGATGTGTGAAAAGGTCACAACACTAATATCATTCAACTCCCCATACCCCTTGTACAGTCAATATCTTTGCAATGATTCAAGGGTCTCCCATACTTCACAACTCTTAAATGGTCACAAACTCTTTGAAGACGTGTTTGAGTATTTTCGATATGGAATTTGGAAGGGTCAAAACACTTCCGAGACTTCCTCCACACTAACAGACAAGAAGATATTCATTTCCTTAACTGTGGCGGCGGTTTTCTCTGTAATGAGATGATAGAAAAAATTCTGAAGCTATTAAACATCTTCCTCCACGTTTCAGGTAATGCTTCCAAATGAAGCGACAACCTTTCCTCAATGCCACGATGCCAATAATAAACATATACAACTTCCATCTGAATTATTTCTTCTATAATCAAAGAGTACTATTGGCCCAAAATAATAACAATCAACCACATTGCTCTCGACAAATATTTATATTGATTCAATTTCACCTTTAACCATGTAGCGGTACCGATAATCGTTTATATGCCAACGATAAATATATCTCAATTCCTATCGCTCCAAATGAATAAGGTGGCTTCAAGGCACTTATATGGCGGCACTTTTAAAGCTTCACCATTTTAAATGCAAATCAGATTATTAAACATCGTGACTGCTTCAAGTAAATATATTTATTCTGTTCCTATTGACCATGAAGCAGCGCCAATTAACATTGATATCTTCTTTCAAATACTCTTTTCAAAATAGCACAAAGCTCCCAAAGAATATAGGCGGTATTAGAAATTAAGCGACAGATATGACCAATGAAGCTCTTGAGTCTTGTTCTCAACCAAACGTCCACCACGCTCCACTCCACGAACTATCAATAGTTTTCAATTACTATTACACCCACACACGTCACTCTCTTCTCAGGGCTTAGAACATGCCTTAAGTTTCAACCCAAATCGATTCAATTATTTTGTGCCTTTCAACTTCCTGAGTGGAATTAGAGGCGGACAATATTCTAATGACTCCAATGAGACTCGAACATGAATCGCCACAAATAATATATGTCACCACCTTCAATCACTTCTATATTCAATTCCTTTCAATCCTTCGATTTATCAGCTATTCCTGATTTTCAAAGAAGCGTCCATTAACTTGAATGTCTCGGCCTTTTTAATTCCTAGGCTATATGGTTTTTTGATATCCTGTATATCTTACACATAAACCATTCAAGAAACGAAAAATAGAGATGGTAGTAAATGGTGAAAGAAAGTTCAATGATAAGATATTGATACTACCTGAAAATCACTAGTTTAGCCTCCAGATAATCCGATACCCGTTTCAATCTCCCTTCGCATGGCAGACTCGGTAGAGTTTACAGATCCTTAAAATAACGAATAAGGAAACTCTGCTCCTTTGATTAGTCGCATCCTCAAATCTGGAAATGACCAAATCTTTTCTTTGAGCTATTATAAAACTTGGGTGGCGTTATCTTTCTCACAAGCTGATTAAGAACTTAATATCAATGTTCTTGGCAATAGAATGTGGCGACTAAATAATAAATTTTCCCCTCCTTTAATACTTGTAAATTCTATTTAATTGCATAGATTAATCCTTCACAGGTTTTCAAATAAGTTCGATCAAACATTTCCAAAGAGGCTGTGTAGCCGGAATAGCATCAACCTTTTTGTTTCTTCAAAATATCAAAATATTTAATTCCCTCCACTGAAGTATACAAAAAACTGGAATACATGAAATACCAAAATCATCTTCATTCTCATCCAAATACTTAAAAAAAAAACTGGAAATTTGTTGTCAACAAGACATCACAAATTTCTTCAAACCTCAAACGTTTAATTCCAAGCAAGAACACTGAATGTCTTCTCTAGCTATCAACCAGGGCAGATCTTTCACTGCCGAAGCCAATCCTCTTTCAGAGGTCTCCCCACCTCAGAAAGGTTGTGAACTACATTCACCAACAAGAACCTGTTCCAAAATCCAAAATCCAGCATACCAACAATGAGCTCCTCTATTCTTTAATTCATCTCCTCCTTGTAAATCTTGGTATCTGTTTGAATTCTCCTCTTTTTTGTCTTTCACTTTTTATTTTGCTTCCTTTTGAGAATTCATAAAAAGTAACTTAAATAATTCTTTTTTACTTTTATATAACTTGAGTTACTTTGCATTATTAATTTAAGTTGTCTTTTCTCAATTTAACCTTTTGACAACTTAAATTAATAATTTATACTTACTCAAAAATTGGGGACATTACATAGTAGAGTGCCTAAGGCTAGAGATTTGTTGCAGGAAAGTTAGGATGTCATGAAATCTTTGAAGGAGAACTTGCAACAAGCTCAAAATCAGTAGAAGTTATATACTGATCAACATCGTGTGTAGTGTAATTTTGATGTCGAAGACATGGTGTATTTGAGGCTTCAGCCTTACAGACAGTCTTCTCTCAAGAAGAGCGATGTGGAGAAGCTTAAATCTAGATTTTATGGTCCTTTTAGGGTGTCCAAGAGGATTGGGGAGGTCGCCTATGAGCTTGAGTTACTAGCTAGCAGTAGGGTTCATAATGTATTTCATGTATCCAGGCTTAAGAAGGTGCCTGGACACAATGTGGTTCCTTCATTAGAGTTGCCATTATAAATTCCAGAGAGTGGACTCTTCAGAAGAGGGTTATTAAGGAGTATTTGGTGAAATGGAAAAACTTGCCTATGGAGGATGCAACTTGGTAAAATGATTAGATTCTACATCTAGAGTTGAGATTGCTCGAGGACAAGCAATCTTGGGAAGGGCAGACTGTAATGTCCCCTTCCTAGCGTATTCAATAGTTTGGTAGAGTTATCCTATCCAGTCGTTCCCATAGGCTAACGTGGTTTGGTTAGGGAACTTTGGTGACCATTTATCTACATGGTGTGGTTGGGAGCTGCATAATGCCCTTTTTTGGAGTGTTTTTGGTGTTTTTCCCAAAATATTTTTAGTAAGTCAGTCTCGGGCATCGACAGAGCCAGTTGTCAATCTTGCTATTTTTAGTAGTGTCAGTGAGAGCAGTTGATATCCATATTTTAATATTTAAATGGTTCGGTGCAATTATTTTGAATAACATAAAGTTATTAAGGTTAAATTAAATATTTAACTTATGTTATTTTATAAAGTTACTTTATTAAAAGGGACCATGGGAGAGATAAGGAAATATTATAAAGTAAATATTTGTGCAACTTAAGTTGGGCGCCTAAAAGGGAGTTATAAGGGGATGTTTTAATTCAAAAAGTAAATTATTTTATTTCCCCAAGGGGGTCGTGGGGTTTTGAGGGAGATATATAGGTGGCTTTTGAGCTCATTTTCTCGCTGGATGAATATTTGATATGGCTCTTGTTTTATGGTGGTTTCACATAGGAATCACAGTTGGGCTTATTGGAGGAGTTTGTATTTCTGTTTTGGCAAAGCTTATCGCACATCAAATATTTGGAGGACGAAATTAGAGGAGATTTTGGAAAGTTTTTTGCTGTTATTCCATTCACAAGTTGGTTGTACCATTTCCATAGTTGGCCGTACCATCTTGGCTGGGTGTGGGGTTTTTGGAGAGGGGGCGACCCAATTTGTGAGCAGTTTTCTGAAGGGGTTTGAGGGTGCCTAGGGTGTGTGTGGCTGGGAGATACATTTGCATCTGCAAACAACACCATTTTAGGTTCTAGGGTCATAATTCGACGTTTCCAGATTGCTGATTTCTACTACAGCCCTTTGACAAAGTTGCCAACTCTTTCTAGGTATGTTGGATTTGGATATGCAATGGTATTTTATGAACTGGGTTGCTCCTGTAATCGAGAAAACTCAATATTTTGAATGTAATACAAATTTGGAAATTTCTGCTTATTGTAACTTTGAAAACTTAGAATTTTCTGATTCTTTTCATTGCTGCAAGTTATTATATTTTCTGCACTTTATTTCCCTTTGCAAACTATCAAAACCATTGCAAAACACAAAGAAAAGAACAAGGCAAACAGGGCAGAATACTACATGCCATTTGGTTTTACTAACGCATTGACCACTTTACAATCCGTGATGATTTAGTTAATTAGGTGTCAATTGAGGAAATTTATTGTTGGCGTTTCAATTCGCACCTCAAGAATGCAAATTAGAAACGGATAGCTATGCACAAATAAACTGCTCTTCAAATTAGGAGGGGAAGCTCCCTCTTCGCTGATGATGCTTAAAGAAAGTAAACTAATCTATTTGCCAATCTTTTTGTTCTCAGCTAAGAGCACAAGGTTATAAAACTTTGTGTCTTAGCTGAGGTTTTCTCTTTTCAAAACTTCAACTACAACTAGGCCCACTCTAATGACGCTTCTAATAACTCAAGTAAACTCAAAGCTTGAGAGTTGAAATTAAACAAGGAATGATGAAACACAAATACTTGAACAAACTCTCTTCCAACGCACACTTGAAGACTCATTGTACTTTTTGATGCAAGCTGAAATAAAGATTGTATAAGAAGAACACATAAAACAAAACCTGAGATAGTAGATCAAAGCAACAAAGCAGGCATAAGATTTCCTTTCTCAAATTTCAAATAACGATTACACTTCTGGGACAGCAGGATTATAGCAATAACAAGCTTATAGTTTTGCGATCAAACCAGAATACACTAGACACAAATTACACATGAACTGAGCAATAACTTGCAACAAAAGGCATGCATGCAAGCTTGCTCTTACACTAAGTGAATAGACATTGAATAACAACTTGTAGGCAAAGTAGGCTTAGCAATTTGCTATCACAATAATGGTTAAAGAAAAATGGGCAAGACTGCCTTTATTTATACACAAGTGAGGAGTAGGGAACCCTAAAATCTCCTTGCTTTTACAACAAGACTTGCCAACTTGCAACCTTTATTTCTAAAACTAAAACATGACAACTAACTAAAAACTTGCTGAAAGCAAAAAATAGGGAAAGTGACAACTATTACAACTTGATATTTCTCTCACAAAGAATAGATAAGCATGAGACAAGAATAGCAAGAAAATTCATAGAAGGCATCGAGTTAACTGCTGCTTTAAATCTATCTTTGCAAATCTTTGCTGTCTTGAGAAGATAACTCATTCATGGATATTTTGGGAAACTAAATCTGCCAAAAAGTTGGAAACTCCTTGTTTATCAGGAGCATTGATACTGTCTAAAGCCATATTCCGCTTTTCTAGGATTTCCTCGCCTTCTGCAATCGAACTTAGAAAATATTTGACCTCATCAGCTGCTTTATCGAATCTTGCTGACATCACAACAATTTGACTCATCTTTCCGACAACAGGATCACTGCTAAAACTACCACGAGCAAGATTCTGGAATTCTGATTGTACCTCATCAAGTTCAATGAAATCACCATCATCACAAGAATACCGACAAGGGATTTGTGAAACAAATGTACTTATGAATCTGAGGACATCAAATTTTTTTTGTCTATATTCAGCCAGTTCTTTTGATATTCTCTCATAGGTTTTCACCTTGAAAAGGTGTTGTTCTCTCCAAGCAAGAATCTTTCTTTTATGTTCTTTTGCAACCACTGAATCATATGCCGTCCTCAAATTTGAAATGATATTCTCATGCATTGGTTTCACCTTTTCTATACACTGTTCAAACCTCTGAATCCCTTAGCGTAGATCATGGGCATTAGACCTCCTTAACTGGTACATCTCTGAAAGCACAAATTTGCCCTTGATGATGAATTCCTCTATCCAATCTCGCATATGCTTCCCATATATAACCAACTGTCTTAACTGATGCTGATTAGTTGGTGACTCTAGAACCTATGGAAGCAATAGAGTGGCCTATGAAGTGCCGTGAAGTAGATTAGAAACATATTGCCGGAGCTGCCGATTTTCAGCCTTGAGGGCTGCCTTATCCTCTCCATCTTTAAGGAATCTATCCTTTAGATTTCCCGTGGCAACCTTGAAGAGATTCACATCGGTATTCCGAGTGCTTCTACCGAGATTGGCCTTGACAACCATGAAATCATCAATCTCAACCTCATCAATATTCTTATCCTCCGGAGGTGTAGCAGTCTCAATGATAATTTCACCATCTGATTTCTTCTCCATGTGAACTTGCTTCTTTGGCTTCGTCACTTGTGTGAAATGACCTAAGCCAAATCTGATCCAAAATTTCTGATGTTGCACCTTAGGAATTTTGTCAAACACTTTGCTGACAACCTTCCAGCTTGCTGGTTTTGATTTCAGTTTGTTGTAAAATTGTTTTTGATCTTTGCAGATGATGTAAAAATGATAGCAAATGGTCTCTAAGACAATTAAGCAAATAGCTAAAGTGAAATGCAACTCTTTTTGTGTTTTCAAATGCATATAGATGAATTGCTGATATGAAATGCACACCTACAGCCAATGTACATTTTAACAAACATTTGGCATGCAAACTAATCCAATTGAGTGTGTACATACATGAATGACATTAAGACAAATACTTTGTATGAAAACTAACTTAAGAATGATGCATTTATATTAAGAGACAATTTTTCAAATAGATGGCAGCAAACTCCTTATGTCTCCCGTCAATAAATTGCAATGATAGTAATGTCTACAAGCTGGAAATAATGCTACCAACTTATGCCAATGAAATGCAATGATCATGCCAAGACTCCTGACTTACAAATATGCAATTTTCTATCACTAAAATGCAACTAAATGACTGATACAAAATTCTGGAAGAACCTGGTTTGTAATGGCAGCCACCACAAAATATTTGATTCTCCTTGAAGGCTTGGAATTTGACCACCAAATTTTGCAGCTATCTTCCACCAACCTAGGTGCCTCCTTGCAAATTATTTTGGGATTTTTGGGAACCTCCTTGAGCAAAATCGCCCCTTCCTAAGAGGGCCGCCTCTGCTGCTTGAAGAAGTTGAAAATATAAAATAATCTTCAGCTGCAAACTCCTTCAATCTGCCCTTGAATGATTGCCAAGTCACTAGCAATTGATCCCTCAAGTACCCACAAAAATCTGATCCTCCAATGATGAGGTACGAATGAAAATGCAAGATCTTTCATGGCAGACCTGCAAACTGAAACAAAATTGCAGACCACTTTTTGTCACCTAGAACCTTCCAAAATGCCTCCAATAAGCTCTATGATGAATATTGATTGCATCCACCTCTCAATTTGGGAATGGGGCCATCACCAAACCCTACTAACCAAGGGAGCATCACCTTGATCAAGCTGTAACTTAGTTCCGGCCAAGAGAAAATTCTCAATAAGCAAAGATAATACCCACATAAAATGATAAAAGCCAAGCCCAAGCTTTTATTTATACTTTTTCAAGGGAAGCCCACTCACTTTTCTTGTCAATGTGGGATAAAATATATATTTCAAACTTAAGTGACTTTATGATATATTTTATTATAGTCACTTTTATAATTAATTAAATATAACTCCACTTTGCCGAATAATTAAATATTAATTCCCTTTCCTCCTTATTGGCAAAAATCACCAAAAATAATATTCTCTTGGCGAAAAATACATTCCCTTACCAAAATGACTAGCTCACGGGAATGGTGAATGAGCTAGCACACGACTCCAACTGTCAATGTGAAAGTGAGGACATTACATTGTGTGTCTTGGTATACGCTGTCAAGCTTTGCAAAGTTTAATTGATACGAGGGCTTCCTGCATTTCCTTCCTAGGATGTTCTCAAGCCAAAACGAGGTGTCTTTACCAACTTCCTTGGGAGGCTCAGCTTCAGCTTCATCAACCTCTTCGACCTCTGAATCAATATGGATGGGAGAAGACCTCAGCAATAGTGGAGAATCAGGAGACGAAGGCACTGCTTCTTCTTGTGGCACTGGCTCCTTGGGAACTTCTGATACAACTGCGAGTTGTTCCTGTTGAACTACATCGGAGAACTTCAACTGTCTCTTTGAATTCTTTGCCATTCTGCTACCCTTCATACCGTCGGGAGGATTGCTCATAGCCTTCATCCTTGGTTTTGGTTTTGAAGAAGGTAGAGACGATTGCACTACTAGCGGCTTTGCTAGAATAGTCACCCTTCGTGTCCTCTTACTACTTAGGAAAATCTTGCTATTTTTGACAACCCAGAAAAGTCCTTTCTTCAATTGAGGTGCTTTCTTTGATGGCCCAATTGACTTGTGAAAGTGGCCGCTGCTCGATATGATTTCTGGCATACATAGGAAGTATCACTTCTCCATCATCATTAGACAACCCTTCTACATCCTTTGACAAGAAGTCAACCATTTGTTGGAGGGTAAACCTGTTGTAACCGCGCTTGCGCACCTCAAACTCATCCTCGCAATTAGCCCAGAAATCTTCAACTGCGGGCACATGAGCGTGATTTTGACCAAGATGGTATGCAAAGATTCCATGAGGATCGTATGATCGCCTCTCATTGAACAACTTGAGGCCAAACTTTGATAATTCATCGCCCATCACCTTGGCATCAACTGACGATCTACACCTGTAGATACCCATCTCAATCGGAAAATTAAAAGCAGCCTTCCTTCGATTCCACAAGAATGTGTGAACTTCATACACTTGCCTTAGAAACTCCATAAACACCACCTCATCTTTGGGATACCTTTGTTGATGTTATAGCAGCTTCGGGCTCATCCTTCCAGTCACGAGTCAAAACATAAATTCATAGAGCCTAACGGCTATTCATTTATTGTGATAATCAAGTGAAGAGGTGCTTCACTTAGGCAACAATGTAATTTCAAATTGGGCCGACCTTCCTTATATTTGCATTTATTATTTGTAATTATATTTTCTTATGGTAGCCGACCTTGCTATTGAAGAGGTGTGACCTCTCTATCAAGATGTATTTATACAAGGTCTTTCCCACTTCATTTGACATCAAGCAAGTTCGATTCCTTCTCTTCATTCAAGTGCGAATTCTCCAAGAAGCAAATTGCGAATTCCTTCAAGAGCAGATTTGAGTTTAAGGAAGGGCAAATTGTTGTAACTTGTTGCCATTGTTGGTGCTGAATATTGGCATTGTGATTGGCCTCATTGTAAAGCGAATTGTTGCCATTGTTTATATATAAGAGAGATATTTGTTGTTAGGTTTTTCTCCCTCAAGTGGAGGGTTTTCCCAGGGTATATTCTGTGTTGTGTTTGATTTTTTTTGAATTAAATTTTTGCTCTTTAATCTGATCATAAAACTAACATGGTATCAGAGCCAGGTTCAAGGGGAGATCTGATCAGATTTGAGCAGCGATAGAGCATTGAATATTTTTAATGCTAACCATCTCATTTATGTGGTGGCTAAGTGCTTCGATTATTATGTATGAGGTGGCACAGGTTAGTGTGTTAACTTGTGCGAAGGAAATCCTTAGCTGAGTCAAATCTTTTGTATGGAGAACAGCTAATGATGCATATTTAGTAGGAGCCGTTTTTGAGAAGAATTATAAAGGAAGATGTTCACGCACCTTGATGTTTTTGTTAATACCATTTTGTTGGTATTTTCTGAGCCATTATGGTGGAGACGTGAGTTTGTAAAATAATGCCAACTCTATCCTTCTTCCATGCCGGTTGTTATCTTCAGGCCTCTATGTGATTATTAAAATGCCTTGATTATTCTTTGAAAGATGAGGCTCCGTTAGTGTTTGTACCACAGTTAATACTGGGCTGTATCCTTCATATCCCTGTGAGTGGAGCATTCAAATGATTGAAGAATGATGAAGTCTTGAGAAAATGAGCTTTTTAGTGGCATGGGCTGTGATATTTGAGGTTAAAATATGCTGGTTTGATAAGTCTGTTACTACTCAGAGTGTAGTCTACAGTGTTAATGCGTATAGCAGAATATAAGAAGACTGAAAATAAATCTGTTAAACTTGTGGATGAGAGTGGACATTGAAAGGCTGGTATAGCAGGGGCTATGAGATACTTTGGTGATGTTTGACAGCGAAATGTTGGAAAGGGCTTGTGTTCAAGCCGTGAAGGTTGTGGACTGATTTGAGTGCAAGAGCAACAAATCATACTGTGTCCAATATTTGCATCCATCAGAATATTTAAAGAGATAAGTATTCTTTGTTTGTTTGAAATCACCTTTCTAAGCTGAATTTCAGTTTGCTGAGTTATATCATTTATTTGGATCATGTGTGATTAGTAAAGAGAGATTGTGGTTTCTCTTGAATTGTGTTCACTAGCATAAGATCCTTTGAAGATTCCATTTATTCATTGCAAGTTATTTCATGCTAGTTGTGAATATTTCTAAGTGTGACTCTGAAATAAAAAAAAAACTGCAATTTCGATGGTGAATAGTTGGTCACATCGAGCTCATTCTCTAATGCATGAACTGTGATAGAGCCTTGACTCTTGGAGAGGGTTGGTTCTACATACTAATTGCATAATGCATTCAAGAAATTTGTAGTTGTGCAGATTGTCTCTTGTTGTGCTGAGTTTAGCACTCTCAAGAGGAGTAAAAGATGGAAGAAAAAGTTATATCAACATTCAATAAAGATAAGTTTCTTTATCCCTTCATTCCGATCTTTTGATATTTGCTACATATTTCACTTATAGGCTGATTTCTTTATTCATGTTTTTAATATTGTTCATAAATTCTTATGCATTCATGCTATAACTTGAGATAGTAAACCTTGTATGATTCTAGCCTTGATATTTCTTTGGATAGTTATAAACTGTTAGTAATCTCTCTCTAAAATGCTTCTAGGACAGATCAAGGAGCAAGAGGGTGATGAGAGATTGCTTAGAGAGGAAAAGGTTGAGGCGTCCTGTGAGGAATTCATGCCGAGTAGAGACATGATCAAGCATGGAGTCTTAGCTTGCAGTCATGGGACTAAATTGATGGCTGGGGACGTCTATTGAAGAGGAAGAACCTATTCAGGTCACCATTGTGATTAGTTACTTCGAAGAGGGAGTTAAAATCTGAGGATTCAAGGCTCGAGTTGAGAGCATGATCGGGAAAAGGATTGAGGTTCTAAGATCTATCAATGATAGGATTTCACTTCCGATGGATTTCTTTGCAATCTTTGAGGCAGGGATCAAGAGGGAGTTCTGTGACTCACTAAGATAAAATGAAGGTTGCAGTGTTGCAAGGCCGATGATAAAGTCCTTGGAAGACCTCTTCAGCTGCTAAGAACAAAATTGCACAAGATAATCTATCTGGATTTGACATTGGTAGCTCCGCAAACCTATTCAGAATAGAGTGATCTGGGTTGAGGTCGAGGAGGACAATCCTGAACTCTCTATAGTGTCAGAGGTGTGCGCTGGAAATATTCTCTAAGGCAAGCGTTGCAAACAATCTTGGATGAAGAGGTCAGAAGGTTGATGCAAGTACTTGTAGATTCAGAGGGAGCCTACTGAACCTGAAAAAGATGGTGATCTAGTTGATCTTGGTTCTTTATGTTGATTTATTTCTTAGTGGAGAAGATCACCTCATTATCAAATGCAAGAAGGAGTTAGCTTCTAAGTTTGAAATGAAGGATCTTAAGTACATGCATTACTTCCTTGGTTTAGAAGTATGGCAGAGGCCTGATGAGATCTTTCCGAGTCAAAGGAAGTATACTATTGTCATCTTGAAGAGATTTGGTATGATGGATTGCAAATCCATGTCTACGCCTATGGAGACCAACTTATAGAAGCTAAAAGAGGCTACAGCTAGTTCAGATTTGGTGGATTCCACGATGTACAGGCAATTGATTGGATCGTTGATGTATCTAGTCAATACTAGACCGAATATTTTCTATGCAGTGAGTGCACTTAGTCAGTTCATGTGTGAACTAAGGAAAATACATCTAGTTGCAGCAAAGCATATCCTGAGATACTTACGTAGCATAGTTGGATATGGCTTGAGATATTCTTCAGGTGTGGACTTGAAGCTGCATAGATATACTGATTCTGATTGGGCAGGGTGTATTACTGATCGGAAGAGCACCTCTGGATGTTGCTTCAATTTGGGGTTTGCGATGATTTCCTGGTGTAGCAGGAAACAGTCTTTAGTGGCACTAAGCACAACAGAGGCTAAGCACAACAGAGGCCGAGTATATTGCAGCTTGTATGGCAGCCCGAGAAGTAGTGTGGCTTCGGAAGCTCCTTGCAGGATTGTTTGGACAATCAATGGAGCCAATTGTCATAATCAAAGCTGTGTGAAGCTTTCTGTCAATCTAGTGTTCCATGACAGAACTAAACATGTTGAGATCAAATACCACTATATCAGAGATATGGTATTAAGGAAAACGATCCAGTTGAAGTATATCAACATTGATGAGCAGACGACAAACATTCTCACCAAGCCCCTCTCTAGGATAAAGTTTGTGTACTTTCGAGATAAGCTTGGTATTGTGGAGAATGAAGCCCTAGCTGAGAAGGAATCTCAGTATCAGTGATCTTGTTAATGCATTTCTCTTTGAGAGATATTTGAGGTGCAAGCCCTCGTTAATGCATTTCTCTTTGAGAGAGATTTGAGGTGAAAGCCCTTGTTTCCACCCTCTGTGAGTAGCCATGGTGGATGTCATGTGTGTGATGCCATGACAACATCACGTGAGAGAGTCCATGATGATTTTCTTGCACTTGTGTTTTCACCCTTTGGGAGTATCCATGGTGAATGTCATGATGAGGTGATGACATCACGTTAAGTGATGAGCACTTGTCCACATTTGCCATCCATGGGAGTAGCCATGATGGTTGATATCAGGGTGAGGTGATATCTCTTCTTTCCACATATGGGAGTAGCCATTGTGGTTGACATCACGATAAGGTGATATGTCTTATATAGCTGGAAGTAATTCTCCCTAGTTGAGAGGGAGTGTTGATGTTATAGCAGCTTCGGGCTCATCCTTCCAGCCACGAGTCAAGACATAAATTCATATAGCCTAACGGCTATTCATTTATTGTGATAATCAAGTGAAGAGGCGCTTCACTTAGGCAATAATGTAATTTCAAATTGGGCCGACCTTCCTTATATTTGCATTTATTATTTGTAATTATATTTTCTTATGGTGGCCAACCTTGCTATTGAAGAGGTGTGACCTCTCTATCAAGATGTATTTATACAAGGTCTTTCCTACTTCATTTGACATCAAGCAAGTTCGATTCCTTCTCTTCATTCAAGTGCGAATTCTCCAAGAAGCAGATTTCAAATTCCTTCAAGAGCAGATTTGAGTTTAAGGAAGGGCAGATTGTTGTAACTTGTTGCCATTGTTGGTGCTGAATATTGGCCTTGTGATTGGCCTTATTGTAAAGTGAATTGTTGCCATTGTTTATATATAAGAGAGATATTTGTTGCTGGGTTTTTCTCCCTCAAGTGGAGGGTTTTCCCAGGGTATATTCTGTGTTGTGTCTGATTTTTTTGAATTAAATTTCTGCTCTTTAATCTGATCATAAAACTAACAAGCTTGGTAACATGACTGGACTACTTGAGAAGCCGTACACTCTGATGTAGGAGAATGTAGGAAACTGGATGAACCAATCAGCCCACTCTGCCATTGCTGATCTAGCATCTGATGAAATCAATACGTGCAACTCATTGTCTAAGTCTCTGATTGTGTGTATCAAGAATGCATCATTCACCCATCTATAATGACGTGTTGACTTTGAAAACTTGAGCTTTGGGTAATGATGATATATGTGCTAAATGCCCAGAGTTCCGATAACGTTCAAACCTCTAAATTTTCCTTGAAAATCTATTAGATATGCAAGGTAGGAAATCATATGAAACTCATGGATTTTGAAATGTTTGGTCATCTGATGGTGGAGACTATCACCGATCAAAGTTGGCCAGTCATAGAGCTCCATCTTATCAACGATGTGAGAGATGATATAAAACATCC
This sequence comes from Sequoia sempervirens, assembly GCA_007258455.2. Taxonomy (NCBI): domain Eukaryota; kingdom Viridiplantae; phylum Streptophyta; class Pinopsida; order Cupressales; family Cupressaceae; genus Sequoia; species Sequoia sempervirens. The sequence continues at coordinate 280,171,601 of VDFB02353493.1, read as the reverse complement.
AAGGCTGGAATTTATTGGCCTTTGCTTGACTTGTGACACGGTTGAGTGGAGTAATCATGCTTGGAAACTCCTTGAATTCTCCACGCCCGACATTCTTTGACAAAGTGTTGTGTTTCTCCTTCAACCACACCTTCTTACACTCTTCAATGGAGATGACCAAGTTTTCCGGTCAAGGTGGTATTGAAAAGCATTTCTCCACATCATTCGGCCTGAGGCTGCAAACAACTCGCCCATTTGGTGCTTGGATTTCTCGTGTTGTAGGATTGTAATGCTTGACACAATCGATTAAAAACTCAAGGCTCTGCACCGAGATGGGGATTGAAGCTGATGCAAGCAATCTGAAATGACCAAGATGCGTGACTGCAACATTTCCTGCGTCTTCCAAAGCACACAAATTGAACATTGGATGTATATGATGCAAATAAGTTTCAAATGTTTTGAGATAATCGTGATACAACACCGGCTTGGTTCTGAATTCTATGGGAGAATACTGCATGGTGAAAAACTCGAAGTTTGATTGTAAACTCGACTATGTTCGAAATTTTTTTGCACAAACTGCTGAAAATAGAATGCTGATTTCTCTTGAAAAAATAGTTTTCCGGAAAAAAGCGGGGACCTAGGCTTTGTGGAGAATCATGTTTCCAAAAGACCCAGATGATCAGATTTTTGAAAAAGTTGAGGGTTTCTCGAAAAAGCGCGAAAAAAGCAGATTCTTGAAAATATAAAATTTTCCAAAGCTGAAGAGGATAAAAAACCAAGCGGACCTAGATTGATGAATTTTGAAAATGATGATCCCCTTCTTCTGAAAAGTGATGCCATGGAAAAATAAAGCATGAAAAAGCAAGCCTCTGAGCAACTTGATCTCGAAAATAAGAAAACTTTGATAAAGCACCATGTTTTGGCTTCCAAATCTTGATATGAAGAAAATTAGATGTTTCGTCCTTTGAAGGCTAACCCGCAAAAGATGTGAATAATGAATGCCAAAGTCTCCTTAAATAGGTTTTGAGGATTAAAAAACGCTTTATTCTCCGGCTTAAAATCTTTGAAGCCAATTCAGAAGCAAGTATGTCAAATGTAGACATTGTTTGGAATGATGAATGATGAAATTTGGAAAATTCACTAAGGCATTGAAACTTGGGCGCCCTTGGCTAGTTCGGGTGCCTTTACTTGGCAGACTTAGCCATTTCTTTTGAAATTTCCAAATTTTGCTTAATAGAATGCATCCCTTTGATCTTCGATTTCGGACGCCTAGTGAATCTTGTGAATTGGCTGACTGATTGATTGTGAAGCTTGACCAAACCTGAGAATAATGTTCTGGAGGTAGCAAGTTCTAAATTTGATTTTGAGCCCTCAAAATCTTGGGCGCCCCTGGCTAGCTAAGGTGCCCAACTCCTCCAGACTTAGTTATTTTTTGATGTTCTTCAATTTTTCAAGTTTTTTGATCTTCGGGTGGATTTGCAATTCCGGTCATTCAGGAGGTCCAACGAATTGGATGCTAGATTCATTGGATAGGTTGACAAAATTTGAGATGATCTTCTTGGAGGTGACTTGCCTCGAAAACTCCATCTAGTGGCTTGAATTCCTAGGAGCCCCTGGCTACCTGGGGCACCCAACTCTTCCAGAGTTAGTCATTTTTATGTGTTTTTCATCCTTTCTTTTTATCTTCTCTGTCTTGCACATGTTTTTGCCTCCGTTCAATCCACAATATCAGGCGTTTGACAAATCTTCTAAGCTCACTGATGAATCCGTTGAAGAGCCTCTTTGAATCTGAATAAAACTTCCTGGAGATTACAAACCCTAATTCTAACTTTTGAATGCTCAAAAGCTTGGGTGCCCCTGGCTACCTAGGACGCCCATGATCACCAAACTCGATCTGAGATTCCGACAGACTGATTGATCTAATGGACTTGCTGATAGATTCATTGCGTAGCCAGAAGGATCCTGAGCAACAATGTCTTGGAAGCACGAACCCTAGAAACAACATCCGAGGCCTTGAAAAGATGGGCACCCCTAGCTAGCAAGGGCGCCTTTACTGTGCAGACTTAGAGAATTTTCATGATTTTTATAATTTGTAGTTTTGTCTTTCTAATGCAACTCCTCTGTTCAATCTGAGATTCTGGTAGTTTGACAAAACCAGTGATCTTGCTGATGAATTCATTGCAAAGCTTGAAGAAACCTGAGAAGAATCCTCAGAATGGAAAACCCTAAATACCAGTGTTCCACGGGGACGCGTCCCCCCAAAATCTTGCCGTCTCCTTGACTAGGACGTTTTAGAGACTTGGGGATGGCTGAGAAATGTCCCCCCGTTGTGCCCCCACCGCCGCCGAGACTTGGGAGACTTCGAGGAAATGGCGGGGACTCTTAGACGTCCCCAAGACCTCTCGGGGACTTCTAGTGATCCCTCAAGCGTCTCAGAGACACCTAGAAGTCCCCACACTAGGATGTGCAAAAAAGCAAATTTTTAAAAAAATTCTTTTACTTTTCTAGGAATGTGAGCCTTGGGCCGAACCCTAAAGGCTTGTGGGACCCTTCTAAAAGCCTCTAAGCTAAACAAAACACTCTCATTCTTCATTTTTTTGCTCACATATGCCATTTGATGTTTTGCACCTCATTGTATCATCTTTATGATATGATATTATGATGCATTTTGTACTTATTTTGATATCAATGTATCATGCTACCCATTGTAATCATCTTTATGATATGATATTATGATGTGACATGTCATATTTTCGATATTCATATAATAGAAATCTCAAATTTGACAATTTCATTTGTCAAATTTTAATATTTTATTCACTTTGTCTTTTAGTAATAGTATTCAAGTATTTAAAATGTTAGTATTTGCAATTTTACTAATTTTCCAAAGTTTAATTTGAAATATTATTCTTAAACATCTTTTTATAACTTGTTATTCAAGTACCATATGTATATCAACACCGCCCCCCCGCCACCCACTCGTCGCCGTCCCCCCACCGTCCCCCTGCCGTCCCCAAACTTAGATCCTTTGTCCCCACGTCCCCGAGACGCGTCCCCAACAGGGGACGCGTCCCCGTCAGGAAACTCCGTGGAACACTGCTAAATACTGCTTTTGGAGGTCTTTAAGGCTTGACGCCCCTGGCTAGTTAAGGCGCCCAACTCTTCCAGAGTTAGTTTTTTACTAATTTTGCATTTTTTCAACTCTCAGCTTTTCTCCTTGCATTCCCATTTCACGAACATCTTTTGTCGTTATCTGATCTGTGCAGTGCTTGAGACCTCGAATTTGACACCTGGCAGTTGAGCAACCTCCATTGATACCTTAAAGCTCCCATTTTAGCTTTTGAAAAAGTAGAATAGACCCACCAGAGAAAAACTGATCTTTTGATGATTCTGACTTGACTAGCCTGATGAGGAATTATTTTCAACCAATCAAATTCAGTTTGAACCCTGGAAGCCGAGATTCTATTTTTAGAAATTGCCAACATCCATTTGAGAAGAAACCAAAAAAAACCCAAAAAAAATCTAAAATTTAGGGCCGAAAAATTGAGATCTGGGTTTTATAGATTACTTCACTCTGAGTAGACCCAAATCATCAAATTTTGAAATTTTTGAGTTTTTGACCCACATGCATGACATGCAAATTTCCATTTTTGACCTTTTTTGACAATTTTTACAAGACTTTTACCGACTCTTTCAAAATGCCTAAATGTAACAAAATTTTTAATTTGGGGTACAACATTTATTGTGGTGTTTTTTGATGGTACTTTGATATTGTAAGACATGGGAAGATCATATGAGGCACCTAGATAAGGTCCTTGAAATTCTAGAGAAACATGCTATATTTGTAAAAGAATCTAAGGCGATGAATCAGGTATTTAGCTGTCAATTGAGGAAATTTATTTGAGTGCTTTTAAAGAAATTTTTCATCGATAGCAAGACATGCAAAGATCATATGAGACACGTAGATGGGGTTCTTGAAATTTGACAACAGGAGGTTCTATTTGCAAAAGAATCTAAGTGTGAGTTTGGGGCCATAGAGATTTTATACTTGGGCAATGTCATTAGTGTTGAAGGTGTATAGGTGGATCAACAAAGTATTCAGGCCATTTTGGATTGGCCACCCCATACCACACTAACATAGTTTAGAGGATTTGATGGTCAATGCAACTACCATGGAAGGCTCGTTTAAGGGGTTTTCTCAACTAGTAAAACTTTTGACTAACATGACAAAGAATTGAGTTGTTTGATGGATGGATACAAAACAAGAAACTTTATATAAGCTTAGGAGGTAATCAATTCTTGCCCTATACTTGCCATACCAAACTTCTGTCAACCCTTTGTTGTAGTATGTGATGTTCTAGGAGAGGGAGTTGGAGCTGTTTTAATGCAAAAGGGGCACCCCATAGCATTTGAGAGCAAAAAGTTAAATATTTAGAAAGGGTTTTTCTATTTATGACAAGATGGTTTCCATTATGCATGCTTTGGAAAAGCTTAAATTGTATCTAGTTTGTGGTAGGTTTGTGGTTAAAACAGGCCACAATAGCTTGGAGTTCTTGGGTTAGCAAGTATTAAATGATAGGCAACAAAAATGGGTAAGATCCAAGCTTACGATTTCGATATAGAATATAAGAAGGGTAAAAGGAATATAGCTATTGATGATCTTTCTAGAACACCTATTATTTGTTCTATTCTTCCATTTTGGTGATTGGAAGATTCTTATCATGGCCAAATATGCTAAGAACACATTTGCTACTAACATCTTAGAGGTGAGTGTAAAAGATGACATGCTTGTCATAGCAAATAGTCTCATTTTGTACAAGGACATAATCTTTTTTACATGTGAATATAAGATGAAAGATAAGATTTTGAATTTATTGCATGCTGAACCCATAGTTGGTCACCTTGTATTCTGCAAGTCATACTAGCAAATTAGGGAAAGGTTCTCTTGGAAGGGCCTTAAGGATGATGTACTTTGATAAACCAAGGAGTGTACAACCTGTCAATAGGACAATGCATAACAGGTTTTTCCTGCAAGCTATTCCCAATCAGAAGTGGGATGGCATCATGGAATTCATCACAAGCCTTCCAAAGGTAGGGATTATATGTATGTGATTGTGGATAGATTAACCAAGTATGCACACTTATTTGCCAGTTTTGCAAATCTTAGAGTACTTCAGGTAGCTGATTTATTTATCAAAGAAGTGTTTACTTTATATGACTTGCCTAAAAGCATTGTAGGTGATAGAGATTGTAGGTTCCTTAGCTTCTTTTTGGTAGGAGTTGTTTCATTTGACTAGTACCAAGCTCACTCTTAGTACTAGTTATCACCCATAGGTAAATGGTTGGATAGTGATAGTGAATAAGTGGGTTGAAGGATATTTGAGAAATTGTCACAAATTAGCAGGTAGCATGGGTCCAATAATTACACCTTTAGATTATTGCTACAACACCACCCATTACATGGCCATCAACATGAGCCCATTTATAGCATTGAATGGATATGATGCATTGAATTTCATTGATTTGGTGTTTATTTACAACAGGGTACTAATAGCTTGTGACTTGGTGGAGCATAGTTAAGACATTTTGAGGTCACTTAAAGATCATTTGTAGCAGGCCAAAAAAGCAAAAACTCTACATAGATCAATACCGTAGTGAGAAATCATTTGCAGTATGGTTTTTTTGCACCTCCAAACTTATAGGTAGACCTTCATCAAGCGAGGAGTGGCTAAAAAGCTAAAGCCCTGCTTCAATGGACCATTCAAAGTTCTGAGAGAGTAGGTGAAGTGGCTATGAACTGGAGTTGCCAACAAGTAGCTAGATTCACAATGTTTTCCATGTATCTTGCCTCATAAAGGCATTGGGCCAGCATGTTGCACCATTAATTGATCTACCGCTCTTGGATGATGAGGAGAAACTTATATTGGTTCCCTTATGCCATCATTCACATATTGGAGAAGAAATTGAGGGATAGGACTGTCAAAGGGTACTTAGTCCATTGCAAGGGCCTACCAACAGAGGATAGTACTTGGGAGGGGCCAGGGATATTTGAACATTGGACATTGCTTTTCTTGTGTGCAAGCAATCCTGGGAAGGGCAGATTTGTAATGCTCTCTTTTCAGTTTTCATTAATTATGTGGCATACCATAAACTCATATGGGCTGGAGGAAAAATGTCTCTTTAAAAGGCAGTTTACAATTTGGGAAAATTAGCATTAACAATAAATAATGTTTAATGGCATTTTCTGTTTAATTTTGTCAATTTTTAACAATGCATTATGGGAGTTACAAATTGACTTTTCTAAGAGTGCAGCTATGTTGTTAGAGTGGGGGTGCAGTTATAGTGGCATTTTGAATTGAATGGTATTCGTTATTTTGGGAATGCATTTAGATTATGGGTGTGCTGGGAATTAGGCCCTCCCTTGTGCCATAAAACGAGCCATTTGGCTATTAGAAACTTTTTTGGTGTCATATTTGTGCATTAGTTTTCTGTAGCTGATTGAGGATGAAATCCTTTGAATCTTGAAACCAGAGGACAAATTCCCTTTGGCTTCCTTTGGCAGTCTCATCTAATGGCTGCAATTGTGCTGAAGATATTCTCTTTCTTCAATTTTGGCAAGTGTTTGGTGGTCTGTTCCAGCTGTACACAGTACACTGTCAATCAGTTTTGGATGGTTGTTTGTAGGTCATCATATGGGCTGTAGGTTTGGTGTGATTGCATGCTGTTATTTATCTGTGTAATCTAGTATCACATTGTCAATAAAATACAATAGTTCAGTGTGGTGTGTTAATAAATTCAGGTGTATTAAGTTAGTTATACAATTTTTATAAAGGATATTGCATGGTAATGTAGCAGATGACGCTGAAGTTGAAGATCATCCTTGCTGCACATGTTGGAGAAGAAGATTTTGATAGATCAAGAGCATTAAAAGCAAAATTCAAATCAATATTTTAAGATTTACATTCCGACATTTTGTTTCTCAAAATAAATATTCATCTAGTTTAGAATAGAAAATGGAAAATTGAAATGAATATTTCTGCTTTTTGAAAACCTATCTTGTTATACTTCAGTGAGTGGATAAATCTGTAAGAGCTACATTTCCTCCCTACAGCTAAAGTTTGGAACTTATTTGTTACATCACATGAGGACCACTACTATACAAGTGCAATGGCTTGAATTCCATTTTGATCTCATGTTCGCCTTCCTCAGCAGTGACATAAAACTTGGTACTTTTCAGAGAATGTTACTGGTTGCTTTGATTTGATGTTCTGCCATTGATACTTAAATCTGTTTCTACATTTGCAGTTTTTGCTTATATTCTGAAATATTCCGAGCCAATTTTTTTTTACTTTTTCAATTGCAAATTACAAACCAATACACCCGTTAAGGTTAGCAGCTAAACCAAAACGATGCTGAAGCAACTCTAACCAGAATGTACACCAGGATCCCGATGTGGGCAAGGTGTGAGCATTGGTCAGAGGATCTTAATCAAAATGCTTATGCAAGAACTCTAACCAAGAATGCGCCGGCGAACGACGAGCATGTGGTCAGAGGATCCCTACAATCTAATATACTGAAAGCACACTCAACACCAAGTATGTGCTACTCAATCCAATACGGAAATGAGGCGACCATATGGTGGAGATAACAGAAATTACAATGCTTGAAGAGAAATAAGATGGAATGCTGAAAGTAACTCGACACCCAGAATGTGCTTTCTAACCCAGAGTGGGAAAGGAGCTACTATAGGGCGGAGATGTAAAATATTACAAAATAACCTCAGAATGTAAAGTGAGCATTACAAATCAGAATTGAACAAGATTGAGAATTACTGCAGTTTACAAAATGAAGCTCATTCGCCTGCCAAGAGCATAGGAATTTGAAAGATTAGCACTACATCATATAAAGAACTCTCCTTGGCTTGATTAAAGATGCTAAATCAATAACTCTCTCAAGGAACAAAATAATAATTCTGATTTTCACAAATCTGCACTTTAAATTAAAAACCAGCAACCTGTGAATTTACTCAATTGCTCATATCTCTCACATAACTCATCCGACTGACTTGAAACAAAATGCAATACTCCCTAAGAATGAAGATGCCTAGGATAGATCACTGAAAACAGATCAAAAAGCCATGTATTATTTTTGCACATATTCCAATGCAAAAGCAGATGGTACGGCCCTCAAGGAAGGGCGATCTGCCTTTAAAATTCACAGCCACCACTAAAAAATCTGCAAATTGGAGGAAGGTGACGCCTTGACCAGACAATGAGAATAGGACAATACCCAGAAGCACTCTTTTTGTATTTTTTGATATATGAATAAAAATGACAATTTGCTGAATGAAATGCAACTCCAAAAATCTCACTAATATGCAATAAAGGTGATCTACAAACCACACAATGATGGACAATGCACAAATACCAATGCAAATCTCACAAACTACACTATCTCACCACTAGTCTCTATCTTTCAAGCGAGAAGCAATGCCAAGCTAGGAGGCTTTCATTCCTCGAAGCAATCCCACAGCCAATCCGGCAGCATAACATTCCTATAGACAAAAGATGCTGAATTGAGGACCAAAGGCTTCCTTTTATAATTTCCTGTTGACCTTCTCGAAACCCTAATCTTCTTTCAGAGTCAAACCCTAATCCCTTCAAAGGATGGCGTCCCTTTCTTCAAAGCTCAATATTGACTTTTTAAATAAATTCAACACTTTAATAAAGGCATCCAATCTTAAGGTTTTAATTTCAACCTTGATGAATATAAAATTAACTTAATGATGGTGCCACCCTTAAAGAACACCTTTTAAAACATCATTAAGTTAAGAGACTAGGCCAAGGGGTAATTTAACATTAAAATATAATGTTATTTTAAGTGAAATGAACTTATCTCTCCGAAACTGCATCCCGAGGCCAGAATCTGAATAAACCCATTGAGTCAACTGAAGAGGAAAGTCAACTGTGCCGAGACCGAAAAGACCACTGCCAGAAATAGAATTTACTAAAAATAGTAAATTCCAGAAAGTGCTCAGAATGCCAAGAGAAACATATCATTGCGAAGCTCTCTGAAAACCCATAAAGAATCCGCCATTGAAACAACCAACCTCGAGCAAGAGCATCCTTCAAAATAGGAAACCCTAATTTTACCTTTCGACTAGCCTACGGGTCTCCGGAATAGGCCAACGGTCACTGGAAAGATCAGGCTCGAGAAGGGGACATTACATATTCTGTTGCATTTTCATTGCTTGCTTTTTGAAACTGGCATTTCCTCAAATACACAATCACTAAAAAAGACAATTTTAGTTGCGTTATGCATGTAGAATGTATTAAGTCATTGATTAATAACTTTGGCCGATAAAAATACTTTTTTCTTTTATACCCCAATTTGTCTTTTTTCTTAGGAATAAAAACGTAACCAGTGCGAACAAAGATCTTAAGGTATTTTACATGTGGTTTTCTTTTGGGCCTAGTTTCTTTCATAGTGATGTATGTACTTGTAGTATGTACAACTTTTTCCCAAAATTTGTTCTCAAGGTCTTACTCTTTCGACATGCATTGGGCCATCTCTATAATGACCTTGTTCTGTGATGTCCACTTATAGATTTATCTTAAGTTTGTCTTTACTCTTCACAATTAAGGTGTCCAAATAGGCCTAGAATCAATAATTTTACTGATAAACTTTAATCTAATTAAGAGCAACCTTCAAAGGCTAATGTTGACTTGATTATTGGACTTATATATATTGATAATAATCAATGATATGCTGATAAGAATGAGCCACTATTTGCTATAAATTCTGATATACAATCTGCAATTATAATTGTTTTAAGGAATACAAAATAGACACCACAATATGGTTGCAATATCTGATTTCTCTATCCAATTACGTGCATATGAATGTGGGGCAAGATGATGTCTATCCTTAATCTCTGTCTCTGACTTTTGTCCTTAAAATCATGCGACTTAATCTTGGCTGGGTGTCTGAAATCTTTCAATTGTTATACAGCCTAGTTTAGAAGATCATATGCTCCTTAGGAGCAACTTCAATCTGCTGTAGAAGATGTCTTTATCTGCCAAATGTTCGATGATTTTGCTTGAGATATATCTTCCTTAAATATCCACAATGTGGCCAAGAGTCATAGCCTTTCATGGTAGTCAATTGTTAAGGGACATGACTCTTTGTAATGTCCCCTTTTTTCAGGAATTGTATCTTTGCAGTGGTTAGCTTATTATCTGGTCCCCGTAGGCAAATGGGATGTTTAGGGAGCCCTTTGGAGGGTATTTTGTGGTTCTTTAGTAGGCTTGGGTATTCATTTTAGTGTTCTTTAGCCCAGGACTCGAAGTGTTGATTGGTGAGCCTTCCGAGGTAGTTCTGGATGTTGTTTCCCTTGGTCTTAATGTTCACACTTACTATTTATAGTAAGTTACACTTGGATCAGTCGTCATCATGCCAGCAGTTGGGAAATGTGGTTGGATCACTCTCAGGGGGTTGTTGTCAGATTATTATTGAGAGTTGGCAATTTAATTATATTATTAAAGTCAAATTACTTTAATAATATTAATTATTAAAGTCAAATTACTTTAACTATATTATTAAAGTGACTTTATAATTTGCCATTAGGGGACAAAGTAACTTTTTATTAAAGTAATATATTTTAAAGTTACTTTATGAATATTTTATTAAAAGGGGCTTATATTTCAAAAGTAGATATTATTATTAAAAGCCAATTGCAAAAAGTGGCTTTGGGATTTGGAGAAGGAATGTTCTATATTTTATTTGAAAGTAAAATGCTAAAAGATGGGCATTAAGGTTTGAGGAGGTTAACAGGCAAAATCAAATGTTTATTCATTGATTCATTGATATTGTCTATTTTGCAAAATGGAGAGAGCTGAGCAACATGGTTTGCTGGTTTGGAGTTTCAAGCTATTCTGAGGACAAAAACCCTCGAATAGGACAAAGTTTACAGGTGTGAGAGACCACCCAAGGACTCTTGTTTGGATGGTTTCACATAGAGATCATCATCAGCTTCCACAGGATTTAGGAAAAGAATAAATCAGATATTTCCAGTATTAGTTAGCAGATCAGAATAAGGGTTCTTTTGAATTAATAAATTGCAGATTGCACTTCTTCTAGCTTGCACGTGGGAATTGAGTTCATTGCTTCCTCCACCTGGCATGTGGGAGATCGTCAAATCTAGCCATACATGATTAGAATTGCCTTCATAAGTAGACTGTACAGATCTGTAGTGGTTTGAGGGGTTTAAATCAGCAAAATCACTTATTTCAATTGGCATGTGGGAAGCTATAGGCAGGCCGTACAGGTTGAGGACATGAAGGGTTTCCAAATAACAGATCAGCAGATGTTAGCAGCAGAAATTCCTCAGTTTGAAGGCATCTAAGGTAGCCCAGCATATTAGCATCAATCTCGTGGTGAATCAAGTGCAGATTTGGCAATGGCGACCTAGGGTTTGACCGACCAGCTTGCTGGTTCAAAAATCTGACCTTTGACTTTAATTTCCATTAAATCGGTATGTTTGAAAAATATTTATGAAGCAATAAAAATAACTGGGTTCCTCTCTATTTATGCATTTCTTTTCTGTTTTACCATTTTTGCAATTACTTCCAATTTCCGGCAAAAAACTAAAAAAAAACAGAATACAATCAAAACACAAAAAATTCAAACTCAAACCCCAGGAGAACATCATACTCTTTGATATATGTAAATTGCCATAACTAATACTCCCTTTAATCGATTCTAGGAATAATTAATTTTATTAACATTATTCCTTGCTAAATTGCCAACCTCCCTTAGATGGATTCGCTGCTCCAAAGTGCTTTAATTAATCACTTCTTATTCGTTGCTTATCATAACAATATTTCTTCATGTATTAGTCTTATCGCTGCATTTGATAAAATTGTCTTTTACTTGCCATTGGTGCTGGATTGATTGAAGTATCTTCTGAGTAGCGATTTTATATCCAATGGGACTGTCATCTTATGTAATTTTACGGGTGAATGGATGGGTTATTACATGTTCTTTCTTTCTGATATTCATTTTTTTAAACTAGTAACTTATTGAGTGTCACAAGTTGAGTGCAATTAGGGGGCAGAAGTTATAAAATATTATGTTTTATATTGAAATTCATTAAACTAATTTGTAAAGTATAAATAGGTATTGATTCTTCTTAAGGAGAACAATGGAATGGGTGATTTTTATAGGGTGCATTCGATATTGACCAATGAATGAAGGTTATGCCTCTCTGTCTTAACTATCAAAACAAGATTGTCATTGGTATCTCCATGGGTTTTCTGTTCAGATAACATTTTATTGAAAAGGTTTATGAAAATTTATAGTAATTTATTTACACTGATATATATCTTCTCTTAAGCTAAATCACAATCTTTTGCAGAAGACATGGGTCTGCTCCTACTGGAAGACCAGCAGCCAAAAGTTGAAGAAGAGAATACGCCAGATAGAGGATTTCCAGGCAGACCTAGAGGACGTGGCCGTGGACGAGGAAGAGGGAAGAGTCATTCACAAGTTAGCAGAGGTAATTCTATTTTAGAAGATTTGATAAAATTTGTAACTATTGTAGTAAAAATATTCATGCTGAAGCAAAATCTTATTCATAAGAAATACATGAATTCAGAAGACAGTAAGAGGCAGAAAAACAAAGGAATGTAGGTATCACTAAAATAGCTACATAGAGAGAAATTAACCTTGTGAGACTCTATACATTAATATGGTTTCTTGTAAAAAGTCGTAGCTTCCAAATTAATTTGTGTTTCTCTTCTCTAACTAAATATCATCTTTTGCAGAAGACACGGGGCTGCTACCACTTGAAGAACAGAAGTCAAAAGGTGAAGAATAGGATACATGTGGAAGTCATAACCTCCAAATCAATTTATATATGTATTCTCAATCTAAGCGTCATCTTTTGCAGAAGACGTGGGCCTGTTCCTAGTGGGTGACCAACAGATAAAATGTGAAGAACAGGATACACCAGATAGAGCACCAGTAGGAAGACCTAGAGGACGTGGCCGTGGTCGAGGAAGAGGAAGGAATCACTCACAAGTTGGTAGAGGTAATTGTTATTCCTATAGATCTGATGAAAATTGTAACTATTCTGGTAAAAATAATTACGCTGATGCAAATAATTATGCAAAGCAAAGATGTGAATCGTGAAGATAGAGAAAAAAACACAAATAACAAAGAAAATGGGACATTTCACTTTGTAGAGAGTGATGAAACTCATGATACTGAATACCTTTTTATGGTTGCATATGAAAATTGTTAGCCCAAAAATCAGTTTGGTTTTTGGATTCATGATCCATAATTAGCTAGGATATTTCAACCAAGAATTCACTGTTAGTAACTTTCGTATGGGATAGGGGCTGCTTCAACACATCAAAAAACACTTTTATTTATACTGCAATTGTCTTCCTTGAGTCAGAATCACAATTTGACTTTCTTGTACTGAATCTCTTTCAAACAGACTGACAATGTGTCTAATATAGAATTTGATCTCCTAAAAATAGTCTAAAAACAACAACTAAATAACCTCCTAAAGTAAGATGCTTTACATGTAGTTCTCCAACTGGGCATTTGAAACTAAAAAAAAAATAAAACCAAAATCTGAGCAAATAAATCAACAGATCATACCCTCTAAAAATAGTTCCTAAATCTCCAAAAAATGTAATCCTAAACATAATGACTGGCTTTCTTCTAAAACAACATCTAATTAATAAATAAATCCTTAAATTTAGTTTTCTAAAAGTAATCTTAGATTGCTAAAATGTAATGCCTAAAATAGAATCTTCTTTTATTGACTATGCCCAAAATTCTAGTGAACTGTAGAATATATTAAAACATCTTCAGCAGCAATTGCTGTCATCTTTATTAGCAACTATTTATCATCTTTGTCAACAACTATTTGCTATTTTTAGCAACAACTGTCTGTCATTTTTAACAATAGTAGTTTGATTTCATCAACTTCTTCTAACTTCATTAACATTTTGCTCTTTGACATCAGATTTTCCTACATTCTCTTGCTAGATGTCAAATCCTTGTATTAACAACTTTGTTGTCAAATTTGAATGTATTATCTTTCCTAGCCCTTTAGTCATGATATCTACCAACTGTTCTTTGTACTTGTGAACCTAAATTTCAACTTTCTTCTCTCATACCAACTCTTTGACATAATGTAATGACCCCTGTAGGGTGTCAGCTGAGATCTACATAAACATTTTGTGATCACTTAAATTCTAACTTTTTTTGATCACCAAGTTCCAGATGTGGGCAAGGTGAGAGCATACGGAGATTAGAATGAGGACAAGGGAATTTACATTATAAGTAATAAATAAAATCGATCAAACCAGATTGATTGATAGTGAATGCAAATTTTGATCAAGCCAAATTGACTGAATGCAAGTGGAATTGTGACAATGCCAAAATGGTGAACTAATTCACTTGATTACGATACATGCGTTGCAAGGCAGAAAATGTATTGAAAATTAAAATAAGATACAATGGATAAGGAATCTTCACGAATATGCTGTAGCTGAATAAATATGCTGAGATATCTCAAACAGACAACATATAAATATGAATCAAATTTTCTATCACAAGATGTTGGCTCTCCAAATACAAATACTTGTTGGGAAGAAAGTGCTTTCAACACAAATACAACCTTTGTATGAGTTTGCCTTCAGGAAACCAAAGGGGTTTAGCTGTTCGATCTCCAAAAAACCAAAGGGGTTTCGTCCTCTGATCTCTAAATCCAAGGATGTTCTTCCTTGAATTGATAGGTGAACACAAGGCACAAGCTATGTCAAAATTTGTATGAAAAATCACAGTTGTCTCAAAGGCAACCAAGCACCTTAAGGTATAGCACGAGCCCCAAAGCTATTATTTATTAATGAGATTCTTTCCCCAAAATAACCCCACTTTGCCATGGATACCAACTTATTACTCCTCATTAATAAGGTGTCATAGAATTTTTCGTAAACTTGTAGAACTTATCATGAAGAAGTTGGCAAGTGTCTTGGAGTTTATAACCCCTCTTTCTAAAAGTCCACTGCCCACCCCAAAGCTATTATTTTATTATTAACTAATTTGTTACTTCTAAACCATAGCCCTTTTATTTAAATATTTTTATATCCTTATAAGGAAAATAAGAATTGGGCATTCATATGCTATAATTAAAAAGGGACATTACAAAAGAAAAAGAGATCTCATTGCTGCACCATTCAAGCTAAAGAATCGGCTATAAAAAATAACACAAAATACAATGGTTACATATAGAACCAGCTTTGGCACTAGTATGGTTTAGGCATACTTTTTTAGAGTGATATGTTTTTCACTCTAGTGTAAATTTTCAATAGAGAAAACATAAAGATGTTATGTTTCAGATAACAACCAGATTTCTAGGACTCACATTTCCTTTTCCAACCAAAGCAAATTTTTCAAGATTGTTTTGGCAGGGGATCCTGGGATCACAACTGTATAGAATAACTGGCATAACTAGTGTCAAAAAGATTGTTTTTCTTATCCTAGTCATAAGTCTCATCATTTGTACATCTATTTCCAAGACCATAAAAACCTTTACTACTGCCATTATTCTCTTTTCAACATCGTGGTTCCAATTTAAATGGGAATTGAAGTAAATTCCTAAGTATTTGTAAGATGTTGCCTCTTCTAGGTTATTGATGAAGAGCACACAGGAAATACTAAGAGGGGTGGGGGTGAAGAGGTGCGGGGGCGGGGTGGTGAATCAGTATTTCAAACTTTAAAACTTAAAACCATATGAAACAAAAACCAAAATAGTAATAGCAAGCACATAACAAGATAAACACCGATATCATGTGGAAAACCCTTTTGGGTAAAAAACCATGGCAAAATATTGCTTTTATTTACTTCAAAGGGCACCTACCCAGTTTACACAAGTGAGCACCAACTGACTGAGAGCACCGACACTCTTGAAGCACCAACTTCGTATAGCTAAAGCACCAACTCTAGCGTGAGCACCAACTCACTGAAGATTAACACAACAACTCAAACTGCACATCAACTGAAAAGCTCATGCATATACATAATTGATAATATTTGTTCAGATTCTGAAATCTTTTACCCACAAACTTAACTTCAACTCAACTAGCATCTCAATTCATTCCCCCTTTTTAACATTCTCCATAATAAATGCTATCTCAACGAAAACATACTCTTCTTTTCATTCACATTTCAATTCTAAGGAAGAAATTCCACCTAAATAACTCAAATAAACTCACATACTAACACATTACCTAGTCTGCACCAAAATGCATGATAATAAGAGCATTGGAAATTACCACAACGATGATCTTTGTCACACCAAGGAACTCATCTTGTGCTTGAAGAGGATGCTTTTATACTAACACCATACACAATCAACACTTGAAAATGATAGCAATACATAATACAGTCCAAATTTCTCCACTTCATATGCAACATAGAATGACAGAATGACACACTCTACAAAACTCAGCTTCAACTCATCTCCGCACTCAGTCCGCACCTCTATAATCACTAAAAAGAATTGCAATCAATATTGGTTCTTTTCGCAGGCAGCACAAAGACCATTAATGTTTTGTGTCACAAGGAATGGTCACATTCTGTGACTTGCTCGATTCAATGAAATTCAATTGCCATCAAATTGCCTTCACACACCCGACATAGAATTTCCATCCGCCATGCCATCAAGACCTTCTCATTACACTGCAACAACTTTTATGAGCATTGATTCCCTTTCAATTTTGATGACGTCTTTCTATAGCAGAGACACGCCTCCTGTATGCTAGGTAAGTAGGCGCAACTCGCTAGTTGCTAACCTCAATATATTCTATTCGCTAGACACTTCACAATTGCTGATAACTTGTTGTTAAGTGGGTGCCCAAAAATATTTGAGTAGACAAGCAAGTAGGTCTTGACTGTTAATTTTTAGATCAGATATGCAAAGCAGAAAGAAACATGACACAAAATAGAAGACATAGCAAATTATCCTGGGAAAACCCTTCTACTCAAGGGAATAATCCAACAGGAATTTAATCAATTATAGATCAGATGCAATAGTGCAAGAGTTGCACTTGAGAGCCAATAAAAAGGCAAAATACACTAGTATAAAACAGTATTATAAGTAGTGCGAATTTTTGAGCAGAATAATAAACTCCTTTTGATTAGCAATGTCCTTATTGGCAAACTTCTGCTTGTTAGGCGAATCTCTGCTTGTTTAGGCGAATTTCTGCTTATTTTAATTTGAATGTGAATGAATAATGAGGAGAGTCTCTCTCCTATATATACCAATCTAGGTGTCAATCTCCTCTTGAGCCGACCTAGAAGATTCAATATTTGTTTATGATAAATAGGCCAACTAGCCTTATGTATATTTCCTCCCGCAGCTACTTAAAACACTAATGCTGACAAGCAAATATAATAGTGGTTTGTCTTCAAAAATCCAATGTCAATCTCCTAGGGTAAGTGCTGAGTTTGTAGAAGATGCGCTCAAGAATATAAGACTCCGGTTGTCTTCTGCCAACATAGATATTGAAGATAATAAGGCACAAAATAGGTAACGCTGCTTAACCTGCCTTTCACGATAATGCAACTAAAATCAATATAAGTCTTGAAAGATATGCGAATAATGCATTATGTTCTATAGGCTGCCCTTCATCTGCCGCTGCAATCAATATCCACATGTGAAACACTATGTGTCGATAAAACTTACGGCGCACACAACACACACGATCAATAATAACCAACACATGTAGCTAGTCTTCCAAAGTGATGAGATTACACTTTAGTGCATTCATACCACAGCCAGAAATTCAAAATAACTCCCTTAGCCATATTAAACGACCATTTCAATCTTTTAAAAAATTGCTGAAGATTCTTTTGACAACGATAAATATTAAGCCGCCACAACTTAATTTCTGAGCCTAAAATGAAAACGACTTCAGAAAGCCGCCTCCAACAGGGAAATCGGTTGAAATGAAACTGTCAATTACAACCATCCAACATGCCACTGCTAAAAAGAGAATGCGTTACAATAGAAATAATCGTGCCAAGACAAATAACTTCGACCTCTTTGACAATTCAACATAGACTGATGTGGCACATATGTTGACAAACAAATCTGATATGGCAAAAGACTTGCTGACTGAGTAAGCAAGCAAGCAGCTAAATTAGACAAGCAGGTAGCTGAAGTAGTCAAGCAAGTATGTGAAATAAGCAAGCAAGAAGCTCAAGCAAACAACCAAGTAGCACACCTTGACATCAATGACAAAATACTCGACAACTGATATCATAAAAGATTAGGGTATGATTACCTTTTGGATTAAATTATCATTTCCTTGGGTTTATCAATATTAATGATAATAGTTTATAATTCTCATAAGATTATTGGAGAGCATTGAATATGATTACCTTTTGGATTAAATTATCATTTTCTTGGGTTTGTCAACATTAATGATAAGAGTTTATAATTCTCAAAAGATTATTGGAGAGCATTGAGTTGCCTTTAAAGTGTTAGTTTTATGATCAGATAAATAAGGCAGAAATTTAATTCTAATTCAAACACAGAGACACATCATATACCCTGGGAAAACCCTCCACTTGAGGGAGAAAAACCCAGCAACAATATATCACTTATATATTGAATATCAACAATTGTCTCCTTTACAAAGAGGCCGATAATAAGGCCGAATAATAACACCTCAACTTGATGCAAATACAGAATGAATTATATCTTCTTGCTGTTGATAAACTCAGCCTTCTACAATGCTTCGATCTGCACTTGAAGTATTCTCACTTAACTGAACTCGAACTATGATGAATATGAATGATGAAAATACAATGAAGAAGCATTGAATATATATACACATGCTAATGAAAGAACGCATCTACTTAATCTTCATATCGGCCTTCTTTAATAATCGCGTCTCCTTGACATATGAAGTCGGCCTCCAAAGATCATAGCCCTTCAAGAAATCGCGGCTCCAAGATGTCGGTCTTATTAACAATAATGAAATATTAATTGAAGTGTGATGATGAAGCGCCTCTTCATCAACTGTTGCCTTACAAATTAAATAGCCATTAGGCTATCATTTAATTTGTTCTTCATAGAACGATCTGGGCTGGAAGTAGAAGCCCGACGCTGCCATGTAACATCAACACTCCCTCTCAGGTAGGGAGGAATACTTCCAACTATGCAAGACATATCACCTCATCGTGATGTCAACCACTATGGCTACTCCCATATGTGGAAAGAGGAACATATCACCTCATTGTGATATCAACCATCATGGCTACTCCCATGTATGGTAAATGTGCACAAGTGCCCATCATGGAATCACTCAACGTGATGTCGTCACCTCATCGTGACGTTCACCATGGCTACTCCTAGAGGGTGAAAAGCACGAGTACAAGAAAATCATCACGGACTCTCTCACGTGATGTTGTCATGGAGTCACACACATGACATCCACCATGGCTACTCCCAGAGGGTGGAAACAAGGGCTTTCACCTCAAATCTCTCTCACAGAGAGAAGTGCATTAACAAGGGCTTGCACCTCAAATCCCTCTCATAGAGAGAACTGCATTAAAGAAGATCACTGATGCTGAGACTCCCTCTTAGCTAGGGCTTCATTCTCCACCATACCAAGCTTGTCTCGAAAGTACACAAACTTTATCCTGGAGAGAGGCTTGGTGAGAATATCTGCCGTCTGCTCATCAGTGCTGATGTACTTCAACTGGATTGCTTTCGTCAATACCATATCTCTGATATAGTGGTATTTGATCTCACCATGTTTAGTTCTGTCATGAAACACTGGATTGACAAAAAGCTTCACACAACTTTGATTATCACAATGAATGATAGTTGGCTCCAACGATTGTCCAAATAATCCTGCAAGGAGCTTCCGAAGCCACACTGCTTCTCAAGCTGCCACACAAGCTGCAATATACTCGGCCGCAGTGCTTAGTGCCACTAAAGACTACTTCCTGCTACACCAGGATATCATCGCAGACCCCAAACTGAAGCAACATCCAGAGGTGCTCTTCCGATCAGCAACACACCCTGCCCAATCAAAATTAGAATACCCATGCAGCTCCAAGTCCACACCAGAAGAATATCTCAAGCCATACCCAACTGTGCCACACAAGTATCAGGATATGCTTTGCTGCAACTAGATGTATTTGCCTTGGTTCACACATGAACTAACTAAGTGCACTCACTGCATAACAAATATCTGGTCTAGTATTGACTAGATACATCAAAGATCCAATCAACTGCTTGTACATCGTGGGATCCTCCAGATTTGAACTAGCTGCAGCCTCTTTTAGCTTCTGCAAGTTGGTCTCCATAGGTATAGATATGGATTTGCAATCCATCATACCAAACCTCTTTAGAATGTCAATAGTATACTTCCCTTGACTCAGAATGATCTCATCAGGCTTTTGCCATACTTCTAAACCAAGGAAGTAGTGCATGAGACCAAGATCCTTCATTTCAAATTCAGAAGCTAACTCTTTGCATTTGATAATGAGGTGATCTTCTCCAGTAAGAATTAAATCATCAACATAAAGAACCAAGATTAATGCTTCGCCATCAATTACCTTGAAGTATAGGTTTGAATCAACATCATTCTTGGAGAAGCCCAAGCTCATCAGGTATTGATCAATTCTTTCGTACCAAGCACGAGGAGCCTGCTTAAGGCCGTACAAAGCCTTCTTTAGCCTGCAAACATGAGACTCCTTCCCATGAACCTCAAAGCCATTAGGGTTCTCAATATATACCTCTTCCTCGATTACACCATTCAGAAATGCTGTCTTCACGTCCATCTGGTGTATCTTCCATCCTTTAGATGTTGCAATAGCAATGATGGTCCTGATGGATGTATAATGAGCAACTGGAGCAAGGGTTTCCTCATAGTCTACTCCCTCTTTCTGAGAGAATCCTCTAGCCACAAACCTAGCCTTGTACTTCTCAATGCTCCCATCAGCCGCATGCTTGATCTTGAAGAACCACTTAGAAGAAACAACATATTTTCCTTAAGGTCTAGGTACGATATCCCATACATCATTCTTGAGGATGGATTGATACTCTTCAGCCATAGCATCTTTCCACACTTGCTGACTAGTAGCTTCCTCAACACTGGAAGGCTCAGACTCAATGATTTGACAACTTGTGAGGCCTTTTGCTTTTTCTGAATGTTTCTCTTGGGGCTGCAAACCTTTTTGCCTCCTGCATTGTTTTCCTAGCCCAAAGAGGTCTTTTACGACAAATCACAATATTTCTAGGCCCATTAGTAGGTTCCAAAGGCTCAACTGGATCATCATTTTCTTTAGGTTCAATAGCCTCCCTCTGAATCTCAGGAATATGGTCAACTTCCATATCCTGAGGAGACTCTTGATCTTCATTGTCTATCTCCATATGAGTGCCCTTGGATCTCTTGAATGCAACATCCTCTTCAAATGTAACATCCTTGTTGATCTCTATGAGTTTCTAACCTAGAATATAAACTCTGTAGGCTTTTGAAGACTCACTGTAGCCTACAAATATCCCCTTCTTGCCAGATGGTTCCAATTTTGTCCTTTTATCTTTAGGCACATGGACATATATAAGACATCCAAAGATTCTCAAATGACTTACTTCCGGCTTCATCCCTGTGAATGCTTCTGTGGGAGTCATGTTCTTGAAAATGCGGTGAGGGCTTCTATTTTGAACATAAACAACTGTTCTAGATGCTTCAGCCCAAAGGAAGGTTTGCAGATCTTGATCATGAATCATGGCTTTGGCTGCTTCTACAATAGATTTGTTCTTCCTTTCTGCAACACCGTTCTGTTGAGGATTGTAAGGGACACAAAACTCCCTCTTAATCCCTGCTTGAATGCAAAAGTTACGAAAGCTTCCGAAGATGTATTCTCCTCCGTTGTCAAATCTCAGGACTTTGATCCTCTTCTCGAACAAGTTCTCTACTTGAGCTTTAAATTCTTTGAATCTCTCAAGTACTTCCTCAGATTCTTTGGATTTCAAGAAATAAATCCAAGTCTTTCTAGAGTAGTCATCAATGAAAATAATGCGTTTGCGGTTCGTACCCCACAACTTCTCGACGGTTGTGTGCAGCGGTTAGTTTCGTGCGTAGATGCGATCGGAGTGCTTGCAGTGCGTGCCCGGCGCGGGTAAGGGGGTTGGCGCGCCCGGCTGGCCGATACGGCCGCTATCATACCGGCTCCCGACGAACCCATATGGGCGGGTTAAAAAAGGGCCCAAAATTGATTAAAAAACTCTTTTTCTTAATTTTTTTTCCTCCTAACCCTAAAACAGCATTGATCATTTCATAGTTTACTAAGCATATTCAGACTTATTGCAAGAACTTCCTGTGTTCTATTTAGAACTGATGTATGAAGTTAATCCTCAGAAAATTAACAGCAGATAGAAGAAAGTCTGTACTCAATCTGAGACAAGGTTATAATCTTTTACAACTTCTCACAGTCTATTTGTAGCAGCAAATACATTGATTTATAACACCAGATAATAGAATGAACAGCAGTTACAAGTAATACAATGAGTTTATAAATATCTCAGACCTGGGAATGTGTTTGCCAGGGTAAATGTATGATGAATCTTGCTCGATCAATGATCAATGATCGTGAATATTTATCTTTGGCATTTGGCATTGATCAATGATCAAGTATCATACTATGAAATGATTTAGTTTTACAATTATCTATATTTCTCTTATTTTTTTGTATATATAATACATATATATAGATTTATAATATATTAAATTATATATATATATATATATACACACACGTACCCATACGTACCCAAACCCCTAAAAAAAATTTGCATTACCCACGTACCGGGTTCTCGTACCGAACCCGTCCCCGAACCCGAACCGGTAACTTAGAAAATAATGTAACACAAGAAACCACTCAAAGAAGCAACAAACATTGGACCACATAAATCAGAATGAATAAGATTTAGAATAAATTTAGATCTACTTTCACTACTATGAAATGGACCTTTAGTATTCTTACCCAATGCGCAATCTTTGCAAGTGCCTTCATGCTCCTGGTTGAGTTTAGAAGGCCCGTGACCATCTTCTCCATGGTTGGTAGTGCTCGAAAGTGAAGATGAGCAAGTTTTCTATGTCAAAGTTCACACGAACTTGATGAATCATGTAACAAAGCCTGAAGTGGACGAGTGCAAAGTTTGTAGAGACTCTCATGTCGAACTCCAATCACCCGAGCAATTTTGATACTTGAGTTCTTCGGCCATGCAAGAACTTTACCTTCGGAGAATGCAACTTGGTACCCCTTTTCCTCCAAGGCTGAGATAGAGAAAAGGTTCCGCTTGATATCGGGAACAAATAGCAGATCACTCAACTGTAAGGAGATGCCAGAATCTAGGTGAAGAAGGGAGGTCCCAACACCTTTCACAGAATAGCTTGGATCATCACCAATAATGACTTGAACACTAGAATCTCTCTCCACCAAATCAGATAGATGCTCTCTAAACCCAATGATGTGGCGGGAGGCACCACTATCAATCAACCATGTGTTGTTGTTTGTATGCACATTGCTTGATAAAGCATAATAGAATAGAAAACCACTTGAATCCTTCTACGGAGAGATCTCACCCACATCTGCAATTGAAGCCTGCTGCTTAGGTTTGGTTGGGCAATCCTTTGCATAGTGACCAAAGTTGTCACATCTAAAACATTGAATGTGAGAAAGATCCTTCTTCTTCTTAGATGCAGGGGCACCATCAAATCCTTTATCTCTATTTCTCTTGAAGTAGCCTTTCTTCCCTTCTTTTCCTTTCTTCTTCAAGGATTGAGCGGCAAGAACATGAATGTCTTCATTTGTAGAGCTTTGACCAATGCCTCTCGCAACCAACCTTGATTCTTTTTGAACACAATCCGCCCTCAAACGATCAAACTTAGGAAGTTTTGATCTCCCATTGATTCCTTGGATGAATGGCTCCCAAGATTGAGGAAGACCATTGAGAGCCAACATAGCCAAATCCTTATCGTCCACCAAATGCCCAATGGTAGAGAGCTGATCTCTCAATTCGGTAATCTTCATGAAGAATGAGATGACGGATTCTCCTTTCGCCATCTTGATATGATGAAGCTGTTGCTTTAATGCAAGAGCTCGACTTGTGTTGTTGATCTCATACATCTCCTCTAAGGTTTGGAACATGTCTCTTGCAGTTTTCAACTTGGAGATGATTGGCACAATGTGGTCTTTCACAGAATCAACCAACATCTTTTTCGCCTTAGTGCCATTTCTCTTCCATTGTGACTTCTCATTCTCATCGGTTGGTTTGGGAACTTCGCCCTCCACGAACTCAGCTAACTCATTTTCCTTCAAAGCGAGCATCACTCTAAACTTCCAAGATGTGAAGTTGGCAGCACCCTCGAGTCTATCTTCGATCTTGAGCCCGTTTACCATCTTGACGATAAGATAATTGCAACAAGGATGAGAATAAGAATGGATGATAGCGCTGCTTGAATAAATCTGATCACGATCTTTCTTATACCCGCTCTGATACCATGTTAGTTTTATGATCAGATAAATAAGGCAGAAATTTAATTCAAATTCAAACACAAAGACAGCATATACCTTGGGAAAACCCTCCACTTGAGGGAGAAAAACCCAGCAACAATATATCACTTATATATTGAATATCAACAATTGTCTCCTTTACAAAGAGGCCGATAATAAGGCCGAATAATAGCACCTCAACTTAATGCAAATACAGAATGAATTATATCTTCTTGCTGATGATAAACTCAACCTTCTACAATGCTTCGATCTGCACTTGAAGTATTCGCACTTAACTGAACTTGAACTATGGTGAATATGAATGATGAAAATACAATGAAGAAGCATCGAATATATATACACATGCTAATGAAAGGACGCATCTACTTAATCTTCATGTCGGCCTTCTTTAATAATCGTGTCTACTTGACATACAAAGTCGGCCTCCAAAGATCATATCCCTTCAAGAAATCGCGGCTCCAAGATGTCGGTCTTATTAACAATAATGAAATATTAATTGAAGTGTGATGATGAAGCACCTCTTCATCAACCGTTGCCTTACAAATTAAATAGCCGTTAGGCTATCATTTAATTTGTTCTTCATAGAACAATCTGGGCTGGAAGTAGAAGCCCGACGCTGCCATGTAACATCAACATAAAGGTTGTTAAGAGCCTTTGCAAGGAGGACAATGTTGTTAGCATATAAAAGTAGGATGACAATAAACTCTATTGTGATAATATGCTGATATACAATTGTATCTTATGTTATTTGTTTTTAACGTAATAAATCATGCAGATGCTAGTCCTTTTCAAAGTCCATCTATAGGGTCCAGTTATTTTAGAATTTTGCTTTGTAATATAAACTTTCAAGTGAAAACCTGTTCAAAGCTATGTACCATTCTTGGTGAACTTGAATATCTTCAGCATTGGAAAAGGGATGCTTTGTATTGGGTATCCATATCCTCAGACATTACTTGTTAAAGTCCTAAAACATATCTTGAAGATAAAAAGGCTTTTCAGTTTTAAAATAAGCTTCTAGAAGATGTTGCCTTTATATTTTGTAAAGTTCCATTAGATGGAATATACCTTGGATGCCCAGCCAAAAACATATATAGCTTTTCAAATGGTTTGCATATTATTCCATTCTGGAAGTGTAGTATGAATAAATGTGGAAATAACTAATTATTTTGGAAGAATGATGGAAGAAATTGGATCACAATTTCAGGCTGACATAGTAACTTGATTACAGATAAGGATGGTCTGGACACTCGAATGATATCCTGAAATCAATAATTTTTGCAACACAGTTTTTTCTCTAAAATATAGTTAACTGTTAAGGTTCAAAGAGATTTGACCAATTTTCACATTGAGTACTTATTATATTAGTCTTTTCTAGTTGATGTATCATTTTTTTTTTGTTGAATTGGTTTTTGTTTGCTGTATTGTTTCTGAGGTTTTTTCCTTGAATTTACTTATCTCAAGTATTTTCTGCACAGTTTATATTTCAAAATGAATTTGACCAATATCTCTTATCCACTTTCTGGATTATTGGTGAGGCACAGGAAGGAAGGCTCCAGACAGTCCTAAAATGGAATTTGAGGCTAGATCTGCAAGAGACATGGCCTGGTAAATGGTTATCTTGCATTTCTTACAAGATTGCAATAAACTAATACATACAGCATAATTGAGACATTGCATTTCATTTTTTGCTGGTGTGCTTTGTAATTGTTCTTGGAAATTATCTAAATTGCAGCAGCATTACACTTAAAAAACCTGTGATCAATCCCAAGTGATCAAAACCCACCACATTTCCTGTGCAATTTCGTGAGTTTTTCCAATTTTTTTAATAAGTGGTTTATATATAGGCTCATTTTTAGTATTTACACTTAGAGACAAAAATACAGAGCAAAGGAAGACTGGACTGCCCTTAAAATATTACGTCATGCTTCATTACATAACAACTTACTATTTAGGGCCAGCTGATTTTTAAAAATAAATCCTCTTAGTTTAAAGTAAAATAGATCTTTTGGAAGTTGTATGCAATTTTTTACAATTAATATGTTCATAATGTATAACATCTTTATATGCACTATTTGTACAAGACTTAGATTTGGCAGAGACTTGGTAGGCGATTTTTTGACTCAGACCTGGATTTGACCAAGTGAAAAAACCATGAAATATAGAGATTTTTTAAGGATTTAAAGCTACACTTGTCTAGTGAATTTATTAGTTGCATAATAGAACATACTAGATAGAGTAAAATAAGATAGCACAATAGAAGATTTATTCAGAAAGAGTTTGTGTATATACTTGTTGATTAGGGGAAGCCAAGACCAAACGCTTTCTGTATCTATACTTATTCAATATAAAGAAAGCTAATAGTTGGTTAGAAGTACTTAGAACAAAGCTGTTGGGAATTGCAATAACTAAACAGAAACAACTAACTCAAAGTCGACAAACTACAAACAAAATAGTCTGGTTCCATGACTAATAAAACATGACAAAGCTAGTTTAGACTAACTACATTATTCCGCTCTCTGAAAGAAAAGTCAAATTCCTAGGCGACAAGTAGAGAACAAAATAATAAATCATGTAATATCAGGGAAAATTTTCCAAATTTTGGTTGGCTTAGTGGAAGTGGAAGGTCCTACTTGCTGAGTGTGGATTTTTGTAGTTTGAACAACATGACCAAAACCTGAGTATGAAGTATGGATGGAGAGTCATCAAACAAAGAGTCATGGAGTGTGGAATTCCTACTGCCACCAGCTTGAAATCTGCAATAGGCTCCACATGATTGAATGAATTGTATTGGACCATACAAACAAGTTACCAAATCTGAATGTATACTTGACTCCAAAAATGCCTTTGCAAGCTCTATACTAAGATTGTACCATGGAAAATTGGTAATGTGCCTCTGCTAGATGATTATGTACGACAGAAAGATTATGTTGCTTGTGATAATGGTGCAAAACATGGTAGGCTTGCAAAAACTGTCTCGGCTTGTTAGACACCTTCCCATCATGAAAACTTTGGCCATTATTCTCACTCACTGTGGATTTTCCTTTCCACAAATCATTGGCTGTTGGAATTGTTGAACACACAAAAGTACTGGGGGAGGGGGGGATGTATACTTAATCAAATTCTTTCCATTCATCAGCAATTAAAAAAAAATTCATGACAAGTAGAGGAACACAAACGCATACAACCATAACACCAGATTTACGTGGAAACTACAAGGGAAAAACCATGGTGAGCAAGCTGCTTGGATCTACTGTCTAAATCCAACCTCACAAATAAGATAGATTTTACAATTGGTTTTTATGGTCTTTAACCAAAGGAAGTTCACAACTCCCTGTTCAATACAACACTTACAACAGAGGTTTACAATCTCAACATACAATTGGAATATATCAACGCTTTTGTTACCTCTAGCTCACTGCCTTTGGTGAATTGACACATACATTTGCTTCAACAATCTCTATTGCCTACGACTCACTGCCTTCAACACACTTTCTCGTTTACATTCACACATTCTTCTTCGCAGCTTCACATGCACTTATTGCTGATCACTCAAAACTGATCTTTGCTGCATTTCATTATCAAGAGAGATTTTGTTTGGAGACTTATTCGCACATTGTCTTCTCAAAACATTCGCAACACACACACACACTTTCTCAAAAGCTTTGATCTTTTATTTATACCCTTCGCAAACTTCAAAAGGTTTCTCCTTGTTGGCTATAGACATGCAATATGAGATATACATTGGTCACAACAAGTTGGTTTCAAAAACATTTGTAGTAGAAGGAAATCTCATGCGGTTCAAGCTGAAAGATATTTAGGACCTATTTTCCATAGAACACATTTTCAAAATTAACGCTCACATCCAAACACTTGGCGCAAGCAAGACAACTTGTCAAGTCGGCCCAACAAGTATGTAAACTAACATGTATCAACTCCAAACCAAGGCGGTACCAGAGAGACCAAGAAACTTTGTGCAGATCACTCTTAACATAATGATATGGCTTGAACAACACTTCTTTGCACTCCTTTTGTCATTTTAGATCATTTGCTCTTGGCGCAAACACTTCATACCCAAAAAACATTCACACCAGGCATACTATTGTATAGGGGAGGATCACATACCAGCATGCAAATCATTCAGAGAACACAATGAGACTCCACCATGCATCACATAACCTCTTTACACAAATTTTAGCAAGTAATTGCTGATGTAGATCATTTGAACACCAACAGACTAACCTACCAGGTTGTTAGAACATAGACAACACACTGTCATCTACAGAAACATTGGTGGTACATAATGAAATGTCCCCCTTATAATTTTTTTGAAGTTTTCAGCACACATCGACCAATGATTAGCTTTAGCTCCAAAGGTAATTAGCTTGAAAGTAACCTTCACAAAGAATGTTCACCAAGATCTCGTTGAAGGCTAGGTAATAACATATGGTGATAGGGATCGTTAGCAATAAACTGGACTGAATTACAATGATGGAAATGAAAATGTAGGCAGTAAACCGACCATGAAATTCCGCACTGCCACTTATCCAGTGGGGGGAAACTATTACAACGAGAATGCAATCATCCACTATCAGCAGGCATCCACTTAAGCAATGGGGATACTCCACTTATTCAGTGGGTGAAATATGAAAGATACAAATGTAATAAGTCAAAGAAAGAGAGGCTGATTCAGTACTACTGAAACCAACAATTACAATGAGCTTATTACAATGATTTTACAATAGAATCTGCTCCAAATTCTCTACAATGATTACACTATATCTCCAATAACAAGTATGAATAGAAATACCAAGGAAACATAGCATGAAAAGGTAATAACCAGGTCTGATATAAAAACCAACAAACTGAAATTCTCAGACCAGCAACTATGATCACCCTATAATGCTCATTTCTTCACCAAATTCACTCCACTCCTACCCA
Organism: Sequoia sempervirens; assembly: GCA_007258455.2. Classification (NCBI taxonomy): domain Eukaryota; kingdom Viridiplantae; phylum Streptophyta; class Pinopsida; order Cupressales; family Cupressaceae; genus Sequoia; species Sequoia sempervirens. The sequence continues at coordinate 280,142,069 of VDFB02353493.1, read as the reverse complement.
AACTGATTGATCATGAAACAAGAGAGATAGACGCCCAAAGACAAGATGAAGACAACACAAACAAGGCCTCGAGCACACATTCTAATGTGCAGCAGCTAGGAGGGGCGGCCTATGGAGAAGGGTGACCTCACTAGAAAAATGAGCTCTCCATATTAAAATCTGAAACTTTGCAATTGGTGGCACCTAGGACATAGGAAAGCAAAGAGCAAATACCCACAACCAACAAAAATTCCTTCTAGAAGTTATGAAAGAAAATCATCTACAACCATATAAAAACCAGCAAATACAAAGAATATCACCAAAATCATCTGCTTGTTTGTGTGAGAAGTAGCCTCAATTCCAACTAGGTGTTATCTTTCAAAAACGAAATTGGATCCTTGCTCGAAGGTATGCATTCCTCGAAGCCATAAGCTTGAAACCAATTCAGCAGCAATTCGATATGATAAGCAATGGATGCCAAAAGTTGGAGCAAAGCGTTTCTTAAATAGAGTTTTGAAGTGACTCTTCAAATTCCACTTTTCCCTCCAAAAAGGGACGCCCAAGCTTTTTGCAATATTTTAATTTTAAAATTCACTTATTCCTCCATTATCCTAGGCGTCCAAAGGGGCATAATAACATTTAAAATATTAAAATAACACCTCAATGAGGCGTCCACCCTTAAGAGCCACATTAAAACAACATTAAGTCATCAATCACTAGGCCAAGGGGGCCAAATATGAAATATAACGTTAATGACTGAAAATAACTTGTCCGTCCAAAAATGCACCTCAAAGCCAAAAACCAAATATACTTACTACCTTGCCAGAAATAGAAGAGCACACTGAACTGCTACCAACCCGAGCACTACCAGAAATAGAGCTTACTAAAAATAGTAAATTCCGAAAAGTTGCCCAATGTAGTTGCATGTCATATCATTGCGAAGCTTTCTGAAAACCCAGAAAGAATCTGCAATCCAAAACTCGAAACTCCAATGTGCAAACCTCTGAAAATGACACTGCCATAAATAGAACTTACTAAAAATAGCATACTGCTAAAAATAGTAAGTTGTTCCAAACTCATTTTGAGCACAAACCGGCAACCGTCGTGACTTACCAAAAATAGTAAGTGTCGGGAAAGGTTGTTAGATAGAGATGCATGTTAGACTATTCTAAAGCTCTCCAAAAACCCGGAAAGCTCCACTAGACATGCATCAGAAACTCTCACATGCAAACCTTCAAAAATGCATCTGAAACCTCCTATAAAATAGGAAACCCTAATTTTACCTCCGACGAGCCTATAGGCATCCGGAATAGGCTGACGGACCACTGCACTGCTCATTGGTGAGAAGGGGACATTACACACAAAAACAAGTGAAACTTGGATTGAGCAGCACACATCCTTCATAAGCATAAATCCAAAACCGCAAGGCAAAACAATATGATGCGGTGAAGTGCGGAGACATTCAGTTCTTCCTTAGCAATAATTTATAGGAACTTAACATGTGCTTACTCTGTTAATAGTAACACCGAAACATTTTGTGGTAAAACTTATGCATAGAAACTTGGAATATGCATACCTCACGGTGTGCAAAGCTACAAACACGAGTTGAATCTGTCCCAACCTGCACAACATTAGAAGGCCCAACCTCCTCTATGGCCTCCCTCAAAATGCCAAACTAAGAATCAACATCCTTAAGCTTCCCAGAACAATTAATTGCTCGAAGAAAGTATGAACCAATAGGGCATGTAACAATAACATTAATGAGTGGCCTATGTCGAATATCAGTCCACCCATCCATGACAATGGAACAGCCATTCCTAATCCATGTTTGCCTCATCTCCTCCATCAACATGGTAGCTTTTGAATATTGTTTGTCAAGGAGGGAGGTATGCAATGTATGCTCTTTAGGGGGGGCATAAGAGGGTCCAACTGTCAATATTTCTTTCACCATTGTTTTGAAATAAGGTGACCTTGCCAAATGAAATGGAAGAGCATGTGCATAAAATAATTTGGCCACTACATCATTAGCTTGCTCACGTTTTTGCACATTCATTAACCCCATGACTGAAGTTTTCTCACTTGCTTTCCTCTTCCCTCTATCACAACTCTCTCCAATTGATACATTGGAAGAGGCTTGCAAATCAACTAATGGCCGTTTTTTATTGTGAATGGTAATGATTTGGTCATCACTTACTCCAGCCAACTTTGCAAATTGAAACTATTGCTCCAATGTTATTGCCTCACAAACTCTAACACCCTTTCCATTGTCACCCACTAGATGACCTCTAATCCTAGTATAGCTCCCATGGTATTGAGTTTCGCAAACATGACAAAGCCATTTCTTGCCGTCCCTTGAATTTTTCTTCTTGTTGGCAGTCACATTTGTGGCAAATTGATGCAATGGTTTGTTGTCACATCCCTCGCATTCAGACTATATGTTGGTTATGCATTTTGAATGCAATGTTAGTTGCAAATAACTGCTTTCATGAGATTACGACATGGATAATGCAATGAACGTTCTTTTATTGTAACTGTAATGTTAACGAACTCCTTATCTTGCAAGTGAATTTATTATTCATGTGAAGTTGAATGAGATCATGAGAGTTAAATTGAATGCATATTATTTAGCCGTTGAGAACGATCTAACCATAATCCTTGTCAGTGGATGCAGGATTGCCAATGCCACGAGAGAAAGGGAAACATCGTCAGGGAGAGGACATGGTTAACAATGGATCTATTTTATCATCTACCTTGAGTCGGTGTATGACAAGTATCTAAGTCGTAACTTGGTCATAAATAATTCAATTTAATTAATCAATCACCTAGGCCAATGTAAAATATATATATATATATAAATACATATATGCATCTTTTATAATTTAAAAAGAAGTACGAATTTGAATGATAAATGATATAAATAAACAATGGAAACCTTGGAGAGGAACAAACTCATGTTTTAATATTTAATTGACATTGTAAATATTAAAGTCGGCATAAAATTTGAAGGAAACCTCTTTGGTGTCGGGGGTCTTTGAGGCGGGTTTCTGGAACCTCATCTTCCAGGTGGAGAAACGCCCAAGACTGGGCAGATGAAAGGATTCTTGGAGCTGTTTTGGAAATCCGACCTTCGTTTTCAATCTTTTCCTTTTTCGTCATAAGGGGGATTCTCTTGCATTGCCGGAGGGAAGTAGTATGGAGTTGTTTATCAAATCTCCCCACCATATTCTTAATCCTTTTCATTTTTAACAATCACAGTCTCCATGCTCAGAATCTGGGACTGGAACTGGTTCCGTCTTAGCTCTCTGATTTACTAGCGTTAACCTTGAGCCATTGCCTCGAACGTGGTTAGAGGAAGTGTTGTACGCAGCAAGGAATACAGACGCTTCAAATCCAATTCTCTCTCTTAGCGTAATTGCTATCCAAGTCGCGTCAGCTGCAACAGTGAGGAGCTAGCGGGCTCTTCAGAGAATTAACAATTATTGGAAATCGTTCTTTTCTTTCAGGCATGTAAAGCAAAACCCTATGTGTCTAAATGTTCTCTTCACTACGTTTGTGGAAATACAAGGAAAATAAGTTCTTGAAAAAGAAATGATATTTCAAATTCTTGATCAGATAGATTTTAGCTTAGGAATCCGCTTTGGTTGTAATCTTTCCTTAATGGAACGCAATGTTGAATCATTCTTGTTGTTAACTTGTCTGGGACCATCATTTAGCACCAGTCCTATTTATTTTATTTTGATTCTTTGGCCCGAGACAAGGCTTGACCCTTTTCATAGTTTAAAATTGTACTTGGTCGATCTGTGAGGAGCAATTCCAAATCTTTTCTTATTTGGTGACCTGCATATCCGTTCCTTGAACCCAAATCTAGAATTGCCTTGCATTCGGGTAACCTCTGTCCACTGTTTAACAATCTGGAAGTGAGTAGGGTGAACATCTTGGAAATGTTAGTAAAAGTTTTCTGTCTTGAAGCTGTGAACCTTTTTTAATCTATATTGACTCTTGGTCGTGATCTGAGTTCTCTTCTCTGTGAAGATTGTTGGTCTGAGAGCACACATCCTCTAACCTAATATCCAAGCATAGCGTGGGAGATGGGTATCATCTTTAGATGTTGCGCTGCTAATGATTAGCATAATATCTCCAACCTATGTCTTGGCAATTCATATATATCAATAGATGTATCTTGTACCACGCATTATAAGCACAGGTCTTTCATCCTTTCTTCAAAAGCTTATACGGTATTGGACTTTGTTGTTAACTTCTGAGAAATTCCTAGAAAGGAAACCGAATTACCCTGCCATCTAATTAGTAAGTAGTCCAAAACATTTTGAAGTTTTCTTGAGCACTGTTTCACTTTGTCTTGAATGAGTTCACGCTTTTCATAAATGCTGAATTGGTTAAGGTATACCTCTCCTCTAATCCGAGATCCTTAACTAGCTTGTAATTGGTTAAGAACTGGAAGGACATTATATTGAATCAGCCAAATTTTGTCTCTCTATACACATGACTTAACCAGGAGGTTAACCATAAGATTAAGAAAAGATTGAGAACCAAATCTGGACTAAGAACAGTCTTAAACGAATTTAGATAAGTAACCTTTCCACTCTGTTTTGGGAATCATAGTTGGTACGGGTCTCTCTCATACAGAGTTTGATAAATCTGGAGAATTCCTTACGGGTGCCAAGACTTTGACTTCTTCACTTGTCATGTTTCTGGCTAACAGATCATTTATTTTCATTTGCAAAAGTTAACTAGATCTTAAACAATATGTGATTCCAAATCAAACTCTTGTAACGTTAATCCTTGAAGATAAGACTTAACCTTGAACTACAAGAAGATTGATAACCAAACCAGATACGGTAAGATTAAAACTTGATCTAAGAGTTATCATGTCGAGCAAGGATGCGTGCTGTCGGCACAGTGATGCCACAAATAATTAATTAAAAATCCTTGGCCAAGGTAGATGCCCGTTCGGCAATGTCAGCTTCCAGGGCCAGATATACTCTGATCAGGATGATTCTTCTGATAGGAGGTACCTATAGAGGAAGGATCGATCAGTAGCATAGGTTCGTGGACATCAGGCTCAGAGGCATGATGATAAATTGATCCATGTTGATTACCCTCGTGAAGGGCGGGTTCTTCAGTTGAAGAAACTCGGGAGACCAGTAGGTCTTGGTTGGGCGGTAAAGCCCCTGACGATAATTCTCTTTCCCTCGATAAAGATTTCCAAGTATGATAGTATGGAGATGATGTCAAATGGAATTCTTCCTCTCTCATAAATCCAGGTACATGCAATGGTAATTGAACTTCTATTTCATCTATGCCATGAATGCTATTCTTTATGTTAATGAACATAGTAAGATTCTCAGATACTTAGGGAGATAGTTACTTGAATTTATTTAGCTATTATATTGTTTCATAGCTGTAGTAATTATTCGTTATCTTCTGGGAGCAAAGAAAAGTAATTATTATTCTTTTGCAATTTCTTGTTAGATGGATGTAGTTAACAGTTTCTTTTCAGCTGAAAATGAAATTAAAAGTTAGTTGATGAAGTATATAATGTAACGACATCTGAATTGAATTCTCTTTTCCGTCTTGCTGCAAATGAAACCCTAGTTGGGCAGTTATTTAGTTATTGATCTGTCATGATCAGTTGGCAGAAAACTGTTGAATGATTCATGTGAACTGAAACTGAAACTGAAAATTAAAAAGATAATTGCATGTTTGAGTTAGTTGGATCAATTGGAAACCCTAGTTTCAAAAACAATTTAGTTGCAGTTCAGCTGAAAGTTAGTTGTCAGTTGGAAATTTTAAACTGTAGTCTGGGAAGGTTGTTACATTTGTTACGGTTGAAAAGGCCTTTTGCATACCTTTGAAGAGAGGGTATAGGGCATGCATAATGGTCTAAAGAAGCATGGGTTGGATTTTCAGAGGTAGAAGAAGGGCCTATTGACATTCTTTGAGCTTCATTTTCACTGTCACTACTATCATGACTGTCACTGCTGTTGTTGCTCATTTTGTATGGTTTTTTTTTGGTTGAAAGTCTGAAAGTTTGTAAAATTAATACCAAATCAGTGAAAATGAAAATAAAAAAATCTAATGCAGCTCTATGTAAAGCAGAAGCAACACTAAACTCAAACCTGGAAGTATGTAATGCTAGGAACTTAGGAAGTGCAGCTCCTGTAGGTGTCCCCAAACACAACCAAATGCAGCTCCAGCCCATGAGTCTTCAAGGAAATACCCATGACAATGATGAACGCCTCTTCTAAAAGTAAAAATGCATAAAGAGTATAGACGCCTCTTCAAAAAGTAAAAACGCATCACTCAAATAGTCAAACTTGAACTCGCGTGAGCACTGAGAACTTGATCGCTGTGTTTGGCATGAGAATGAGACTGCAAATTACTTGTCGTGACTTGCCTAGGACCAGGTCGATAATAATATGACAATAATAACGTTTCATTTGGCATTTTAGGAAAAGATTTAGGGTTGATAGTCAACGTGGGCCTCCCACGACCTTTTAGAGCAGAAATAAAATAAAAACAAAACGAATTTTTAAGTGTTTTTTAAGTCTAGGAAGCTCCCTGTTAGCGGGGGACGGTTAGCCATGCCCGGTACGACGAGAGACATTTCCAACATCCCCCAGCCGTACCGGGGACGGGGAACCATCCCCAATCAGGTGGGGATGTTTCTTGCAAATTGGCTTGATTCGGGGAGGGCAGGGGGACGTCACCTTTGCGTCCTGTTGTGACCTTATCACACATCGCTCCATTACAAATGGGGACCCTAGTAGTTTGCTTTTTGGGGTTTTTCCATCACGCTTCAATTTCATTTGCTCTCTGTGTGGGAGTTTAAAGTTAGAGTTTTTTGAAGGGTCACCCGAGCCAAGTAAAGAATTTGAGCCTGAATCAGTGCACAAACATCATTAGAATGCTTAGAAGGCCTGGAGGACGAGGATCACCTATCCATTGAGTCAATTCTGACACCTCTTACTTTTTTGGGATTTTCACTCTGGCCCCCTATTTTTTAGGGACTTTATTTTTGACACTTTTAGCCTATTTTGGACTTCCTATTTTTTAGGGATTTATTTTTGGAAAGTTTCTATTTTGGGAAGGTTTCTATTTTTGGAGAGTGCCTGGGTCATGGTTTCAACATTGTCATCTCCAGAAGACCTCCGAAAGTGGAAATAAGTGAGAAATTTCAGATGAACCAGATAAAGGCTAGAAAATCGCCTAAGTGTTGGCCATGGCATGAACTTGTGACAAGTCCGCCCAAGCTAGACTAGAGAAGATGCTAGAACAATGGCCAAGTCTTCCTACCAAGGATGAATCATGGCACAAGTATGGGTAAAGTCTGCCCAAGCTTGAACAAGACATGGCATGAGCACATAGCAAATCCGCCCAAGAGGAGTTTGACAATGGCATGAACCTTGATGAAGTCCGCCATAGGAAGATGAGGAAATGGCATAACACTTAGCAAAGTCCACCCTTGGAGATGTCCCAACACTAAGTCAAGTCCGCCAAGAGAAGTTTGAGATGGGTTAAGACCAAGCCAAGTCCACCCCATGAAGAATATGGTATGGCTTGATCCTAGTGAAAGTTCAACCCATCCACAAGGCATAACATTAAGCCGAGTCCGCCTAGCACATGTGAAATGGAAAAAGTAATGAGGAAGTTCGCCTAACTCAAGAAAACATGGCATAATACCTTGATAAGTCCGCCCAAGGCATATAAGGCATATCCAAACACTTGATGAAGTCTGCCTAGTCCATGAAGAGCATGCCTAACACCTTGACAAGTCCGCCTTACTTAAGGAAAATGGAGAAAAAAAAAAAAAATCTTTCCTAAGTCTAAACATTGAAATTTTAAAATATCAAATATTGAAGAAATTTGCCAAAGACATAAGAAATTATGGCAAATACATGGCAAAATTGACAGGAGAAAAAAAGGTTCACCTTAGGCAGAGAAAAGAAACGACTTGGAAAATTTAATTTGCCTTGGGATAAAAAATAAAATGCCATAATTAAAATAATCATGAAAGGGTTGGAAAAATAACACATGAAAATGTTATTTTTATTTTATTTTATTTTCCAACACCTAGGAGAAGAAATTCAAATTTCTCCTTTAGGCTAAATTTTGGAAAAGGACAAAAAAGACTTCACTAAAGTGGCGCCAGATTTAGAAACTTTCTCTGAAATTGGTGCTGAAGATCAAAATTGCCATTCGAGAGAGGAGTGCAAGCCAAATTCGAACTAGATTAAAAGGAAATACTTTGATTTTGCTAAATGGGTCGAACTTTTCATCTTTATAATTGGCTTTGCTTCTCATTTTTTAATCATTCCTCTTTCGAGAACGAAGCTGTGAGAAGTAATTTTGTCTAAGGCAAGAATTTTTTTGAAGAAAGTAACAGAGTTTGAAGTAGAAGGAAGAAAGGCGAACTTATCCAAGCAGCACAGTGATCTTTTCTATTTTATTTTTTCTAGAATATCAGGCAGATTTACATTCTCTACCTTATTCTGGCAAAAACTTCATTTATCTATTGGATAAATTCTTTCATTACCAGCATGATCATTCACAAAATTTAATTTATCAGTTGGCTGGAATATTTTTAAAAAAATAATGGCTCAAGTAATTTGAATTTAAATTTAGAACTTTAATATTCTCTTTGTGCATTTTTGCAGATTTATGACAAACAAGGGAGAATCTTTGAGGAAAACACAAATGAAGTTTGCCAACAAGGGTTCGCAGCCAGAGTCCAAGATCAACTCTAAATGGAAAAACATCGTGGACACCAATCTTGGTCACGTAGATTTTGATGATTTTGAAAAGAGGATGTATGGAAGTGATGGATTCTTGCCTACACCAGTTGCACGACGGATGATGCAGAATGGCCTTGTCTAGGCAGTAGGATTTCTGCCAGCAATAGAATGTCCGGAACTCATGGTAGAATGTGCATTGCACTATAATGCACAAGAAAGATAGATTGAAGCGCCTAACGGAAGGGTACTGGCATACTTGGGAGAGCTGGCTATAGAGGAAGCGTTTGGAATTCCAACCTACCACAAAACATCTTACCGAACCAAGGATGATGCACGAAAACTTTATGAAGATCAACAAGACCTCTGTGCATCAAACATAAACAAGTCATGGTTGGTGAAGCCTAGACCCACTGCCAAAAAGATGCCCAGGAAGTTGTTCAGAACTGATTTTAAGGAAGAGTACGGGGATATGGTTTTGCTGCTAAACAGAATGGTGCAAAATCCTCAGGGTGCGCCCTTTGAAACATGGATGTATTATTTCATTGATGAAATAACTTCCAAAGTAAAAATGTTCAACTGGTTAAGGATGATCAGTGATAGTCTCCACGAGCAGCTGATCAGCTTGGAGAGGACCAAAACCTTCCACATGAGTTCCTATGTTATATATTTGCTTGCTAGAACCTATAGATATGCTGGCCTAATTTGCAAGGGTGTAGTTGGTAATGGCCAATGAGAATTCAAGTCTTATGATTGCTATCCTCAGTTGCAGTTGAGCGAGAAATCGCACTTTAGACATATCACCAGAATACTCCAAGGAGGAACGCATTAGAGGCTCACCTGTGAAGCCAAAAGTTTAATCAACAAATATGGATCTTGGTTTATCCAGTTTCCTAGATTCACATACATTAGAATTCAGGGATTCACAGGTCACCGTTACAGGCTGCCAATTTATCCCACCAATAGAATGATTTTGCTGGAGGTTCTGAGGCAACTAGAGACATATCAAAATATTCAGAGGACTAAGCAAAAGGCCGCCATTACTTTCCCTTTCTTTATTGGCAATATGGTAGAGTCCTGTCCATCGGCGCAAGCAGCAGAAGGTGCCTGATTGGAAATACAATGGTACCTGTTCACTTCCTACAAGTCTATGGTTGACTTTGATCCACTTCATCATATTGGAACCGTGAACGGGAGAAAATACAAACACAGAGTTGACCTAGAAGATTTTTGGGCAAATGCTGCTGATGATTATGAAGTGAGGAGAAGACTATGGTCAAGACTGCCATTGGATATGATTAGGACAATAGAGCTCTTCCGCGTACCTGATCAACTTGAAGATGATGGAGTGTACGTGCAGCCGGACTTTGATGAAAGGAAGCCGCTTTCTGCTATGAGATGGTTTGAGCTTGAGCTTGGTGACTTAACAACTTTTATGAGGCTTGTGTTCAAGTATTCGCGATGGTGGGTAGACCAGCAAGTGCAAATTTTACGGCAAAGGAATGTGCCATTTACATATGGCTTGATGGGTGAGGCAGAGTCTTGTTCTTCAAATGCTGGTGCATCCCAAGGAGGTGAACTAACCGAGATTGCCAACCTGTTGATGTGTTTTTCGTGACGCACCAACGCAGAATAAAGTCACCAACGACTACCCTATTCTCTCTTGATCAAAGTATCCAGCACGCTAAGATTGCGAGAGAGTTTGTGCATTCAACTCCAAGGTTCCTTCAGTGTGAATAGTCTCAGTTGGCTCGATGTGATTTGTTGGTATTTCAAGGGGACTTATGAAATTGTTCGGCAGCGGAGAAAAGAATCCGAATGCTTGAAAGGTTTGTCTATAAAGTTCTTGTTTCAGAAGGTACTGAATGTAAATAGTGCTGGGTTAAGAAGGCTCTAATCTACTCTAAGGCGTGGGACATGGCGATCAATACTCACAAGCTTCAATCTTCAGAGGAGTAGCTCAAGGTGTTCAGATCACAACTTAGCATGAAAATACCATCACAACGACGCATATAAACATACAAATCATGATCGAAGTTAAGTACACGATATTCCAGTTGACCACACAAGGCGCATTCACCATCAGCTAACACACTAGTGTATGGATAGATGAAGTTTGCTCGAATTGAAGACCACATTCCACAATCATTAACTACTTGGATGAAATGAAATTTATTCTACTTTAAGATCCTACTCGAATCAGAAGGACTAAGAAACCTTGCTAGCTACTCACAAAAAAGACGAGATCATCATCAACGAAAACTCTTTTTATTGAGAGAGTGTTCACAACAATTTCTTACAAAGTTTTCAAAGGAAAAACTTTCCTTCTTCTTCAACTACACTATCAATCTATACTAACCTACTTCTAAGTTGTCCCTCTACTGTATGTCTACTGTCTAACTAGTGTCTAACGGAATTACAAATGAGGGGGGATGCCCCTTTATATAGCTGGCCAAGTCCAACGGACGGCTTAGATTACAATCGGCTGGATGGCCCAGATTGTGCCACCTTAGCCCTAAACAAGATTCACCCTAAAAACCGCCACAAAGAGGAGTGGGGTAATAAATGAGCAATTAATGGCCACCATCCTCTAGAAGATTCCCTTTTGTAAATGCGTTCACACTGTTCTTCTTTCTGGAATAGTATGGCAGGCAAGTTCTTGATCTGAAACGTCAAGGCTGTAACCTCATTCTTCTGCTTGATGATGATTTTCTTCTTTAATGTTGTTCTTCAACCTTGAAGTACTTGAGGATCATTTCTAACCTTTGGGCCTTCATCTTTTCCAATCCTAGACTTGATCATTTTTTCCTTGCTACCCGCCTAACTACGTTGGGTGCACATTGGGTCTTTGAGGAGAAACTCCAACACTTAGCCATTTCTTGCAACTTTTCTTCTTTCATGTTTTGGGTGCAACCGAGATCTCGCGGAAGAGCGCAAAACTCATAACTTTATTTCCCTTCGAAGGTTGTAATATCATCGTGCTTCATCACTTCAAGTCATCGTGCTTTGGCCTCGATGTTCATCCTGCAAAACAGACAAAAAGGACGAACATCAAAACACTTCATAATATAAACCCACTTTACTTACCTGATATCCATGCTTTAACTTCCAAGGGTTCGTCGCTTTCCTCTAGCCAACATTGCTTTCTTCGTGATTTTTCAACGTTTGTAGGCTGGGGCATATAACACCTGTACATCATATTCCAATGCCTTAGAAAAATTTTCAACTTCCTCAAGGGCGTATTTAAGAGATGCACTTTTAAAATCATCTTTTGAGAGTGTTAGCTTCAACTGCATCTTCTTCACTTTTCCGGCTAAGGCGTTCACTCTGACATTTCATCCAACTCTGGCTCGAGCAAAATGTTTCATCAGGAATTTGATCAAAAATTATCTAGGCATCCAACCTCAAATTCATCCGCCAAGGCATTTTTATGTCCACAACACATTTTATTCCTTGCCTTAGAATTTTTTTAAAAATTTTCCTTAGGAAATTCATCAATCTTGTGCCCATCAAAAATCTTCACCTCGGAATCCTTGGCGAGCTGTGGAAGACTTTAAAATCCATTCCTCATCGTAGACGTCCAATACCCAGAATAAAATTCCCTTAAGAAAGTGTCGAATTCATGTGTCTCCAAACGAAGGGGTACATTTAATTTTTGAATTTTAAACCTTAGAAAAATATTTTCAACAAATTTAATCCAGTTCTTCATCCCTGTGAGTATTTTCTTGCTCTGACTTGAAATTTCTAATCAACCCTGTGAAGCTGGCATCCTCCGACTTCTTCTCGCAAATTCATTCATGTCTTAACCAATTTCATCACCCTCCATTAGACTTAGGCGTTTTTTCCCTAGAGATGAAATTTTGTGCCTTAGAAAACTTTAAATTAAAATCAATCATTTTGCCTGTGAAGAAATTTTTTATCAACTCACTTAGATAATTTTTTTTTTCACACCTTGGGCGCATATGGAAGATGTTTTTGATTTCAACAAGAGGAATCCAGTAAGAGGAATCCAGAGTAAAATTTTCCATATGACTGCGGATGTGCTTGACAAGGACATTGTCCGAGAAAATGTCTTGCAGTCAGACAATTTGAAGGATAAAGTTCAAAGGATCTTCTCTACCACTGCTGGGCCAATCCTGAAAGAAAATTTGACTAAGGCATTCAACTTCCTGACCGTTCGAAACACCTTCCTGCTGCATGAATCATAATGGGTGATCGCCTTTGCAGAGTGTGCAGATAGTTTGGACTTGCTAGAATACAAAGTTAACATGCTGTCGGACATCACCATTGAGGAAGTCAGCGCGATCGTGTCTAGGTTCATTGAACATAGTGCTATGGAAGTGGATAAGGACGCAACTTCCAGTGGATGACTTCTTTGTTGTTAATTGATTGTTATTTGGGCAACCCTAATAAGGGTTGTGTTATTTTAAATCTGCGCTGTTAATCTCATTTTAATCTTGGCTGTTTATTGTATTCTGGAAACTCTATATAAACCCACCCCCAACTCTCTCATTTCAGAATATGATATAGAGGAGATAGAGAATAGAGAATAAGAGAGAGAGTTTTATGAAATTGTTGCTGAAGACTACTTTGATAATAAAGTTCATAATGCATGAGATGCTTTGAATCCTTTCATTGTCAAGTGGTTGCATGGTTGCATATTTCTCTTCCACATAGAGTAGATTTAAAGTAGAATTTTATTTGAATGTATGTTAGAGGAATGATAGATTGATAGTAAAGATTAGTGAAACTTCGCTCATACTTTCTTTGAATGGATGGTTTTCATTTAATGCGTACAGTTAGATTGAGCTTTTGATGTGGATGCTTGAATGTTTACTTCGAATAATATTGCTCTATTGATGGTGTTGTTCATAGTAAAGAAATCTTAAGCACAAATCCCAGAAGATTGCACTTGCTTTGTGTAGTTGTTGTTTAGCGTGGCGAAACAAAGTATTGTCTTTTAGTTTCACTCAATCCTTACCATCTCTTGATTTTGTAGGAATAATAGACGATTTCTAAAACCTTACTCCCTTTTTATCTAAAATCAGAAAATTCCAAAAATAATATAGCATTCATATCAATTCTACCCAAGTCCTTAATTTCTAAGTAACTTACTAGCGTAAATCCCCTTCATGTTACCGACAAATCACAACGCCGACAGAGCTTATCCACACCTAACTTACGAAACATTGGAATTGCCATATGATCTTTCTTGCAATCTTAGCATACGAGGTAGTTTTTCAAGAGAGGATAGAGCGTCTTTGGATTCTTTATTCTAGAGTGCTTGGTGTGTCACAAAACACGCATCAACACGTCCCCTTGTCCCGGGGATGGCTGGGGACGAGGACAGTGGCTTTTGGGGCAGGGGACGTGTCCCCGTGTAACACAGGTTAAAATCTCTATTAATTTGCTCTCTCTATCTCTATACTATGGAAATGCCCTTAAACTTTTAAAAAAGCAGTTTTTGTCTCTTTTTCTACAATTTTTTACCTTTTCTTTACATTTGATATTTTCCCAATTTTTTGCACCATTTGTTCAAAAAATCTTACACTTTTGGTTCACCTATTTTTTCCCCAAACAATTTTTGTTGCGATGGTACTTGTTGTGACCTTTTCACACGTCACCCCATTCAAAATGGGGTCCCCCTAATTTTTGCTCAATTCGGGTTTTTTGGCTTTTGGTTTTGGGTCTGTCTCTCTTTGTCGGTTCTTTCTATCTAGTGATGTACTTGCCATTTGACCTAGATTTGAATTTTGGCCAAGTCTTGAGGGCTTTCTGATGAATTAGGGTTTACAATCTTTAGACTACCTTGAGGTCAAATTGAGTTGGCTAATCGAATTTTGAGCTTAGCACTACTGTTAGGATGCTTCAAGTAGGCTCCCACTGGATTTTCACTGAATTCTAATAACTTGCTATTTTTAGTAAGTGCCAATTTGGGGCCTATTTTCTTGGGATTTTCAAATTCGGACAACTGCACTACACTTAGAACGCTTAGAACTCATCACTTGCAAATTTTAAGTGCAAACGAACAACTTACTATTTTTAGCAGTTCTGCCTTCGGGGGCCATTTTTAAGGTTTGCATGTTGGACTTTCAGATGCATGTCTGGAGATTCTTTGTGGGTTTTTCGAGACCTTTGCGGTGATGTAACATGCAAAATGAGATGATGACTTTCAATGATTCAGGCTTCAGAGGCTATTTTTAGGGTTTGCATGCAGGATTTCTTAGCGCATGTGAAGATATTCTTTATGAATTTTTCAAGAGCTACGGAACGAGGTAACATGCAAGTAGAGTTGATCACTTTTCAGGGACTTGCTATTTTTAGCTAGTGCTCGCATGTTGATCATTTTTTTGGGTTTTTCTGGGTTTTTTGAGATCCCTCAGGTAGTGTGACATGCAAACTCATCCGACAGCTGATTGACCACTTTTCCCGGTGCTTACTATTTTTAGCAGGTCCACTCCGGCAGCTACCCAACACTTCAGAATCACGAACATAGTGGCATGCAACAAAAACAGAGTTAAACGGAGGCCTACAGATGCACATGCAGAGAAATTAGGGTTTCCTAAAAAGTAGGGCGAAACGCGAGTCACCCTGGAGCAGCATCTAGTCACGATCAACATCCTTTAGGCAATCTACTCACAAAATCTGAGCTCATTCTGAGCACTTACTATTTTTTAGTAAGTTGCTAAAAATAGCAAGTGCATGCAAACACTAGGCGCCAACAGCTCAGCACGTCATGAGGATCAAGGCAAAATGAAAATCAAGCCTTCCGGAGCTCGAAATCAACTTAAAATGCGAAGAATGTGAAACTTTCTAAAAATAGTAGGTTAGGGCAAGCTGAGGGCATCATGAACAATCCGCCCTAAGTCAGACAGAAAGCTAGAAAATTCATCTAAGTCTGGCAAAAATGGAAGCTCAGCCTCCCAGATGCACCTCAAGGAGCAAACAGATGGATGAAAATTTTGCTAAGGCATTGAAACTTGAAGCTCAGCTAGTGAAATGCGCCTTAGCTTGAGAGGAGAGTCGTGAAAAAGTCTAAGTACTTGATAATGAAAGTCCAAACCCCCCTGAATGCGCCTTAGTCAAAAGATGAAGCTGGAAATTTATCTAAGGCAATGAAAGTGGAAGTATGACCTCCTAAATGCGCCCTTGCAAGTTAAAGAGGTTAGAAATTTTTCTAAGGCATCAAAACTGAAAGTTCACTATGCCATATGCGCCCAAGGTAAAGACAAGCCCTCAAAATTCTTCTAAGGCATAGAAACTTGAAGCTCAGCCCCTTGAATGCGCCTTACCTTGAGGAGGGAGTTGGTAAAACATTCTAAGTCTGGGAAATTGAAAGTTTGACCCTCCAAATGCGCCCAAGTGAGAAGAAGAGGTAAAGAAATTTGGTTAAGTGTTGAAACTTGAAGCTCCCACCCTCAAATGCACCTTGACTTGGAAATGCCTTGAAATTTGTCTAAGGAGATGAAATTGGAAGCTTGACCCATCATATGCACCCAAACTTGAAGGAGTGTTGAAAATTGACTAAGTCTTGAAAACTTGAAGTAAGCCAAGTCATATGCGCCCAAGCTAATGGAGGAGGGGAGAATTTAACTAAGTCCTCAAAACTAGAAGCACAACCCCCTAAATGCGCCCTTGAGGAAGATGGATTGAGAAAAGTTGACTAAGTCTAGCAAATTGAAAGTTTGACCCCTCATATGCGCCCAACATCACAAGGAGGTCAAAATTCTACTAAGTGCTTGAAATTGGAAGTTGACACCTCCAAATGCGCCTAGGTCAAGAATTGAGTGTTGAAATTTTTCTAGGTCATGGAAACTAAAAGTAGGACCTAGTAAATGCGCCCCAAGTTGAGAGAGAAGTCTATGGCATGGAGAATAGAGGTAGAGGGTGTCAAATGCGCCTTAGCCTAAGGAGAGGTGCTAGGAATTTTTCTAAGTGTCACCAATTGGAAGAAGGAGAGGTAAAATGCGCCTTAACCACTTGAGGTTGATGAAATTTCTAAGGCAGTAAAATTGGAAGCTCACTATGCCAAATGCACCTTAGCTAAGAGGGGAGTTGGTAAATTTTCCTAAGTGTGTAAAATTGAAAGTTTGACCCTCCATATGCGCCTAGAGACTAGAAGCAAAGGAGAATTGTTTTATGGCGTTGAAAATGGAACCTCAAGGTGATAAATATGCCTAGGTGGATGAGTGGATGGATGAAATTGTTTTAGGCGTTGGAAATAAATGTTTGATCTAGCAAATGCGCCAAGACTGGAGAAGTGAAGATTAAAGTGAGCCTTAATAAAAATTATTTTTCCAAGGTTGAAAAATTAAATGTCCCCCTTCGTGAAGACACATGAATCAATCAAGTTGAGAAATATATTTTTTTTCTAAGGGAAGATGTTTTGAAGGGGAAAATAATGATTTTAAATGCTAGAGATTGCAACTGATGAAATTTTTCTGGAAAGTGGAATAAATGAAAATTCTTCAAATGAAATAAATTTTCCTAGGGCGTTTGAAATGAAATTAAGATGATAAAGTACGTTGGGCACTGAAAGATGGATGAAATTTCCAAGACGTTTTCTTAGTAATGTTGGAAATAATTTTAATGAATTTCCCAAAGATGTTTCAGTCAATTGAATGCCACATGCAGTCAAGGTGGGAAATTTCAATTTTTTTAAGGAGGATGGAATCTCCAGCAATAGAAGATTTATGACGACTGAGCATAACTTTTGTGACAACTTTCCAGTCATCTCTCCCGAATTGGAAAATTTCCAAGTAGTGGAGGAGTGAATTAAAAGCAACTGCTAAGCTGGGTGCCATCTCTCAATTATATAAACGTTGAAGTTATTCATTCTTCCTCACCATTTGTTGAAGTGAAGTTGTGAGAGTGCTGAAGTTGAAGTGCGTGCTGGAAAAATTCTGAAGTGAGTGAATTGAGTAAGTTTTTCTAAGTGTTGAAAGTAATACTGCTGAAAGTAGTCGGAGCTTGAAGTTTGAATTTTGAAGTCAAAATTCTTGAGGTTTGGAGTTGGTAGTTTAATGCTGAAGAACTTTCATTTTTGAAGCTAACTCCATATTTCCAGCCATCTCGTGGTAATTTTATTTTCTAAGTTGGAATTGTAATGCTCAAATTTTATTTTGCAGATGGTTGAAGTTTGAAGGGGAGAGGCTGCTGGAACGAACAAAGCTGCAGACAGAGCTGGAAATGCAGAGGTGAATAAAGAAAATGCCTCCAGGCAGGGGATCATCAAGCAGCTGAAGAAATCTTTTCTTCCCGAGTCAAATTTTGTCTCGAAGTTGGCGGGGTTGACTGGCACCAACCTTGGTTCATTCAACCTCGAAGCACTCAAGAGGAGAATATACGGGCAGGGTGGCCATCATCCGTCAGTGACATCGCACAATAAGGTGAAGAGCAGACTCTATGCAGCTGCTGGTTTCTCACCAACAATCCGATGTCTTGAGCTGATTATGGAGTGTGCGAATTATTAAAATCCTGACCACAGAACAATTGTCTCCTCGGACGGCCAGTTGTTTGCCAACTTCACGCCCGTTGCTATTGGAGAGGCGTTTGGGATTCCAGTCTTTGAGAAGATGCTGTATAAGACAAAGGGAAGAGTTGACAAAATGTACGCCTTGTCTTTTGAAAGGTGTGCAAAGAGGATTAATACATCATGGATGAGGAAACCAAAACCTCCTGGCGCCAAGTTGCCTAAGAAAATTATCTCAGAGGAGCTGAAGGAGTACTATGATTTAATCATGATGCTCAGCCGGGTGAATGGCAGCCCACAAGTATATGCATTTGAACCTTGGATGTTCTATATTAGTGTAGTGTTGGAGGGCAAGGAGTATGTCGACTGGCCAAGAATGATCAGTGACAATATAGATGAGTAGTTCAGAAATTTGAGGAGAACAAGGACATTTTATATGAGTTTGTATGTCATCTATATGCTGGCTCGGATGACAAAATACAGAGGATTGACATACCAAGAGCCAATCGGATGCGGTCCTGATCAATTTAAAATCCATGAAGCTTGCAAGCAGCTGCATTTGACAAATACCTGCAGCTTCAAGAGAGTGAACGACGCTTTTACTATGCACATCACCAGGACTCTTCAACGGAGAACACAACAAAGGATATCCAAGGACGCCCAAAAGTTAATTGAGGAGTACGGGTATTGGTTTATCCAATTCCCGAAGTTCACTTATATTAGGCTGTAGGGGTTTACTTCTTATGCTTATAGATTGCCAAGGTACCCCACGGATAGAATGGTGATGCTGGAAGTGTCTAGGCAACTCATTGCCTACGACAAAATCATAAAGAAAAGGAAGAATGTAATGTCCCCATTTTGGCCCTACACTCTTCAATAGGATTTAGCCTATTTCCGGAAATCCGTAGGCTAAGCTGAGGTGGAAAATTAGGGTTTCCTCTTTCAGATATTGCTCAGTTGGTGTTCAGAGGATGTTGTGCAGACTTACTATTTATAGCAGTTGCTATTTTTAGCAAGTCTATCTTTTGGTAGTATCTGTCTAGTAGCAGTTCAATCCTTTGCAAGTTACTGTTCAGTTTGGCTATCTGTTGTTTTGATGTGAACTTACTATTTATAGCAGTTGGCTATTTTTAGTAAGTCTAAATTTGGCAGTAGCATCATCAGCAACTCAACTCAAGTCATCTTGCTATCCATCAATTTCAGTATTGGCATTGGTTTTGGTTATCTCCATGGACTGAGTTTTTATACTTAGTCAAATTTCATGTTTCTCAGTTGTACCCCACACCTAGGAGTAATAACTTCATGTTGTTTTAAAAGAGGGGCCATTAAGGGGGTCAATTATGCATTTAATAATTTATTAAATGCTTTATTGTTGCAAAGTGAAAAAGAGGTTGAGTAATATTATATTATTTCAAAAAGTAAAATGCAAAAAGGTGGCATCCCTTTTGGAAGTTGAAGTGATTCAACTTCTTGGAATTCGAAGAGTTCTTGTTGCTTCATTTGCCAATTGAAGTTTATATATTGCTGCTGTTTGAAGAGCTGATTATGCATATTTTTGAAGAGCAAAGTTACGCTGCTGGAATGAATCCAGAATCCGGCTAAGGGAGAGCTTAGCAAATTTATTCCATTCTTCGGGCCTGCAACTATGGTTCCCTAGGTGGTGGATTAAGAGTGTGCTTCATCCAGAAGTACATATTGAGCATTATTGTGGAGTTTTGGTGAGATATTTCCAGTTTTTATGTTGCTGGTTTATCATGGCTGAAAGTGATTTTTGTAAACAGCTTTTAGTATGAATTTTATTTGGTTCTGGGTATTTGATCATTGCATTTCTATAATAGAGGCAACCATATTTGGAGGTTATCAAAATTTAATTCCAATTTTCAGATTTTATTAAGCAAAATCGCCCTTGCAAGGAGGCCGTACCTTTTTGGAGAGCATTGGGATTCGTGCATATATATATTAATGGTTGAGTTTAAATGCTGTTTTATCATTGTGAATTGGGCGCCAACCTTCTCAAGAGCTTTTGCAAGCTATATTTCATCTTCTGGAGGTATTGTGAAGGAGTTGTGATTATTTTTATGTGTTTTCAGTTTGATGATAATCATTTCTAGATTGCTGATTTTTATATCAGTTTGCTTCAATATTCTGATTTTGGTTTTAAGCTTCATTAATTGAGAGGATATCAAGTGGAAAAATCTTCTATTTCATTGTGCTTTGTAAAGATTGTAATAACACTTGAAAATTGCAGTTGTTTAACATTGTAAGACTGTAAACAGTAGTACTGTTCCAGTCATTTAATTAGCTGCAAAATCTTATGATTAATCTCTCATATATGTAACCCCTGGATGGTTTACCGCCAATGTGGATAAAGAACATTCTAGAAGCTTATCTCTCTTATTTGCAGCTATTTCTATTCATTGTAAAGCTGATTAGTAGTACTAACAGCTATTTATTTTATTTGCTGCAATTAGTTTAAATTTCATACTCCCACGATTGAGTGGTTGAGTTTAAACAATCATCTTTCTTTAATTGTAAGTTTCCCCCCCACTAAATAAGTGGTTGTGTGGACTGTATTCCCCCCACGTTAATAAGTGGAAGTGAGGATTTAAATGGCTGGCTTGCCGCCTTTAATAATGTAATAATCTCACCCACTGAATAAGTGGAGTATCCCCACTGCTTGTGGATGCCTGCATTAGCAGATGAATTGTAATTTCAGTTTAGTTTACTCCTAATGATCCTCTGACCATATGCTACCACCTCGCCCACATTGGGATCTTGGTGAACATTCTTGGTTAGAGTTACTTCCATGCTGATTTACTTTTGGAGCTAACGCTAATCAGTGACTTGTTGCTGGTTTGTGTGTTAAATTTTGAGAAAAAAATTAAGGGGAATATTTCAAAGAAGGGAGGGCTGAATTTCCCTATTGTTATGGGGAATTCAATCGAAGAGTGTCCATCTTTCCAAGCAGCTAAAGAGGCAGAGGATGAATTACAATTCTTTCACCTCACTCTCCACAACATTAGAAAAGACTTTGATCCTCATAGAAAGATCGGAGTAGTACAGGGTGAAGAATATTGGCACAAGGCTCATGTTGAAGATTTTTGGGCGAATGCGGAAGACGAAGCTGAAATCAGAAGAAGGATGTTCTCTAGGCTACCCCTGAAATTGATCAGAGAATGTGAGGTTGTTCAAGTTCCGGACCAAGTGGATGAGGATACCAGCATTATTCACCTGGATTATGAGTCAGTAAAGGACACGCCGATCCCACCACCTGATTGGGCAGAACCAGAGATCAAGACATGTTCACAGGCTCAAGAGCAAATCAATCCCTCTCACATACAACCTCATGGGAGATCATAGGCCACCTACATCAAGGAAGAGAAAATAGGCCGTGCAAACTATAGAGCCATGGAAGAAGACCCCAGTTTAGCTAGAGCCTTAGAGAACAGAAAAAGCATCACCTACACAGCTATTGACTCACTCTTCAAGCGTCCAAGAAGTTTCATTATTTGCAAATCAAAGGCAAGAAAGGAGGAGGTCACTCAGCCATTGCCTGGGGGGGCGGATAGTCAGAGTGCTAATGCTCCCAGGAGTGAGGGCCAGTTGGAGGATGAGGAAGAAGAAACAGGAATTGACACTCAATTAGAGCACGTGATTGAGGCAGCCTTTGAAGATGAGAATTCTACGGAGCCTGAAGCCCAAGGTTTGGAGGAGGATGTATTACAGTTGGAGGAAGATATACAACACATGGAGACGGAAGAGCCCCAACAAAATGTTGTTATTAGAGAAGAAGTTCATGAAATAAAGCAACAAAGGAGCAGCCACTTGTTGTTTGCAACACTCAGCAGGCTGTTCCAAATTGGCTCACAAATGCGATAAGGAGAGACCAAGAGGATGACACCAACCTAGCAATAGAGATGGAGGAGCTCCTTAATAGAATAAGCGGGTCGCCTAAGAGGAAAAGAGCCAAAAAATACTCCAGGTTTGAAACAGATGAGTCCGGTTCCCACACTCTTCATGTTGCGGTTCCAAGGGAAGAATGTGATCGAGATGAAGCAATGCCTGGGAATTACACGATTACTACAGTTGAATTGGGACGTCCTACTGGAGTACAAGTGATTGAGGAAGCTGAAAACTCCTTTTAGGCATTGAAGGATAGACTGCTTCGGAAAGGAGAAAAATACAAGAGGCTGAAGAAGGAGCATAAGGCATTAATTGGCTATGTACAACATCTAGCATGTCCATGTGCTCAGGAAAATCCAGCGGTAGAACTTCCAATCGAGCTTCCACGAGAGTCAGTTAGCGGGCTCGAAGAAATGAAGAAAGCAATTTAGGAAGCAGATAAGTGGGTCGGCGGTGTTCGTGTTGAGGCTGAGAGATTCATTGAGGATCTTATCTCCTCTTTCCAGCATGCCTCTAGCATCCTCACTCGTATGGAAAACATTGAACAGGCATGGAGTGATACTCACATTTTTCAGGACAAAACAATTCCATGCCTAATTGCTTTGATGCATATGCCAGTGCAGACTTTGATTGAGGGAGGGGTAATTGAAGCTGGAGATAGGTATGATTTTCCCGGCTGGTATTCTGCAGCATTCACCGGCTGAGGTTTCTTCGAAATGGCACGAGCAAAATCAGCCAAAGTCAGGAAGGCCATGGGGAACATTCAAGAAGGCATCTTCAACACGCTGGAGGCATTGTTCACAAGACGGCTAGCCCCTGAAGAGGTGACAGTGGATGGCTTGAAGGGCAGACTGCACCCATTCTTCTTCGAAGCAAGGATGTTTGCTCAAGTGGATTTTGAAAATGTTTCCATTTTCTCCACCATTGTTCAGAGCACTCAAGAATCTATTGAGACATGGAGAAAGTCTTGTATCAGGCAGGAGCAAACAATCGCCATCCTCGAGTTTCAGCTTAATCTCACTCCAGCCATTTTTGAGCAGGAAGTCGATGCAATGCTAGCCCGGTTTGTTGCTTTCGCGGTCAGAGAGAAGAACAATGGGAACAGGATCTTGGACGAGAATCTTCTAGAAGGGTAGTGGGCATTAATTGCCCATAGTGGGCAAGGAAGGAATCTGTCATTTTGTGCTCATTAATTGCACCACTCCTCCACCTTCTGGCAGTTACTAGGGAAAAATCTAGTCTAGGGCTAATGTGGCTCAATCTGAGTCGTCCATTGTAATTCAATCTGGACCGTCCATTGAGATTGACCAGCTATATAAAGGGGATTCCCCCCTCATTTGTATTTCATTAGATTAGATCATAGATAGACAGACATAGTAGACATTCTGATAGAGCAGAGAGATAGCTTAGCTTAGTTTGAAGAAGAAGGAAAGTTTTCCTTTGAAAGCTTTGTAAGAAATTGTTGTGAACACTCTCTCAATATAAAGAGTTATCATTGATGATGGTTTCATCTTTTGTTGTGAGTAGCTAGCGAGGTTTCTTCGTCCTTCTACTTCAAGTAGGACTTAAAGTAGAGTAATTTTCATTTTCATGCATGCAGATAGTTGTGGATTGTGGTGATTGATTAAAGCAACTTCGTTTAATCCATACCACTAGCGAGCTTGCTAATGGTAAGTTTGCCTTGTGTGGTCGACTGGAATACCTTTTAAGCTTAACTTCAATCATGATTCATGTGTTGGCATGCATCGGTTTGATGGTGTTATCATGCTGAATTGTGATTTGAAAACTTCTCGCTACTCCTTTGAAGATTGCACTGACTTTGTAGAAGCTGTCCAACGCGAGGCAAAGCAAAGTCTGGTTGAAGCCTTCTGAAGTTAATCTCACGTCCCGCTCTTAGATAGGACTCAAATTTTCTAATCCCTGCAACCATTCAATTTAGTATATTTCTGGTTAGTATAGGAAATTCATACCTTATTGCCAAATCATTCGTGCTGCGTGAAATCCCCTTTCATCATTAGCCTGCTGTTTGCTGCATCGTGAACTTGTGAACAATTGTGTAAGTCCCCTCGTGACAATAGCATATCGCAACGAACCAATTGAGTGTACTCCATTGCATCGAAGGAACCTTGGAGTTGAATGTATGATCTCTCTTGCAATCTTAGCATACGGAATACTTTGATCAAGAGAGAATAGAGTAGCCGTTGGACACTTTATTCTGCTGTTTGGTGTAGGTTACAAAACACACATCAACAGTACTAAATTCAATCGGTCTTATACCTACTTTAGTGGCACTTTGAACTTCAATGATTTGCAAGAAGAAAGCTGGAACTATTCCTTATTAGTTTGTCTTCTTTTGGTTTGTGTGTGTACAATTTCATAAAATATAGCTCTTTTTTGAGAGAAAAGAACAATGGTATCAAATGCGGTAAATATACATATTATAAATAACCTATGTTACCTAATGGGCTAGATATATCCTTGTTTCTATGAATGAGTTGTACCAAGATCAGGTACCTATCAAAATCGCTTACAGAATCAGGCAGGGTTCAGTTTTTTTCTGGTGGAAATTGAACCTATGTCAACTTGATCTACATTCATTGGGAGCATTTTTATTTTGGATCTACTTCAAGGCCTTGGACTAAAATTTGTGTATTCCTACACACCTGCATGAAATATTGATAGGGGGCCATTAGACAACAATGGAATGATCCATATCTTTCTTGCATTGGGTGAAAAGCCTATAGAAGTAGCTAGGCACCCCAATAGATCAATGGGTAAACAAGTAGTAATGTTGATTCCAACATCTCTGCTCTTGCCATAAATTCTATTTTTACTTTTCAGTATTCTAATTTAACATGGTAATATTTATATATCATTTTTTTAATATTTAATATTTATATATTGTTTTCTAATATGTGTGTGTGTGTGTGTGTGTACACATATGTACATACATACAAATATGCACACATATGCATACATATATATACATACATATATATACATACATACATGTATATAAATATTTATTTATCTTTGATTTTTATATGTTTTTTGTATGTATGTACCTAAAATGTACCCAACCCCCAAAGAAAATTTTGCCAGATCAGTATACCACACCCACCTACCCAATTCTGATTCCAATTCCAATCCTGTGATTTAGCAAATAATCATCACTATGCTAATACACTTTAAATGCTTGTAAGCGCTGTCAAAATTACTCTTATTATGAATAATTAATATTTTCTTGTTTTTTCCTATTTATATATTTCTCAATTTTTCAATATTAATATAGTTGGATGTTCTTTGAGGTTCTTGAACTGCTTCAACATTCATAGAGAGAGTTCTTGGGATAGGGACAAGAAGAGGGGAACAAACTTATTGCTGTACTGTGCTTGAAAGGAAGGTCTTGGAATAGATATCAGATTTTGGAAATCCAATATTGGTTTTAAAGCCATCTTAATATTATAATTGACTCTGGTTTTCAAATCATCTTAATATTATCATTCACTGTCCTCTACTAAAACCCCAGTTGTAAGGTCATTAGAAGATTTTCACTGATAATTTTGATGAGAAAAGTGATCTCATTGGGAGGGATGTAATTGTGCTTATAATGTAAACAATAATAAGTAAAGACTTGTATAGATTATAGGTACTAGAAGAAAAATCAAATTAATGGCTATGGTACTTCAGAGGCATAAACAACCGTTGCTAGAAGGAATACTGGTTATCATCTACCAATACTTGTGTACTCATAATTGGATATGAGTCCACTGGTCAACTGAGTGGCTTGGGTGTTCTCGTGGATGATTGGATGTGAATCATTTGAAGTGATCAATATATCTGTATACTCGTAAATCTTTTCTTATTTTTCTTCAAGTGGCTGGATAACAAAGTGAACTAAGGTGATCTATTATATGTGGCACAGTGGTTGTTATTATTCCTGAAGGAACTAAAATGCATATTTGTGTAATTTTATCTCTTTATTTCTTTTATGCATGCTCTTGCTTTTTGAGCACTATTCTTATCATTTCATAGCTTTCTAATTGTTTTTTGCAGGTATGATGTTGCCGGTTTCTTAACCCATAGAATGTTGGAACCAGATGATCCTGTAAGTATAGCATATGGTGACTATTTTTAAAATGCCTGTCTCACGTGTATGCTGAATCCATGTTGAATCCTTTGTGTTAAGATATTTTGTTTCTAATGACTAGAATAGAGGAGATAGGGTGGAACAGTGGCATATTTTTTCATTAGTAGGTGGCCTTCCACTAGTTGCATTTGAAGAAAATATTGTTGAAAGGAAAGGAAAGAAGTAATAATGGTAGCATTAATATAAGTTTTCAAGGGGATAACAACTAAACATTATTTATCTGGGCTGTGGTAGTGTTTTGTTGGCAAAGTGTCTATGATATATAATATTTTTATTATCACTAGAGTTCTATAATATCAAGTCCTGCCTGAAATTCCTTTATATCATATAAAATTCCAAAACTTCCAAATCTGTTCGACTAAAGAATTATGTGAAATTTAGGTTGAAGATTCTCTCTTTATTGCAAGATGATACCTTTAATGTATTTCAAGTAAGATACCGTAATAGAGGAAGATGTAGACATCTTAGAAAGAATGAGATAGTTTTAAAGTGTGAGTTTGTAGGAAATGATAAGAGCACTAAGGTATTTATTTAATTTTACATTTTCAAAGTCTCCAGTATACTAGGGAGGTCATCTTTGAAATACTAATTTGACATTGTGCAAAATTCAATCGAAGTGTTTCCAAATATTACAATTTCAAAGTTAGAAGGATGGACATATAATCAAATCTAGTGTTTCATCAAAATCCTCAAGCAATGTGTTGGCATTCAAAGTATAGTTGATTGTCATCAGTGGTTTGATCATGTTAAGGGTTCTAGTTTTGAGTCAGCAAGTTCGTATTAGCAAGGTATTCATTAGAATCACATTCATACACTTTAAAAAATTTCTTAAGGCATCAAAAAAGCTTGCCATATTTCAGAAGGACCAGAAGATTCAATAGTTTAACATCAAAAGTTGTTTCAGACTTCAAAAAGTCTTTCATGTGTCAAATTTCTATTTCTAGTAGTGGTCACATTTGGTCATTGTCATTGTTAGCAGTGGCTATTTTCGATCTGTAGAAAAAAGTCTATTATTAGGCCCTTTATGTATTTCATTGTTATAGATTGCTTTAAAGTTTAAAGTAGTTTTATTTCTGCTTTTTTTGCAGTTAAGGATAGAACTGCTTCAAAGTTGTGTTTCTTGTGATATTTAATTAATATTCTTAAATCCTTAAAAGTTACCCTTTGTGAGCTTACAAATAAGTGCTTTGAGCACGTCAATTGTTAATGATGATTGAAGTTAGACTTATGTTGCAAAGGTTGCTATTCAACCATTGAAGTTAAGGTATTGTGTTTTTGTAAGAATTGGATAAGTGGGTTGTAGTCAAGGTTAATGTTGAACTTTGCATTAGCACTCGTCTTTCTTCTTTTGAATTTTGCACTATTTTTTGGTGCTGTTAGTATCAATTTCTTTGTTGAATCATCTCTTGTTGTTTATGTGAATCTGCTAGTTTCTACTCCAACTAATAGTAAACATCTGTTTGCAATTCCTATTATTGCTTAGTTGGAAATGCAAAAAACCTCACCGTGAGATAAGTATTTTCAAGTGTTGTGCTCAACCTGTGAGATTAAAAAGATAGGTCAGGTTTACTTTCATGTCATTTTCTTTGATAGAACTGTCTTAGAATTATTGTCATTGATGTCAAAGGCAAATAGGAGATTGTTGGCAAGTTTATTGTCATTGATGTCAAGAAAGATATCATGAATATCACAATAACATTCGCTGATCCAAGAGCATCGTTCCAAGAGCATATTTTATCCTCACATGGCAGAAATAAAATATTCATATCCATAGCTGGTCAACCTCCCTTCATCTTGGTGCTCTTAATGGGAGTTAAAAAATTAAATTAAAAATATTTTTTAATTTTGGGCTGACCCCCCTCATTGCGGCACCCATTTTATGAAATTAATAATAAATAAGTTATTATATTCTAAAGGGGTCGACCCCTTTTGGAGTTCCCACATTTGCTATGAAAGTGTGCAAGGAAAAGCTACAAAATAATGAATAGTTGCCTCCTTTGTTGAGTAATACATCCCTTCATGGAGTCGTCTTCCTTGGTGAAAGTATAAATAGGGGTTGTGGAATGTGGAGAAGAAAATGTGGAAGACAAATCAACAAATCATATATACACCAGCAGATTTGTGTGAAGAGAAAATAATTGAAGATCATTCAAAGGCAGATTTTTGAAGGAGGATCATCTAGAAGAACAATACTTTGTCCATCAAGAGGGTGTCTGATATTAAAGGATATTGGTGTCTCATATTGAGTTGGTGCTTAAGTGTTGGGGATTGGTGTCTCCTGTAGGTTGGTGCCTACAATATTTGTCTTTGACTAGAGTACCCCAAATTGAATCAACATAGGGAGAGAAGGTACCTTAAGTGGTTGCTTAGTCTTAGATTGGTCTTGCAAAGCCTTTGTCTCCACAAAAAAACACCTAAGGAAACTCCTACCATACAATTAAAATGTGAAGTCTTCATTCATAACTTTTTTTTTGTGCACTAGAAGGCCTAGATGCAAGGGGAAATAAATAGGCTAAAAACTCTTAAGATGGTAATAGAATTTTTTTTATGTTCAAATGATATATGACGAATGTAATGATCCTGCTCAAATCTGACCTCAAAATGCTGAAGATATGCTCAAGGAATATTGTCAAACACTTTGCACCCAACCTTTTTGCTTGCTGGTCTGAAGTTTCAGTTTGATGCATGTGCTTGAAGATGATATCAAAGTGCTCCAAATGATTAAAATTCAATACTACAATGTCTAAACTATCATCTAGATGCATGAATGCCTTACTTCTATCTTTTACAATGTACTTATAAGATTTCTAAATGCAAATTAATCACCTACAGCCAACTGGTATTTTTACAAACAGTTGGTATGCAATCTAATAAGCTGAGTACAATGATATTATAATGCTCAATAACAACAATGATTGATCAACTACTATTTCTCCTTGATTGCAAATGTTTACCCAATGCAAATGCTGATTACAACATGGCCAAGACTCTTGGCATCATCCTTATGCAACCTTTACAAAATCTGAGTACAAATTGCAGCCTCTTACATTTGATCATATATGCGTCAAATGAAATGCAAGACAACATTAAATGAACCTGGTTGAAGCACCTATGACTGAAGATGAAGAAACAACCAATAGAATGTCAAATGTGCCTCCTCTTGGACAAATCAAACCTTCTTTCAAAATCGCCCCTGTTCTCGTCTGTATGCTGATAACAAATATTTGACAGCTTCTAAACCTCCTTTCAAGCATCTAAGATCATCTCCATTACCCTAGGAATAGTGCGCCCAAGATAGAAGGAGGAATCAAACCAAGATAGTGGAGTTACAAGCAATCTCGTGGCCTTCACAAGCTGGTAATGGTGACTGATAATGAATTTCAGAATGCTGTTATGATGCAAAAATAAAATAATATTGACCTTCAAACATTCTCCATTCACCTCTAATAATGCCGCCTAGACTCCATGGATGAAGCGCCTTTACTATCATGCCAAATTGAACCAAAAAGAGAGTCCATGCAAAATCATGGCTCTTGATGCAGACTAATGGTGACTACAATAATAAATCAGAAATGACTGGAAATGATTAATGCTGCAAGTCAAGCCATAGTATAGCCAAAAGATGAAGACTTTGATCGCCAAAATGTCTCCAGCAATTTATTCAAATCAAACCATACAAAACTTGGCCAAAAGCCACAAAGTTTTTACAATGAAGTGCAAATGAGAAGTCTGAAGTAACCTCTCCGTCAGCTGCAATAATTCAGGTGATATTTTACATCCTCAAAATTGCTATCAATAGGAAGTTTTCATTTCCTATGATAAGAAGCAATCAGCAGAAACCCTAGGCTCCATAAGATGAAACAACAACAACATCAAATCTAGATGCTAAGAATGAAGCCCATAATGTCTATTTATACTTTTTCCTCAAGAGGTCGGCCTCCTTCTAGAACTTTCCCAAGTCACCTTCTAGAAGGAATATTATAATATTATTTTAATATTTTAATAATATAAAATATAATCTCACTAATAAAGTGCAACATAACATTATAATATAATATAAAGGTTTCCATAAATAGAAATATCCATGATGATACTAGGAAAACCTTCATGATGTAGCAAAATGAGCCAACCAATCAACTAGGTATCTGCCAAATGACCCTCTTAACGCGCGCCATTAGCCTACGAGGATCAGGAATAGGCTAATTCCTCTAAACTCCATTGCTCATGAAAAATGGGACATTACAACGAAAACTCTAGCAAGGTTAAATGATTAGATATGAGAAAAATGAAATTGGGTGTGCAATTGTTTAGGGTATCAAAAAAGAGGAAAGGGTAGAAGTAAAATTTCTTCAATTATTGGTACACTTTGTGTCATTCTAGTGTATAAGGTTGATATTTTATCCAAGGAAAATGATCAATTGGTGAACAAAGGAGCTTTGACAATTCCATAAATGTGGTTGCTTTTATGGAGGAAAGTTTGAAAGATTTGTTCATTGTTTCAGGCAGAGTCCAAGCTTTGGTGACTTAGACATTGGAATGGGAGTTGATTGTGCAAAATGATTAGGATTGCTAGGAGTTGAAGCAAAAATTGAAAGTGATATTGTAATGTCAACTAGACTCCAAATTCACAATAACATAATAATATATTCCAACAGTCATTTACTCAAGCAAGAATAGTACATGATACCAATTTTTTTCCTTAAGAGCATGCACTTGCATCTTCTAAATTATAATAGAATGACAACATATGTGTAATGTCCCCATTTTGGCCATTAGCTCTTCATTTGGTTTTAGCCTATTTCCAGAAACCCGTAGGCTTGTTTGAGGTAAAATTAGGGTTTCCTTCTTCGGAGGTTCTATGGCATTTTAGGGAGTTTACTATTTATAGTAAATTCTATTTTTGGCAGTATGCAGTTTTCAGTCTTCAGGTCTTCATTTTCAGTTGGAGCAATTAAATGAGTTCAAGTTTTGGCTTTTGAAAACTTTATATTGGTGAATTTCATGAATAAAGGCATTAATGTTATAATTTGCAGTTGACCCCCTTGGCCTAGGGAAATAACTTTATGTTGTTCTTAAAAGGTGAACTTGAAGGGGGATGCCTTCATAAGAATTAATATTATTAAGTCTTTAATGCCTTGGGAAAAGTGGACGCCTTTTCCTTGGAGATATTATTTTAAAATAAAGTTTTAATGTGCCTTGATAAAGTGGACGCCATATTGAGAAATTAGAAGATTTTTTGGAAATTTGAAGAATCATTGGTGACTCTTGGTGTACCTTCTTGGGAAATTGAAGAGTCTTCTATTCTTCTATAAAATGAATGCCTTGTTCCAGCTTTTCTCATCCATGAATTTATGCTAATGTTATGCTATTGAAATGACAACTTGGTTTTTACTTCGAGGGATGCTTACCTCTTAGTTTCAATCCAATTTCGTGTTTGAAATACAACACCTAGTTGGTTTTCATTGTTGCTTCTCATCCAGACTAGCAGATTGAGCTCAACAGTTGAAGTTTTTAAAGATATTACCAGTTTTGAAGTTGCTGATGCAATCATAGCTGAAAGTGGTTTTTGCATACAGTTTTTTGTGTGAATTTAATTTGCTTGTGGGTACTTTTCCAATCCATTCCTACACCCAAGGCGACCATTTTTGAAGAGTTTCAGATTTTAATTTTGAGTTGTTGATTTTTACTTGTCAAAATCACCCCTCATGAAGGCCGTACCATTCTTGTTGCATTGGGATTCGTGTAAGAATTAAATTATGAGTTTTTGTTGCTGTTTCTTCATCTGATGTTGGGCGCCTATCTTCTAGCAGCTCATTGGTTTTCGTTTCACACAAAACGGAGGTATTTTGAGTGAGTTGTGAATATTTCTTTGAATTTCACAGTTGCTGATAGAATTTCCAGAATTGTTATTTTACATCAGACTTGTTTAAGTTTGAATCTCCAGTCCTTTCTTCATCATTTATTGTTGATGTCTAACATGGAATCATCCAGTATCATGGTACATTGAATCTATTGTAATTTTCATGTAATTTGCAGCTCTTTTTCCATATTGTAAGACTGTAAACAGTAGTACTGTTCCAGTCCTTTATTGCTGCAATTCTTTCTTTAATTTCACATTAGTACCCCTGGATGGTTTACCGCCAGTGTGGATAATTGGATTTGTATTACTCTTGTACCCACTCTCAAGTGGTGAATCCCCACTCATAAGTGGATGCCTGCCGCAGCAGACGAAGTGTTTTAATTGTAGTCTTTTCCCCCCACTGTTTGGTGGTAGCGTGGAAATTCTCTTATGGCTGGTTATCCGCCTATTAGTTTTCAGTTTTCAATCAATCACTCCGTCATATGTTAGCACCTCGCCCTCAGTGGGATCTTGAGTGCACATTCTTGACGTTGAGTTTGTTCCATTTTCAAGTATTGTTCATTAGTCGCTCCGCCATATGACAACACCTTTCCTTCATTGGGATTGAGTGTGCATTCTTGGCGTTGAGTTTCTTTTAAGCTTGGTTTTCAGTTTGATGCTAACGCTAATCCAATTGGCTAGTGCTGGTTTATGTTGTGTAATTCTATCAAAAAAATTGGTTAGCATATTTCAATATGAAACAATCTAATCATAGCAGCAATGCCTTTCTATAACAATTCAGAGCTATACTATGGAAATGAGAAGAGTAAGTGTTTGACACTTTGTGCTACCCTTGTTTTCCCACTGTTGATAATTGATTTGAGAGATCTTTGTGGGTAATTTGGCTAGTTGTGTTTTTGTGTTGTGATTTTCCTTCTCCTACCTTAGTCATTTACCCAAATGCAAAATACCTCAAAATTGGTGAAGTTTTTGGGTCTTTTGAGTTTTCCATACCATAGAATAGTCAAATGGGTATCCACATCTTGAATTTGAGGAAATTTTGGGAAGAATTGAACAAGTTATGCAATTGCAGAGTTTTCACCCCTATTTGGACATTATGGAATTTCTGCAGTAATCCAGATCCAAATCGGATTGCCAAATGTCCTCATCCACCTCAATTTCCCACAAGTGCAGTTCATTAGCCTTTCCATGTAAGAGAAGAAAATCATAAATTTGACTAAGTATAGCTTTTGAGGGTGTATGTCAGCCATCTTCGGCATAAGATCTAGATGAAGGTTAAAGTCTTACAAGTTAAAGGTTTGCGAGGATCTAGTGGCCATTTGGATTTACAGACTTTTCCAAGTGAACCCGTTCAAAGGTCAAAAGTGCAGTTCAAATGCACGTTCTCGGCCTAGATGGGCTTGATGGTGATTCTTTTTGTACATTGCAGATGTTGCCAAGTGAATAGGATATGGATCGATCTCGCAGTTGCAAATTGAGGTCGATTTCCCGTAGTTGCAGATGGAGGTGGATTTCCCGTAGTTGTAGATGGAGGTGGATTTCCGGTAGTTGTAGATGGAGGTGGATTTCCTAAAGTTGTAGATGGATTTCCCAAAAGGACCTGTTGAAGCTTGAATTCAACTAAGTATAGATGTTGTAGGCAGGTGGAGTTCATCTTCTCACATGCTCAATTGCTGATGGATTTTTGCATGAGCCCGATAGCAACCAATTTTTTGGTTTGCGTGGATTTCGTAGGCAATAGGGCTTTTGGGTATTTTCATGTGAACTGGACATCTTTTCAAAAGGTTGAAGTTTTGTGGTCGACCAACTTCCTGCATGGACCTAATGGAGGCTAAAGTCTCGCAATTGAAGTTTTAGATGAATCAAGGTGGCTTTTGGATCTTGTAGAGGTTTCAAGGTGATGCAGATATATCCTGATGGAGCCAATTTCCCTTAGGTGATTGCATCATTTGTATTGATAGGTAATGCACAATTGGTTGCTGTATAAGTGGTTATATTATGTAGTGAGTTTGGAAACTATAATGAAGGCATCATAATTAGGCTTACTTGTTCTCCCTAATCTTAGCTTCCTTTTACTTTTTCGTAATTAGGCATACTTGATTTCCCTAATCTTACCTTCCTTTTACTTTCTTTAAATTGAAATATTAGTTTAGATATACAACTAATTCTTTTCTTTGAAGTTTTGTTAATTTTTGAGATTAAATATGTAATGAGCCTTGCTCAAATCTGACCTCAAAATGCTGATTGAAGACTCAAGGAATTTTGTCAAACAATTCATATGCAAACTTCCAGCTTGCTGGTCTAAGTTATCAGTCTGATATAAATGCTTGTAATTGATGGCAAATGCATTAAAATGTTTACAAATGATTTCTATAATGTCTAAGCTATAATCTCAATGCATAATTGACTTCTTTTAATCTTCCCCAAGCATATAAATGATTTCTAAATGCAAACTAGTCACCTACAGCCAATTGACATTTTGCCAACAATTGGCATGCAACCTCAAGAGTGCAATTTGAACAACTATAACCAAGTGGCATTAATACAAACACTTGGTGTTTACTCCACTAATGGTAATTCAATATACTATAGAAGTAAACTAGAAACATAATATCATTGAGTATGTAAAAACATTCACAGAACAGAACAGATGTATATGAAGCATTGCAGTCTTTATTCATGTACTTGCAGTATTACATTATCATATCAACATACCCCCCCCCCCCGACTACGAACCAACAACAACATAAATAGTTAACCGGCGTCGGTTGAGAGCACCAACCGTCGGCAACTGACAAGTACCAACTAATCCCGAGTGCTAACTAATCCCGAGGACTAAATCCCAGACAAAACATTATTTATTTAAACTATTATTATCTATTCCCAGTACGACGACTACAACATTTATTTAATTAGTACGGTCATGTTGTACCCCAAAATTAAAATTTTTGTTACACTTAGACATTTTGAAGAAATGAGTAAAAGTCTTGTCAAATCAGTCAAAAAGGTCAAAATTTGGGTGTGCGTGTCTTGCATGAGGGGTTAAAACACAAAATTTTCAATTTCGGACGATCGGGTTTGCTAAAACGGCTTAACCTACAAAACCCGGATCTCGGTTTTTCATCCCAAAATTTAGGCTGCTATTTTTAGAAATTTTCGAAATTGTACGTTTTGGGTTTTAGGTTTCTTTTGAACGGATATTGGCAAATTTTTCTAAAATAGAAAATTTCTAAAATAGAAAGTTGGTCCGGCGAGTCCAAAGCGATTTTGATTGGTTCAAAATCGTCCATATCGGTGTGATCATCTTTTCCTTCCCTCTGGGTGCCGCCGCGAGTCTCATGGAGGTCATTCGGCTGCCAGGCGTCAAAATCAACACTCAGGCGTTCAACAGAAGATGAAATGATGAACATGCACGGAGAACGAAGATGAAGTTGAAAAATGATAAAATTTTCTAACACTGGTGACTAAGTGTTGAGATTTTGGGCGCCCCTGTTGAAGAAAGGCGCCCATCTTTTTAGGGCACCAAATGTCAGAATTAGGGTTTGTGCCTCCAGTCAATGTTGCTCAGTTCTCTGTCAGCTTCGCAACGAATTCAACGGCGTAGTCATCAGGCGATCCAGTCATCCGGAATTCAAAGCTGAATAGGGAGGTTCCAGATAGATGTCAGAACCAGAATTTAAAAAGATCAAAAATTGACTGAGTGTTGAGATTTTGGGCGCCCCTGGTGAAGAAGGGCGCCCAGCTTTTTGAAGGCCCTGATTCAGCCGTTAGGGTTTGAGAATATGCTTGTTCTTTTCAGAGCTCAGCCAGCTTCGACGTGCCTGTCTCCGTCAGATCATCCGACTGCTCAATCTTCAGCAAATTCAGATCAAAGATGAACATACAGAACGGAGTCTTCAAACTCTGAAATTTGAAAATCAGTAAAATGGCTAAGTCTGGAGGAAGTGGGCGCCCCTGGTGAAGAAGGGCGCCCAAGTTTTCAAGGGTACCAACAAATGAATTTGCAGACGAGTGTCTAACGAGATCTCTTCACAATTGATCCAGCTTTACAACGAGATACTCAGCACGCCTATCGGAGGTCGCAGTCGCCAGATACAAAGCACCGAACGGGGAGTCTGACGAGAGCTTAGAACAAAGATCCAGAAGCAAAGCAGCATAGAAAAAGTGTAAAAATGACTAAGTCTGGGTGAAATGGGCGCCCCCAGCCAAGATGGGCGCCCAAACTTTTGAAGGGTTAAAATTCACTTTTTGGAAAAATCTCTCCCAGAAGACCCCTCCTCATTCTTCGTCAGCTTCGTAACGAGCCCAGCCATCAGTCAATCCGACGCCTAGAACTCCAGATCTGACGAGATCATTTGAAAAAGAGCAAAGATGAAGAAAATAAAAATTCTAAGTCTGGTAAACATGGGCGCCCCTGGAGAGAAAGGGCGCCCAAGGTTTTGAGCACTAAGATGATAGAATTCGTCAATGAAGCATCTAAGATCACTTCATCAATTTCAGACAAGCTATCTAGTGAGCTTGTCAGCCAGTCAA
Organism: Sequoia sempervirens; assembly: GCA_007258455.2. Lineage (NCBI taxonomy): Eukaryota > Viridiplantae > Streptophyta > Pinopsida > Cupressales > Cupressaceae > Sequoia > Sequoia sempervirens. The sequence goes on along the minus strand of VDFB02353493.1, from coordinate 280,105,422 downwards.
TCGGATCAGCGTAGCCCCCGGAATAGAGAATTCATCAGAAGATCAAAGGGAAATGAAGAACTTGAAAATCACGAAAAATGGCTAACACTGTGAAAGTTCGGAGCCCCTCGAAGGAAAAGGCTCTCACGAATTCGGAGGTCAAAATCAAGTTTTTAGCCGGAGGTGCCTCCAGAACATCTTTCTCAGTTTCAGTCAGGCTCCGTCGTGAACCACTCAGCTCGCCTGTTGGGTTGGTCTGTCAACGAGAAATCAGTGGTGAAGTAGCATGTAAAAATGAAGAAAAGTTGAAAAAGTCAAATTTTTGACTAACACTGGTGAAAATAAGCGCCCCTCTTGGAGAAAGGCGCCCAAAGTTTCATGCCTTAGAAGATTTTTGAAGATTTTCAAAATTTCAAAATTTGCAAGAAGAAGAGGATGGCGTCCAAATTCAAGGGGCTGAGATTTAGGGTTTTGAAATAAAAGCAAAAAGAAAGCAAAACCTAAATCAGACCCTAAGTCTATTTAACATTTCTTTTTCATGTATTTTTCATTATTTTTGCAGGTAGCATCCAGAGGAGAAAGTTGGAGCAGCAAGTTTGAAGAATTTTTGTGATTAAAGAATCCATAGTTGCTGGTTTTACATCAGATTTTTCAGACCAGCAACATAAACCCTTGCTTTTTCAAGCTTTTTCATCCAGAAGATCAAACTTTTCAAGAAGAAGACCAAGGCATTCCATTTTTCAATCATCTGGGTCTTTTCTCTTCAATCTTCTGAAGGAAATTTTCAAGAACTTCATCAAGTTGCAGCAGTGCTTTTATTTTTGCATGTCAGGGAAAACCTCAGTGCTTTCAAATTTCAACCATGGGTCCTTTCCAATAGTCTTTGAAGAAAACCCATATCACAGCTTTTTTCAAGAAAATTTCAAAACCTAGGGTTGGCTGCTTTTTCGATCAAACGTCAGTGTTTTTCATATCTGATCAACTGGGTCCATTTCTAATTGTATTCTGAACAAAACCCAGGTGCCAGCGTTTTCGGTGAAAAATTGAAGAAATTAGGGTTTGCTGCTTTTTAAGTCAAAATTCAAGATTTTCAAAAACGGACGATCTGGGTTGTCTTGCAACGAAATTCTGAGCAAAACCCATATCTCAGAAAAAATTCCAAAAATTTGTCCGTTTGAAGGCTAAAAAAAATCAGCGTTCTAAAAATAGAAAGTTGCTCAAGACTTGTCTGAACATAGGCGAGTTTACAGTCATTCTTCAAGGTTTTCAATATGGAGTACACTCCCCTCGAGTTCAAGACTAAATCAGCACTATGTCAAAACTTCATCATCTCAGCTGAAGAACGAGAGAAGGTGTGATATGAGAAAGAGGAAAGGTATCGGAAAAGAGTGTTGCAATACTCTTCTGTTGGGAATCAAGCGAAGTGTTAGAAGCATAAAGTTACAGAGCCGCCAAGTTATCAATTAGCAAATCATCTTTTTGGGCAGCGATGTTTTGCAAGAATAGAACTCATAAAACAGTTGAAGAAGTGAAAGATTCTCTAAGGGTGAAGAGATCTTAAAGAATCAGAAAATTGCCTTAGTTGGCATAGATGCACCGAACCGGGACACAATTTCCAATTTTCTAGCAGATGAGATCGAGTTTTAAAGCAGCTTTCTTCTAGAAGCTTTCTTTCCCGCTTTCTTTCTATTCTTGGAATAATCCTTATCCATTCTTTGAGGATAGAAAGAAGATAAGATGTAATAGTTGGCGTTTTCCGCTTTTTCTGCTTTTTAGGGTTTTATCTTTCTAGATTTAGTAATAAAGCTTGTCTGAGCAAGCCCTAGATTGTGAAAGCAAGGAGATTTTAGGGTTCCCTACTCCTCTGCTTCTCTATAAATAAGAGCCTTTGCTCATTTAGTTTTTTTTAACCATGCTAGTGATAACAAAACGCTGAGCCTATTTTGCCTTCTATTTGTTATTCAAGTGTCGTTCAATTGTGTTGTGATAAGCAAATTGTTGAGCCTCTTTAGCCAACAAGGAGTTAGTGTGATTGCTGTTTCTATTGTGTAAGAGCAAGATTGCAAGCCTCTTTAGCTGCAATTTCTTGTTCTAGGCATGTTAGAGGTGAGCTTTGTTCCAGAAGTTTGAGTAATAAAATCATGAGCCTCCTTTGCCTTGATCCAAAATCTCAGATTTCCGTTATTTGTGTTATGCTTTTATGATCTCGATTTCAGCTTACATTGAAGTGTGTAGATGTTTGTTGGAAAAGAGTTTATTGAAGCACTTTGTCAGAGAATCATCCTTGTCCATTTCTAATTTCTCTTGCTCTGCTTATTACTTGAGAAGTTAGAAACGTCTTTAGTTTAAGTTAGTCGTAGTTGAAGTTCTTAAATCAGAAAATCTCAAGCTGCGGCGTTTGTGTTTTATAAACCTTGTGCTCTAAGCTGATCAAAAAGATAGGCAACTTAGTTTTAGTTTACTTTCTTGAATACCATCAGCAAGAGGGAGCTTCCCCTCCTAATTTGAAGAGCAGTTTATCTGTGCATAGCTGTCCGTTTTCAAATCCGCATTCCAGAGGTGCGAATTTAAACGCCAACAGGTCAATTACAATATAATTATTTATTAACATGGCCGTCTACATCATTCCCCCCTACAAAGTAGTCGTCTTCCAGACGACTGAAAACAAAAAATGCCAACTCCTCGTAGTTTTCCTGTAATTGATTTTATCCTCTGTGCTGAAAGTCGTTGTGCATCGGCCACCTGGGTATCCTTCTCTATCAACTTCTCCTTAAGAGCTGCCACTCTTGTTTGCTCGGTTGCCAACTGCTCTTGCAACTGTACTATGATGGCTGGTTGCACTGCAAATTGGCAATTCCAATAAATCTGATGGGGGTCTGGGGGCAGCGCCCCCTGCGGGGTCGAGGGGCAGCGCCCCCAGCGGGGTCCGGGGGCAACGCCCCTGGCGCGCTCCCTGCCAAGACCAATTTAACACTTTTGAAACCACTCGAAATTGCATCGCGCACCTCATTTTCATGATTTTTCCACAGGTTCTGAATAGTGTTGACGAAGCCGAAAAATACATTATTTGCATTGTTTTTCTTAGACTTTACTTTCTCTAGGTCGATGCTTGGTACGACAATGGATGGTATGAATTCCTTTTCCCAATGTACGGACTCCTCACTACGCCGTACAGATTTCTCCTTAACACAGCGCACGACCTCCTTCCTAGCTCGTACGACCTCTGCTCTATCCAAGCGTACGACTTCTTCTGCAACTCGTACGGCCTCTTCTTTATGATAGCGTACGACTCTTCCTTCAAGTCGTACGGCTTCTCCTCTGCCAAAGCGTACGACTCTTTCTCTAGGTCGTACGACTTCTCCTCTGCTAGAGCGTATAGCTCTTTCTCCAGGTCGTACGGCTTCTTCTTCCAATTGTACAAACTCTCTTGATGATATGCGTACGGCCTTGGTATTCTTCTGTTGATGGCGTACTTGCTTCCGTATGACAACCCTTCTCTTCAAGCGTATGGCCTCCAAGTGTATGGATTTTCTTCCAAGTCGCACCGCTTGTTTATATCGTACGACCTTCTCCAAACAAGATAACCCTACGGACTTCCTTAGGCGTATGGACTCCCTCCTGTCTCCCCATCGTACGGCTTCTCTGTGTGCCCAGCGTACGGTCTTTAGTTGGATGGTTTTGCCTTCTGTAATTTCTTTCTTTCGCCTGTCTTCCTTTGCTCTTCGATTTTTCCCTTGCAATGCACCCTGAGTGGTAGACAATGTTGTACTCATCGATTTATTTTGAGTCTTCCCTCTAGGTTTAAGTCGTACACTTTTTGCCAAGTTTAATATTTTAATACTCTTTACCTCAAATTTCCTTCTTTTGATTATTTTTAATTTTTCTTTTTTCCTCTTTCCAAATTTTCTCTTCCCAAATTTCTTTATTTTTTGATTTCTTTCTTCTCTCTCTTCATCTCTTTTCTTTTTTTCTAATTTTTTAATTTTTTCATACTTTTCATTTTTTAACTCCAACACAATTTTTTCATCTCGTACCTGTTCGGACTTGTGGACTGGCATATTGTCCAGTTTTGATACTCTTTCTTTGTACTCTCCATACTCGGCCGGAAGTGCTTGGCTGGTTCTTCCCTGTTTCTCTTCTTCCTTGAGTTCCCCGATTTGTAGCATGTTACACTCTCGGTGGAACACTTCATAGTCTTCCATCTGCCAATGAAATAAGCCATTGAGCGAGCTTGTCTCGTCCTCCGAACAATTCTCGAGTTCAAGTACGCCTTCGGTGTTCGGTTCCATAGCTTTCCTTCCTTCGTCCACATCCGACTCACCTCCATCCGATTCAGATCCGGAGGAAGCCAATTCTTCACTCACGGCCTGGTTCTTCAAGTCGATGATGTACTTTCGCCCGTTGTTCTCGATCGAGAGTGTGTTCCTCTTCCAATTATGATTTGCCTTCGCCGCTATCAGCCATCCTCTCCCAAGTAGTGCATCGTACGCTTTCCTCTGTAATGGGATGACGACAAAATTTAGCAAAAACTGTTGTGTCCTGATCGTCACCTTCTATGCCATCAGCATTCCCAATGGCTTGATACCATGTTGATCAACGTCAACTAGTTGGAATGTCGGCGGCCAGAGTGTAGGCTTCGCAAGACTCTTCCATGTGTCTTCGGGTAGTACGTTGACTCCGATCCTCCGTCGACGATAGTATTTGTCAAGATATTCCCTCTGATCTCCATATGCACAACCGCTGGCATCTTCCCGATGTTCGCTGTGAGCAATACTGGCTCGATTGTTTGTTCACCGTACGGTGGCGGTTTTGGTATCAATTCTTGCCTTCGTTCCTCCAATCGCGGTTGCTTGCCATCCCCGACAACTTTTGTGATTGCTAGTCCCAACTGCGACATAGTCTGGAGAAGGTCAGTTACTTTGATCAGTATGGTGGTTTGCAGTACCTACCGTACGATGTTGGTTTCCGCCTCCGACCGCCGAGAGGTTCCTGGCTTCTCTAGAGGTACTTTGTTTTCTTTCGCCATCGCCAGTTCCACTTCAGTTTTTGCTTCCTTCATCCTTTGTTTCTCCGTACATGGATCTGGGTAAGTGGCCTTTTTTGCTTGTGGTTTGGTGATTGCTAGTACCTCTTGTTCTTCTACTTCCAGCATGTGGATACCCTTTTGCTTAGGGTATTCGTTATCTTCATGATCGCCTGGTCCACACCACTTATACAATCTCCCTCCCGAACCTTGACCGTTCTGGCAGTACTTGGCGAAGTGGCCCCATTCATTGCACTTCCTGCATTGGATCATGGGCCTTCCTTTTGCATCGTATTGTATCATGTTTCTCGGACTTCTATTGCTCCGATAACCTCTAGGGGATGCATTGCTATTGTACTGGGGCTTTGGTGGTGTGTTTGGCGGTGTCGACGGTTCTCCCTGTGCGAAGAGTACTTGTGCACTTCTGGCTTTTAAGTTGTATGGGCATTCGTTGACGGAATGTCCCATCACTTGGCAGATATCGCAGAATAAATTCTTGGGACAGTTTGCCTTCGTGTGACCTTCCCCATTGTAGTTCGTACACCACAATTCTCTGGCTTCTCTCGTACTCTCCTTGTCGGCCTTCAATTCTTTCATCATTCGCATCATATATTTCCTGAGTGCTTGTACAGTCTTGGATTCACCGTCGCTGTCGTCCGTACTCTCCTCGTTGTCTGTCTTCTTTTTCCCTCGGGAGGATGTTTTATTTTCACTTTCTATGTCCATTGCTCGATTGTATGCTTCAACGTACGACGAAGGAGGTACGACTTTCATTTTCTTTCTTAATGATGGAAGCAAGCCCTCGATGAACCATCTTTTCTTCAACCCGTCAGCCGACTATGCCTCCAATTTCCCCAGCAAGTCTTTGAGTCTTCGGTTATAGGTCCGCACACTCTCGTTCTTTCCTTGCTTGGTATTGTATATCTCCGCAACAATCTCGCTGTCATCTCGAAGAAGTTTGAACTCCTCCTGGAAAGCCTTCTTCAATAACCTCCATGTAGCTTTTTGTGCTTGATCCAATTCAGAGTACCAATCAATGGCACTATCTCTGAGTGTCGCTGGAAATGCTTTCAGCCACTGGTCGGGATCATCCTGTCCGCTGGCTATCTAGATAGTCTCACATGTCTTGCAATGCCATATGGGATCTTCAGACCCATTCCCCATGAACTTCGGCAGCTTTTGCTGGTCTGGATGAGCCATCTTTCCCCGTTGTCCTCCTTGTGTGTTGGACCCGATTAGATTGGTGGTTGCCTCGCTACATCCCTGTGCGTCACTTGCACTCTTGGCCATGTACGAGTCACTCCCACGTCCTCCGTCAGCGTCCTCAACACCGTGAGTCTTGTTGACGTGGTTTTTGAGACCGTACCAACACAGAATAAAGTCTCCCAACGGACGCTCTATCCTCTCTTGAACAAAGTATTCAGCATGCTAAGATTGCGAGTAAGATCATGCTTTCAACTCCAAGGTTCCTTAAGTGCGAATAGGCTCAGTTTGGTTTGATGTGATATTGCTGGTATGTCAAGGGGACTTACACAATTGTTCGACGGCTAACAACAAACAGAGACTAAGGGCTTTCGTGTGATTCAAATGATTTGGCAGGTGAGCGCAAGTTTCCTAATTCTAACCGGAAATGTGCGGAAAGTAAAAGGGGGTTTAGGGCCTAAGAAACTAACATTCTATTCTAAATGCAGGATATGTGGAGCTTCGTTTCAATAGACTTCAACCGGATTTCACCTAGCCTCCGTCGGACAGCCTCAGCAAAATCGGTGCAATCTTCAAGGGAAATAGCGAAAGATGTTCAAGTTATGACTTAACATGCATACACCATCACAACGACGCATATAAGCATATAAATCACAACCGAAGTTAAACACAAAATAATGTCCAGTTGACCACACAAGGCGAACTTATCATCAACAAGCCGCTAGTGGTATGGAGTAAAGCGAAGCTATCTCAATGAAACACCACACATCAAAGTAAGCTACTTGCATGAATTTAAACTACTTGGATACGAAAGGAAGAAGAAACCTTGCTAGCATTTCATGACAAGACGAATTTCATCATCAATGAAAAGATCTATTATCATAAAATGTGTTACACAACAATCTCTTCAAAAGTTTTCAAAGGGAAAACTTTCTCTCTTCTCCAAATTATGCAAAAATGCTCTACAATGCTACACTATCTAATTCTAATGCTAATACTCTCTCAATGTCTACTGTCTACTATCTAATCTATGATACAAATGAGGGGGACTCCCCCTTTATATAGCTAGCCAAGTCACAAAAGACGGCTAGGGTTACAATCAATAGAGTGGCCAGAATCGTGCCACCTCAGCCCTAAATAATATTGCCCTAAAAACCGCCACAGAGGAGAGTGGGGTAATAAATGCGCCATAATGTCCACCATCATCCTTCTAGAAGATTCCATTTGTAGACGTGTTCACACTGTTCTCGATTCTTCTTTCTTGGCATTGTCCTTTGATTTCTTCCACTTGAGGGTCTTCATCTTCGTCACTTTGAATTATACTAAGTCCCAACACTTAGTCATTTTCTTGCAACTTTTTCTCCTTCGAGATTGAGACTCATCTTCATCGTGCTTCCACTTCAAGTCATCGACGCTTGGCCTCGACGTTTCTCCTGCAAAACAAGCGAGGAGAAGAGGATTAGAACATTTCATAATATAAATGCACCTCACTTACCAAGATTTTCACGTTCCACCTCCCCAGTGTTCGTCGCCTTCGCGTTCAGATTCTTCATGCCTTAGCCAATTTTTCAACCCGTCTTCTTCAAGGGCGTATCATCCTTTTGACGGTATCAACTTCAACTGCATCTTCAAGGAATCCATTTCACCTGCTGGAGCTCTGGTAACCTCAATTTTGTTCATTTTTGGCTCAAGAAAACTATCTTCACGAAGGATTCGAGCAAATTCACCTAGGCAGTTTCTTTCAAGTTCATCGTCTGGAGAATTTCACCTTGAAATCACATTTTCTTCATTTTTTTGCCTTAGAAAATTTTCAACTTTCCCTTAGGAAATACATCAACCTGGTGCCTACTTAAAATCTTCATCCCAAAATTCTCGACAAGCTGTGGAAGACCTTAAAATCAACTCCTCATTGATAATCTTCGATACCCAGAAGAAAATTTTCTCCAGAACGCACTGAACCCATGGGTGCCCAACGAACGGGTTCATTTAATTTTCTTGAATTTTGAACCTTAGAAAATTATTCTTTCATCAAATTTATTCTCGTTCTTCGATCCCCTCTGAGAACTTTGCTCTGACTTGGAAAATTTTATCAATCCTGTGGAGCTGGCATTCACTGACTTTACCACCGGCAACTTTGTTCACGCTTCAAGAAAATTCTATCACTTCTCCAGACTTAGGCATTTTTCTAAGGGAGAAAATATTTTGTGCCTTAGAAATTTTTGAAATCATCTCTTTGGAAAATTTTGCCGTAAAAATTTTGTATCCAGCTCGATCCATTTTGCCTGTGAAAATATCAACTTTACTTAGAAAAATTTTTGTTCATGGAGGTGCCTGGCACATTTTTATTTTCTAGCCACCACTTCGTATTTAACTTCACACTTGAAAAATATTTTTGGAGCTCCAATGCCTTAGAGGAAATTTTGTCACCTTGCAACTTCAACGCCTTAGCAATATTTGCCAACAACTTGTATTTCACCACGCTTAGCATATTAAACCTCTCCTCTTAGGAAATTCTCCAACACTTTTCAATTTTAGGCGCCTAGCATTTTATCTTCACACTTCACACGCCTTAAAACTTTTCCAACATCCACCACCTTGGCATTTTCAACGCCAAGCATATTAGCACTATCATCTTGTACTTGGCGCATTTAGAAGAGGATATTTAAAATTCACGCCTAGCATACTTATCAACCTCACCCCACTCAACAATTTTATTTCACCACCCTTATGCAGCCTGGGCGCATTTTGGGGTGAGAGGAGGATAAAAAAAAAATCTGCAACGCCACCTCCATTGGAATATTCCCCTTTCGTTTTTGTCTTTACTTGCCCTTATTTGGGCGCATTTCTTAGGTGGGGAAGGATGAGATAAGTTGACCTTGTTGACTCCTTTGTCCTTTGGCGCATTCTGATGTAGGTGGAGGATGGAGCATTTATAACGCATAGACTAGTGACTCCTCACCTTCCAGCTTTTGTCCTCACATGGCAGCTTTTGGGCGCATTTTGCCCATGTAGGAGGATAAACTTTGTTGACCCTTTGACCTTCTTGCTTGCTGGGCGCATTTTGGAGGATGAGAAGGATGACTTTTCAGCTTCCTAGATTTTGTCTTCATATGGCATGCTTTGGGCGCATTTCAGCCTAGCTGGTGGATGAAATATGTTTGACTCTTTTGACCTTTCTCTCCCTTGGGCGCATTTTGAGGGTGGTGGAGGACGAGTTCTTGCCTTAGAAACTTTTTCAAAATCAATCCTCAAGGTGGGCGCATTTCCCTAGGCCTGCAGGATGAACTTCAGACTTAGAAAATTTTTAGCAACTTGCCTTCAAGGTGGGCGCATTTAGAGGGGTGAGGAGGATAAGTTTAAGACTTAGAAAAATTTCCAGCTCTCATGCTTCAAGTTGGGCGCATTTCGACCTGGCTACTGGATAAAAATCATTGACTTCTCTTTGACTTTTGTACCTTGGGCGCATTTTGCCCCCTGAGCAGGATGAACGCCATACTTTGAAATTTTATGCCTCTTCATCAATCTGGGCGCATTTTGCCAGGCCTGCTGGACGAAACTCCAGACTTAGACAGATTTTCATCATCCTTCGCCAGTATCGTGCCCTGCTATTTATAGTAAGTCTTCTCAATTTTGCACTTCTGAAGCTCAGATCAACTTGAAATTTCAAACATAGCTTCTTCATAACCCTATCAACCCGTCGACACTGCCACTTTTAGTCACCCTGCTATTTTTAGCCTGTTTCTGAAGGTGGCTTACTATAAATAGTAAGCTCATGTTTCTGATAGCTCCCAAGCTCTGATCGAGTTGAAATTTGAATGAGGCGATCCTCACCACGTGACTGGTGACGACGCATGATTTACTATTTTTATGTTTCCAAATTGACTTACTATAAATAGTAAGTGTTCGTTTGACCTGAAATTTCACCAGATAGCCCAAGAATGTTGATCGCAGTGGTTTACACCGGATTTTGAAGATTTTGACTTTTGATGCTATATTTTAGGCTCAAGCCGAAACCCTAATTTGCATTGCATGCATCAAAAGATCTCGCTTTTCGTGGCATTTCATGAATCAATCTGGTGGCGCCCAGACACACGCTAAAATAAAGTTCCAAGAGAATTTGTGTCACACCATCGGCTTCAAAACCCATCGAATCACGACATGCAAAGAAAAGCTCGACATGCAAACCCTAAAATAGCCTCTAAGGTCAATCCTCGAAGTGGTCATCTCGACTTGCATGTTACATCATCGCTGGTCTCGAAAACCTGAAGGAATATCCGACATGCAAAGAAAATCTCTGCATCTGGACCCTGAAATTAGCCCTGGAAGCCAGACTGCTAAAAATAGTAAGTTATCCGTTTTTCGCTCAAATTTGGCATGCAAGCAGTCTGATGTGCTCTGAATGCCGTGTGACTGTCGAAATCTTTAAAATGCTGACAAACTGCATGGAATTTCACACTTACTAAAAATAGTAAGTACCTTGGAATTTGATGAAACTTGGCTGGAAGCCTGCTGACAACAATGTTAAGTTCAATTTTCAATTTACTCACTTTACTTGACCTTGAATTGACCAGGAACGACGAAACCCTAATTTTAGACTTGGCCAAATTCATGTTGAAGCTTGCAGATGGGAGTGTCCCCAGGAAGCAGACCATAGAAAAAAGACAGACGGAGAGAGAGAGACACACAAAAACCAAAGCCAAAATGACCAGAATGGAGCAAAAATTAGGGGTCCCCATCTGAATGGGGCGATGTGTGAAAAGGTCACAACAAGTCTCCTGGGGTTCCCTCTGGTGCTCTCTCTGCCTTGGGGTATGGAGCTCTGATCTTCCACTTGTTAGTCGTTCGTCGTCGTCCGAGAGGAACAACTCTCGAAATCGTCTGATGCTATTGCTCAATTCATCTTTGTTCTCATAGGGATCATATCTTCCTACGTACAGAGTGCCGAGGGGATCTCCGTCCCTTCCTTCTATCAAACTTTGGTGCGCTCGTCCAATGGATGTGTCTATTCTTATCAGGTTTTCATATGTTCTTTTAATGCTTTGATTTATTTCAATTAAATCCTCATCCAATTCTTGACCGGCTTGCTTCAGTCTTCTTCGCCGGTTTTCTTGTTCTTGCAGCCTGAGTGATCGTCGAACCTTTTCTTCCTGAGTCTCGTGCCCGTCAGGTACTCGATTCTTGTCTTTGTTCGGCCATACGGGCATTTAAAATATGTTTTAGGCGATCATTGCTGGCTACTGGATGTACGTCTCCGGCTCGTGTCTTGTTCTTCTTCTTCTTGTTTAGTTCGTTCTTCGTAGCGTTGTAGTATTTGCTGCCTCCAGCGTTCTCGATCTTCTTCTTCTCAGAGGTCTTGCAGAATAATGGAATGACGGGCCAGCAATCTGGGCATACAATTCAAGAGGTGATTCACCTCGTCGTTCACTTCCAGTCTATCCCAGATAACTTCCTCAGGGATCTCCCGTATGTGGGATTCCCTACAAACGTGATCTCGCAACAATATCTTCCACAGATTGACAAGATCTTCCGTCAATAGGTCTTCCCGTTCCTCATTAGCATTTACAGGTTCTTCCACCGGTTGACCCATTACGCTGCCATGACGAGTGATGCCCTAGTCCGCTTAGGCAACGGCGCCAAATGTTTACTCCACTAATGGTAATTCAATATACTATAGAAGTAAACTAGAAAGATAATATCATTGAGTATGTAAAAGCAGTCACAAAACAGAACAGATGTATATGAAGCATTGCAGTCTTTATTCATGTACTTGCAGTATTACATTATCATATCAACATACCCCCCCGACTATGAACCAACAGCAACATAAATAGTTAACCGGCGTCGGTTGAGAGCACCAACCGTCGGCAACTGACAAGTACCAACTAATCCCGAGGACTAAATCCCAGACAAAACATTATTTATTTAAACTATTATTATCTATTCCCAGTACGACCAACTACAACATTTATTTAATTAGTATGGTCGATTACAATATAATTATTTATTAACATGGCCGTCTACACTTGGTATCAAACTAGAGTCTAGAGATGAAAGCTACAGCCATAGGCAATTTAGCAAACACTTGCTATGCAATTTAAATGTTGACTTTCAACTAGAGACATTAAGACAAACAGTTGTCTTACAAACTGAAATGTATACTACAGCCAAGTGCATAAAGGAAAATAATGATATGCAGCCTTAACTCCTTCTTATTGCCCTTAATAGCTGATTACAAATGCTAATATAAGGCCAAGACTCTTGGCAATACAAACTTATCAATGATTTACAAAATCTGAGTATGTAAATGCAAGTGCAACTACAGAGATTCAATAGTCTGATTACAATGCAATGAATGGTAAGAACCTGTAGAATGAACGCCTCCAATGCTGTAGAAGAATGTGCATCCTTTAAACTATGAATGTGATCTTCCTAGGAACAAAATCGATCTCCCTAAGTGCCAATCTGATTTTTGATGCTCACCTGGAAGTGATAGCTGCCAACATTAAAATATTCGATTCTCTTCCCACAAGATGAATTTGCCTCTACTGAAGCAGCGCTCTTCTTCCTTGCTATTCAGCAATGCTTCTGGAATTTAATCAGATTTTTATCTGCCATCTTCAACCAAAATCGCCCTATAGAGCGGTGCCGCCCCTGTTTGTATGAGAGCTGGTAGATTAGAATATTTTCTGCCCTTAAACAACTCTCAACAGCAACGAACATGAACTTCTTGTTCTCAAGAATGAGGAATCTCCTTTCACAAACAAATTGCAGTGAATATTTGACAGTATGTCAAGTTCGTAGTTCCCCTAGTGAAAATTGTGATGACTGCAAAACTGAATCATCATATATATATGATGTTGTAAAATGCTAGTCGCCTTAGATCAAGCGTGAATCAATGAAGACTCAATACCAAAATGTCTCCAATCAAATCCTTCAATCGAACTAAGAAAAATTGGCCTTAGGCCACAAATTTTGTGCAAATGAGAAGTCTGAAGTAATCTCTCCCATAGCTGCAATAATTCAGGTGATATTTCACACCCTCAAAATTGCTATCAATAGGAAGTTTTCGTTTCCTATGATAATTAACAATCTGCAGAAACCCTAGGCTCCACAAGATGAAATGACAAACATCAACATCAACATCAAATCTGGATGATAGGAAATGAGCCCTCAATGTCTATTTATTCTTTTTCTTCAAAAGGTCGGCCTCCTTCTAGAACTTTCCCAAGTCAGCTTCTAGAAGGAATATTATAATATTATTTTATTATTTTATTATTGCACTTTATAATAATACAAAATATTAATCAACTCCTAAAGTGCAATATAACATTATAATATAAAATAAAAGTTTCTATAAATAGAAATATCCATGATGATACTAGGAAAACCTTCATGAAGTCACGAAATGAGCTAACCAATCAACTGGGTATCTGCCAAACGACCCTCTGATCAAGTCCCATTAGCCTACGAGGATCAGGAATAGGCTAATTCCTCCAAACTCCCATGCTCATGAAAAAGGGGACATTACAAAATATCAATCACTTTGTAGGTTTTAATCTAAAGATTGACTTTTTCAAAGGTAAAGAACTAACTTAATACTCAACCAAATAAATTCTAGATACAAATATCAAAAGCAACCGCAAGTAATATTCCAAATTCACACTGTAATGGCCCATTTAAAACGATAATTGCGCCTTGAGAAGTTTCCTCCTTATTGATCGGTTACATCTGATCAATAATGCATTATTTTATTAGGCTATCGAGCTATAAGAAGCAGATAGTTCTATTGAAATAGTCAATAGACTCCATTGCAAACTCCTCTCATTATCTGATTGCACCACATCACTATATTTAGAATTATTAGGAGTTGGGCAACTCTTATTATTGGTTGATATCCTTCGATACACAAGACATTAAATATTATTCTACTTGTTGTAAGATGAGTGGTAGTAAAGATGTTGAGCAAAACAAGTCATCAAGGCAAAGTAGAGTGTGTTGATGTTATAGCATCAGGATTATCCTTCACCCAAATTAAATGTTATCAATAAATAAAGTCGAAGACTACTTATTTATTTAAGGCAGATATTAATGCAAGGGGTGGACTTGCTTTATATATTATTTTAATTTATTGAGGCCGACTTAATTTAAGAGACACCTTGATTGATGAACAAGACCGACCTTTCATGAAGAGACATCATGTGATGTATTTATACAAGGTGATTATCTTCTTGATATTCTACTATTATTAATCAAGCAAGTTCGCATTTCATTAGAAGTTCGCCACCTAGAGCAGATCGTGTTATTGATTCAAGGAGTTTGATATACTTCATTTGATTATGTACTTGCATCAAGTGTGGTGCAATTATCTCTACATCAGATTGGCCTCATTGTAAAGCATCTTGTTGCTATTTCATTCAATATATAGTTGATATATTTGTGGCTGGGTTTTTGTCTCTCAAGGAGGAGGGTTTTCCCAGGATAAATTCTGTGTTCTATTGTTCATGTGCTGTTCATTGTTTTGTGTTTTCTGCTTATTCATTTCTGATTAAAATAACAACAGAGTGGATGTACGAGACGAGGACTCTAACAAAGCTATGCCATCGAAACCTCATAGATTTGGTGGGATACTGCTTTGAAGACGATATGATGCTAGTGTACGATTACATCCCACAAACATCATTTTTGGGATGAAATTTCAATGATTATTGACTGACCAACAAGACTCAAGATTATAAGGGGATTCACATATCTTCACGAGAAACATATTCATAGAACTTGCCATCGATTAAGGCCTCTTCTAGAATGCACTGAAAGATAGGAATGTGCACTTTTCCTCTTCACGTCCATGTTTATGTGTTCTTGTCACATGAACATCACATCACCTTTACGGAAAGCATTTCATAGTTACTATTAAAATCGTTGATTGATTCATCAAATGGGCAAGTATCTGTAGCCTACTTTATTTGCAGAAGTGACGTGGAGTGCAAAAGTACCACCGGGAATTGACTGATATTTCCCTATGAAATATAATCGCATCTTTGTGTATGAATGTCATGTAATGAATGTGGCGCATTAGCATATATAAACGAAAGCAAAATAGTTGAAGCTGACCGCATATCTTCCCTATTTTGATTTATCGACTTCCTCTTGGAGCCGCTATTCTGTGCCATTCGTGGGAGCTTAATAGCCATATGTAACCAGAGACAAATAAAGGTATATAATTGAAGAGATTGATCGATATTATTATATCTACCTCTCTATATTCCAGTCGCAGTATATTTTGAAGATTGTTCATACTTACTAGATACTCCTGTTGGGGCGACTAAGCGCATAGCCACTAGCTTGGTTATTAAGTTCGTGGAGTTTCCATAAGCGATGGGTTGCTATCATTAGTAAATGTGATTAGCAAACAATTAACAAAGCACCGATGATCTTTTAAGTTAGCTTTTAAAGATAACTAAATAGATTTAGATGGCAATGGTTAGCTTAAGAGGTAATTAATTAAAGGTGATGTCTTTTTGTATAGACATCCCTTCTCAAAGAGATGTATCCCTCCATCTTGACACAAAGGTATAAAAGATAACAAGTGAGAGGAGGATATGGAATAGAATTTTTAGACAAATATATATACATTTAGCATAGCAGATTGAAATGCTCATAGGAGCCTAAGATCCTCTAAATAAGGATGCATGAATAAGAAGAAGAATTCATATACAACACCCACCTACAAGTTGCATGAATATAAAGATAAAGTCAGAAACAACACTTTGATAAGAGGTCCAAACCTCTTCCATATGCAATGCATGATTCCAACTTAACATATCAGAAACAACATTATATTTACTTGGCATATTGCCATTATTGAAATAATATTTATGTCATGTTTCTTAATACATATCATAAACATATCAATATACTAGTGTTAATCAGTTGTCTTTAAATTAAAAACACCGATTCTTGGATATTTTAAGATTGAAGATATACAACTTGGTGATTTGTTATTGTTGAGAACATGTTTACATAGTCAACCCTTAACGGCGAAAATTGTAAAACTACCCAATCTTGGCCTCGGGTCATTACAGTGGTATCAGAGCTAGTGAACCTGCCGACCTTTGGGTAAATGTCGAAAAACTTGATTAATCATGACAATAGAAGATTACTCTATGAAGCAGGTAACAAGCACAATACTGAATAACAATGAATTGATGATGTTTGGAACACACTTAAAGTGGTGGAAGAACGTTTATCTGAAATGTTAGATACCAAACCATTGGCAAAAAGAAAAGGAAATACGGGAAAGTGAAATACCAATCATGGTATTGATGATAGAGCACCAAATGCAAGTGGTGAGTGTCATGTCCCCTTCCAGTTGACATCTCTCAGTGAGCAGGATTAGCCTATTATGTGACTCTTGTAGGCTGATAGAGTGGATAGAGGGTCTGATTGAGGCTTGGTTTGGTTCCTGTTGACAGAATCATACAGTTTGGCTTTCATTCGGGGTCGTTCGGACATCATTTGCTTGACTTGCTATTTTTAGTAAGTTAAGTCACTCAGCGGAGCACCCCTGCTATTTTTAGCAGTATGGTCTGATCGTGAGCAAATTCAATCACTTATTCTCCAGCTTCAGATGGTTCGTTAATCGGACGTATTTTGAGGAAGATATTAATATTTAATGGTCAGATTAAATAGTAATTATTTTGAAGCTTATATTATAAAGTTATAATATTATTTAATATTATAACTTAAGTGGTTTCTAAAGGGGTCGACCAACATTGAAGAGGGGCCACTTTTCAATTATATTTTATAATTAAAAGTGCGTCGAGACTATGGAAAAATTAAAAGTTAAAATTCAACTTTTATTTAAATGATGCCTTTTGAGGAAAAAGTCAACCCTCTTGAGAATATAAGGAATTTTCATTGTGAAGAGCTCATTATGTTTTGAAATCGAATTTTGATCAAGTATTCTTCCAGAGAATGAAGCCAAGGGTTTCAGTTGTTTTCAGGGATTGGAGAACGAGCCATCTTCAGTGTTGCAGTTCAGAGGTTGTGAAATATCAGCTGATTTATTGCTTACAGAGAGGTAGCTTCATTCAGAGGTTATCACAGTACTTCAACAGAGATAGCATCTACAGGGTTTATGGTTGGTATTCATCCGGAAAGGGGTTCTCATCTTAAGACGCCCATTTTCCAAGATCCAGACACATTGAATAAGGGTCGTACAGATTTCTTTTGGCTGTTGCTGAGCCGTACTTCTTGGTTGCTGGGCCGTACCATCTGACACAGGGCCGTACCAACCTCCTAGGGAAAATCGCCTTTTCTTTGGTAGTGTGACTTCATCAAAAGGGACGCCTTACCTTCTAGAACCTTCTGAAGTCTTCTGGCGTAGGGAGAAATGGATGTTTGGGTCAAGCCGTACAACTGATCACTTCCAGGCGGCTGCAAATCAGGTTTTCAAATAAAACAAATCAGCTCTGTTTTCTATTTGCATGTTAGGGTTTTAGTTTGTAAACTCTGGGAAAGCATAAACAAAATATTTGCTATCAATCTGAGATCCAAATTTGTCCGTTTTCAGCTTGTAATATTCATTTATTATTTTTGAAGCAATTTCTTTAAAAATCGCATTTACCTCTTTATGCAAAAAACACAAAAAAACCAAAAACGATCAAAAACAAGAAAAAATCAAACAAAGTCAGAAGTTAGTGAGAACAGGGGTTTCTACAGTGAGGTGATAAATATAACACCCTTGGCAATAAAAGATGAATTCTTCGGAAGAAAAAACCATCTTGTGGGTAAAGATAATAATGAATGTTTTGAGAAAGAATTCTATTGCGCTAGGGATGAGATTGAAGAACCTAGGAAGAAGAACCAAAAACTTGAGCTACTACTTCAAGAGTCAAATAAATTTAATGTAGAGTTAAAACAAGGCCTTGAAGAATGTGAGAAGATAATTGTTGATCTAAACATAAAGTTTCAAGAAGAATGTAGCTCAAAGGCTAAAGTACAAGAAGAATTCGAAAAGGTGACCATTGATTTAAAAGATCTAATAAAGGAAGCAGAGCAAACAATCATCAATTTAAAAATTCAAATTGAAGAAGAGAAAAGAATTCACGAGGAGGTAAAAGTCTAATTGAAAGCAAAGGAAGAGAGTTGTGAAAGGTTAGAATGTGAAATTGTTTCTGTGAGGAAAGAATTGGAGAAGACAACTATCGAGTTGAACACAAGTCTCAAGTTTGAAAAAAGCACCAAAATCCTAGATGACATCATTAATGGGCAAAGGTCATGATCAAATAAAACAAGACCTAGCCGTAAAGGAAATCAAACATTGAAGGGAGATTTTAAAGGAACTCCTAAGAAGACAAATGAGGGAAAGATAAAAAGCCTTGAAGAGACTTTTAAAAGCCTCAAAGAGACTTTTAAAAACCCTATTAAAAATGAAGGTAACAAGGAGACAAAGACTCCTAAAGTTGACAAGGACAATTTCAAGAAGCCCTTTCCCTTGAGCGAGTTCATTCATATAGGTTCAAGAGTACCTTTAATGGCTATTGCAACCCATGTAATCATTTTGGAGTCACTATGGTAATGATCATAAGCTGGTTTCAAGACACCACTAGTATTTCCTTCATCTTGCTCTATCTTCTTCAAAAGTGGCTTCAATTTCTCTCATTGATTAAACAATTCCTTGATCAACATATTAGCAATAGGAGAAACCTTTTCTTCACGTTCATATGCGTCCAAGAGGAGAGATTGGACATTTGGTGGAATTTTATGAGCCTCTTTAATAGTGAGAACAAGAATTTTCTTTACAGCTGCAACAACATTCTCTTCTTGTTCGCTCCAAGTGGATATGAAGAGGTAGTGAAACAAGTGATAAATCTGATCTTGCATTTCCAAATGTAATAGCAAGTTACTTGTCTTGAGATTTGAAAATGTCTTTAAGATGGCAGCTCTTCTGGGAAATTGACTGCTACCGGTTTCATCAAGATCTTGGAAACTTTCTACAATCCTATGAAAAATCTTCTTCATAGTTTCATCACCATAAGGCATCAAAGGTGCTAGAATCCTCATAACTTCACTAAAGCATCAAGTAACCAACAAATTGATTTCTTCATCTGGATGCCCTGTCCAATAAGGATGAATCAAAGAGGTTATTGTAGGAGATAATGCCTTATTCAACAAGTTAGTAGGTGATCATTGGACTTGGCTTAAGCAATGTTCTAGCTCTGATAATATAGTCACTTCTTCACCTCTTGTCTGACATTCTTCATTGAGTCTTGTACCGGCAATGGAAAGTGACCTTGCCAAACTTCTTTCTTCTTTAGAAGCCATAATCAAATATGACTTCTCATGGTTTCTGAACAGAAAATGCAACATCTTCGAAACTTTTGAAAGCTGAAATTGAATTCAATTCTGACTTCTGGTGTAGAATCTGATTTGTCTGTCACTCATCTGACAACCGAGCTCTGTCTTTTCACAGGATTGCAAGATCTTCGCTCTGATACCACTGAGGTATCCTCCTTACAATTTTTTCAATTTTTCATCAACAATTTCACTAGTCAGCATTAGCAAAACCAAAACCAGCATTGAAATGTAACCCTACGCCAAGAATGTACACCAAGATCCCAATGACGAGCGAGGTGTGAGCATATGGTGCTGGGGATCGTTAGCTTGTAAACTGAAATGCCGGAAATACAAATTATGCAACTTGATCACTTATTCAGCAAGAGTAGATTGACGGCTCAGCCAATCAACATGATGAAGAATGCAAGTACATGAAAAGTAAAGACGGTGAGGCCTATCTCTTCCACCAAACGGTGGGAATGAAAGAGCTTATGCAAGAAAGAGTAAATAGAGTGGTGAGGCCTGCTCTCTTCCATTAAAAGTGGGAATACAATTGTGATTTGCAAAAAAGTAAGAGAGTTGATCAGTACTATTGATTCAGCGTTACAATGGAAGTGTAATCTGCAAGTAGCCAAGTATTATTGCTGTCCAAGTAGCTGCAAATGATATAAAATGTTTTCCAAACTTAAAGAGACAACCATGAAAAATGAGCCCAAAAACTCCAACTACTACAATTTGCTATAACAGACCAGCAAACTGAAAATGCAAACCAGCAAGCTATGCTCCCAAAGAAATGCTCATAACTTCATGAGATCCCCTCCAAATGACATGAAACTGAATGCAGTTGAAACCTAGGAGGAGGGCACCCAAGATAGAATCAAAAAACAAATGCAAACACCCCTAAATATTTTATACACGCAAATCAAGGCACCAACAGGCAAAAGTATAGCTTTCAAGAGGGGCGACCAGCAATAACAAATCTATTTGTTATTAATAAATTCTGAAACTCAGCAAAGTGGGATGCCTAGGGAATAGAATATGAATGAGCAACTACCCAAAAGCCAAGAAAAATCACACCAAGACTTGTATTCAAAAATCTCCTTCAGCACTACAAAAACCAGCAACCACAAAATTGATAAAAGCATCAATAATTCCAACTATAAAGCTCAATCTGCATTCTCTGAGTAAGAAGTAGTCTCATTTCAGCTAGGTGTTATCTTTCAAACACGAAACCGAATACTTGCTAGGAGGTATGCATTCCTCAAAGCCCAAGCCTGAAACAATTTCAGCAGCATATCGATATAACAAGCAATGGATGATCAAATGAAGAGCCCAACACTCTTATTTATAGCCTTTTTTTACCTCAATTTCAAAATCACTTTTCCCTCCAAAAGGGACGCCCAAATGAAACTCACATTCACCTTTCATTTTACTGCATTTGAATTTCATGTTGACTCCATGACCAAGTCGTCCCAAGCAAGAGAGGAGAATTACTTTATAAAAAGTAAATATATCTTAAAGTAGGCGTCCAATTCTCCTTAAGTGAAAAACCTTATAAAAATGCAATTATATTTTCCAAGCTAGGTGTCCAAGCAATTAAGTGAAATACATTTTAATTTGACTTAAATATTTCTCCAAAGTCGTCCTCCATGCCTTAGCCAAATATTTCAGTTAAAATGTTATTTCATCAAATATCAACTTGCCAAAATAATCACCTGAAATGCTGGAGACCAAATTGAATAAACTGACTTGCCAGAAATAGCCATTGCACTGAACTGCTGCTAAAAATAGCACTGTCAAAAATAACACTTACTAAAAATAGCATATTGCTAAAAATAGTAAGCTATTCCAAACTCATTTTGACCACAAATCGGGAAGCCATCATGACTTACTAAAAATAGTAAGTCTGGAAAATTCCTCTGTTTTAGTTGCATGTCACATCACCGCGAAGCTATTTGAAAACCCAAAAGGAATCTAGAATCCAAATTGCAAAACACCAACATGCAAGCCTCCAAACTGCCAAAGAATCCACCAGAAATGCATGTCAGTATCGTGTCATGCATGTTACCTCATCTTGAAGTTCTCCAAAAACCTAGAAAGCTCCAATAGGCATGCATCAAAAACTCTCGCATGCAAGCCCTTCAAAACCTTCTATAAAAGTGGAAACCCTGATTTCCATTTTTGCTTAGCCTACGAGTTTGCGGAAATAGGCTAAATCCAAATGAAGAGCGTAGGGCTAAATTGGGGACATTACAAACTTCTGAACTTTTTGGAAAATATTCTAAGTCAAACTCCTCTTGAAAACTATTGAGCTCATCAAGTACTTGCTTGATTTCTTCAGCACTTTGTTCATTCTCTTGCTCCCTATAACATTTGAAATTAGCAATTTGATCTTCTGCCTCCTTTAGTGCCATCTGAGTGTCTTCTAACATACCCTTTGTTGATTCAATCTCAAGGGTAAGCTCATCAACCTTCCTCTCTTTTTCTTTGAAGGCACCAATGGTCTTCTTTGCAATTTCAAAGGCATAATCTCGATCTCTAATCAAGTGTATATATTCTGATTTCATTGTCTCCAAAGAGTCTTTGAGAAGTTGGAGATTAGGGAGAGTGACTCCATCCCTAACTCCTTTCCATCTCTCATCCACTCGAGCCTTCCAATAGAGTTCTTCAATCAAACTGTGTGTGCGGTCAAATCTAGATAGAGCTTGTACTTCATTTTTAACAGACACCATGAATTGACTTTCCCACTCATAAGTATGCAAAGATGGTGAATTGCTGATAGGTTCCATGTAAAAGTCAGAACTTCCATTCTTGTCATCAATGACTCCTTGGCTGCCCCTATACTCTTGTCCCTCATCACCCACTTGATAACATTGCTCAACATCAGGATGAGAATCAAACTCAACAAGTTCTCTAAACGTTTGTTTATAATCAGCTCCATGCGTTATTAAATTAGATTTTTGCTCAAGAACACCATTAAACTCTTCATTATCAAGGGCCCCATGGTCTTCTAAACCTACTTCCTCCTCACTGTCACTTTGATCAAAGGTTAAAGCAGCCCCCAACTCAAGCAAAGAGTCACTACTAATTGCTGATATAAAGTTCTCATCAAGACCCATTCCATCATGCTCCTCTACCAGATTCATTGAGAAGTTGAACTGATGTCCTTTATGTATAAGAGTTTCCCACTCAACACCAAGATTACTATCATTGGAAAGATGAAGTTGCTCACAAATAGGTGCTGTTCTGAAAATTTCAGTAGCAACAAACTCTTCATTAGTGGTTGCAACCTTGTCAAAGAGGTCATTTTGGAGCTTTGCCTTACAAGAGTCTTCATCAAAGACATCGTCTTCTTCAACGGAAACCTCATAGCTTACATTGTCTTTTGAATTTTGAACATCATCCAGGTCAAAGGGAAATTCATCCCAAATAGGTTCCTTGTCATACTTAGGTTCCATCACACCCGGACCCAAGTGCTAAAGGGTTGATTGTTGTAATCAAAAGAAATGTGCTCATTGTACTCCTCTTGGGGTGTTGTCTCCTTGAATAAGTCACTTCCCAACTCACTAATACTGATATCAACATAAGTCTCTCTCTCCAGAGGCTTAATTTGGTAATCAAACCCAATACCACCCATGTCACCATCACTGTAATGGGGTAAAGAATCATCAATGCAAGCTATTTTGAAAACTTTATCCTTCTTGCCTTCAATGAGCCCGTCATCTATAGGTATATCACCGATCTCATCTCTATCCACCTTGGGCCTTGTGTCAACAATTTCATTGGATAGCTCTAGAGGTGCATTTAGGACTACCGTTATGTCCCTTCGCTCATGCACAATCACATCATTAGTGGTCACATGCATACCTAAGAGGTCATCTTGGTTTCTTGTCATACATTCTTCATGTGATAACTCTTGAAAAGTTGGGAAAGCATCAAGAGGAATTTATCCATCACCAAACCTTTAACATGATTAGGTGCGAACACATCCGATTCATTGTCAACCAAACCACCATTTGATTCCTTGCCAAGACAAGGTATGGATGATAAGGCAATGCTAGGTTCCCCTAGAGGAAAAACAGATGAACACATAGCTCCTTGAAGCTGGTCCATCACGGATGGTTTGTCAAATTCCATGGCGGTATCTCCCTCAAACTTCATGTGTTGCTCGCTTGTATCTTCATTACCTCTAAGACTTAGAGTCTCGTCAACCAAGCTTGTTGATTGATTTTTGTCTTCATCATGCTTTGATACCACTGAAATATCCCTCTTAGTTTTTTCCTAAATTTTTTGAGCACTGAAGTATCCCCCTTAGTTTTTTCTCGAATTTTTTCACGTGAACTTCACTTGTTAGCATTAGCCCAATGAAAGATAAGCAAACTGGAATGTAACCCTTCACTTTTTGATCACCCAGTTCCTAGAGTGGGCAAGGTGAGAGCATACAGTGTAAGGGGATCTGATTACAATATTAGAAAACTGGAAGTACAAAGCTATTGGCAGCAAGCCATCCAATAGAGAAAATGTAAATACTAGGCAGCAAGCTAGCCTCTTCCACTTTTTGGTGGGCTGTTGGAAAGTAAATGAAAACAAAGAACTTGGCGGCATAACCAACCACTTCCACTTTTAGTGGGCTATAGAAAGTAAACAAAATTCAACCAATTCTTCAGTGGGAGTGAAATACAAGGTACTAAAATAAGAAGCTGATTAGTACTACTAAATCAGTGTTACAATATATTGTTAAATTCAAAATAACATGAGAGAATCAAACAATATGAAGCCCAGGTGTTAGATGTGCATCTCTGTGACATTACAAATGATTAGGCAACATAAGAGTATGATAAAACATTGAAATATCAGGTCTGATATGAAAGAGCAGCAATCTGATATAATAGAACAGCGTGCATGAAAACCAACCAGCAATCCTTCAAATGCACGTATCTCTTCAACCACACCTCTGAATCACCTCAAACTTGTTGCAAATGGTGCTAATGAGCTAGGTGTCCAATGTCAGGTAGCAAACCCCCACCAACAAGTCTGCAAATGCCCAACACACAACCCAATGCACCCACAACCAAGGTAGTACGGCCCCGAAGAAGGGCGACCAGCAGCAAAAATCCAATTCACCTTCAAAAAATATGAAATCTCAGGGAAAGTATAATGTCCTGCCCTATTTTAAATTTGGTTTTAACTAATTCTTCTCTTCAGTTATTACGTCAAACAGTTAGTATCAGACTGCTCCAGTTTGGTTTCTATTTTGCACCCAAGTGAACTAATATTATTCAGTCCAAACACATATAAGTCCTTCTCCAACATCAAATTGCAAAGCAATGAACACTGATTTAAAGAAGAAAGTACAGTTCATACAAAAGATGCTGCAAGAGTAGTGTTCGGATATATTACATATGATTTATATGTTTTATCATCACCTTCCAGAAAAAACAGAATATTTAAAGAATATAACAAAGATTCAATTTTGACCTCTAATGCAATGTTTTCTCCTTCAATATCACAATCAAGCCACAAACAAGTCATACAAGTTCTATTTTGCACATTCCCATTGTTAAAAATTTCACTTGATATATCACTATCTTAAAGGGATTAAATACAACAAACAAATGAAAATACTTTAGTCTATATCATAATCACACTCCACTACATGCTGCTGTAAATACATTTAATTCCAGACTGTATATATACATATACGATGGAAATGAATGATTACCCGGAAATAATGAATGTCTTCAACTAGCAAATTGAGTGGTGGCAGGGATAGTGGACTGACCCAAGAAAACACAACTACAATCTTCTTTCTTTCCCAAGCTGGCATTCACCTTGCTGAATTAATTGAAATGCTTAAATATATTATTATCACTCCTTCCGATACTCTTGCATTGACCTTGGAGTAGCAAATGGGCCCACAAAGATGCAAAGGTAACACCACAAATAATTCACCTGCTGCGATTCCCTTTTGGAGATTGTTGGAGCGAGTAGAGGGTCCCACGGCCAGGTGACTACAAATATATGCTGCCACTAATCACAATCAAAGACACCCTCATAACAACAGCTGCATCCCATCGAATATTTGTGGATTCCTTTCAGTCTTGCATGGTAAATGGGTTCCATGACCTCTTCCGCACACTGCCTATGCTTGTTTAGACACCACGATAGGAGGTGCGGTATCCTTTCCTTATGATTTCCTTGACCTATTTGTATTCCACCTCCTCCCTCCAAACTAACTTGGCATGTACAATGTGCAACAAGAATAGGAAACGATATGAAATATAATCGTTTGGCTTCAAGAATGGAAACAATAGGAAAAAATGAGTGACCTTCACACTGGTTCAAAAACTCTTAATATCGGCTGCAAAAAAAAAAGTAGCAACTCTCGATTCACACAACAGCCTGCGGTTTCAAACTTCTTCATCGCAATTTAAATAGAACTCAGGCTCCATACACAACCATTTATTTGAATTTTGGCTCTCTTGAAATGATACAATGGTTCCAATAGAATCTATCATTCCATAGAATGATTTTATATGTTTATTATATTCTTAACCTTCACCATTGACTCCTACAGTGTGGCACAATCTGTATATATTTGATTCTCCAAGAAATACGTTACCTTTCTTTATCTTCCCTTTGTTTTCTTTATAACCTGAAGCTGCAACAACCTCTCCATTATCTATGACTCGGGCCCTTAGAAAATAAGTCCTTGTGCTATGAAAAGAACCCAGAATAATATCAAACTTTAGCACTAGCCATTCCGTAGAGAGAAAGGGCGGGCAACGGATTCTTGCATTCAACCACCTTCAAACCACTATAACCTTTGCCACAAATTGTTTATAATTTTCAATTTATACATACACGACTCCTTAATTCACATGGTACCGTGATTCATAGAATAAGTGAATTCCCTTTTCATATGCGACGATTCTTTTGAACATTCCAATGTGATTCGGCTTCCAATTATGAAGCTTGAAGGCGACTTCATTTATTAATCCTGCTAAGTCTAGTATCAAACACCACGACTTCATATATAGTCCAACTTCATTCCTGAGCTTCCTTCAAGAACTCATCGATTGGTATTCTAAAGCTATTGGTATCATAATTATACTAAGGTTCCACCTATATTTCCATCGTATACCTTCTTATAATGGCCCAGGGTTCCTCAACTCTGCCCATTTCCAAATTAATACAGCTTCACTTCATATAAAGAACTACTTATAAAACAACTTGAATAAGAATCAAGTAAGAATGACTCTGCAATTTATAACTTAATATCACCTGTATGCTCTCAGACGTTTTGTAGAAGATTTAAACTCTACAATTCTCAAACTCGAGCCCAACAATATAATTTCTCTATGATTAACAAATGAAGATGATATTCTGTTTCTTTCACTTAAATTTGAAAGAACCAATTAAAGCACTTGCATAATCCCTGACTTGGAATTATCAACAATCACCTAGGGAGTATCTCTCAACTTTGAAGATGATATTCCTTGTGAAGGATTTTGTCTTCACAAAGTTTTGGAAATTATCCAGCAACACACAATCTTCCTCCAAAACCAAAACCGGCATACTTGCAATAAGCCTCTTGAGAGCTTTTATTCTTCTCCTCTTGTAACTCCTCGTGTCTTCTTGAATTTTTTTCTTTTCTTTCTTTTCACCTTTTTATTTAATTCTTTTGAGAATCCAACCAAAACGTAACTTAATTAATTCAATTTACTTTTCTAAAACTTAAGTTACTTTTTGTACCATTAATTTAAGTTGTCCTTTTTAATTTAACCCCTTTTGACAACTTAAATTTATTATGTAATTTTATGTTGGCTCATAAAAATTGGGGACATTACAGAAGAGGGTGCCTAAGAGAGAGGAAAAGAATGAGCTAATGCCCACAAAATTCTAGCAACTTCTCATATCAGCGTGAACATAAACATGCTTCATCCCTTCACAAACCAACAACTATAAAACTGATAATAACACTTTGAAATGATATCAAACTGATAATCTAACTCACACCCACACTAAAACATCCAAACCCACAAGATCAAAAAACCTGAAAGTAGCCATCGCTAGTGAAGCTCAATTGCAACCTCTGAATGAAGAAGCATCCGATGTTCAGCTAGGAGTTATCTTGCAAACTAGAAACTGAAGAAAGACTAGCAGGTGTATCAACCTCAAAGCAAGAGTCTGAAATGATTTCAGCAGCACTTCGTTATAATAAAACTGGATACCAAATGAGAGGGAGAGGGACTCTATTTATAAGCTTCTACCCCCAAAAATTCAAACTCATTTTTCCCTCCAAATTGGATTCCTAAAGGAGAAGGATTAAAATAATCTTTTAATTCCATCTTTGACTTGGGCTTCAGTGCCCAACTTCATTTTGCAAATTTAACTTTATAAAAGTAAATATTTCACCAACTTGGATGTCCACATGAGAAAACACAAGTTAATAACAACTTAAGTCATATGTCTAGGCGTGGGGGCCAAAAAGCACATTAGAAATCTAATATAACTTAAGTTATTAACTTTCCATTTCTGACTCCAAGAAAGCTGGAGAAGCTTTTGTCAATATTGCACTGCCAGAAATAGAAACTAAATGTTGAACTGTTGCTGAACCATACTACCAAAAATAGCACTTACTATAAATAGCATACTGCTAAAAATAGTGACTTCAAACACCATTTGAGCACAAACTGGGCAGCTGTCGCAATTTACTAAAAATAGTAAGTCCAAAAATATCCTCTGATGGAAATGCATGTCACACCCCTCTGAAGCTCTCTGAAAACCTTGAAAGACCCAAAAAACAAACTGCCAAAGTCTTGCATGCAAACCTTGAAAACTCAGAAGGAAACCTCCTAGAAAATTGGAAACCCTAATTCTGCCTCCAACTATCCTATGGGCCTCCGAAAATAGGCTAACGGTCACTGAAAAGCATAGGGCTAAAAAAGGGGATATTACAGAATATAAGTAATCCTCAACAAAATATAGCAATGATACCTCAATAGAAAGGCCCCCAAAAGGACAGTAGAAGGTCTGATATGCTACTGCTATAGGTTTGCTGTGAAATTGCAAGTCTGAAACGAAATAAACAGCAGTCTGAAAACTCCAACCAACAAGCTACCAACAACCACAACTTCCTCAATTCGCCATAGAACCCTCCCAAAATGCTTGCAAGGTGAAGGTCTAGTCTGTGCGTCTCACAAACAAACAGAACAACAAGGTCAAAGGGCAGATTTCAGTCACCACAACCTAAGTACCAACAGCCCTAAAATGTATGACCCAGCTAGAGGGGTGACCAACTCTAGAAAATCACAAACTTCCTCAAAAATTCTGCAAACTCAGGCAAAGGAGCACCCAAGGGTTAGGAAAAGAATGGTCGAATACCTAGAAAGAGATTTCCCACATTCAAATCAGCTGAGCAAATAGGTGGTACGGCTGGGCTAGGAAAATATGGACCAGCAGCAACAAGAAGTCTGAAATCTCTCTCCAAAAAAGCTCCAACAATGCTGCAAATCATCACACACACCAAAAAGCATATCTAGAAAACATCATACAAATCTAAAATTGATGATGAAAGGAAAGCCATCACCAAATGAGCTCAACGGTAACCCTTGCAATGGAGCCACACCAACATTCAGTTAGGGAATGTCTTGCAACTTTGAAATTGAAGCCAACCTTGAGGGTTTTTCGTCCTCAAAGCCCAAGGATTCTCACACCAATTCAACAACGCTTCATTATCATAAAATTGCATAATGAAAATGAGAGCGGAGGGGTATAAATAGGAATTAGGGCTCAAATTTTCAAATTTCTTTTCCCTCCAAATGGGGCGCCCATCCCAAGAAATAGTATTTTATTTAATTTTTGCTTAAGTCTCCATTTGGGCGTCCAACTCATGTCCTGTTTTGAAAATGACTAAGCTATTCATCCTAGGTGTGGGGGTCAAAAAGTGAATTTAAGTTATATTTTTCCTTTTTCGAATTCTTTAGATGGTGGATGCAAATATTGTAAAAAATAACAGAACTCAACAATTGAAACTTCCACCACTGCCAAAACTGGAAACCCAACACTGAACTGCTGCCAAGACCACTCGCAAAAATTGCACTTAGTAGAAATAGCATATTGCTAAAAATAGTGTGTCCAAACGCCAAATTAGCCCAAATTGAGATGCAACTATGACTTACTAAAAATAGACATTGCTAAAAATAGCAATACAACTCACCAAGGATCTCAGAAAACCTAGAAAACTCTCTGGAAAACCTCTGCAATTACCCCCTGAAATGCTGACAAGAATCTTGGAATCCCCTGAAATGCCTCTGAATAGTCTATGGGACTCCTATAGGCTAACGGTCACTGAAAAGCGTAGGACTGAGAAGGGGACATTACAAAGTTCCATGCGCTTAAATAGTTTGGCACCAAAGTTTACCTAGTTGCTTACATGCATTGTTTGGGCTTCTTATCACATTCTTTGATGTCCCATAAGCTATGTTTCTTCAAATAAAGCAGGAATTGTGCTGCCAAACATGCATATTTGTAGCCTTATTTGGCTGTGGATGGTAATTTGTATTATAAGGTTATATTGCGATTTAATTTTCTATGGATAAGAGCAGAATATGAGGGCTAAATGCATGGTGCCTCAATGGGTATTTTGTACATTAACATTATTATATTCATGTTTCTGTAGAGGAAATGAAATTTTTGAACTATAGCCTATGAAATAGCTTTTTTTATTTATTAAATATTTCTGATAGTTTATAAATATAGCTCAAACAAGCATTTGAGCCAGCTAATAAAAATACTTAGCTCCTAAAGAGCAACAACTTAGAAATCACTCCTAGAAGCCAAACAGGTGAAGAGCAAGAGTTACCACTTAGAATTCCACCTTAGGTATCACTTTGGGAATTTGAACTTGGGTTTCAATCCACTTTTCAAAAAATTGCAAATGTTAATGATAAATAGAAATTTGAAATGTTTGTTATAAATGGAATAGATAAGTGTTGTGGTTTATTCTGTTGCCAGTTTGGAAATGCAAGAAAATAAGGATTGGCTTTTGAGGATTTTATATATCTAATTTAATTTGAATTTACTCCATAGAGAATTCCATCTTCCAAGATTTAGTACAATACGAGTATAAGAGTTAAAAAGAGATAAAAGCAGAATGAAAAAAAAAAATTACATTAAAAGTTGAAATCTGTAGTTCTAGAGATAAAAGCAGAATGAAAAAAGAAATTACGTTAAAAGTTGAAATCTGTAGTTCTATGTTTGAATGTTTTGGCTTCTAAAGCTACTTTTTTATTTATTTCAGGAAGTTCAGGTGAGATTTGCAGGGTTTGGAGCAGAGGAAGATGAATGGGTCAATGTAAGAAGATCTGTTCGACGTCGTTCTCTTCCATGTGAAGTTTCTGAATGCATAGCGGTTTTGCCTGGGGATCTCATACTCTGCTTTCAGGTTATGATGCTGTCATAAAGACCTAGTTCTTTTTGTAGATTTACATTTCATCTGAGCTTGTCTCGGAATTTATAAATACTAATAGTCTCAAGCACCTGTGAAATCACTGTCATGGGATTATTGCCCCAGATATTTACATTGTATCTCCCTACTTGTTCAGGAAGGAAAAACACAAGCACTTTACTATGATGCTCATGTCTTGGATGTCCAAAGAAAGCCACATGATATAAGGGGTTGTAGGTGCCGATTTTTGGTTCGATATGACCATGATCAGTCTGAGGTATATATCACATTTACTTTGAAAGGGAACATGTATGCAGAATTTAGTTGAACTTGAAATTGGCACTTTCTAGAATACATGCTCTAAAGTAGGAAATTAAATTAGTTATCTTACATGCTTTGAACTTGAGACTTGAAGTTAGCATTTGATAGATCAAAACTTTTGGTACATGCTTTGAAGTAGGAAATTAATTCAGTTTGCAAGTACAAATTCATAAGACGGTAGCGAGAATTTGTTGCTTATTAATGAACATTGGAGAAAGCATTTCATCCAATACCAAAACACTATCAGATATTGAAAATATAACCCCACGCAAATGGCAGTGGTCTTTCCATAATCTCTCAACCCTCATGCTGAACCATTTCACAGAGTTCTTATGGTAACATGTAAATTGGGGCAACATTATTATTTATGTCAGCAACTAAAACTAGAGTGTAGGTTTCTATTACTAAAGTACCATGGTATACAGAAAGATTAATTGTAACTTTTAAGATGAATAATATGCGTATCTCATTGCTTCGACTGTTAAGGATAAAACCATTCAAAGGCTGATTAGAAAATGACCATCTCATGAGGGCCACACTATAAAAAAATAAAAATAGATAGATTATCATTCATCACTACATAAGTGACATAATCATCTATAACACAACCGCATATACGAGGCATTTCCAGTGCAAGTTTCTCTCCTAAGAATAACATGCTGTAGAGTGAAGCAAAAAATGCTCTAATGCAAATTTGGACCATTGGCATTAAGGAAAGGCATGCTCCTCATCATCTACTATACACCATACAGTGATCCAAATCCTGTCTAAGGATGTTTTATTTAGGTAGTCAATATGGACGGGTGTTCTTGCTTGATTCATTTCAACACTCAAGTGAAGCTGTTCGGGAAGTGTATAAAGTAGCTGAAGTATTTGAGTCTTGTTATCTCCCATTATTTTCAATGAGAGATAACACATTTATTTGTACCCTTTTGGAGTGAAATGGCACCCTTTTTCTCCTTATTACCATTTTGATTCCGGATAATATGTGGATGATATTTGAAAACAAGGGGAATTTCTCATCTCATCATGGCTCTTAGTTCAATAAGATTAATCTTACACGTGTTGCTCAAGTGTCCCTGTTCACAATTTTTTTTCCATATTCAGAGATCTATTCATCCATCATATAAGTTTTATTTAGAAAAGGGCAGATGATTTTGTAATTGAGCTAATGTTCTTAGTTAGAGTATGACGTCATGTATCATGTGTCAAGGTAGATTAATATTTTTGTAAGGCCTTTTTAATATATTCTTGTTTGATTAATGTGTTAAACTATATGCAAATATTAGCAATCCAAACAATTAAAGGTGGGTCCAAGGTAAGTTTAATATTTGCAGCATGTCCACAAATTATTTTATTGTTGAGTTAATCCATCAAAATCTTCAAATATTATTTTACGTAGTCTTATTGATTGTTGAGTAAGTAAATGTGAGCGAAGCAGCAAATAGTGGAATGAATTGGATAATGTGGGAAGGTGGCTATCTAACTACATATACGACATCAAACAATGTATTGAAGACATGTAAATCAATAATAGTGAGTTTTTCTCTCTCTGCCCATTTGGGGGCTACATATTATTGCTCTTGTAGTATGTAGATAATAAAAATAGTTGCTTTGTAATTAATAAGTTAGTTCTTGACAACTGCTGTTAGTTGGCAGTAACCAACAGCTAGAGTTCTCAACCACTGTCGTCTATTCTATATATTTCTCATTGTACACATAGTTGGGACCACATGTATGAACTCTTGTATCTATTACAAATCTTATGAATGAATGAATGGAACAACATATATTTATGTAAACATTGTTGTAAATTATTATTATCTTTAGCTATTCCGTTTACTTAGTGATACTCATCAAGTAGGGTTAGCAAGTAAACATTTGGCATTGTTGCCTTTAAAGAACTTGGTAAAATAAAATACAAAATGGGAAACATGGTTGTATAATGGGATAGCTCGTTGATAAACTTGTGCAAGCCAATGAAGAAAGAGAAGATGAGCTTACACGAGACCTGATGAAGTTGTGGGATATTTTGTTAAAAGAACACATTTAGAGGGAAGATCTCAAGAGAGAGGTCCCTCAGAAAGCCATCTGGGACAAGCTAATCGTCAATGAGGAGGTCGATTGTCTTCTGCACAGACTACCAAGGCTCAATGCATGCCATTTCATCATCCTACAAGACCTTTGAGCTGGAAGGGACCAAGAGCAACATAGGTAAAAAATACTATAGTGGTATGAAGAAAGGAACTAATGCGTATATTTGTTTGACCCACTCAGTTTGTGTGCCAATCTTTTGCAATATCAAATTGATTGGGTGGACTACAGATGGTGTCCAAAAAATGTGACTATATGTAGGCTCCACTATAGATCTAGCTGCCCTACAATTTTTAGTATTGTTTGTTATGACTTGGACAACACTTTTAGACCCCCCACCATTTAAATGGCTTCTATGAAGATATTGGCAATAGAAATTGCATCTTTTACTTGCCCTTCACAATCGACTACCTTCAAAAACATTGCCCCTTTAGGGGACATTGCTATAACATTGATCAATGGTCTATTTTTGTGATCTTTCCATCAATCAAAAATGATGGACAAATTTGTTTCAGGCCATGTAAGATAACATAAAATCAAAATAAGCTCTATACAACAATACAACAACAATTGAAAATGATGGACACACCTGTTTCGGGCCATGTAACCTTGATTACTCTCAACGATGCCTCTACTGAAGATTTCTCCTATGCCAATAAGGTGGTTGGCACCTTTTCATACCCAGGACCATAATCAGAACTTGCATTGGAAATGGTTGTCACCATTTCCCGCCAATAAGGTGATCTAACAAGGTTGAAAGGAAGCCCATTGCCATAAATGCAACGAGCAATGCTCTAATCTGCAATCTCCCTTGCTTCATTTTTGAAGGCATTCACGAATGGGCCTCTTTTTTGTGTAATTGAAACATTATCTCCTTCAAAAGATGGTGGCATTTGCATGAAAGGATGTGGGCTGGCTGGTTGTGATAAGCCACTACGAGGCCTTTGCAAGCTTCTCTTGGCAAGAGGTGTTAGTTTTAGGATCAAATTTAACAGAAAGCAGAAAATGCAACACATAGACAAAGAACACGAAGTTTACCCTGGGAGAACCCTCCTCGAGGGAGAAAAACCCAGCTAAATACATCTCTTATATATTGAATGAATAAGAGCAGAATTCTGCTTACAAGTCAGGCCCTACACAAGGCCGAATTAATACACTGAATAATAACACCTCTCTTTTGATGCAAAGATACAAATAAATATATTTCTCCTTGAAATCAGTCTGCTGCTACAAAAAATGATTATCTGCTGCAAAAAGGCAAACTTCTTGATAGTGTGAATTGGATGAAGTGATTGTAATGTCCCAAATGGGAGAACTCTATCCTCCTTATATACCAAGCCAAGTGACCTTTCACTTAGGTCGGCTACATGAAAAAAAAAAATATTATTTAAAATATCATTTAAGATATGAAGGTTGGCCTGCCTTGTACAAGAAAATAGCTCCCGAAGCTATAAAACAACTAACACTCCCTCTTAGCTAGGGAGGTATTGTCTAGATATCTACGTCATGGAGTCTCTCAACATGACGCCCACAATGGCTACACCCATTTGTGGAAAGTTCAAAGGTTCATCATGGAGTCTCTCAACGTGATGTCATCATGGAGTCTCTCAACATGACGTCCACCATGGCTACTCCCATGTGTGGAAAGAAACACACATACAAGTGTTCATCACGGAGTCTCTCAACGTGATATCGTCATGGAGTCTCTCAACATGATGTCCACAATGGCTACTCCCATGTGTGGAAAGAAACACAAGTACAAGGGTACATCACAGAGTCTCTCAATGTGATGTCGTCATGGAGTCTCTCAACATGTCGTCTCATCTCAGTCTCAGAGATGAACCAGGGCTCGCACCTCATATTTCTCCGTCTCAGAGAAATATACACTACAAGGGCTTTAACCTCATATTTTTCCGTCTAAGAGAAATATACACTACAAGGGCTTTCACCTCATATTTCTCCGTCTCAGAGAAATATACACTACAACAGATCTTCATGATGATGTGACTCCCTTTGAAGCTCCAAGTACTTGCCTCAATCTCTTGACCTTCTCGTCCAAGGTTGCCTCTGTTGGTTTGTCAGACTCCCTTTGAATGTTATTTCCTCCTCTTCGAAGAAACTGATCATAATCTGTATAGGCTCTTCCTCTTTGAGAGATGTCTCCAGTAAAGTTATGTGCCACCAACTCAGTCCCATGGCTGCAAGCTGTGACTCCATTGACATCATGTTAGTTCATTTCTTCAGCCTGCGTGACTTCCTCACAGGATGCCTCAAGCTCTTCCTCCCTTGAATTCCTTATGCAGTCTCTCATCATCCTTTTGCTCCTCGATCCGTCCTGGAAGCATTTTAGAGAGATTACTAATAGTTCATAGAATCAAACTACCCTAAAGAGAAAGATTTAGATCAATGCTAGAAGCATACATGATTCACTATTCCCACTGTTAGTGCATGAATTAACTACATCATTATTCAAAGGTACAAATATAAAATACTTATCTCTTTATTGTGATGCTCTTTTAGTTTTATTCCCACGAATAATGGTTCAACGTCCATTCAGTTTTCTGATGTAAATAATATGACTGGAATGATGCCTGGGTGAAGTCATCTTGATCAACAAGAATAATCATAAAAATGCCTTCCAAAATTCACAGTAACTGAAGCTGCGCCTATGCAAGATGAAATCGCCCTCAAACATAAATGAAATCGCCCTCCAAGATAGTTGTAATGTGTGCATAGCAAGTCGCGTCTATAATGCCAAGGAAAACCACAAACTTCTACCAGAAAGACCGCCACCCAAGAAGAAATTCGATATGCTTCTCAAACTGAAATATTTCTCCACAGATCAACTTCTCCAATGACTCCCAAGATAATTCCTCAATGTCTTCTCATCAAAGTCGATTTTTCTTGAATTCACCAAGGTCCTTCATGATAAACTGCCCTAGATAAAGAGTTGTCTTGACTGCTTAAATCTGATTGGATCTTTACTTAAACCCGCTTTGATACCATGTTAGTTTTAGGATCAGATTTAATAGAAAGCAGAAAATGCAACACATAGACAAAGAACACGAAGTTTACCCCGGGAAAACCCTCCTTCTCGAGGGAGAAAAACCCAACTAAATATATCTCTTATATATTGAATGAACAAAGAGCAGAATTCTGCTTACAAGTTAGGCCCTACACAAGGCCGAATTAATACACTAAATAATAGCACCTCTCCTTTGATGCAAAGATACAAATAAATATGTTTCTCCTTGAAATCAGTTTGCTGCTACAAAAAATGATGATCTGCTGCAAAAAGGCGAACTTCTTGATAGTGCGAATTGGATGAAGTGATTGTAATGTCCGAAATGGGAGGACTCTATCCTCCTTATATACCAAGCCAAGTGACCTTTCACTTAGGTTGGCTACATGAAAAAAATAAAATTATTTAAAATATCATCTAAGATATGAAGGCCGACCTGCCTTGTACAAGAAAATAGCTCCTGAAGCTATAAAACACTAACAAGAGGATGTACCATAGACTTTGATTTATTACATGCCATGTCAACCTCTTGTTTTTTAATATAAGCCAATATTTGGTGTTTTGGCAACCCTTTTTTGTTTGGCTTGGGGAAAATTTTATTCCTTGTAAAGGAATAGTGCATAAAGGAGCTTTCAATTGAAAGTACGAGCTCTTATACTAATTTCCACATTGGCTACAATGCCAAATATAACCCCCACCACTGGGAATTTGTTTAATCGTTGTCGTATATTGCCAAAGAAGTGATGATGCATCATATTTGAATTGACTCTCTGCATTTGAGCCAACTGAAGCAGAACTACTAACCATTTTGTCTGAACCTAATTTTTTTTTTTAAATAAAAAAATTACAAATTAACAACTAAACTAATTTCTTTTAGAAAAAAATGGCATCATAACCCCTTATTATGCATAAAAAGTTCTTAATAAAAAGAACCATAGGAAAATAATGGGCAAAAAACGCAGGGAGATGAGAAAATGGCTACACCATTTAATACACTTACCTCATAGAAATCTATAAATACATCATATCACTCATTCATTTTCACTCA
Source organism: Sequoia sempervirens (assembly GCA_007258455.2). NCBI lineage: Eukaryota > Viridiplantae > Streptophyta > Pinopsida > Cupressales > Cupressaceae > Sequoia > Sequoia sempervirens. The sequence continues at coordinate 280,067,942 of VDFB02353493.1, read as the reverse complement.
TTGCTTATTATACTCTTGCAACTCTCATGCACTTAGAATACTCCAAATAAAACCCTCAAGCAAACTATCATTCAGTTGTGACTCTTAGCTTCCAAAAATGGTTGCACCTACCCTCGTTGACATTTCCTAGAAGCCTAAGCCTAAGTATAAGAGATTCCCATACAAGGAAATGGAGACCGACCCAACAAGAGCATTTTCAAAGGTACCTATAGATGTCATTTACATAGAAGATATCTAGAAGTATATTCATGCACCCTAGATGGAGATAGATTACACTAAGTTTGAAGTCCTAAGGCACACCTTGCTACAACCAAACACACAACACTATTTGCTCCAATACAAACATATCTCAGAGAAACGACTAGATATTTGGAAGGAGTTTCCAAACTTCACTACGCAAGAAGAATGAGTTCGGATCATAATGAGCTGATTCCATGTAATGTCCCCTTCTCATCAGTGATCTTTTCTGACACTCATTAGCCTATTCCAGAAGCCTGTAGGCTCGTTTGAGATAAATTAGGGTTTCAATGTTCAGAGGTTCTATGGCTTTTCAAGGAGTTTACTATTTTTAGTAAATTCTATTTTTGGGCAGTATGCAGTTATCAGTCTTCAAGGTCTTCATTTTCAGTTGGAGTATTTAATGCAATTCAAGTCTGGCTTCTAAAGGTTTTTATTTTGGTGAATAAAGGCATTAATGTTATAATTTGCAGTTGACCCCTTGGCCTAGGAAAATAACTTAAGTTGTTCTTAAAAGGTGGTCATGAAGGGGGACGTCCTCATGAAGGATAAATTAAATATTTTTAAGTCTTTTAATGCCTTGGGAAAAGTAGACGCCTTTTCTTGAAGATATTCTTTTAAAAATAAAGTTTATTTGTGCCTTGATAAAGTGGACGCCATTTTGAGAAGTTGGAAGGTTTTTGGAAATTTGAAAAGTCATTGGTAACTATTGGCGTACCTTCTTGGGGATTTGATGAGTCTTCTGATCTTTTATAAAATGGAAGCTTTGCTCCAGCTTTTACTATCCATTATGCTTATCATACTGTTATGCTGTCAAAATGACAAGTGATATTTTGCTTCGAGGATGCTACCTCCTAGCCATTAACCAATTTCGTGTTTGAAATATAACACCTAGTTGGCCTTTGCTGCTTCTCATCCAGACTAGCAGATTGAGCTCGATTGTTGGAGAATTTTTGGAGATTTATCAATTTTGGTATTGCTGATTCATCTACAGCTGAAGGTGATTTTGATTCATAGCTTTATTTTTAGTCTGAATATGATTCTGGGTACTTCATCATTTGAATTGCTGACCTTGGGCGACTCGTCATGCCAAGTTTGAGATTTTTTAGTTGAGAGTCTGATTTTTAAAGGAAAATCGCCCCTTCAAGGAGGGCCGTACCTTTTTGAAGTGTCTTGGGATTCATGCTAAATTCACAGAGGGTCTTTGTTGCTGTTTCTTAATCCCAGCTTGGTCGCCTACCTTCCAGTTGTCCATTGCATTCAATCTCATTCGAAACAGAGGTAATTGATGAAGTTATGACCATTTTATTGATTTCACAGTTTGTTGATAAGAAATTCCCGAACTCAGATTTTTACATCAGATTGTAATAGTTTTCTGTTTTGGCCTATTATTCAGTTTTGGAGTGTTAAATCATTGTTGTAATTCATTCTCCTCTTCTTAGCTTCATTTTCTATCATTGTAATACTCGTATTTGTAGACTCTTGAATTGTAAGGTTGAGATTTAGTAGTACTAATCCAACCAGTGTTATTGCTGCAATTACTTGTTTAATTTCATATTAAATTACCCCTAGATGGTTTACCGCCAGTGTGGAGAATGAATATTGTAGCTTTCATTGTACCCACTTTCAAGTGGTGAATCCCCACTCTCCAATGGATGCCCGCCGCAGGGGATGAATTAGATAGATGTATCTTCATGGCTGGTTATCCGCCTATTTGTTTCAGTTTAATTAATAACTCCGTCATATGTTAGCACCTCGCCCTCAGCGGGATCTTGAGTGCACATTCTTGACGTTGACTTTGTTTCATTTCAAGTTATTGTTTTAGTTTCTCCGCCATATGACAACACCTCTCCTTCCTTGGGATTGAGTGTGCATTCTTGGCATTGAGATCTTTTCAACTTGGATTTCCATTTGGAGCTAACGCTAATCAAGTTGGCTAGTGTTGGTTTATGTTGTGTAAATCCTTCGAAAAAATTGGTTAGCATATTTCATTCCATGATGAATACCTTTACCTGGACTGATCTTACAAAATCACAAAAGATGCAAGCAAATAATAGGCCTATGGGCACAAGAAGTACCACTGAAGAAAGCTATCAAAAATGCAGAGGTCACAAAGTTAATTGGAGCAACTTACGATGGAAGAAGCCTTGATGTGATGAAGATAACCAATCTGATAGTCAAGTATGCCACCATGGGCATTGCCTACAAGGTGCACTACACAAATTGGGAGGACTTAGCTACCAACATCACCATTCATGCAGCTTATTAGATGGTAACATAGGGGAAAGACATCAACCTATGTGAGGTCCTGCGGCAATAGCTCCTGGACAATATCCAACTGAAATATCCCCCTTAGTTTTTTCCCAATTTTTTCACATAAACTTCACCTAGTAGCGTTAGCATAAAGAAAACTGGATGTAACTCTTCACATTCTGATCACCCAAATCTTGGAGTGTGCAAGGTGAGAGCATACAGTGTAAGGGATCTAATTACAATATTGAAAAATGCTGGAAGTACAAGAGCTATTGGCAGCAAGCCAGCCAATAGAGAAAATGTAAATGCTAGGCGGCAAGCCAGTCTCTTCCACTTTTTAGCGGGCTAATGGAAAGTAAATGAAAGCAAAGAACTTGGTGGCATAGCCAACCACTTCCACTTTTCAGCGGGCAATAAAAAGTAAACAAAAACTCAACCACTTATCCAGTGGGTGTGAAATAGAAAATATTGATAGAGAAAGCTGATTAGTACTACTAAATCAGCATTACAATATTGCGTTAGATTCAGTATAATATGAAAGAAACAAACCAAAATGAAGCCCAAGTGTTAGGAAATCGTCTCAATGATATTACAATGACTAGGCAACATGATAATATGATAAAATACTAAAATTACCAGGTCTGATATCAAGGAGCAGCAGTCTGATATGGAAATACAGTGTGCACAAAATCCAACCAGCAACCTTCAAATGCTCACAACTCCTCAACCACAACTTTGAATGACCTCAAATCAGTGGCAAATGATGCCTAGGAGCTAGGTGTCCAACATCCAATAGCAATCCACCACCAAAAGTTTTCAAATGACTGGCACGCAAAATGATGCACCAATCCCAAGGAAGTACGACCCCCCTAAGAAGGGCGACCAGCATCAAAAATCAAGTTCACCCTCAAAAAATCTGAGATTCTAGGCAAAGGGGTGCCCAGATGCAAGGAACAAAATGAGCCAATACCCACAACATTCCTTCAAGTCTCTGAAACGGTACAAGCATAAACGTGGGTCAGCAATAGACTGAAAGAGCACTCCAAAAACTCCAAAACAACAAATGAACACACCAAACGGTCTCTAGAAAACATCAAAGCCACACCAAACTAAAAACACCAAAGAAGCCATCACTAATGAAACTCAATCTGCAACCCTAAATGAAGTAGTCAGTGATCAATTAGGAGTTGTCTTTCAAACTCGAAATTGAAGAACTAGAAGGCGTCTCAACCTCGAAGCAAAAGTCTAAACCAATTTCGGCATCACTTCGTTATGATAGGAAAATGGATACCAAATGAGAGCGAGAGGGGTTCTATTTATAAGCTTCAATCCCCATAAATTCAAATCTTCCATTCCCTCCAAAGAGGGTCACCCAAAAGAGAAGAATAAAATAATCTTTTAATTTCACCTTTGACTTAGACTTGGGCGCCTAACTTCATTTTACAATATTCAAGCTTTGAAAATCAATCTTTTCCAAATTGGATGACCACATGTGAGACCACAAGTTAAAAACAACTTAAGTCAATGAGCCTAGGCATGAGGGGCCAAAAAACACATTAGAAATATCAAATAGTATAACTTAAGTTATCAACTTTCATTTTCTGACTCCAAGAAAGCTGGAGAAGCCTCTGCCAAGGCTGCATTGCCAAAAATAGTAATTGAGTGTTGAACTGTTGCCAAACCACACTGCCAAACATAACACTTACTAAAAATAGCATATTGCTAAAAATAGTGACTTCAAACATTGTTTGAGCACATTCCTAGTAGCCGTTGTAACTTACTAAAAATAGTAAGTCTGAAAATGGTCACTGATCAAAATGCATGTGACACCCCCTTGAAGCTCTTTGAAAATCCAAAAAGACCTAAAAGACATACTGGCAAACTCCTGCATGCATCCCCTGAAAACTCAGAAAGATACTTCCTAAAAAATAGGAAATTCTAATTTTGCCTCCGAATAGCCTACGAGCCTCCGAAATAGGCTAATGGTCCCCAAAAAGGACTAGTACTGAGAGGGGGACATTACAGTCCTCCCTCCCCAAGATTGCTTGTCCTCAAGCAATTGCAAGTGTGGATGCTGCAAAATCTGCTCATCCTCCCAAGTAGCATCCTTAACTGGTAAATTCCTCCACTTCACCAAATATTCTTTGATAGACCTCCTCAATGAGCGCTCTCTGAAATCGATGATTGCTTCAGGAACCAAAACCAATTGTCCCTCCTCATCCGATGGAGGCAAATCTGAAGCAACAACATTATGTCCAAATGCCTTCTTGAGGCGAGACACGTGGAAGACGTTATGCACCTTGCTACTTGTTGATAGCTCTAACTTATAAGCCACTTCTCCAACTCTCCTGGTGATCTTGAAAGGCCCATAGAAACGTGGCTTGAGTTTCTCTGCTCTAGTCTTCTTGAGAGTGGACTATTTGTAAGGCTAGAGTCTCAAATAGACCATGTCCCCAACCTCAAAAGTGCGTTCTATATGCTGCTGATCAACATACATCTTCTGCTGATTTTGTGCATGATGAAGATTATTCTTCAAAGATCTCAAAATGTCCTGACTCTGCTGCAACATATCCCTCGCACCGTACCACAATAACACTTAACTATGAGCCCTTTAACACGTGTAGGGTTTTCACCCTAAAGGAAAAGAGATAGACTAAAATGACAATGTTCACACTTAAAATGTCTCGATACCACAATAGTATTCCTTGCAATAACTGTCCTTAGTTTGCTGATTTAGGCCTCAAGGAATATTGTCAAACACTTCTCATACAATCTCTTTACTAGCTGTTTCTATATTTTCAGTTTGCTTGTTTGCTTGAAATGGTTTCAATTGAAGTCTAGAAGCTTGCAAATTAACTCAACAATGTCTAAGCAATGAACTGGATGCAAATGCAATTTCTTTTTGGCTTTTTGGATGCAAACACATGAACTCTACATGAGAAACGTACTCCTACAGCCAATTGACTTTTTTACAAACAATTGGCATGCAAACTAAAATGCTGGTAATGAATGCTATAAAATGAACATTACATCAAACATATGGCATGCAACTTATAACTCCTTTATTGATATGTCCACTCTAATACAATGCTGATAGGATAGCCAAGACTCTTGGCTTTACAAATGAGATTCAAATACAATGCCAATTTGATTTAGATGATCACCTACAACAACAATGAATACTATCCTATATGCTATGATAGATGCAAGCAATATAGAGGAACCTGATTTATAGCAACGCCTTATGATGATGGAGAAGTAGCAACAAAATCGAATGGAATGATCTCCCCTCTAGCCCAAATCAAAGTTGAAAGGAAGCCGCCCCTGTTTTGACTGATTGCTGATGAAATAAAATAATTCGCAGCCCCTAGACACCTTCTCAAGCATCCATCATCAATGTGTCGACCCCACAAGTGAAGCGCCCAAGCTTGGAAGTAAAATTGATGCAACAAATGGCTTCTAGGAACAAAATTGTGGCCTCCACTAGACTGAAAAGATGACTGGAAATTAATATCAGAATATATCTGTGATGCAAAATCATCCCTTGAAGGAAAAATTGATGTAGTCTCCAATGGCAAGATAATCTTCAAATTAGACCCTCAATCAAACTTCACAAAATTGGCCTTTGGCCACAAATTTTAGCACAATGAAGAGACTGAATTATCTCTCCCAATTGCTGCAACCCTTTGGAGGATATTTCACCACCTCAGTTATGCTAATCAATGGAAGTTTTTGTTTCCAAAGATTAATGGCTGTAAATTGCAGAAACCCTAGGCTCCAAAATGGACATACCAAAACCAATATCAATTTCCTAGATAAAGAAACAATGGCTGACCATCTCCATTTATACTTTTTTTTCTCACCAAGTCTAGGGTGGCCATCTAGAAGCTTCCACAATATTCTTTTATTTTATTTTATATTTATATTTTATATTTGCACTTTTATTATAATATTAAAATATGACTTTAGAATACATAAAGTGCAAACATGATAGCAAACCATCCGGATAACACAATATGTTTTCCAGCAATATGTTCTCCAACATGTTATGTTTTCCAACATTCAGCATAACATAGGAAACCTCCGAAAAACCCCTGAATCCAAGAAAGAAGCCAACTGTCATTTGGGTAACTGCCACAAGACCCTCTAACCATGCCCCATTAGCCTACGAGGGCCATTGATAGGCTAATCATGCTGATGTGTGAATGTCTAACTGGAAGGGAACATTACACAGTCAATCTGAAACCTCCTACCAAAAAGTACTTAGGAACTTGTTGCCTCTATCAATTACAATGTTTTTGGGTAGCCCATGCAATTTGAACACCTATTTAAAGAACAAATCGACAACTTGAGCTGCTATAAATGAGCTGGTAATGGCAAAAAAATTAGCAAACTTCGTCAATTTGTCCCCAACAACATATATGCAATCTCTCCCTTGCACCTTAGGCAACCCAGTGACGAAGTCCATTGAGATACTTTCCCATTTCTGATCGGGATGGGTAAGGGCTACAACAAACCGACTGAAAAAGTGTGCTCATTTTTATTTTGTTGGCAGATCGAACACTCCTTAACATAGCGAAGAATATCATCCTTGAGCCCTTTCCATGAAAACCTCTCACGAATGTGCCTATATGTCTTGAAATACCCTTGATGACCAGCCAAGGGAATGTCATGAAATGACTATAAAATCTTCATTTTGAGCTTAAATTCAGGTACCAAGAAGATTCTACCTGTATAGTGTATCAAATCATCAACCAACTTGTACCTCTCATCATGCGAAGTGCCATAAAATAAACTAGTAGCAAACTTGTTGGCATTTCAATTTGCACCTCTGGAATGCGGATTAGAAACTAGTTATGCTCTTCGAATTAGGAGGGGAAGCTCCCTCTTTGCTGATGTTGCTCAAAAGAAAGTAAACTAAACTAATTTGCCTATCTTTTTTGTTCAATTAAGAGCACAAGGTTATAAAACTCAAGCGCTGTAGCTAAGATTTTCTCTTTTGGAAGTTCAACTACGACTAAGCCTATTCTAATGACGTTTCTAACTTCTCAAGTAAACATAGAGCAAGAGAGTTAGAAATGAACAAGGAAGGATTCTTTGACAAATACTTAAATGAGCTTTCTGTCAACGCACATCTACTTACTTTCAATGTAAGTTGAAATAGAGATCATATAAGCATAACACATGAAATGGAAATCTGAGACATTATATCAGGGCAAAGTAGGCACGAGACTTTATTTCTCAAATCTCAAGAACAAAAGATTACACTTTTGGGACAGCAGGATTGTAGCAAAATAAGCTTTCAGTTTAGCCATCAAACCAAAACACATTGACACAAGACACATGCACTGAACAATAGCTTGCAGCTAAAGAGGCATACAAGCTTGCTCTTACACTAAGTGAACATGAAATTGAACAACAACAACTTGCAGGCAAATTAGGCTCAACAATTTGCTATCACAATAACCGTTAAAGAAAAATGGGCAAGATGACCCTTATTTATACCCAAGTAGAGGAGTAGGGAACCCTAAAATCTCCTTGCTTTTACAACTAAGACTTGCCATCATGCAAGCTTTATTTCTAAAAACTTAAACAAGATAAGCATCTAACAACCTATGAAAGCATAAAAACAAGGGAAATGTCAACTATTACATCTTGATATTTGTCCTTCACAAAGAATGGATAAGCATTGAGCCAATAATAGAAAGAAAGCTTGGAGAAAGCTTCTAGATGACCGCTGCTTTAAATCTCAACCACATCCGCCAAAAAGCGGGAAACTGTATCTCTATCAAGAGCATCAATGCTATCTATAGCATAGTTCTGCTTTTCTAGGATTTCTTCTCCTTCTGCAATTGATCTCAAAAAATCTTTGACCTCATTGGCTGCTTTATCGAACTTCGCTGACATCATGGCAATCTTACTCATCCTTCCAGCAACAGGATCACCACTAACACTGCCATGAACAACATTTTAGAACTCAGCTTGTACTCCATCAAGTTCAACGTAAGAGCCATCATCATGATAATACCGACAATGGATCTTTGAAACAAATTCACTTATGAACTAGAAAGCATCAACAACCCTTTGTCTGTATGCAACTAACTCCTCAAATATGTTTTCGTAAGTTTTCACCTTGAAGAGGTGACATTCTTTCCATACAAGGATTTGTCTCTTGTTTTCTCTTGAAACCACTGAGCCATATGTTGTATCCAAATCTGCAATGATGATCTCGTGCCTAGGTCTCACCTCTGCTATTAACTACTCAAACCCTTGGATCCCTTGGCATAGGTCATGAGCGTTATACCTTAGCTGATATAACTGTGTAAGAACATCTTTGCCTATGGTGATGAGCTCCTCAATCCAATCCTGCGTATGTTTCCCACATATCACCAATTGCCTTAATTGTTGTTGATCAGCTGGCATCTCTAGAACCTGGGGCAACAACTGAGTGGCCTGTGAAGTGTTGTGAACAAGATTCGAAATATATTGCCTAAGTTGCCGGATTTCAGCCTTGAGGGCTGCCTTATCCTCTCCATCTTTAAGTACTCTATCTTGAAGATTTCCTATTGCAACTTTGAACAAATTTACATCTGCATGCTTAGTTCTTTTGCCGAGATTGGCCTCCACAAGATAAAAACATTGATGAAGTGGAGGTGGATGATTTCAAAGTGAACTTGTCTCTTTGCTTTCTTCACAGGTGCATCTTGATAAATGCTATCAAGTTCATCAAAGTTTAGTTGATATAAAGGTCTCCTCCTCTTCCTAGGGAGCTCTCAAGCCAAGACGTGGTGTCTCTACTAACTTCTCTGGGAGGTTCGGCTGCAACTTCATCAACTTCTTCATCTTCTGAATCAATGTGAATTGGTGAAGACCTTTGCGATGGTGGAGAATCATGCGTCAAAGACACATCTTCTGTTTCTTTTTGAGGCACAAGCTCTTCTGGAGGAACTTTTGCTTCAATTGTTGGCTGCTCTTGTATAATTATATTTGAAAATTCCAACGTTCTCTTTACATTCTTTGTTGTTCTGCTACCCTTTACAGCTTCTTGAGGCTGACTTACAGCCTTCATCTTTGGTTGCGCTCTAGAAGAAGAAGGAAGAGATGATTGTATTCTTGGTGGCTCTGCTACTGGAATAGACTTCTTCCTCTTGAGGCCTAAGAAGATCTTGCTATTCTTAATGACTTGGCTCGTTCTTTCTTCAACTGAGATGCACTCTTTGTTGAACCAATTGACTTGTGGAAGAGGTTGCTACTCAATTTGATTTCGGGTGTACGTTGGAAGTACATCTCCATCATCATCAGATAATCCCTCAATATCCTCGAACAAGCAATCTTTCTTCTGATGGAGTGTAATCCTGCTGTTACCATGCGTCTGTACCTCGAACTCATCTCTGCAATTAGCCCAAAAATCTTCAAGTGCGAGCACATGAGCATAATTTTGACCAAGACGGGATGCGAAGACACCATGAAGGTCGTATGATCGTCTCTCACTGAATGGCTTGAGACCAAAATTAGACAACTCATCCCCCATTAACTTAGCATTTGCTGATGATCTGCATCTGTAGATTCCCAACTCAAATGGAAAATTGAAGGCAGACTTTTTTTGATTCCGCAAGAAAGTGTGAACATCATATACTTGCCTTAGGAACTCCATGAACACCATTTCATCTGAAGGATATCTTGGTAACATGAGTGGAGCACTTGAGAAGCCATACACTTTGATGTAAGTGAAGGTAGGAAACTGGATGGACCAATTTTCCCACTCTACCATTGCTGCCTTGGTAGTTGATGAAATCCGTACGTGCAACTCATTGTCCAGTCTCTCACCGTATGCATTAGGAAAGCCTCATTTACCCTTTTGTAGTGATGTGTTGACTCTGAGAACTCCAGCTGAGGGTAATGATTATAGACATGTTGCACATCCAGAGTTCCCATAGTGTTCAATTCTCTGAATTTTCCTTGGAAGGCCACTAGGTAGACTAGATATGAAATCATGTGGAACTCATGGATTTTGAAATATTCAGTTACCTGGTGATGAAGACTATCACTGATCAAGGTTGGCCAATCATAGAATTCTGTTTTTCTTCATGTTTTCTTCATGATATGAGATATGACATAGAACCAGTGATTTGGTTGAGTAGGGTGATCATTATTGCAATCTCATCCTTGAATTCTCCTCGCCTGACGTTCCTTGGCAAAGTTTTATGTTTTTCTTTCATCCATTTTTGTGCAACTTTCTTGCGATGTTTCTCCTTGTGCAAGTCCCAAACCTTTTCACATTCCTCAAAGGAGATGGTTAAACTTTCAGCCCAAGGTGGTATTGAAAAGCATTTTTTGATCATATTTGGCTTGAGGCTGCAAACCACTCTTCCATCTACTGTGTGAATCTCCCGTGTAGCTAGATTGTAATGCTTGATACAAGCAATTACAAATTCTAGACTTTGCACTGAAATGAGAATTGATGCTGTTGCTAGTAGCCCAGAATGACCAAGGTGCCTGATTGCAACATTGCCCGCGTCTTCCAAACCACGCAAATTGAACACTGGTTTGACATGATGCAAGTTAGTTTCAGTTGTTTTGATGAAATCATGGTACAACACTGATTTGGTCTTGAATTCGATGGGAGAGTACTCCATATTGAAAAACTTGAAGATTGATTGTAAACTTGACTATGTTTGGACAAGTTTTGCACAAACCCTAAATTTAGGTTGTTGATATTTCTTCTTCAAACGGACAAAATCTGAGATATGGGTTTTCTAGAGAATTTTATTGCACGAAGACCCATAACGATCTTTTTTGAAAATTTTGATGGCTGGTTGAAAAAGTAGCAAACCCTAATTTCTGAATTTTTTGACAAAAAGAGCTAGGAGCTGGGTTTTGTGCGGAATCACGTTTGAGAGGGACCCAGATGATTAGATGTTGAAAATACAGAGGATTTCTTGGACATGCATGCAAAAATCAGGTTCTTAAAAAATATAATTTTTTTCAAAATTGTTCAGAATCAAGAATTGAGCTGACCTAGATTGCTGAAAATTAAAAAATATAGCTTCCTCCTTCTGAAAGTTGATGCCTTGGAAGAAAAAAGCATGAAAAAGGAGCCTCTTTGTGAGCTGATCTGAAAATTATGAAGAACTCTGAAAAATCAACAAACTTTAGCCTTCAAATTCTAAAAATAGAAAAAATTCTTGGTTTCTCCTCTCTTACCTTGAAGTCACTTGCAAAAAATTGTGAAGAATGAATGTACAAGGCTGCCCTAAATAAGTTTTTACGTTGAAAACTGCTTTCATTCCTAAATTTAGAGCTGTGAAACCCTAACTTAGGTGCATCGAACTTGGGCATTTTTTCCTTGATTTTTTTTAGTTTGAAAACTTGAAAATTTGACTAAGGCAAAGCTTCTTGGGCGCCCTTCTTGGCTAGAGGCGTCTTTCTTCTTCAGACTTAGCCAATTTTCTGGCAATTTCAACTTTTTCTTGATTTTGGACCCCAGTTTGTTCTTGACTTCCGAGTGCTTGGTGAATCTTGTGATCTGGCAGAATGATCCATCGCGGAGCCTGATTGTTTATGAGAAGATTATCCTAGAGGCAATTTCTGATAAAATCTCCATTTGACCCCTCAAAATCATGGGCGCCCCTAGCTACCTGGGGCGCCCAAGCTTACCAGTGTTAGCCATTTTCCTACTTCTTTTCAACTTTGTATGTTTCTTTAATCTTCTAATGAATTCTTGTTTCTGGATGATCCAGAGTTCTGATGAATTGATGGCTGGACTCGTCGGATAGCTTGAAGGATTCTGACGGGGGTCTCCTAGGAGCTGCATCTCTTGAAAGCTGAATCTTGGGGGTCAAAATCTTGGGCGCCCTTGACTAGCTGGGGTTCCCAACTCCTCCAGAGTTTATTTTCTAAGTTTTTCAACTTTGCTTTTGACTTTTGACATTCTACACAGTTTTACCCCTCTGATTTGTCTGTGATATCTGATACTTGACAAATCTGATGGACTTGTCGACGATTCCGTTGAAGAATTGCTTCAAGTCTAATGATAACATGTTGGAGGCTGCAATTGCAAATTTGATGTTTTAGACCTTCAAATTCTTGGGCACCTATCTCCTTCTGGGGTGCCTAGAATTCCAGACTTAGCTATTTTTGGCTCTTTTTCAACCTTCATTCTTGAAATCTCATGTTATGCCCTCCGTTTGATCTAAATTTGTCGATGGTTGAATGATTTGATGATTTTGCTGAGATATCCATTGCGAAGTTGGCAGGATTCTGAAGAGGTTGACTGATCTAGCAAACCCTAATTGCTGGATTTGAGCCTCCAAAACCCTAGGCGCCTATCTCCTCTTAGGGTGCCCAAAATTCCAAACTTAGAATATTTTCTGATGATTTCATGATTTGCCTTCTGCTTCTTGGTTGAGACCTCTCCATTCAATCATCAATTCTGGATGACTGGTTGATCAAATGACTATGCTGATGGACTCACTACGGAGCTGAGAAGATTTTGAGCAACATTGTCTGGGATGAGCAAACCCTGATTTCATCATCTGACCTCTTGAAAGGATGGGTGTCTATCTCCTTTTGGGGCACCCATGCTTGGTAGTGTTAGTTTTTATTTTGCAATTTTCAACTTTCTTCCTCGTTCCACGTGCTTGCCATTGTTTTGACTATTGAGATGAAAATTTTTCTAAGGCATGAGCATCTAGGCGCCTAGATTGAGCTGGGGTGCTTGGAGTTTCCAGAGTTAGCCAAAATTTTACAATTTTATGATTCTTCAATTTTTTATTTTGCAATTTTCAACTTTCTTCCTTGTTCCACGTGCTTGCCATTGTTTTGACTGTTGAGATGAAATTTTTTCTAAGGCATGAGCATCTAAGCGCCTAGATTGAGCTGGGGCGCTTGGAGTTTCTAGAGTCAGCCAAAATTTTACAATTTTATGATTCTTCAACCTCCATTACCCGTTCTTTGTCCCTCGATCATCTGTTGTAGTTTCTTGATCTAAGCAGTGCTTGAGACTTTGAATCTGACACCTGGCAGTTGAGTGACCTCCATTAATGACCTTGGAGCTCCTAGAAAGCTTCTGAAAAAGTAGAATAGACCCACTAGGGAAAAACTGATCTTTTGACGATTTTGACTAGGCTAGCCTGATGAGGAAGTATTTTCGACCAATCAAAATCAGTTTGAATCCTAGAAGCCAAACTTTCTATTTTTAGGAAATTTTTCCAATATCCATTTCAAAAGAAACCTAGAAAAACCCAAAAAAAATTCTATTTTTAGAAAGTTTCTAAAAATAAAATTTTTCCTAAAATTTAGGGCCAAAAAACTGAGATTTGAGTTTTGTAGTCTTAGTTGCTCTAAGCAGACCTAGATCGTCATATTTTGAAAATTTCAAGTTTTTGACCCTCATGCAAGACATGCCAACCCCAATTTTGACCTTTTTGACAAATTTAACAAGACTTTAACCATTTCTTCAAAATGCCTAAGTGTAGCAAAAAAATTAATTTGGGGTACAACAAAACTAATTCTTGCTGTACTTTGCAATAATCTGCTCCTTCCAATTAGCTGTGATCTCAACCAAAGAGCTCAATTGTGGCCTTCTAGACAAGGCATCGACCACAATGTTATTCTTCCCCTTGACATACTTGATGTCAAAATCGTAAGCTTGGAGCTTACTAACCCACTTTTGTTACCTTTCATTTAGATCCTTCTGATGCATGAAGTGTTTGAGATTGTTGTGAGCAGTCTTCACAATGAATTTGCTTCCCACCAAGTATTGTCTAAATTTGGCCAAAGCGTGCATGATAGCAAGCATCTCTTTGTCATAGATTGAGTATGTTCTCTCTACACCTCTCAATTTTTTGCTGTCAAAGACAATAGGATGCTTGTCTTGCATTAGGACAGCACCAACTCCTTCACCTCGAGCATCACACTATAACGTAAATGGCTTGGAGAAGTCAGGTATGGCCACAATGGGACATGAACTCATGAGCTGTTTGAATCTATCAAAGAAAACTTGTCATGTCCCCGAGATTATAGCACTAAGATAAAGCATTGAAATACAAATAAATAGATAAAATAAATAACCAAATACATATTACAAATATAAATATAAATATTAGCAATTTCATAATTACCATTTAACTATTATTATCATAATCATGATTATCATAGGTAGTATTATAATTATAATATAAATAACATAAATAAAACAACAAAAATTATTATTGGTAATTACTATAATAACAATACAAGAATAAAGAAACAAATAAAATAAATAATAATATAAATATTGAAAATGTAAATAAAAAATATTGAAGTGAATATAATAAACATAAAAAAATAAAAAAAATAAAAAAAACAGAAACTGAAATATCATTATAATTATAATTATTAATAATAATATTATAATTATAAAATGTTCATTAAATAATAACAATAAAATCATGCCTTAAAAGGAAGCGATTCCTATCTTCATGTATAAAACTAGGAACAATGATCATGAACCAGGGGAGTCTTACTGATAAATATATAAACAAACCTTAACTCAGCGATCATTATTCAAAACATGCGATGGGAAAAGAGGTGACTTTTCCAAGGGAATCGATCAAGTCTAGAGGCCCATCCCATGATGGGAGGGTGGTGGATACTTAAGAGAATAAGTTTCTGCAGGGTTAAAGGGGAAAATCATCGGTGGCTGGAAGAGAGGTTTCTGCAGATCAGATTCAGGTAAGTACTTTTTAAGACATATGAAGGATACAAATAAGTAATTTTGTATTTAAATAATCAACTTATGAAACAAGAATTTAAATATAATAAATTCATATTATAAGTATATATATATTTTAATATATAGATCTGTTGATATATATATATATATATAAGGAACTATAATAAATTGACAAATAGAAACAATGATGCATATATATATATATTTATTCATATAAGATATAGAATGAAATAGAATGGAAAGTAAATAACATCTGAAATATATTTCTGAGTAAATGGAGAATTCTGAATAGAAAATGAAGGCAGAAATAAAATGGATTTTGTGAGTATAGGAGCAAGTATATTAATATATTATTATTAGATATATATATATGCTCATAACAGGAGATTATTGGAAGATTGAAATTAATTAGAAATATCTATATAATAATATATTTATGAAATGGATATCTATTATATACAATAATGATGATCATCGCGTGGAAGAAAAGAGACGGGTCGAGCTACAGGGGATTATGTCCAAAGAAAATCTAGTAGTGCATCGACTTAGAGGTAAACCCCATATCTGATTCAATATTAGTGAATGCTTATAATGCTCTAATCTGGGATAAATTGTGAAATCAATCAAGTACAGTGTGATAAGCTAATGCATATTAAATGACGCATTTGCAATTAATAAATAAATATGCCAGTATATTGAGTTTTACCTATTCAGCACAAATGAATGACTAATTCCACATTTGAAGATTAATGGATATTATTTATCAATGTCACAATAATGTTGCTTATAGTAATTATTGTACCTCATTAAGCTATTATGACTTTTACTATAAGAATAGACTTCGGGCCAAAGTCCTTTTCGCTAATACCCACTAAGGATAGGAAGTTTGTGGAGGGAAAGGCTAGTAATTTGGTCAATTGATGGATGGTCCTAGGACAGGTAGGAAACCTTGAGGGAGTCCAATAGGAGACCGTTTACGTGCCCCTGGCACAATAATTCTTCCATCTGCCGATGAGGTTAGGGAAGAGGAAAAGGCGAAGATCTATTCCGATCAAGAGTAATAAGTCATACCAGTTTATGATGGTTTTATGCACTAGATGATAATGCATTTATCTTATTCTTAAAGTGTTCAACCTGGAATTGTCTAAATTAATTTGGATTAAGGAACTCCGTGTATTTGTTGGTAATGCATGAAGTGTGCAAGTCCTCAAGGAAAATTACATGTGCAAATTTAAGTGTTGGTAAATACAAATTTTTGATCCTAACTTGTGCATTTTATGTCTCTAATAAGGGGAAATTATAAAAAAATTTTGGCCATGCAAATGCCCCTTTCTTGGTGAGATCTGTAAGAGGGGCAGCTATCTGAGAATGTCCCTTCACAAACCTCCTGTAAAATCCACAAAATCCCATAAAACCCTTCAACTGAGAGAGGTTCTCTGGAGGAGGCCAATCCAAGATAGCCTTAATCTTCTCCTAATCAACACTAACTTTCTTAGAGCTGATCACGTGCCCAAGGTAAAGAAGTTTAGTCATTCCAAATTCACATTTGGACTTCTTAGCAAAGAATGACTTTGACTCCAAGATGCTAAGCACTTCTTCCAAGTGCTTGAGATGCTCTTCCCATGACTACTTGTAGATGAGGATATCATCGAAGAAGATAAGTACAAACATCGTCAATTTTTTTTGAAATATCCTGTTCATACAGTACTGGAAGGTCGCGGGCGCATTTGTCAACCCAAAGAGCATGAGTAGAAACTCAAAATGCCCAAAGTGGCATCTAAAAGCAGTCTTCTCAATATTTGCTTCTCTCATTTGACATGATGATAGCCTGATCTAAGATCTATCTTGGAGAAGCAGACTGCTCCATGTAGCTCATCTATGAGCTTATCAATCTTGGGAATGGGATACCAGTTTTTGATTGTCTTCTTATTCAAGGCTCGATAATCTATGCATTTCCACTTTTCAACAGGCTACAGGAAAGTAAATGAAAGCAAATAACTTGGCGACATAGCTAGCCACTTCCACTTTTCAGTGGGCAATAGAAAGTAAACAAAAACTCAACCACTTATACAAAATACTAGAAATAGAAAGTTGATTAGTACTACTAGATTAGCGTTACAATATGGAGTTAGATTCAATATATCATGAGATAACTTAGCAATAAGAAAGCCCAAGCGTTAGATAATCATCTCTATGATATTACAATAACAAGGCATCATGATATTATGACAAAATACTGAAAATACCAGGTCTGATATGAAGGAGCAGCAGTCTGAAACGAAAGTACAACATGCACGAACTCCAACCAACAACCTTCAAATGCATAGATCTCCTCAACCACAACTCCAAATGACTTCAAACTTGTTGCAAATGAAGCAGAGAAGTTGGGCATCCAACATCCAATAGCAAGCTGCCATCAAATGGTTGGCACGTTTCCCAATGCACCCAAAACAAGGTAGTGTAGTACCTTGAGGAGGGCGACCAGCAGAAAAAATCAAGTTGTCCCTCTAAAAATCTGAGATTCTAGGCAAAGGGGCGCTTAGATGCAAGGAACACGATGAACCAATACCCACAAAATTCCTCCAAGTCTCCAGAACGGTATGAGCATGAACATCGATCTGCAGTGGACTAAAATAACACTCCAAAATTCCAAACAAGAAATGAACACACCAAAAATATCTAGAAAACATCAAAGCCACACCAAACTGAAAACACAAAAGAAGCCATCACCAATGAAGCTCAATCTGCAACCTCTGAGTGAAGAAGTAGTCACTGATTAGCTAGGAGTTGTCTTTTGAACTCAAAACCGAAGAAAAACTAGGAGGCGTATCAACCTCGAAGCAAGAGTCTGAAACCAATTTAGCAGCACTTCGTTATGATAGAAAATGGATAACAAATGAGAGGGAGAGGAGTTTTATTTATAAGCTTCAATCCCCAGAAATTCAAATCCTCAATTCCCTCCAAAATGGGATGCCCAAATGAGGAGAATAAAATATTCATTTAAAAACCTCTTGACCGTTAAATCTTGGCGTCCAACTTCACTTAGCAAAATAAGCTTTATAAAATGCAAATATTTCTCCATTTTGGATGACGACAAAAGACCACATTTTAAAAGCAACTTAAGTCATAAGCTGTAAAGACCCTTGCAAATTCTGGCCTTTATTTTCTGATTTGAGCACTTAGGAATTTCGTCAAATAGTTGGCAAACAACCTTCTTTCAGCTGATAAGTGTTTCCTTCTTTTGTTTTTGGTTTTGTATGATGGTGAAGATGCAATAGATGATTTCTAAAGACTTATCTAAACATGCCAATGGATTACAATGAAAGTTTGATGCAATGCAAATGTATTTCTAATTATAATATGCTGAAAAACTCATGCAACTATGCTGTAACAGCAAGGAGACATTTCGTCAAACACTTCATGTGCAACTCCACATTATAAGTTATAGCAAATGAGAAGAACTCCAAACTGATTATAAACCTTTGACAATGCAGTCATAAGTAAGTCCAGCCAATGTACATTTTTGCAAACATATGGCATGCAATCTCCATCTTCATTTTTTATATTGACTGTAAATGCAACTTTTACAATGCTAATCAATTCTAATGCTGATCACCCTTAACCAGGATGATTTACAAATAAAAATGCCAAATGACAATGCAACTGAAACCTATTTGCAGCGCTACCATATGCAAATGTGAATATCATATAAATGCAGGCATTACAACCGTATGCCATTATATGACAGCGATTTTGCTTTTACAGTCTAGCTACTTAATGAAATGTAAATGCAACTAGGAATGCTATATTAACCAATGGAATATGGAACTTGGTTGGACGCCACTATGAAGCAATGACCATGATGAGAAACTCAATCAACCTTCCTCAAAGACGTCTCTCTTGATGCTTACAGCCACGCCAATAATGCTTGGAAGAATGTGTTCTTCCCAGCAATCATTCAAATAAGAAAATGAGCCTCCATCTCAAAGTCATGTTGGTCCTGATGAAGAGGGCTCCGCTTGGACATGCCCCAAAGGATCTTCAAAATAGTCTTCTTCTAATTGCCAAGGAGTTGCGCATGAGGCAAGGAGTCGCGCTTGAGGCAAGCAATGCCACGAATTTCCAGCTATATATATTCAATCTCCTCAGAATGTATTCGACTTTCTCTTATGACAAAAAAATATCTTCCAAGCTGTCAAGATGGAGCTCCTGCAAGATTGAAAGTGAACTCCAAAAATTCAATACTTATAAAAAAATCGAATTTCACCTTGCTCCAAAAATTTGGTCAAATACCATTAAAATTGATATAATCTATCCAACAAAGAAACTCCTTCAAGTGCAACAATACATCAGTTCCTGCAACTCTCCAACAAAATAATGATTGCAACAATAAACTAGCTGTTGCCAATCAGTAATGCAATAATAAACCAGCTATTGCATCAATTTAGAACTCCTATCAAAAATGCAATAATACATCAACTATTACACTAATCCAAAATCTGCAATGAAGCACTTGTAGAAACCCTGGATGGATTTCTCCACAATCTTCAGCTAGGGTTGATCTTTCACAACTGAACCTGGTACCCTAGAGTCTTCAAACCCTTGGGCAATGCAAGCACTCAGCTCTTACCACATAGGTATGAAAATAGAATAACTCAAGACATAAGCGTGCCCAAATGCTAGGCCAAAATCTCCTTATAAAGATTTCTCATTGACTTCCAGGAAGCTTCTAGAAATAATATTATTTTATTCCTTGAAGTGACTTTATGATATATTACTTTATTTAGTCACTTTTATTAAATTAATTAATTATAAAGTTACCCTTTTGATATTGATTTATTAGAGTAACTTTATAAATAATTAATTTAATACTTCCACTATATTTTAATTAAAATAATCAATTAAGCCATCCTTTTGATATATTATTAATTTTGGACAACTTAATCAATGAATTTAATTAAAATACTTCACCTCTAATTCGGTGACATTATATTTCTCCCTTCCCAAAGATTGTTTGCCCTCAAGCACTCCGCAATTGCAAATCCACTCAACTGCCACAACATCAAATACTTGAATAACAAACCATCTGTGTCTGTCCGCCAATGACCCGGATCCCAAATGATCCTGTAAAGAACTCCAACCAGCAACCTCTCTGTACAGCTGTAACTCCTGACGCTGTCAAGTCCTGTCAATCTGTGAAGTCAACTGCCCAACAAGTAAACTCCCGGATCCCAACCCTGAAAATCATCTCTATATAAATTGTGCATAGGGATCTCTACCATCTGCTGATTAGTGAACTCTGCCATCCACGAACTGCGATAATGAACCTCATGCATCCACACCAACCAAAAGTGAGCTCTACCTGGATCCCATGAATCAATTGGAAAGTCAACACTTGTCGCTTTTTGTTGTGCCACTCTGATAACCTCTAATACCCCAATGTAGCAAGTCTCTAAATCCTGATCAGCAAGACATAACAAAGTAGAAAACTTGCCCAACTTGGAGTCATCATCCATGGTCGGAAACAAGTTGTACCAGAGCGGACTAGGACACCTCTTATTTAACCCATCTCTCAGTGATATCAAAGACAGTCAAATCCTATGTATGCGGGCTGAAAGTGAACTGATGAGCACACCTCATGATGCAGTCAGGGTGAAATTCACTAGTTTGAGCCAAAGGAATCCCAGAGTAGTCATGAATACCATATTCCTCATAAGATGAGGTACTCTCAATCTCTGGAACAGTACAACGATCCAATGAGCAAGGCTCAGAAGAAACCAACTTCTCCTGATAAGGCTGTCTAATGTCAATCTCTACAGTACCAATGTAGAGCCTTGTGCTCAACTTCCCCATGACGCCCGATCCTGTACTCAAACTTGATGTGTCCATGTCATCAACAATCCATTCTACACCAAGTGATCTCTTGTGGATGTGAAAAATGCCAACCATAGGTGCATAGAAGCACATGCCAATCTCCGACAAGTTGCTGGTATAAATCAAAATAGCACCACACAACCTGTGAATCATATCCATGATGGAGCAAAGCGTACTACAATTGTCAAATGATGATAAAAACTCATCATCAAACTATCCTTCAACACCAAAATAGCTATCCCATCTGCTCCTACTCATCCTAACAAGTGTTGCCCTTAAAGTGTAATATGTCAGAACTCTAACCAGCAAAGTAGGACAGCCATCAATCAATGAAGTAGGAGGTAAAACCCATGAAGATGGTGCTGGGATACTACTGGCAACATGCCTATTCCCAAACCATAGACTGAAATCAATCGACAACTCGATCATACACCTCTCGAGATCAAAAGTAATGCATCTGTCACCCACTGACTCCTCTCACCTAATCATCACAAGAGACCCTGTATCCGCATGTGAGAACTGATCCTCAAACTTGCTCTAATCTTCATCCTCATGATGCACCTCTCCAACCGGGAAAGTGTTGAAGTCATAATTCGTTATCTCGTCCCTATGGAGTTCATCAATCCCTTCAATAATCTGTTTAACCTCCAATGTTCTTGTCTCAGGCTCTTGGACCATCGGTGTAATTGCAATGGAACTTTCTGCTTTGTGGAAGGAAAGGCGAGCCATGCTCAATTGTAAGAAAAGATCATCAACTTCTTCGTCTTTCCTTTTCAAACCATCTGAAAAAATTCCAATGAGGTTGAGAAGGTAGTCTCGATCTGAAAGAAGGTGTAAATAATTTGTCTTTATTGCTCCCATACCTTATTTCATTTCCTGCAAGCTGTCATGAGAAGACTCTGCCTCAATCCCTTTTTGTCTTCTCTCCAATTGAACCATCCAAAGGTGATTTTCAATCAGCTTGTGCTTTTATCGTGATGAGATAATGCTGCCACAATCTCATCCTTATTCACCTTCAACTGATTCGTCAAACTGTGCGAACTATGGGGTGTATGAACAACTTCTGCTTCACATGAAGAAGCATCAAATTGTTCCTGAATTGCTTGAGTCACATAACTCTCTTCTTTCGCAAAGTCCTGTATACATACATCCTGATTTGGAATTAGGACAACACTAATTCCATCTGTAGAAATATCCTCAATGCCCTAATTAGGTGTCACAACACAAGAGGGCTCAATTTGCTCTTTGATCTCATCATCCAACTCAACTGATCCATTGGATGATGGCATGCTATCCTCCTGAAGAGAAGATGGAACCTGTAGGCCAAATGAGATCAACTCTTCTGTAGTCAGTTGCTCCTTGAATTTCTCGATCTTTTGCTCAACTAACCTTCTTGTGAGATCGTATGCTGCGTTGAAACATGCTGCTCTCTTCTCCAAATGGCTAACAGATCAGATTGCAACTGCAAACATCATCATCTTCATCTATGATCACGGACATGATATTGAACATATCTATCTTCACCTTGTTTGAATGGCGTTTCCTGATTCCGGCCATGAAGCAATCGAACATTTTGGAGAATAAGACCATCATAATCAAACATGAGAACACATGAGTGCACCTTTGCCATCAATTCTAGAATTTCGACCCTCTTATTGAAAGTAGGGCTTTTGATGTCACCTAACCCATTAAAGCTTTCAATAATCAACTGCATGACCTCTCTCATTTTGTCATCATCATAAGGAACTTTAGGAGCTATAAACCTCATAATTTCACTTATGCAAGTGACAACTGCGAGTCTTATCTCCTCATCTTGATGTCTTATCAACTTTGGCTTGACCAATGAATGCACCAATGGAGACATAGTTGTAGCCATTGTTTGAGAAGGTGATTCACTAACCTTGTAGAGACAACTTTTTGCTTCCTCCAAAATGTTAAGGAGAGTTGCTTTAGCTTGAGGTAAGAGTTTGAACTTCTTACCCACGAACTTTAGTCTTTCTTGAAGAACTTTGGTGGCCTCTTGCTATTCAAATCTTTTTTCAATGGAAGTCTGATTTGTGTTCTCCTTAGGTTGGTCAATAATTGCTGAAAACTCATCATAGAGATTTCTAGATGTGTCAACTGTAGATACGCCATGTTTCTCCTCCTTGTTTTGTGATGTAAACCATTGTGAAATAGATTCTCCATACTGAGCTAATCTTTGTTGTGAGAGCATAATTTGTTTCAAGATGTCTTCCACCCTTGGCTGCTCACAGGTCTTTGAATTCCGTGTTTGTTGGCCATAATCTTTCTGATTCTCCGTATAGCAAATGAAAGGGAGATTATTTCTAATCTCTTGTGGGAGTGCAAGATATTTTTTATAAGCAACCATTATAGCATCTTTGGAAACCATGATGTTCAACTGAATTTTCTGATCTGCAGCTGAAACAAGTCCAAACTACCCAACAGGCTGGCAGGATTCTTGGCTCTGATACCAATGTAAAGACCCTTGCAAGTTCCGGCCTTTATTTTCTGATTTGAGCACCTAGGAATTTTGTCAAACAGCTAGCAAACAACCTTCTTTTAGCTGATAAGTGTTTCCTTCTTTTCTTTTTGGTTATGTATGATGGTGAAGATGCAATAGATGATTTCTAAAGACTTCTCTAAACATGCCAATGGATTACAATGGAAGTTTGATGCAATGCAAATGTATTTCTGATTATAATATGACTGAAAAACTCATGCAACTATGCTGTAACAGCAAGGAGACATTTTGTCAAACACTTCATGTGCAATTCCACATTATAAGTTATAGCAAATGAGAAGAACTCCAAACTGATTACAAACATTTGACAATGTAGCTATAAGTAAGTCCAGCCAATGTACATTTCTACAAACATATGGCATGCAATCTCCATCTTCATTTTTATATTGACTGTAAATGCAACTTTTACAATGCTAATCAATTCTAATGCTGATCACCTTTAACCAGGATGATTTACAACAAAAATGCCAAATGACAATGCAACTGAAACCTATTTGCAGCGCTACCATATGCAGATGTGAATATCATATAAATGCAGGCATTACAACCGTATGTCATTATATGACAGCGATTTTGCTTTCACAGTCCAGCTACTTAATGAAATGTAAATGCAACTACGAATACTGTATTAACCAATGGAATATGGAACCTGGTTGGACGCCACTATGAAGCAATGACCATGATGAAAAACTCAATCAACCTTCCTCAAAGACATCTCTCTTGATGCTTACAACCACACCAATAATGCCTGGAAGAATGCGTTCTTCCCAACAATCATTCAAATAAGAAAATGAGCCTCCATCTCAAAGTCATGCTGGTCCTGATGAAGAGGGTTGGGCCTGGACATGCCCCAAATGATCTTGAAAATCGTCTTCTTCTAATTGCCAAGGAGTCGCACCTATGAGGCAAGTAGTGCCACAAATTTCCAGCTATGTATATTGAACCTGCTCAGAATGTATTTAACTTTCTCTTATGATAGAAAAATATCTTCCAAGCTCTCAAGATCGAGCTCCTGTAAGACTGAAAGTGAACTCCAAAAATTCAACACTTCTAAAAAAACATCAAATTTCACCTTGCTCCACAAATTTGGTCCAAGACCATTAAATTTGATATAATTGATCAAACAAAGAAAACTCCTACAAGTGCAACAATACATCAGTTGCTGCAACTCTCCAATGAAATAATGATTGCAACAATAAACCAACTGCTACCAATTAGTAATGCAATAATAAACCAGCTATTGCATCAATTTAGAACTCCTGTCAGAAGTGCACTAATACATCAGCTATTGCACCAATCCAAAATCTGCATCGAAGCACTTGTAGAAACCCTGGATGGATTTCTCCACAATCTCCAGCTAGGGTTGATCTTTCATAACTGAACCTGCTACCCTAGAGTCTTCAAACCCTCGGGCAATGCAAACACTCAACTCTTAACACACAGGTATGAAAATAGAATAACTCAAGACATTAGCATGCCCAAATGCTAGGCCAACAACTTCTTATAAAGATTTCTCATTGACTTCTAGGAAGCTTCTAGAAATAATATTATTTTCTTCCTTAAAGTGACTTTATGATATACTACTTTATTTAGTCACTTTTATTAAATTAATTAATTAGAAAGTCACCCTTTTGATATTGGAATAACTTAATAAATAATTAATTTAATTCTTCCACTTTATTTTAATTAAAATAATCAATTAATCCATCCTTTTGAGATATTATTAATTTTGGACAACTTAATCAATGAATTTAATTAAGATACTTCACCTCCAATTTAGGGACATTACATAAGCCTAGGCATGGGGGACCATAAAGCACATTAGAAATAATATAAGTTATCACCTTTCCTTTTCTGACTCCAAGAAAGTTGGAGAAACTTCTGCCAAGACTGTACTGCCAGAAATAGTAACTGAGTGTTGAACTGCTGCCAAACCACACTATCAAAAATAAAACTTACTAAAAATAGCATACTGCTAAAAATAGTGACTCCAAACGCCGTTTGAGCACATTCTAGGTAGCCATCGTAACTTACTAAAATAGTAATTTCAGAAATGGTCAGTGATCAAAATGCATGTGACACCCCTTTGAAGCTCTTTGAAAACCTAGAAAGACCCAAAAAACATATTGGCAAACTCTTGCATCCATCCCTTGAAAACTCAGAAAGATACCTCCTAGAAAATAGGAAACCCTAATTTTGTCTTCGACTAACCTATGGGCCTCTGAAATAGGCTAACAGTCACCAAAACACACTAGTGTTGAGAAGGGGACATTACACCAATGCACAAAGCAAGCCCATTATGAGTTTAGGTATGGGACTTTACTAATATGCCTCACCTTCTACTTCATGCAAGAACTATCGACATTTGTGTGAAAATTTTGGGACACCACTTGGCTAGTTGTGGCCCAAATCCAAGACCATTCCAAGCACTTTCAGGATGCAACATCTTGCACTACAACCTACTGGGGTTTCTTCAAATTCCTTAAGTAGAAGCTATAGGGGAGAGACCATATATCTTATGAGATGGTCCACAAATACATCAAGGACATTGTCTTCCTCGTCGACAAAGACTACACCTTCATGGAAGCCATTGAGCCTAGGACGTAATGGATGCCACAACTTCCCTACAAAGTGACAAATGCGAAGATCCACTCCTATGCCTCCTTACCATCTCCAAGGACCCACAAACTGAAAAATTCACCACCTACACGGAGTACATGGACCATAGTTGAAAAACTTGCCAATTGCAAAAACTCGGCAAGCCCAAAAAACTCGACTCCGCAAAAAACTTGACAACTTAAAAAAATGCGTAAACTTCATTAAAAATGCTTTTTTTTTGCAAAATTCAACGATAAGATGCATCCAATGAGTCAATAAATGAGTACATAGAAGAGACAAGTTGAGTCTAGTTCTATTTGATTGACTTGAAAGAAAATTAGATACAAAATGTCATGCTCATGTGGAATACTCAATGCGTTGATACTGATAGTCTGAAACAAAATGAAAATAGCAAATTGTTTTTGTAAAATTGAAAGTAAATAGGGGAGAGTACCTAGAAAATCAAATAAATTCAATGGGAGTTTGAGGGAAATGCCTCCAATGGGGTTGAGGGGCAGCGCCCCCAATGGGGTCAAGGGGCAGCGCCCTTGCGGGGGTTTGGTGGCAGTGCCTCCAGTGGGGTCAAGGGGCAACACCCCTTGCGGGGGTCTGGGGTACTGCCCCTCGCGGGGTCTTGGGGCAGCACCACCAAACCCAAATTAAGACCTCCAAAACCACACAAACCTTCATGGTGTACGTCATTTTGCATTAACAATAAAACCTAAATTAAGACCATCAAAGCCACACAAACTTTCGAGGAATACAACATTTTAGTGTTTTTTTCTGAAGTAGAGCACACAAATGAATGAAAAAAATAACTCAAAATGCCTTTTTGTTTGGCCGCTTGGGCATTTTCATGATCGCGTGGGTTTTTCAAAAAGCTTGCCATACTTTTTGAAAAAACTCGCCAAAAGTACTGCGAGTTTTTGGCATACAAGTGCATGAAAAACTCGGTTTGAAAAAAAACTCACGAGTTTTCTTTTACTCACTGGGTTTTTTGCGAGTCTTGCAACTATGACATGGACAACTTAGTGAAAAAGAAGTCTGAAGAGCACTTAGACAAGAACTTGGAAAACTTACATGAAAAGTGGGGGTTACTAAAGCAAGAGATAAAGGAACAAAGCACATCTACTCCTCAAAGATCCGAAGGGCTCCATATAGGCACTCCTCCCGCAGAACCCACACAAGGCGAATGTAGCAAGCCATAGAAGAGGAGACTCACTACCACACCTCCTTGCACAAAATAATTAGAAGAAGAACAATAGAGGCCTTCCTACAAATGAGCACGGAGAAGAAATCAAAGCAGAGGAAAGAAAAAGCAGGAAGAGAAGTCTCCTTGCAGATAGTGGATATAGAAGAAGAAGAAGAAGTCACTCTAGAGGATATATCCATTCCGGAAGTCTCACCGCTGGTAGATGAAGACCAACTATAGAATGGATTCTCCTGGAAAGAAGTCTTGGATATTTCACTTCAAAAATATCCTAACATGGCAATTCCAAACAAACTAATCACATAAAGAGCTCTAATAAGGTAGATGGTAGCATCCAATATAATGTTGGAGGATCTGATTGACCACTTTCTAGACTCCTTGACTACTACACTCAAGAAGAGAAGGGAGAAAGCAGCTAAAGAAGAGAGGCTAAAAGACTTGGCCATTGGGGAGCTAGCCTTTTCAATTACACCCTGACAAGAGCAAAGGATAATAGAGATACAGACCAAAGAGCTTCGGTCTAAGTAGAGATTAGACAAATTGATGATAGAAAAACTAGAGATTACTCAAACGGTCCAAGCAGAGATCAAGGAAGCCACAAAGAAAGAATATCAACAATTGTGCGAGGAAGAATCAAAATATAAAGTAGCTTCTTTGGAGAAAGAACAATCTTCCCATCCTTTGCAGTTTGAAACTCCTTCCTCCTCCGCAACTTCCTCTATGCAGTCCATTAAGGACTTTTTGGTGAAACAAAAGCAACTCCAACTAGTGGCATCTCCACAACTGCTTCAACTTCTACTGGTGGGATCATAGGTGGATATTGGGTGTATCTTACCCCTACATAAATTCCAACTAGGGAACATCTTGCAACAATGACAAGAGAGGAGACATTGAAACATCATGTGGAGAGCTTGGATCAGTTAGAAGAGATGGTGAAGGATATCCAAAGCAAGTTCCCACAACTCCAAGGGGACTCATCCCAACCCTTGGTGGTACGATTGAAGTTTTTTTGATAGATGGGGTGATTAAGGATACCCAATTATAGAAGAAGACCATGAGACAACAAATTCAGGAAAAGCACTAGGAGATAAAAATTGATGACGAAAGAAAGAAATGTGCTACCGCACGCTCTGGCCTAGAGTCCCAGATCAGCGCATTAAAGAATATTGAAGGGGATCTCAATGCCCTATACTAGTTTTGTTTGCAATGGCCAATGGTGACAACCCCAATTAAGGCTCAAATGGTTCAGTTGGAAGTTTAGATACTTCAAAGAGCAACAGTATATAATGCCCTGCAAGATGCAGATGGCCAATCTCGGGTACAAATAGAAGCGTTACATGGAAAATTTCAATAGTTACAAGATCAAAGGGATAAAAGCATAAATAGATTCCACCAACTGAGGGGGGTAGTAAGCCTAAGATTAGCACACATCACGTGGGTCCTCCATGAAGCACAACAACTGGCACAAAAGATCCAAATTCCCCAAACACTTCCGGAGGCAAAGTGGCTACTACTATAGATCCAAGTCCAGACCCAATGACTACAATTGGCCAAAATGCAGTGGGAGAACACTTTTGCCAAGATCAAGGAGATATACAAGGCTATTCTCTCTGCAGAGTAGAGTTGAATTGAGGACAAGTCAACATTTTGAAAGAGGGGATGACATTGGTTGGAAAGAGCAACAGTTCAGACATTGCCAAGAAAATCCTACCGCATCTTGTTGCAAAGAGCTTGCGGACCATGAAATTCAAGAGATGCCATCTAGGGTAGAGGTAGGATAGACGGGTCACATCTCATCTCCTAGATATATGTATAGGAAAATATATGAATAACATAGTAAGAAGATGTGTGTACTAGAAGATATGTATGAGATTGTATATAGAAAGGAATATGTATGAGAGAATATATGTAAGATGAACAGAGAAGAAGTACAAAGTATGTGGGAAAATATATGATAAATGTATATATGATGTGAAAGGAGATATAAGGAGATATGAATGTACTCCATTAATATAAATAATATAATGATATCGAAACTCTATGCACATTGTATTGTCTAACATTATGTTATATATAGTTAATTAGTCAGTATTTTGTCCGAGTCAAACCATTACTCCCTTTATATGACCAAGTTTGGGGTGTAAACTACAACACTCAAAAAGTACTTGGGGCTCAAAACTTTGGTCTGTGTTTCCCTAGTTTTCTTGCTAATAGGAAGATCTACAAATGCATTGATGACATGCTTGGCTAGATGAAGGGTGCCATTTATGAGAGGAGTCTTACCCTATAGTCCTACCATGAGTGTGTCGAGCCCATCATTAGTTGAAAGTGTGAGAAGTTGAACACCCCTCTACACATGGCTACATATACATTGAATCCAAAGTGGTATATAGAGAGACTTGGTAGAATTGTTCCCATTGATGAATATGATAGGAGGAATGACTTGATGAAGGCCTTAAAGAAAATATATGTATAGCTTGGAGGAATTTTGATTGTTCAAAGCTAAGTGGATGAGATTTACGAAACTTGATGGCTACAAGAGATCCACAAAGATTGATAGAGACACTTTGGCATAGGACAAGCAAGTTAGTAGAGATTATATAGACCTCTAGTATTGTTGAAAACACTTTCCATTCATCTTCTCTCAAAGGTTTCTAGTTCCTCTATTGTTGAGAAAAATTGGGCCACATATAGCTTTATCCAATCCCTTTAGAGGAATTCATCTTAAGAGAGAAAAAAAGCTTCTTGTGTTACATAGTGCCTTTCATTGCTTATTGATGACATGGCACTTGAGTACAAGAAGAGTCTAGTGACAGTGGAATGTAAAGCTTGAGGAGATGCAACAAGTTGATGAGTAGGAAGTGCATTCAAGATCAAGATTGATCGGGCTCATGTTGTAGGATGCAAATAAAATTTAGTCTAGTAGTTCCAGAGATGAGGATATTCTGAGATATCCATTGGATAGTGACTCTAATTTTGAGTTTGTCACTCAAATAGAAAAGAAGTGGAGTATAGGTATTTTATATGACCAACATAGCAATAAGAAAGATAAAGGGTATGATCAATAAGATGAACAAAGGGAACTACAAGAGTCTTGTGGGGAGAAGAAAGGAAAAGATAATAGATGAACAATCATAATGTGTTAGAAATTCAAGAGATTAATGTGGATATGGCTAAGTTACCGGGTTCTTCACTTTAGGCCCTCGTATTGGTCAAAATACGTCTGGGTTCGGGGTTCTTTACAGTTCTTTTGGGGGGTTGCCCTAGGTTCGCCCTTGGCTACCCGGGTTCTCTGTGGGTCCTTCTGTGAAGGACCCACAGAGAACCTGGGTAGCCAAGGGCGAACCCTAGTCAAACTCGTGGAGAACCCAGAAGGACCCGGGTGGACCCATGTCATCCAACCAAAAAAAAGGCAAAAACTCAATTTAAAACATAAAATAAAACCCAAGTGCCAAAAATGCCTTATATTGTCTTGGCCGACCAAATGAGGCTCATTTTGCAAACTCAAAAGAGCAAGAAGCACCATTTTTTTGCCTCCAAGCTGAAATAGTTGATTTTTACTATTTACATTTTTGCAAATTATGAATATGATTATATGAGTTATTATCGTATTTCATTGTTTCAATATTCTATGGCATTATGGCATTATGATTATATGCTTATAATTTTGAACATGCTTATGAGTCTATGGCATTATGTTTATAATTTAATAATTTATAAATTATATATATATACTCTCGTACCCAAGGAAAAAAAAATGGTTGTACCTGCGTACCTGAACCCGAACCCGAACCCGTATCTGAATCCGTACCTGAACTGGCAACTTAGGGATATGGAGATGGGATGCTTTCACTAGTACCTTGACAAGTTTGGGTACTTATCAATATCTCACTAGTAGGGAAACATCCTTTTTTGTAGGTGAGTGTCCAAAATGTTCCCAACATCCTAAGGATGCATCCTCCACCCCTGGTTAACATTTTGCTTAAGTGCTCTAGTGATAATGCCCTAATGATGAAAGTAAAGAGGATGTTGACATTCTCCACTCATTCTTGTGAGCTATATTGATCTTGTGAGTGAGTCATTAGACACTTTGCATGATTGTTGTTGAGGTTGGTGGGTCTTCTTAACGCTCCAAAGATGCAAAGATGCAACCTTATAGTCTTTAGAAACTGTGGCTGTGATATTGTATTGAGTATGAATGATGTGGAGGAGTCAAATAGAGCTTTTAATTAGTGTGCCTAACTACAAGATATTGTAGATGAACTCCAAATCTCATCCGTGAAAGATTCCCACAAAAGGTTTGGTAATGGCTATACTCCAAGCCTCACCCTAAGAGTAAGAGTTGCATTGTACATTACACATATTAATGTATAATTGTATTTGTTTGCATTTTGCAATGTATCAAAGTTATTGTTGGATTATTGCAAAGACTTTGCATTGAGAAATTGCTGGGACTAAATTGATTATCTTTACTCACTTTGGGCTGTCCCATTTCGGCGCCCAAATTAAGAGTTCAAATTAAATAAAAATAAACAAATCTATGTTTGTTTATGAGGCCAACCTGCCTTGGCTAAGTCATCCCCTTTGGAGAAAATCAAATAAATTAAATTCATTTATTTTATGAGGCCGACCCCTAGTTTTTGGTGCCTCCTTTGGGATTTTAAAATTCCAAATAAATATATTATTTGAAGGGGGCCAAGCATTTAAGTGAGCACCCAAGGGTTGTGATAAAAAAGTGCATATGTAAAGAAGTTGTCACCATTGTGAATCATCATGCCTTTTCATGAAATTGTCCCCCTTGAAGAAGATATAAAGAAGAGTTTGAAAGGTGTTGTCAAGGAAAGCATTTTAAGGAATATCATTCCCATTCATAGCAGATTATTGGCGCAGATTCATGAAGTACATTGGAGCAGATTTATGAAGACTATTTGAGCAGATTTAAAAAGCATATTGGAAGAGATTTATGATGCATGTTTTAGAGGAATTATAGCAGATCTGAAGAGCAGATTATGGTAGATTTTTGAGCAGATCCTTGAGAGGAATCATAGCAGATCTAATGAGCAGATTATGGCAGATTCTTGAGCAGATTCTTGAGAGGAATTATAGCAGATCTAAAGAGAAAATTATAGCAAATTTGTGATCAGATTTATATTAGAAGAATTATTGTAGAGGTTGGTGCCTCTCATTTGAAGAGATTGGTGTCTCCGGTG
This sequence comes from Sequoia sempervirens, assembly GCA_007258455.2. NCBI lineage: Eukaryota > Viridiplantae > Streptophyta > Pinopsida > Cupressales > Cupressaceae > Sequoia > Sequoia sempervirens. The sequence goes on along the minus strand of VDFB02353493.1, from coordinate 280,035,321 downwards.
GGTTGGTGCCTACAAAGATAAGCAAAGATTGGTGTCTTTAGTAGGTTGGTGCCTACTAAAATTGTAAGAGAATCAATAAAGCAATATTTTGCTGTGGTTTTTTTCCGAAAGGGTTTCCATGTAAATCTTGTATTCTTGATTGTTGGTGTTGTTTGATTGATTTCCTTGTGGTTAATTATTCAAAAATTCTAAAAACACTATCGTATACTGATTCACCCCCCTCTTTCAGTATAAGTGTGTGCTCATCAGTTACAGTAATATAGGCTAATATTGCATACCCCTCTACTTGCCTCCAATACCACTACATCATCTACATCATTTGAGAGTTTAACATTTTCAAATTATCATTCTGGAAGCTCCACTCTAGCCTTTCATCTATCCCATGACACTCTCTACCAAATCCTTAAGACATGCTTGTAGAGTTGACAAGGCCATGTTTTCCTATAAAACCTATTTAAATTTCTAGGCATTTTGGCCATTTCTAACAAACAGTAACAAACCAATTTCTATTTTTACCAATGGCTGTCATCTAGAAAGTATTAGTGCCAAGTAATTCAACCAATTGTGAATCAGGTCATCTACTCTTTGTGGTTTCTAATGGCATTGATTTGCTTTGCATAGTTTTATCAATAATTAATTGTTAGAACAGACATCTAAATAATTTTAACCCTAATTGTCAATCAAACACACTAATACCAAATGTATATATAAATCAGTGTACTATGGGGATGTGTCCGCAGTATTTTCATTTGGTGTTTGTAGAGAAAGATTTCCCATGATAAATCTTATGACTAGTAATTTGAAACTAGGTCTAAGTTATCAAATCAAGTGCATGTGTTTTTGCTTTGGTAAAATGCGTTCATGTCGCTGGAGGATATCTCATTTTTACCTTTTGTAAGGATTCTATCAGTACTGAACAAGATCTAAAAAAAATACAGGAAGTGGTACCTTTGAGGAAAGTTTGCCGACGTCCAGAGACAGATTTTCGATTGCAAGCACTACATGCTTCCAAAAAGTCATTACCTGCTGAATATAGTCAAGGTCCTCAGCAAACAGAAGATTCTTCACTGTGTAAGGATTCTCTTGTTATGCCAGAAGTGGTAAAAGGTAGTGGTGACGTTATGGATCTGAATAATCAGCATGCATGTACAGAAACAATATCCATGGATATAACTGGTGACCGTGATACACCTTTATCTGTTATTCCTCTACAATTTGTTTCAGATACTGCTGCAGTTTCAAATGAGAAAAGTAGTAACCCTTCCACGTCCCCTTCCATGATTCAAATTTTGGATTCCAACACTGAAGATGTTGAAATGAAAACTACCGATGAGTAGCTATTACAAAAGGCCATTACCAGCTTTGTTCATCTAATGTAATATTTTATTGTTTAGAACATCAGCTAATGGAAATTGTAGACAAGGACTATTTTTCGTAAGTATTCTTCCCCTCTTTATTTCATTTGTTCTTTGTTCAGATTTTGTTTTATGCATATTTTATGCTGATGAAAATAGCATTCTTGTAAATGTCAGTTTTTTCTCATTTAGATGAGACAATGCCAGTTGAACACCATAGCAAAAGCATATGCAAGAAACATGCATCTCTTCTATACCTTATAGATTATTACAGTAAATGGCCTTTTCTATATATAGCAGATGCTTCTGTGTTGCCAGTCAAATGAATGTACTTTGGGAACTGATTGGCATGAAATCTATGTTGCCACCTACACAAACCCCTCTTTTATCAGTATAACTGAATTGAAACAAGGGGCTGATGTTTCAGATCTAATACATATAAGCCAGTCACTGGACACTGTAAAATGTTTGTATTATAGGATCTGTCACCTCCTTAGAAAATGCACTTCTTATCCCAAAATAAAAAAAATCATTTCCAGCTGAATGGAGATATATCATATATGTTCAAATATTAGTGGGCATTTTTTAGGATGCAAGTGGGAAATTTCAGTTATTAAGAAGAATTTTGTTTTGCAAAAACTTATGAATTATTTGAGTTCAACCAATGAACCATGCAAATTCTTTTTAATAAAATACACACAAAAAAGGTTTTTCTATGGTAATGGTATCCTAGTCTGCTTGTTTGACAATTCTATATGAAGATCTTAGTAGCTACTTTTGGCCTTTTAAATTTTCTTATTCGTGTAATCTGTGGAGTGGAACATTCTATGTAAATTTCTTAATTATTAACTTATTGGAACAATTCTTTGAGAATCCCTGAATAATTGTAACAAAATTTCTTTGTCTAATGTTTTAAGAAAACTACTCATGTTACTGACATTAGTTTCTTGTGGTGGCTATTTGAATTTTTACTGGCTATATATGACAAGTCTTGAAAGCACCAAGTGTATTTAATTACGACTAATTTTTTTTAAAAAAACTGAATTTTAGTTAAGCTAAAACCACAAGTATGGTAAAAAATTGTTGAGCAGATTTTGATCCTGGACCTTCACCATATGTAGATGAATTATCAAATCAACATCTACAAACAGTCTTGCATGTTAACGAGTAGTACATTTTATTATGATATGATTAAGAGCAATATGTTATTGAGACACACCGAAGTAACAATTTTGTTGTGTTTTCTTTTATTGTATGATTATTGAATAGCAACTACTTAATCATTCCACACCATTTCCATTAAAGAATATGAAAACGCCCTACATCAATTTTATGAAGTCGGCACTAATATAAAATCACTATAAGTTGAATAGAGGGCAGGAAAATGGAAATGCTTTTAATTGGCCATTAGTGAATTTTTTAATTGATCAAAGATGAGTACCTTTGATATATTTTCTTCTCTTTGACCTAGGGATATACTGGATTGCATCATGTTTGCATGACATAAATCTAACTGTAGATAACACGTCTATTACTATTTTTGGGACACTTATATTTTTAGAAACGTACATTTTTAATTCTTGAGTTAGCTTTATGAAAAGCTGAATTTCCTCCCAATATGTACATAGAACTCTTACTTATAGCACCCCGTGAATAAAAAAGTTAATTAAACAAAGAGTTTATGATGCGTACAAAGTCTAGAGGAAACAAGGCATACAGCAAGCATGGAAACCCTATTGGGATCTATGTGAGTAAACTTCCTTCACCATTGAACCGTGGCCAATTCAGTTATCCCTTATACTACAAAAAACTTATTATTTCTTAAGAAAAATTGATAGTCATATACATATACTGTTATACATATACAGATATCCACTGTATACAATGCACTCTGTATTTCCTGTATTGTGTTCTAGAGAAATCTCTGCAGCGTGTCCATGAATATTTTACGTACACCATAACCAGGAATGTCTCCGTGAGTGCAATCTTTCAAATTCTAAGGCAAGAGAAAAAAATATCAACTTATTGGACAAGCCACCTTGTCTTGCTCTGACAAATCAAGTTTGAAGCTTTTCCACCGTTTAATGATGGTACTATTATCAAAGAAAACCTTTTTGAAAAGTTCATGGCCATCCATCATCCCCTCCCCTCGTTCTTGAAAGCCTTTTACTTCTTTATTTATTATTAGTGCTGGAATGGAGATCTTTGGGAAAATAATGAGCTTCTTCAACATAAGTCCAAAAGCATGATTTATGTGTAGGGATAGCTGGTTGGTTCCATGCCTTTGATTCTATAACCCCGTTTATCTCCCTGCCGTCTAACCATTTCTGAATAAGCCTACAGTGTCTAGGTCTGCCATGAGCAAGATGATGCTCAGAATCTTCATGCTTACCAAGGTGATAATAATGTGCTATATCAAGAGGCTCTACAAGCAATCCGTACTCAATCCTTGCATTGTTCCAATTATCTTGAGTTTGGAATTCCTTAGCAATTCCTTTTTTCTCTACTAATTTATTTATACAATCCCAGAATGCAGCAATTTTGAGCCTATCTTTGTTTGTATTCTAATCCTTCTCATTCTTGTGTCTTGAAGAATCATGGTAGCCAGGGAAGTCATCCTCTTTGCATATTGTTTAATAGTTAATAACTTAATACCATTCCAGCTTGGCCGTGCAGTTCTGTATCTCATCATATTTTATATTTTGTTGGTATGTTTTTGGGCAATCTATTCTTATTGTCTTCAGCAAATTTTAAACCAAACCAAGCTCGAATATTCTGCTTAAAAAAGACATTTAAATTTGTAATTTATTAGTGTCATCTTACCAAATAACTAGAACTAGAAGCAAGGAAATTGTTGTGTTTAACTGGAATTTAGCCAGCTTTCATTTTCAAATGATACGAATTGAATAGTAAAGATATATGGCTGTGAGCAAGTGCAAGGACAGTTTGGCAGAATCTTTATCTCTTCATACGTTCATCTATTAAATGCTCCAAAGTTTATGAAGAGTACATATCAATTTGAGCTATTTAATGTATGTTTCACGGATTTTACAACTCATTCTATACACTTCATTTTATTGTGTACATTGGAAAGGTAAGTGTACTGTTGAAGGATATGTTGATAAAATGAATCGTGGGACTTTATTGAATGTTTTCACGATTCTTGGCATGGGTTGGATGTAGTTTAGATAAGAGAAAATTCAAATCATGGTCTAACATGAAAAGTTATGTGAAGTGCCCATAGTTAGTTTCATAGTTATTTTTTAAAACATTTGATTATTTTTTCAACCAAGATAATACGGTGGTTCTCTATAGTGGTTTTGTTGGTCCATCTAGTAGTCAGTGGGGGTCATCGGAATGAGAACTTGGTAATGGGGTTGAGGGAAGAATGAGTGTAATGAGAACATTACTGACGGTGATAGGACTGTTGCATACAAGGAAGAACACCGCAGTTAAATATGTAAAAGTTTCAGAGTAATAGAATGATGATGATCATCAAGGATTATCTCCTTTAATGTCGTGCCTTTATTAGAATGTAATTATCAAGATTTTTTTTAAAAAATTCACATTGATAATTATAGCCTATTGTTGCTGGGTGAGATGATACTTGGGTTTTATCGATGTGTATGGTGAACTGATTGCAGCATGAGGGGTTAGTAAAGTCATTAAGGTTCAATGGGTACTTGAATAGGGTTATGCTTGGCATTACTTTTTGTTTTGGGTTTGTTGTAGGGAATAACATAATTCTCAAGAGCTTGAACCTTTGAAAGTAATTCAAGGAGGGAACTTTTATATGATAAGATCATGGAGAGACAATAGCAAATGTTGCTACTTCAACCATAGCTGGCAGACTCGTTGAGTTTTCAGTGAGTTTTGAAAAACTTGCGAGTTTTTGCCATGTTTACTCATCGAGTTTCTAGAATCGGCGAGTCCGTGGCAAAAACTCACTAGATACATAAAAAATGCGAAACACAAAAAAGGAAGGCAAAAAAAATCGGAAACATAGTAAAAAAACTCACGATTTTGCCCTATAAATGCATGAACACACTTCACACTTCCTCACATAGCACTTGGAGAGCAAATATTTTTCATAAAAAAGTGCCAAATACCTAATTTCTCCCTTAAGTGATAAAATTGTATATGATGTGTGACAAAAAGTTTAATATGGTTTCAAAGGCGTTGCCCCCAGACCCCCATGGGGGGTGCTGCCCTTAGACCCCACTGGGGGCATTGCCCCAAACCCCCACGAGGGGTGCTGCCCCTTGACCCCGTTGGGGGGTTGCTCCAAACCCCTACAAGGGTCACCACCCCTCAATGCCATTGAGATCTCCACTCCTAGACCCCCACTAGTTATTGGGATCTCTTCTCATATAAAAAAAAATGATTACAATGAGGGGATTTGGGAGTGAAGATTGGAATTGACAACTTAGACTATTAGGCTTTTAGCCATCAGGATTTCACATAAGAATGCGATTTTGTACTCTATTTACACTAAAATCAATCTCAAATTTAATAGAAAACACTTTTGTACTCATTGATAGACTCATTGGATTCATCTTGTCATTGAATTTTCCAAAAAAAAAGTTTCTAAAGAAATTTAAGTAATTTTTTAAGTTGTTGAGTTTTTTTCGAGTCGGATTTTTTAGGGCTGACGAGTTTTTGTTGAGTTCGAGTTTTCCAACTGTTGGCACTCTCAAATTTTGCAAATTTGAGATGCCCATATCGAACATTCTGCCTCTACACTTTCAAAAGTGCACGTGATGAATTTGCCTGAACAACCTACTTTGAAGGCTTGTAATTTGATGCCTGTTGATTTTCAAGCAAAATCCCTTTGCACACACACTCATGTGTCCGATGTGAATGTGCATGTCAATTTTCAGCTTCCCATGATGAGTTTTGTCAGTGTTTCGAAAAGTGAAGCTGAGGGGTTTTGTCACTGCTCAGCTGTTTGCGAACGTTCAGTTCTACAAAGTAGCCTCCCAATTGAGCTTGGATTTTGCAACCAGTTGACTGCCAAGTCAAAACGAATGCTATTCTGCATTCTTTATACCAAAATGAGCTCACATGTCAGTTTTCAAGGCTTCATGAGTTGATTTGCTATTTTTAGCAGATCAAAACCAAATGGAATTTCTTCAGTTTTGCACTGAAACCTTTCTAAGGGGTCAACTTTGACCGTCAATATATTGTGCATGAAGATGATTCAAGTTAATTCCTCTGCTCAATGTACCAAAGTGATCCACTATGTCCAGTGGCAGCTCGCCAGGAGTTGATTTGATATTTTAGCAATGAGGTGATCTCTTGAGTTTTAACTGGTTCTGAACAGCTACATTTGCAGAAAAGTCCGAAAGGGCAACTTTGTCAGTTAATAACTTTTTCCTCATGATTGATTCCTTTGATCTATCTTTTGCATTGTATTCTTGGGAGGAATTTCTGCATGCCTGCAAGTTTTTATGTCTCTAGGAGGTTGTTAGCTTAGTTTTCAGAGCCGATTCCAAAGCCTACTTGGCTAGTTTTGCACATTTTTTAAATGTGCCTGAAAGTAAGTTCTACTGAAAACCCTTTTCACATTTTAAACCCTTTTCAGATATATTCAAAACGATTTTTTTTTTAGTCGGGCCCACAAGGGACCCAACATGTGTCACATGATTTGGGGAGGCTGACATTGGAAGGTAATGTTCCACTTGGTGTTTCCTGATGGTTATTTATAGAAGTGTTCTGGTTATCAGGGAAAACCCACATTATCCATTGATGCCTCATGAACCAAGGTTGATAAATTCAAATCTTCTATTTGAGATACAATATGAGGTCAGAATCTTTGCATTTGGCTCTTATGCTGGTAGTTTGTGTGAGGCAACAATGGGTGAGTCCTTCAATATGGACCTTTTAAGAAAGGTGTTTCCTCTGGATGTTTCCACGAATTTTTAAGGATAGTGTGCACACCAAGCCTCTAAGATAAAGCAACATCCCATACACAAACTACATGATAATTGTGGAGGACCAAGTTATGTAAAACCATACAAGGCTGCAAGAAACGATATAGATAATGGATTTTAATGGTGATTAGCTCAGATAGGATTATTGATGGGGAAATGTAGCAGCCCAAGTTACTCATTGTGTATTGTGCTGTGAATCAAATTTTGAGAATGAGCTACCTAAACTCTTCTCTAATAAAGGGGAACATGTTATTGTTCAATGTTTGTGTGGGTGCTATTGAATGACTTAGAGGGATAACAAAATTGCAACATATGCATAAAATGGCTTTATTAAAAAGTCTTAAACAAACTTTTACATAGCCAATGCAAAAACCAAGGGGAGCTTTGGAAGAGAAACATTCAGCCATCACCAGTCAATGCATTTCTAGAAAGATTTTATAAACCTCTATGCAAATGTAATTGGCGCCTAAAATATGGAATTCCATGACTCTTGAAATGTTTGACAAAATCCCTCAAATAATGTGGTCTCGTTGGAATACTGTGCCACGAGAGTAGTGCATATACAAAATGAATTGGTTTAGGGACTTTAGGAACTCTCTAACAAATACGCCAGCACTGAGGAAGAATGCATAGAATGCATTCGATTCTTGAAACTTCCAAGCGAAATAAGAAGCAGTGGCGCCAAAATGCAAGGTATGAATAAGAAATATTTGTTAAAGAGGCATCAAAAACTTTTAAACAAATGCAATTAACGGGAAACACAGAGCAGAACACCTCCATCAAATTCTATAGCCGGAGCTCGAGCATTTTGCAGAAGCAACAATGAGGAATTAGGGCACAAAAGATGCAAAAGCAAAGCCAACGGTGGAGATTTGAGGTACAAACCTAGCCAGATCCCAGCCGTCGCCTGCTATATCGCAATTCCAACATGCATGATGGTTAATTATCACGAAATAGTGAGGTTGCGACATGTGGACAGGTGGGTCCCTAGAAACGAAGGGTAAAAGCACGAAGTGGGAGCATTAAAAGAGACCCATTTGAATTGAAAAACAATAAAAACCTTTCACGTGGTGATTTTCCTTAATTATTAAAGTCTTCAATGAGCCGAAGTGTTTTCATGCGCACAAGTAAGGAATACAAAAGGTGGGCCCGAGAATTATTAAGGTGTACAGGTATAATTGGATTTACCGGATGAAATAAAGAGGCCTTCATTTATATTTTAAAGGGAAGGGCTTTGTGTTGAAAATTAAAGAGCCTCTCAGATTTTATTTTAAATCTTTTTGTGCCCTCATGTTTTAAGATAATGGAGACCTAAAATAAAGTGCTCCGTAAAATAAGGGAATGGGTAATACATATTACTCAAAGAAATTGTGAATGGGCCTGCATTCAAAAGGGGCAAATATTTTAATGTAAGATGCATGTAAACAGGGGAAATTCCATGAAAGAAATAAAATATTCAATGGATGTACGGGAATTATTTGGGGAATATTCTCTTTGTTAGAGAATATAAATGTAAGAAAGTGAAATATTTTCACTGGGCAATAAGTTATAAAGTAAAATAATGTGTTGCATAATGAAAGAACATAAATAAAAGGCTTTAGGAGTGTTTTCACGGGCAAACAAAAATGAAGGCATTTTTCACGCAGCTGGTAAATGAGTTGTGAATTCATCACATGGCAGAATTTCCTGTTGCTTCACAACAGACAACAAAGGCAAATGAAGAGGCAAATTCAATTAGAAGAGAGATGAGAGATGCCTTGAGCAAATTTGTTGATCAACGGGGGAGAATTTTCTAGATTGCATCTATGGATCAAATTGATTTTAGGGCTACTTCTGTTTCTCTTTTATTCTCTTCTTCTCTCATTGTAAAAAAAAGGCTGGGATTCCAATTTTTGAAAGCTCTGCAAGTCAGGCAGAAGCTCTGGGTAGAATTGTATAGCTGGGAGAAATATAATTGAGTCATTAAACTTGAAAGTCACTGTTCTGAATTGTGCTCTTATGTTTATATTGTAGCTGATAATTGTCTCCATTTCTGAGATGTATTACTCTTTTAGATTCAATAATAAGATTATCTGAGTCTTTTCATGCACATTTGCTGCATTAGAGTGATATATGTTGTTGCCTTCTATTCTGAGAATAATGTAATTGCTTTAATAAAGCACAAGTTGCATTTATTATTGCCTTTTGTTCAAAGGATAGTGTAATTGCTTCAGCACATGTGACAGGAGTATTGTGTTTCAAGTGGATTTATAAGAAGAGTTATCAGATAAAACTTCAGTGGTTTGGTTGTCATAATGTGATAACATTTGCAAGGATCTTCATAACATGTTCAACACTGTAGGATGAATGTTGGTTATATGACTCCATAGCCCATTTTTTGGCACTAGTCAAGTGTTATACTTCTGTTGTTTTCAGCTTGGTCCCAAATCTTCAAAATTAAAATCATTTTAAATCCCTAGGTGTTGTAGTTATCTCATGCTCCAAATAGTTGATATTACTGATGAATAGCCAATTCTATTCAGTATTATCCTATTATGTTGAGTTATTAAATGAGATTATCTATTGTTGTTAATGTTGTTTATGATAATAGTGCAAAGATTGTAAAAGCATTAAGGGATCACCCTTCTAGGTCTTGCAGAGCTCGAAGTGTAGGAGGCTTTTTAAAGTTCTCATCAGTTGGTCCGGGTCCTTCGAGCTGCCCTTGATTGGAATTGGCAATTCCATAGGTAGATTAGAAGACCAACCTGGTTACAGTGTAAAAACAAAACCAACACCAACTATGACTTCGACTAGTCTTTATATGTTGCATATGAATGAAAGAAAACAAGACATGTGCTGTTAATAATAATAACCTACTCTTTGTGCAAGTACTTGTACTAGACAAGAACATAAAGGGGTCCACATGATGGATATTATTGACTTGATTGATGATTAATATGTTGGCAGTGGTTGTCATTGATGTCTTGGTGAGGTTATTAAAGTGGTTATTTTGTTGTCATGGTTGTCAACACTTGGGAAGATTGTTGCATTGGTTGTCATTGTTGACATTTAGTTTGGGTTGTCATTGAGTATGGTGGTGTGTTGTTGATGTTCATGGTTGGATGTCATGCCTTGTCTGATAGTTGTATAATGCATTGTTGCTGTCAGCAGAGTTGTTTTCATGATGATATATTAAGATGAGGATTAGAAGCATTGTTGATAGTAGAGAAATGTTGTTGATGGCAGGTTGTATGCTCTCTCTTGTTGTTCCTAAAGAAGTATGTGTTGTTGCAAGGTTGTTTTGGCCTTCACAAGTAAGAAGTTTTTGTTTCAAAATGGTGTTGTCAAGACTATTTGGGAGAATGCTCCACATTCCTTCGCTGTTGGAGATATGGTTTTGCGGTTTGGGAATCAGAGTTTGTGTTTTGTGGATGTTGCACTTCTATATTTTCAAGGCACCAATATTGTTGAGGAGGTTTCTATTAATTGTAGAAGGTTGGCAGTGTTGGTTGTCCGAATTGGTGTAGAAAATGCTGTACATTGATGTTTCTCCTTCTATGGCTTGGTGGATGTGCTCTCAGTGTCTGTGCAGTGTCTCAATTCAAATTTCATGTGTTGAAGTGGTCCGCAAGTTGATCTGTTAAAGTTCTATCTCATGGTTGTGCTTTTGGGATGAAGTGTTTTGTTCATGTTTGGTCTACGGTGGTTGTTGGTAGCATGACAATATGAAAGAAGTGTCTGGAAGTGTTGTTGGATGTTCAAGAAACATCTCTTTGTGATCCACACATTAGTGGTTGATCTCTTTTGGTGTTGCATTGTGTTTGACTTAGTCTGCTGAAAATTTGTAGATATATGGCCGATAGGGCTTTTCATCTTGCTTGTGTTATGTGTTTGAGGGTTTGCGCCAACATATGAAGTTGTGTTAAGGAGTTTTTGGGTCTTGACCTATCTTGTTGAGGACCACATTGAGTTAATTCAATTGGAAGTATATTTTTGGGTTGACTGGTTATGTGTTTCACGTTTATTTGCATGTTTCCTTGTTGCTGACTTGGGTTGATGTGTGCCAACATGTCAGTTGCTTGAGATCACATAGGAAGATGTAATAGAGTTGTTTCTAGTCCTCTCTATCCCCTGGATATGACCACATTGATGTTTTGTGGTTGACTTGTTGAGATTATTGTTTATCTTCTTTCTGGCCCACCTAATTGATGTTTTGTGATCCTGCGGTGGATATAAATTAAAGATCAAATCAGTTGCATAGTGTGAGTGGAATGTAATTGAACATCTCGCTGAAGAAGTGTGAAAGTGTGGAAGATAGATCAAATGTGCTTTAATGCCTCAGTCAACAGAGTGTATTGTTGACATATTTTGTAAATTCTAAACTTTCATGTATCCTGCCCTAGAGTTGTGAGCTTCAGTCTACACGTCCTTTGTATCTTGCCCTAAGTTTGTCCACCTTAGTCTACAAGTCTTTTGGCAGTGAGCCTTATTTTGTAAGTAGCGAGTTTCATATATGGTGAGTTAATTATCACTATGGTTTTTCCCTCATTGGATTTTCCACGTAAATCTGGTGTCATCTTGTGCATGTGTGTTCCTTGTTTTATCTTTAATTACTATTGATCTGATTAAGGGTTGAATTTTTGTATCTTTCATTTTCATTGATTTGGTTAAGGGTTGATGAACTTGTTAAGAGATTAAATTGCTATATCTTTTAATGTTGCTGATATGCTTAAAGGATAAAGGGGCTTAAGGCTTTTGAAGATATTGATTCGCCCCCCCTCTTAGTATCTCGTGTGTTCAACAATTGGTATCAAAGCCAAGTTCCTTTGAAAAAGCTTAATCACTTGAGGAAAAGGTCTGGGATGGCACATGATGGAGCTTACAAATGTCCTGGGTTTGATGGGACAAATTACACCTTTTAGAAATTGAGAATGAAAGGCCATCTAAACTCTCTAGGGTTTGGTGTTTGACAATCAATCAAGGATGGTTATGTTGCTTCTGCTACTCCTCCAACAGATCTGGCTGAAATTAGGTTGAATGAGAACAATGCCAAGGCTAAGAATGTTATCTTGTGTGGGTTGGCTGATTCCAGACTCTTGAAGGTGATGAATTGCAATTTTGCTAAGGATGTATGGGAAAAACTTAGTAGCATCTATGAAGGAGACACCAAAGTAAAGAAAGCCAAGATGCAAACTTTCAAAAGCAGGTTTGAGACCTTGAGGATGATTGAGGATGAAGACATTGCAATTTATATGCTCTAGTGCATGAAGTAGTTTCTGGCATCACAAGTCTTGGTGGTGTAGTAAAAGAAGATGAGATTGTGAAATTTTTGAGATCTCTCCCTAAATCCTATCATCATAAGGTATCTGCTATTGAATAATCTAAGGACTTGGATAAGTATTCAATAGATGAAATGTTTGGTGCTCTCACAACCTTTGAAATAAGAAAGTTTGACAAAGATGTTCCAAAGAAGGAAGTTGTATTCAAAACTAGTAAAAGGGTAGAAGATGAATTTGCAGATCAGGATGATGACTTTGATGAGGTTGAAGCAAACTTTGTAAGAAGATTGAAGAAAGATGTCGACAAATACAAAGGTAAGTTACCTTTCAAATGTTTCAATTGCGGAAGAATCAATCATTTTTCATCTAAATGTCCCTACAAAGAATCTGAAGATGATAACAAAAGAGATAAGGTTAAAAAGAATTTATATTCCAAGGAAAGAGTTGTTCCTCAGAAGATGAGGATAGTGATTCAAATGATGAAACCATTTTCATTGGTTTGAAAGATGGCAATATAAAGAGCTATATTGGAGAATGTAAGAGGTTCGGTACCTTGTAGGTTGATAAAATTAATGAAAGATCAATGATAGTATGGACTACCTTCCATGCAAAGGAAGAGGCAAATGCTTGGGTGATTGATAGTGGTTGCTCTAACCACATGATTGGTGACAAGAGAAGGTTCATAAGTCTTGAGAAGGTTAATGGTGGAGCTGTTAAGTTTGGTGGTGATGAGTCAACACAAATTTGTGGAAAAGGTGCTATAACAATTGATGGAAAGAGTAGGATTGAGGATGTTCTCTATGTCATTGGTCTAAAACATAATCTTCTCAGTGTTAGTGAGATGCGTAGCAAGGGATACAATCTTACATTTCATGCCAATGGTTGTGAGATCAGGAAGGCAGGGTCTGGAAGACTAGTTGCTCCTGTACAAGGACAAATGGAAATGTCTATCATCTAAAGGAGGCTAATGGAAGAATTTTCTTATTGGCTCAATCCAGAGAGTGTTAGTTGTGGCATAAAAGGATGTGACACATCAATTTTGACAATATGGTAAAGATTAGTTCTCATGTTGTTGGAGATATGCCTAAGATAACCAAGCTTGCAAACACATTATGCAAAGAATGTCAAATGGGAAAGAAAACAAAGACAAGTTTCAAGAGCAAGGAGTGCTTTGCTGCGATGCCATTGGAGCTGATTCACATTGACCTTTGTAGACCTACAAGAACAAGGAGTCAACAAGGTGGGAGGTATTTCATGTTACTTATTGATGATTACACTAGAATGTTTTGGGTTACATTTTTAAGAGATAAATCGGAAGCCTTTGATAAGTTTAAAATCTTCAAAGCAAAAGTAGAGAATGAGATGAATGTTAAGATCAAATGCTTAAGACTAGATAGAGGAGTTGAATTTACTTCAAATGAATTTGAATTTTTTTGTGAAGATCATGGTATTAAGAGACTTCTATCTACTCCTAGAACCCCTCAACAGAATGGGGTAGTGGAAAGAAACAATAGGATTGTACAAGAGATGGCTAGAACCATGTTGAAAAATGTTGATCTTCTTGATATGTATTGGAAGCAGTTCAAACTGCTATCTATTTGCTTAACATAGTGCAGTTGAGGGTTGATAGCACTAAGACCCCTTATGAGTTGTGGTATGGAACACCTCCCATTGTCAAATACTTTAGAATTTTTGGTAGAAAATTTTATATTAGGAGAGATGAAAGAGACCTTGGAAAGTTTGATTCAAGGTGTGATGAAGGGATCTTTCTTGGTTACTCAACTAGGAGAAAGGCCTATAGATGCTACAACAAGAGATTGGGAAAGATGATTTTAAGCACAAGTTAAGGTAGATGAAGACTTGTATTAGATCTCACAAGAACAAGAGGTTTGCGGACCTAGTATACCTTGTTGGATTGAAGAAGAAGAAAAGGACCCAGAACTAGTGAAGGCTCCCAAAACTCCAGCAAAGTATGTGGAGAGGAACCATTCATCAAATCATATCATTGAAGAGAAGAATGAAGGTGTGTTGACTAGGAGAAGGCTTACAAGAGCGAGTGAGCAAGTAAATTTTTGTTTATTGTCAAAGGTTGAACCCAAGAACTTAGTTGACGCTAGCAAATATGATGGTTGGATCAAGGTAATGGAAGCAGAGTTGGACCAAATAGAAAGGAATCACACATGAGAGTTAGTTCCCAAACCAGCTGACAAAAATGTGATTGGATAAGTGGGTGTTCTGGAACAAGCTGAATGAGGATGGTGAAGTTATGAGAAACAAGGCCAGATTGGTATGTAAGGGGTATTCCAAAGTAGAGCGTATTGATTTTGAAGAGACTTTTGCTCTAGTAGCCAGAATGGAGACAATAAGGATGTTTTTTCCTTTTGTTGCTCATAAGAACTTTAAAATTTATCAGATGGATGTCAAGTCTACCTTCTTGAATGGTGATCTAGAGGAAGAGGTATATTGAGCAATCAAATGGTTTCCAGTTATCAGAAGATCCGAATATGGTGTGCAGGCTCAAGAAAGCTTTGTATGGACTCAAGCAAGCTCCTAGAGTTTGGTATGCTCGATTGGATAAGTACTTACTTTAGCAAGGTTTCAAGAAAGGTATTGTAGATAGCAATATTTTCATTAAGGTTCGAGAAGACAAGTTGTTGATTGTGGTTGTATGTGTTGATGACATCATCATTTGGTGGAAATGATGATATGTGTAAGAAGTTTGTAGAAGAGATGTAGAAAGAATTTGAGATTATGATTGGTGAGTTGTCTTTGTTCCTAGGGCTTCAAATTGTTCAACAAGATGGTGGTATCTTTATTTCTCAGGCTAAGTATGTAAAAGAGATGTGGAAGAAGTTTGGCATGGCAGATTCCAAACTAGTAGGTACCCCTATGGTGACTATTTGTCACTTGAGCAAATCTGATGAGTCTCTAAAGGTTGATCAGACTCTATATAGGTCTATGATTGGAGGTTTGTTCTTGACTGCTTCTATACTTGATATTATGCATGCGATATGTTTGGTTTCCAGATTTCAAGCTAATCCTAAGCAAACTCATGAGAAGGCATTAAAAATAATTTTCAAATACTTAAAGGGAACTCCAGATTATGGTCTGTGGTATAAAAAGGATGATAATTTTTCTTTGAGTGCTTATATTGATGTTGACTAGGAAAGATGTGTGGGTGATCTCAGAAGTACAAGTGGAAATGCATTTTACTTTGGAGACAGATTGGTCTCCTGGTTCAGTAAGAAGGAAGACTCAATGTCCTTATCCACAATAGAAGTTGAATATATTGCTACAACATCTCGTTGTACCTAGGTGCTTTGGATGAAGCAAACCTTGAAGGATTCAAAGGTGGTATATGATGATCCCATTCCTATATTGTGTGATAATACCAATGCAATTAATATTTCCATGAATCTGGTAATGCATTCAAGAACCAAACACATTTCTATATGATATCGTTTTCTAAGGGAGAAGGTTGCATAACAAGAAGTCCGATTGGAGTATGTGCCTACTAAGGATCAGATTGCAAATATCTTCACTAAGGTGCTTTCAAAGGATAATTTTGAGTATCTCCGACAAAAGTTAGGGGTTATTGCCCCTCATTTTCTAACTGGATGCATAGATGGTGCATTTATCCAAGGGGAAAAATTCTTCTCATACCCTTTTCTCCTGGATTGATGTGTGCTATCTCTCAGGGGGATTTGGTGGTAAGGGGTATTTTGGAGAGTTGTGCAAATGAAGTGTTGTTGATAAGGGGAGTTGGTATAGTTGCTTAAAGAAAATGTGCAGTTGTTGGTCAAAGGGGGAGAATGTGTTGTTTCAATTGAAGATCTTTGGTGCTTTGTCCTTGAAGTCACATAATATGTTTTTATTTTATTATGCAAGTGTGTGTGGCCCTTTTTCCTTGATGTCAAAGGGGAGAGTGACTAGGTCCGTGTTGCCATCAATGCCAAAGGGGGAGATTGTTGGCATTGGTTGTCATTGATGTCAACAATTAAGATTGTTGTATGTTTAACATTGGTTGTCATTGATGAGTTGGTTGTCATTGATATCTTGGTGAGGTTGTTATAGTGGTTGTTTTGTTGTCATGGTTGTCAACACTTGGGAAGATTGTTGTATTGGTTCTCATTGTTGACAACATTCAGTTTGGGCTATCATTGAGTATGGTGGTGTGTTGTTGATGTTCATGGTTGGATGTCATGCCTTGTTTTATAGTTGTATAATGTATTGTTGTTTTCATGATGATATATTAAGATGAGGATTAGAAGCATTGCTAATAGTAGAGAGATGTTGATGGCCTATAACATGTTGTATGCTCTCTCCTGTTGTTCCTGAAGAAGTATGTGTTGCTGCAAGGTTGTTCTGGCTTCCACAAGTGGGTAAGAAGTTTATGTTTCAGAATGGTGTTGTGAAGACTGCTTGGGAGCATGCTCTGCATTCCTCCGCTATTGGAGATATGGTATTGCAGTTTGGAATTCAGAGTTTGTGTTATATGGATGTTGCACTCCTATATTTTCAGGTCACTAGTGTTGTTGAGGAGGTTTATGTTAATTGCAGAAGGTTGGCAGTGTTGTTGGTTGTCTGGAGTGGTTCGGAAAATGCTCTGCATTTCTTTGCATTGATTTCTCTCCTCCTACGGCTTGGTGGATGTTCTCTTAGTGTTTGTGCAGTGTCTCAGTTCAAATTTCATGTGTTGAAGTGGTCCACAAGTTGATCTGTTAAAGTTCTATCTCATGGTTGTGCTTCTAAGATGAAGTGTTTTGTTCTTGTTTGGTCTATGGGGGTTCTTGGTAGCATGAAAATCTGAAATAAGTATCTGGAATTGTTGTTGGAACATCTCTTTGTGATCCACACATCAGTGGTTGATCTCTTTTGGTGCTACATTGTGTTTGAGTTAGTCTTCTTGAAATTTGTAGATGTCTAGCTAACAGGGCTTGTCATCTTGCTTGTGCTATGTGCTTGAGGGTTTGTGCCAGCATATGAAGTTGTGTTAAGGAGGTTTTGTGTCATGACCTATCTTGTTGAGGGTCACATTGAGTTAATTCAATTGGAAGTATGTTGTTGGGTTAACTAGTTATGTGCTTCACATTTCTTCTACACATTTCCTTGTTGCTGACTTGGGTTGATGTGTGCTAGCATGTGAGTTGGTTGAGATCACATTGGAAGATGCAATAAGGTTGTTTTTGGTCCTCTCTATCCCCTAGATAGGATCACATTGATGTTTTGTGGCCAACTTGATGAGATTATTGTTTGTCTTTTTTTTTCTGGCTAACGTAATAGATGTTTTGTGATCTTGTGGTGGATATAAATGAATGATCAAATCAGTTACAGAATGTGAGTGGAATGTAATTGAACATCTCGTAGAAGAAGTGCAAACGTGTTTGGAAGATAGATCAAATGTGCTTTAATGCCTTAGTCAATAGAGTGTATTGTTGACATATTTTGTAAATTCTAAACTTTCATGTATCCTTCTCTGAGATAGTGAATCTCATTAGTCTTTGTATCTTTCCCTAGAGTTGTGAGTTGCAGTCTGCAAGTCCTTTGTATCTTTCCCTAAGGTTGTGTGCCTTAGTCTACAAGTCTTTTGACAGTGAGCCTTATTTTGTAAGTAGTGAGTTTCATATATTGTGAGTTAACTCTCACCGTGGTTTTTCCCTCATTGGGTTTTCCATGTAAAATTAGTGTCATCTTGTGCATGTGTTCCTTGTTTTATCTTTCATTGTTGTTGATTTGATTAAAGGTTGAATTTCTGTATCTTTCATTGTTGTTGATCTGGTTAAGGGTTGTTGAACTTGTTAATAGATTAAATTGCTATATCTTTCTATAGAGGGGGACTGGCTACTGCAAGACACCAGATCACAAGAGGGTCATGTGAGATAAGGGGGATTCATTTCTCACAAGTCTCTTCATTCTCAAGAGAATCCCAAGGATCAAACTACCCTTAACCACCTCAAATATTGTTGAATCAAGAAATTGCAAATAAACCACACACAGGCTAATTATCTCAAAAGACTACTTCAAAATCCAAGAGAGCAAGGTTTCCAGATCTCTGCCTCAAAGGGATGAGTTCTCAGCCAACAAACTACAGTGCAGTATCAAGACACCGACATGGAACGTTGGAGTTGGAAGGACGCGCTGGCATCCATGAGAAACAATGAACTCAAAGCTTGGACATAATAACTAAAACCCCACTATCTAGCACAAATATGAGGTTTGTTCAACAAAATAACTAAATAGAAAGAAGAAAATGAAAAAAATTACAAAGGAGAGCTAAAAGAGGACTTGCAAATGACCAAATGTTCAAAACCTCCAAGCTCCACTTCGGCAACCTTCATGCAAGACAAATGGGGAAAATTTTTAGGGTTGTTTTGGGGCTTGCCGTAGTCAAACCCTCGTTTTGGTGTTCCCACCTCCATGGACAACCATATAGATAGAAAGAGTAAATGAAATAGACAAATGGAAATGGTGAAAACAATCCCTGCTTAAAGAGGAGAATCCACACCACCAAATAGAAAATAAAAAAAGTGATCTAATCTATTCACAAATAGATAAGAGCAAGAGAGCGTTACCAACAATCCTCGGGCCCCTCTTGAACACATGGATGCACCATTGAATGCTTGCTAGAGAGCTTTGGCTGTTGAAGGGACCTCAGTCTGACAGAGCTTCGCCATTAGAAGTGCTATTGCAAAGAGTGGAAGAGGCTAAGAGAAGTGATCAAATGAGAGAGAACCCCCAAAAATGAGAGAAAAAGGAAGTTTTTTTGCATGCAAGGGCAGAAGGAGCCATTACACTCGAGAATCTGAATACAAAGACACGTGTCTCAAGTTAAGATTCTGAGATTCCTCATTTCAAACTCGGGAAACCGCCAGGATGCTAGTGCGCTGCACAGATGTCCGTGTGTTGCGTAGGCATCCAACACGTCATTTTTCAAGAAACGGGAATATGGACTATTGTTGCTTCATCATTGGACCTTGTGGAATTGGAATCACAAAATTTTGACCCATGAGGCTCTTATCATAAATGTGTTTATATGTAATAAATGCTAGGCAAAGTGCTAAAATGTGAAATTGTCCCTAAGGTGCAATTTAGCTCCTAAACAACAAGCTACCTTGATCTACCTCAAACTTTGCTAAGTGATTGGAAAGGTTAAGCTTTTAGGGTTGAAAAGGAAGAGCAATCTGGTTGTTATTGTCCTTCTACTAACTTGAATGTTTTAGGAAGTCAAGTGAGCCGATTCATAGAGTTCAATCTGCAACTCAAATAACTCACTGTCTGAGGACGATAGCATAGGACATGGACTCCAATGCAGCGCACTGGTGTCTGTACAAACAAAGGACTTCTAAGACAAATAAAAACAATGAAAGTGCAACTAACAACATGACTAGGAGATTTTATGCTATACTCGGATGTAAAGGAAATACAAGTGTAATCAGGAAGATTCGAGGTTAAGATCATCAAACACAACAATAAAACCTTAAATTCCTAATCTAGTAATGAAGAACATATAACCATAAACTATTGAAATGAGAGAAAAAATAAGATTGCTCTCAAATTAAAATTGAGTCATTCACATTATACAAAAATCTATTACATGGTATTGCCTTTATAAGGCCATTATTCCCGTATAAAACTAGTTACAAGAATATAATTTCCAAAACGAATTTTATTTATTAAATTAATAATAACATGTTAATTTATTTATTTAACTATATATGTCAAGTCCTAAATTCTAAAATCCCCCCTTAGTATTGACATAGAGAAAAACAAGAAATTATAAAACCTAACTATTCTCTTTTTTTTTACTATAAGGAAACCTAAGTGAAGAAGACTTGTGAGAAAGCATGCCAAGGAGAATAAAACAAATTTCCAAATCGCCCCTTCCATTCTGATTTGAGATTGGTTTTTTCGTGTCTATCATATATTTGACAGTGAGCATTCCAAATAAAACAAATACGACGATGACTTCCAACATCAGGAATAATTGCAAGCAACCCATGTGAATTGTGTTGTAAACATTAGTAACTGCAAGAACCCTTGTCACCGTTAGGATAATAAGCTCATGATAATCAAAGCTCACACGGATAATTGGTCTGTAGTTTAGTTTATAACGTCTGCAACAATGCTCTCTACATTTGATAAACCTATATTATGCTCCATCTATCGTTCCTCTCCCTAGACTTCTGCAAATTTGAGTGTTAAGAGGTCGTTAGAAAAGTTTCATCGTCTATTTACAAATAGAGATCTCTGCTACCTATGAATTTTCAAGGCTCAATGTGAGACCCACTCTTGATAAACCAAAGGCCCACACGAGAATGGTTGGAATCTTTTGCAGCGGCTAAAATATCTGTTGGCAGTGGCTAGGATATATAAATTTTAAATTTAAATTTTGGAATGACAACAATGAACAAAGTGAAGTGTTAAACAATGGCAAGAATGAACATGGTGGAGAGAAAGAGAAGAAATATAGATGAATGATGGAGTCAAAAAGGGTTTTGCACATGGTCTATATTGCTCACCTGTTGACAAATGCAAGAATGGTAGAAAACAATAGTAGTTGCACGTGGTCTTTACTACAGTACCATTGTAAACACTACTGCGAGAAAAAAAATGTGTGGAGAGAAATCAGAGAGAGGTCCAAGAAGAAACCCGCTCTAATACCATATTGAAATGAGAGAAAAAATGAGATTGCTCTCAAATTAAAATTTAGTCATTCACATTATACAAAAATCTATTACATAGTATTGCCTTTATAAGGCCATTATTCCTGTATAAAACTAGTTACGGGAATATAACTTCCAAAACCAATTTTATTTATTAAATTAACAATAGCATGTTAATTTATTTATTTTACTATATATGTCAAGTACTAAATTCTAACATAAACTAAGGAAAAATACCAAATGTTCATACCATCAAAGCATCACCTCCATTACCCTTCTCCATTTTGCTTCTAAATGATTAATGCCCTCAAACTATAAATTGCAATAATAGCCTATATCTATGCTATAAAATGTTCAAAGATAATTGTCTTAGCCTAAACTTTGGATTTCTAAGATGTTAAAATGATAGTGACAGGTGTCTTTTATAGACAAGACGAATTTGAATGAATGATTTTAATTTCAATCAATGATTGAAATTAAATGAGACGGGACATGATAAGAATAAGAATGAGAGATGAACTAAATAATTCCAAAAGGTCATTTAGTTCAAATGGGCAAGTGAATAGTTAAATAATGACAACATTATTTAATTATAGATGAAAAAGGCAAATTGATTTTTTGAATTAAGTAATAATTTAATTCAAAAATGTGAGAGGGAAAGTTAATTTATAAAGTCATTTAAATAAATAGTATCTATTTTATTGTGGAGGAAAAAGCTAAGTAAATAATTAAATAATTATTTAATTATAGTAGACAAGATAGTAATAACTAAATAAATTAGATTTATTTATAGGAGACATGAACATTAGTGACGTAATTAAATAAGATTTAATTAATCAGAAGATGATATAGAATGATGGAAATGACTTAAGTCTTAAATAATTAAAATTATTTAATTAATAGGAGATTGATGACATTAGACAATAACTAAATAATTAAAATTAATTAATTATTAAGTATGAAAGGGGATTTAATAAAGTTGCAGGCTTAGGACAATTTTTAGTGTCTACAATAGGAACATAGTTCAACAAGAAGAATACTTTGACTAGATATGTTTGAATTGACAAAGGAAGGATGAGAAGATAGTATTGAACCCCGTGTAACTTGATTCTTTGAATAGCTCCAACCAAGAGGTACCTACACACAAAAGATCCAAAAAATGTTGGGGATGTGTTTAGAGGACTACCTTAGTTAGTCCTCTGCTTTGGTGTTTCCACCTCCACAGACAACTAGATAGAAACGATTGTATAGAAAGATGATAAAGAGAATATAGAAAATGAAATACAAGCAATATTCAAACAACAATATGTTGCAATAAAAATACGATAATGCAAAGGTGAATAAAAATGGTGGATATCACCTTCTCAACCATGTGCTCTAAAGGAAAATGGAGGAAGGAGCGAGCTTGCAAGCTCTCCAAAGCTAGTGTTGTTGCAACAGTGGAGAGGAGGAACCAACAAAACAACAACTTGCAACTACAATGGAGGTGGTGGTGCTTGAAAGTGTTGAGAATGAAGTAGAGAGCAAGTGTGCAGAGTGAATTTGATCAAGAAGCTACCAAGAAGGAAGAATGAATGGAAGAATAGGCAATTTGAATGAAAGGAGGTAAAAAGCCCATTTGAAGTCAGTTAAGGGAGAAACAAACATTACACTTTGCGTCCAATGGAGTGTAATGCCTCTGCAAATTCCAAAGGTAGGAATCTTGTCAAGACGAAAGCGTGTCGCATGGACGTCTGCACGTTGCACTAATGTCCCCAATAGAAATTTCCCCACCAACACACAAATGAGTTACCAAGTGGACAAGGTAAGGTGGCGGGTGCATAGAGTGCATCATCAAATTTAATTCTCTAAAGTAGGGGGTAATGTAAATGTGGAATTTTCCTAGGGTTGCAAATTCACGCCATTACACTTTCATTGTTGTTGATCTATTTAAAGGATTTTTGGTTTGATTAAGTTCCAGAGGGGTTTAAGGTTTTTGAAGATGCTGATTACCCCCCCACTCTCAGTATTCGGTGTGTTCAACATAATAAATATTTTATATTATCTTAGTGTAGATTTTTCTCACTAACGTTTGTACTTTGATAACTTTAGTCTGATAATATTTTTATGGTGACTAAGGTAGTGGATTGTACATAAACAATCTTCAACAATAGTATGACATTTTCACTAATGATAAGTGGGCTTGTATAGGTCCCTGTTTAGTACCTTGTTGGTGAAGAGCAGTTTTTTAGGAATACCAAAAAATATTTTAGATTTTTGAATTTAGCTAGGACTATTCATTCTTATAAATATTTTAATTAATTTATTTTATCATACTTATGTTCTTTCTTAATTCAAATTATAGTAAGAAAATGAATGAAAATAAAACAAAATTGCGTAATTAAAGGCTTTTTATTTTACTTGAGTATTAGTTCCCATTGCTTCAAACTATAAATCCATTCCAACCTCATCTATTGAGGATTTTTCAAAATTAATGGCCTTCAAATATTATTGGGAAAGGGGTTGTAGGCCATCTTTAAAATATTTGATATTTTCTAAAGTTGTGGTCCATCTCAAAATGGGGTGCCACATTTTGGGTGTGCAATACATTTGATGTAATAAATATATTCGAGAAATGCATTTAATATCAAGGGTTGGTTTAATGAGCTCATAATCTATGTGGGTGGCACAGTGGGCAAATGCATTTAATATGACACATTAGAGAAATACATTGAATTATTGATTGCTTATAGAAAACATTTAATGTGGGAACACACACAGAAAAATCATCTTGGGTGCTTAGATTGGAGAGATCATTTGGG
Organism: Sequoia sempervirens; assembly: GCA_007258455.2. NCBI lineage: Eukaryota > Viridiplantae > Streptophyta > Pinopsida > Cupressales > Cupressaceae > Sequoia > Sequoia sempervirens. Next base: position 280,011,311 of record VDFB02353493.1, on the reverse strand, counting down.
CCTCCTTGTAGGTTGTAATGGAACTTGGTTCTAGAGTTGGAACTTGGGAGTCACTTGGGTGCATTAATTAAGGGTGCCTAGAAAACTTCGTAAGCTTTTTGATTCTTGTTGTTCTCTTACCTATGAATTGAAGGCTTGAGATGAAGGTTAGATATTTTGTGCATACTCATTGCAACCACAACTTGTATGCACCTAGAGACTTGAGTTACTTGTTAAGAGTTCTTGAGGAGCATGGAGTAGAGCTTGTGGATATCATTTGTTCTTAGATTGATCTTATGAGGAATGCAACAATGATTTCTCACCATTTTTGAAGAAGACCATAACTTGCATCTTTTCTTGAAGGGTTTTTTCAAGGTATATTTTTCAATCTCTCTTGTGTGGTGGTTCTATTTTTTCTTCCATTCTTGTTATTTTTAGTGTTATTATACTCAAATGTTATTGGAATTTGTATAAAATGGATAACTTATGACATCCTTTCTCATAAGATAAATAGAAAAATGTTTTGCATTTATCAAAGCCTAGGTAGCTCGAACTAGATTTGTAAGAGTATGGGCTATTTTTGTATTAATCTTTGTTTCAACAAGAGTCTTTTGGAAATGATTTCATTTTAGGTTATAGTTTTGGCATTTGTTGCTAGAATGTAGGTATTAATATTTATTGGAGTAAATTTTGAGCTTTGAAAGCTTAGTTGGAGGTTTTATTTATTGATTGTGATGGATGGAGGTTTTGTTTATTGATCATGGTGGGTGGATTGCATTGTACTTTTGAATTTGGTCATATGGTGATTTGAAACTCCTATTTGGCAATATGCAACTTATCAATAGTTTGTAGAGGTTGTGGAGTTTGTTTAGCCTATTGGTTCTTCAAAGGCATGTACTTGGTGAAAGTTTCAAAGTTGGTCATTTGGTGACCTAGATTTGTTGTTTAACTCCTTAGTCTGTGGATGCATGCATTTGAATGTTGCAAATTTGTGCCATGTTGGATTTGTATGCCACACGTTTGTGATTTTTTCCATTCAAAATGTAAATCTAATGGTTGCAAGTTTGTAGGTGTTTTGGATGTGTCAAAAATTAGATTTTCATGGTGGTTGTGCTTGGCTTGTTAATGAATGTTTTTTTTTCTTGTTTTATGTTTAAATCATATAGGTTTTCCCATATCGATGGAAGATTTTTTTTAGATTGTAATTCTTGAGGTTTATCTAAATGAGACACTTTCAAATTTGCATGCATATTCCTTTGTTCATTAGTCTTCAATTCTTGATTTGTAGTGGTATTATAGTTGTAGGTTATGGCATTTTGGATCTAATGATTGTGACATGAAAAATATTTGCATGATGCCTTGCTCTTTTCATTGCCAATGGAGGTTTGAATTTGTATGTTTCAATTGTTTAAAATTTCACTAGTTTTGAGATAAAAGTTTTTTCGTATACTTGGGTTCTAGTTTTTGGCATAGGGTATTCTTTTGGTACCTTTTTTGTAGGTTGTATATGTGCAATATGAATTTGTGGGTGATGTTTGTGTACTTGTGAGTTACATGGAAACCTTGAGAGTGCATCTATGAAATGTTAGTGGTGTAGTGTATATGCAATAAAGAGTTTCTTATGCAAATGGTGGTAGTTAGTTGCTAGTATTTTTAATCTTTGTTATTTGTTGTAAATTATTGAGATGTCTTGGAGAAGTATGGTAAATGTGTTTGTTTATCTTTGTTTGTTGGCCTATGCCCATAATTGAGAATTGACATGTTGTGTACTAGAGATAGTGAGATAGACTTGAAAAGATCTTTTGAAGGACACATAAGAAGACATAAAATGTGTCTTTAGGGTTTTGGGGATGTGAGTCGTGTTGTTGTAAGAGTTATTACATCATGGTTCAATGGAGCTTTGTGTAAAAATGTGGTTATGGTAAGTTATCTTCTAGGTTAAAGATGGCGAACATGGTGCCATAGGAAGCTCCTAAGTGTGTAGTTGGAGGTTCAACATGACATGGTTGTGCTTGCAAGTATTCAATAGAGCTATTGCATCTTCACAACAAGAAGCTCCTAGTAAGCATGAGATAGAAGTTTTTGTTGATATTGGCCATGTACCATCTTCAAAATTTAGAGGATGTGATGTGAATCTATTGGTTTGAGATAGATTTTTTTGTAATGAAAATATAAATTGTGGCACCATAAGCGACTTCATGTAGTCTACATTGATCATATAGTGGGGGAATTAACTATGATTTGGAGATAGTCTTCTAGTGTTGAGTGCAATGATTATTTTTCTTGGAGAGTGATGCTCTTGAATCTTTGGTGTTGTAGTTGGAGTTTGGTTAATATGAGATAATTAGATGTGTATATGTTATTGTTAGATAGATTAAGGTCAGGCTAAAGATATCCTTGTTTTTGGAGTTAAAATGTTGGAATTGGTCAAGTCATTCAATAGTTTTTAGTAAAAAGGATAACGAGCCAATGCTTACGGTTGCATGTGAGTTCATCATGGATCTAATGAGTTTGTATAGAGAGTGAGATAGAATGATTTAGAGGAGGAAAAAACTCATGCCCTTCCCTTGAGGAGATTTTCTTAGTGAAGAATGTTATTTGATAGGTATAACCCATCTATTTTTTAGATGCATTTTTATTTTGTTTTGTCTTTTAATTTATGGGTCTAGGACTGTGGAGGAGTCAATCCTAATGATGATTTTGAGAAGTACATGGCATGGTTAGTGGCTAAGGGCTAATTTTGTAGATGGGATAATGGATTTTTAAGATCATCTCTCTTATTTTGAAACTTACATCATTTAAATTATTGATATATTGCTTTAGAGGTAGATGTTGGAGTAAATAGGTAATCACCTAATAATAATTAATTATTAGGACCCTTTTACTTTAATTAATTAAGCTAAACTTAACAATTGTTTTTTTTATTAGATTGAGCTATATATTTAGATGATATTGTCTCATTGCATAAGATGAAGACACTTGTATCAATCTAATCAAATCCTCATGTAGGGTTTGTTTGTTCCTTTTCATAAGCATTCACCTTTCATTGTAATCATTCATTCATGTTATTGCATGAATACAATTTCTCGGGTTATTAAGTAAATTCATCTTGCTTTGATCTCTCTTTGTGATAGGATAATTTATTGCTAGTGACTTTTGGGAGTTGTGGGATTCAATCAACAACTCCAACATGGTATCAATGTTGGTATGTGGAATCTGATCATGCTCCAAGTTAATATTTTGGCCACTTTAGCAACCACGATTTCCCCCAAAATCAATTAACAAGGGAGTGCAAGGGGGGCTCAAGGGTGGAACCTACGATGGGGGTCTTGGGGCAACACCTCTAGCCAAGGGCTCAAAAATTTGTTAATAATTCTCTTTCTAAATTTTGTTTGTAATTTCCCAAATGAAATAGTTTCTGGTTGTGGATCAAAGTTGAATAGTTGCAATGTGAAATTGGTTACACGTAGCAAGTTGTGCACTTAGATGGTTGTTGGAAACAAACGGTTTTTGAGTAGAGACCACACAACACTGTGTGAAAGTTCAACGCATAGTTTTGTGATCACAGTTTTGTATTGTGTTTAGAGCACACAACTGTAGTAATTGCTATAGATTAAATAAAATACTATAACTCTATTTTTCATTGGAGATTTTCATAAAAACATATAGTTTTTTTGTGGATGTAGCCCAAAGGGTAAACCAAGTTAAAAAAATTGTTGTCTCTATGAATTTCATTCTATTTTGTAATTTAATTCTTTATCTGCATTGTATAATTGTTTAATTAATTGCTCCAATATTGCCTGAGATCCTAACAATCAAAGCACCAAATTTGTGATTCCTTTTTCAAGTTTTGAGAGATCCAACATTGAGAAAAAATTGGTGCATCTTGGAGAAAAATAGACCTCATCATTGTGTCAAGAGTGGCCAAAAACCTAAAGATTGGATGTCTGTTTGTGAAAATCTAAGAAGTTGAAAATTTGGGAAACTTTTACTAGACAACTTATTTCAAGGTTGTAAAATCCATACATTTCGTAAGAATTTGTATGTCACACTATTTCGTACCTCCTCATAAGTGTGTGTAGGCATAGGAAAAAATCAAGCGGCCAAAAAAATAAAATAAATAAATTATAGTGGCAAGTTTTTCAAAAATCCATCAGTTGTTTAAATTAAGCGAAGTGTTGATGTCAATTTTTCATTGGTTGGTGTAGTCATCGAATAATCATTTATTCTACCATTGTTGGTTTACTTTCTTTGCTCCCATCTGAGATCATATTACGAACTGAGGGCTAGTGACCTCTGTCGAGCCCCTAGTCACTAACTCCCAATCCTATTGTGGACAAAGCACCAAAAAATAGAATTTCAACCCTCTTGGAACAAGTAGTCGACCCCCCATATGATTGGGGATCGACCTTTCTGAGCTCCCCTCTTTCCCTAGAGGCCAAATTGGGCAGTTTTGGGTAAATCGTATGCATTGGGTGTATGATCTTCGTTTTTGGTAAATCGGGTATATTTGGGTGTATGATCTAGTGGTGTGACTAATTTTTCCAAATTCTAATCTTGATTAATTCTACAAGCCTTTAAAGTCAAATCAAGTTGTTTTCACTTAGATGGTCACAACTCCAGTGGAATTAGAAAGTTGATTCATTCCTCTTCACAAATTTCAAATTTGTTTTTCATTAAATATACCATGTACCTTCTATTTACATCAAATCTCAAGTTTTCTTTTTTGGTTCTTTACTTGGAAAACCTGCAAATCAAGTCAATTTTTTTGGGGATTAAAAGGGAATTTTATTGCATTGTGAGGGTCTATACAACTGCCACTCTTTCCATTATGTAATTTTTTTATCGAACATCATGGATCCAATGCACATAACCCCCTTTACTCCATTCATCTACTATGGTTGGAAAAAACAAATGGAGATACATCTAAAGAAACAAGGGTTGTATAGAGTTACCATGGGTACATAACTTGAGCCTACATGAGTTGCAAAAAAGGGAAAGTGATTCAATAGATGTGAGGAGGATTTTGGGACATTATGCATGTCTATGTCTCTTGATTTTCTCTTTCATGTTGAATCTTGCACCACACCCAATCAAATCTGCACTTATTGGAGTCCTTATTTAGGAAGCAGGATGTTTTGAGAGGATTTTCGTTAGAGAATAGATTATCATTTTGAATAATATAGATTTTGACAACATCTAGGTTTTCTTCACCAAACTCAAGTCTCTTAAATTATAGTTGACATAATGTGGTATTGACAAACAAGACTCTAAGTTAATTCTCTTCATCCTTGTCAAACTTGGTCCCGACTATTCAGTATTTGTTTCTTCCATTTATGCCACTAGAGATGCACTTGGTGTCATATTCACTATGCCTTCACTTGATGATTTTGCTACATCACTCACTAGGGATCATGAAAATTTGGTACAAATGGGCTCATTAAAGTCTTTTGAACCATAGGTTCTTACTGCATCACTAGGCACTAAAGACCCAAAGGCTTCAAATGACAAAGGAAAGAAACAAAAGCACAAGGATTCCAAGAACAATGAGCTAGCCAAGGAGCCACATTCATAGGATATATTTGATTCTTCTTCCTCTTCTAAGGGGGCCTAATCTAAGAAAGATCAACCAAAATGTGCATATTGCAAAAAATTGGGACATGATGAGAATCAATGTTATGCAAAGAAAATTGATGAGCTAAAACACCTTCTATAGAAGAATCATATTCAATTTTCTTATCTTCTTCTTCCACTTCAAAACCTTCATAATCAAGGTCAACCACCATGGCATGTAGAGTAGACAAGATGAAATGTCATGCACTCTTTGCATCTACCAGTCCTCAATCCAACCGATGGTTTCTTGATTCAAGAGCCTCACATCATATGGCTTCATCTGAGTGTTAGTGAGAGAGGATATATAGATATTGATGATAACACATTTCATGATGTACTTTGTGTTCCTTCACTATCCTCCAATCTCCTTTCCATCTACTAGATTGCACATAGTGGGGTAGGTAAGATAATAGAATTTGCACCTAATTCAATGCTTATTAGAGACATTCCAATTGGGTCAATTGATCTTTCCTCTCAATCCTATGCCTTCTCTTATTTTTCCCCAAATGAGCTTACACTACCAGTGATTGGTCTACACTCTCATGCATCTAGAGTGGATCACATATCTAAGGAGAATTTTGGCCACTTAAACCTATGTTTACTTCCATCATCCACCTTGGTTCACGAGACGTGATGAGATTCCACCTTCTCCACCTCTCGGATCATTAGAGATCAACTCAATTCAGTAGGATGTTTCTAATATTTCAATTTCAACTTTTTGGGATGACTACTTGCTAGACATTGCAACATTAGCTATTGAGTCACATATTGCATATATTGGGGACATACTTGAGGATATTCACTTCCTCTTTGATGATAGCTACAACCCATCGATCATCACTTCACCATTACCTTTGGAGGTTGTTCTACGAGTGTCTTTACAATTGTTTGGATTTGCTCCATTTGATTTGGCTTCTTTTCATTCAGACATGTGGACCCTTGGGCATTTTTTCATAGCACCCATCATGATACTTCCTCTCATAGAGAGTTCTTCTACATTTTCCATTGGATGTGTTTCTTCCTAAGGGGAGGAACAATGTTTGTTGATTTTGGATCATCTTCAACATTCTTCTTTGAGCTTTCACTTTTGGTAGAGAAGCTACTTTATTATGGGGGAAGGGGGGGGGATGTTTCATTTTCTCTTCTTTTCTCTCCTATGGGGTGGGATATTGATTGCACTTATGTGATTGAAGCAGCACTTGGAGGGACATGTTGAGTTCTACATTTTTTTTCACATGTACGCTTTCATTTATTTATTTTTCTCTTTTGGAGAGGAGTTATTTTCCATGATGTTTTCTCCTTTTCTCTAGTAATGAAAGATTTTAGTTGCTTTTTCATGGGTATCTAATTAGGCCTTGTATCCGGGACAAATTAAATTGCATCCATCATTGCATTCTTCATCAAGTTTTTATCTTCTCCCTAAGTTGATGTTAAGGGGGAGTTGGAGTAAATAGATAATCACCTAATAATTAATTAATTATCAAGCCCCTTTTACTTTAATTACTTAAGCTAAACTTAGGAGTTTTTAAATTATTAGATTAAGCTATATTTAGATCATGTTGTCTTATTGCATAAGATGAATACACTTGTCTCAATCTAATCAAATCATCATATAGGGTTTTCTTCTTTCCTTTTCATAAGAGTTCACCTTCCATTATAATCATTCATTCAGGTTATTTCATCAATACAATTTTTAAGTTGTTGAGAAAATTCATCTTGCCTTGATCCCTCTTTATGATAGGATAATTTCTTGTAGGTGGCTTTTGCGTCTTGTGGAATTAAATCAAATCCAATAGAGGAGACAACTCTTTTGTGTGGGAATTTGGAGGAGATCTATTTCAAATAACTATAACACTTTGTATTATTGTAAGAAGGGCACGAGTTGCATGATATCTCTTTATGTTTGTAAGTTTGTGAATCAACATGTGGTCTCATTTATGTGGAAACATAACTTTTATTTAATTAGTGTTCTTTTATACTAGATGAGATGGAGGACATGAGTTACATCCTTTATATGAGTACAATTCATAGTTTGCTATGTTTTTCACCAAACCAAACATTGTCAAAGAAATGAGAGTCCCAAGTAGGTATATGTTTTCTCTAGACAAGTATTACTCAATTATAGTGAAGTGGGTCTTCATGTATCTTTGAGGCACATTTGACTATTCAATTTACTACTATGGATGACATACTCTAAGCAGGATGGTGGATATTCATGTATTTGTGGGTTAAAATTAGGTACTGATATGTGGATAATATGATGTCTAACTATAGGCATGTGTTTACCCTACTTAGTGGTGCAAAAAGTTAGATAAAAACATAAGTTGTGGTTTCTTTTTCAACTACATAAAGTATATGGTGGTTACTCATATCTAAAGGAGGAAATATGGTTTTGAGGAGTGTGTTTAGATATTGAGTTGAAGCAAGATTCATTGTGACCATTAAAAGCATCATCAATGAGGCAAATAACCCTACTTTTTATACACACATGAAGAACATTGATGTGTAATATTTAAATGTTGTAGATTCTTTGAAAAATCCTATCAGCACATTGTTTAAATGGTGTAAGATATATATGGGAATGCCTCCCATTTATAGTAATTTTTTTAGCTTCTTATGCAATGTTTACAAGTGAGAGAATGTTAGGAAAGGCGATGTACACATTTCATGAAATATTTAATATTTTATGTAGTTTTCTACTTCAAAATAGGGTACCACACTTTGCGGGTGCACCATTTTCCTTGGTATGGAATATTAGAAGTGTGTTTAATGACGCATTGGACAAATGCATTAATATTAAGACCATGTTTTAAGGAACATGAATTATGGGATTATGATTTTATGCAAGTGGTACATTGTACAAATGCATTTAATATGGGAGACACATTGAAGAAATACATTTAACTATTGAATGTCGTAAAATATTTTAATACAAGGTCACATCAACATAAGCTATTTTGGGGGCTTAGATAGGAGAGAATTTTTTGGTTTCTTTAGAAGTTTAATGACTCTTAAATCAAACTTGGGCACCCATTTTTTTGGTTTCACTTGGGTGAATTAATTAAGGGTGGCCAAAAACTTCAAAATTTTCCATTCCCATTGTTCTTTTGTCTATAAGTACAAGACTTGGGATATATGTTAGACATCATCTTGTACATATATGGTGAGTAAATTTTTTGTATGCACTTGGAGGCTTGAGTTGCTTGTTGAGAGATGTTGAGGAGTATGGAGTGAGACATGTGGATCTCATTTGTTCTTGGACCACTCTTATGAGAAATGCAAAAATGGTTGCTCACTTTTCTTGAATAATGTAGTATATGTCATGGTTTCTTCCTTGATTGAGAGTGTCATATCTTTTGTGAAAGCTAAGAACTTGATACTCTTAAACCTAATAATACATTGGTTTTAGTGTTTTAGAGATTGAAATTTTTTCAAAAGGAATTTTCCTAGGTATATTAATGCATCTCTCTTGTGTGTTGGTTCTCTTCCTTCTTTTATTCTTGTTACTCTTAGTGTCTCTATTCCAAAATATTGTTAGAATTTGTATAAATTAGATTACATGTGACAATTTTATTTATATGTTTCACTACCTAAAGTATTTTGTATCCCTTCAAGTATGATGTTAGACCTAAACTCTTAGATATGTGCTCTATTGCTTTTTAGTATTGTATGTGCTCCATAATGTATGTCTCATAAAGTTTGTTATTTTACAAAGCAAAATACAATATATCAGTATAGTTTCTATGATTTCTATACAACATACACAACCACTACTAGAACAAAAGACATAATAACTAAATGACCTATAGGGAGTCCTTTTGATTAGGTCTTTCACAACACCTCATACCAAATTATTAGGTCCCATAACAAGAGTTGTAATTTTATGTATTAGTACTTGAGAAGCATCACTAATGACCTAATTTATAATGATAAGATAACCCTCTTTGAGAGTGGTTGACTTCCATCTTGGATAAGATATTAATTTTTTCCTTTATCTCCATAGAAGTGTACCCATAGGGCAATAGATTCTCTAGGGCTTGGAGATGGGTAGTGATGCAAATGGAAAGAAGCAAATTCTAGGGACAATGTGTGAGGTCCACCCTTTTCTTATGTTTTAGGATGTTTGAACATGGAGTTTTGGAATCCAAATTATGAATGATATTATATGATAAATTGATGCATCAACATCAAAACCATTAGATTTTGGTTTGCATTTGAATTTTACTTTGGTGTTTTGCTTTTGGTTTTCAAATTTTGGCTTGAGTTAATAAGAAGGGGGTGTGTTGTATGGTGAAAGAAGGAATTGATGTGAAGGAAATGTTAAAACATTGCAAAACAATTAAAACAAAAACACACACCCGTGGTAGAAAGGGAGGACAAGAAACAATTATCAAGTGCAAATTGAAAGAAAATAAAGAGTAGAGGATCATCTAAGGGGTTGGTTGGAAGATGATGTGGAAAATGGAGCAGCTATAGGAGTGCAAGGATTTGCTGCTATAGAGGAGACTACCAGATGGAATTTTTATCTATGCATTGCATTGATAAATTTTTATTTTATGGTTGTATTTGATGGTCTTCAATAAAAAAAATGTTGTTTTTTTTTATGGTTCTTTGTTTTGTTATGCAAGCATCTCTTTTTACTTATACAAGATTATGGAGGTGTTGGAAATTCCTTTCCTTTGTATTTTCTGTTAGAGTAATCATGCATTAGCTAATAATTAATTAATCTTTAGTTGACTATTAGTCTAATTTATTCTCATGCACTTAAGCTAAACTTATGAGTGCTTTTATGCTTTTAGGTTTTTTCTCCTATATAGCACTCAACCCTCATACTATCATAGCCTCAATTTAGTGAACCCCTTCTCGATTTATGAGGTTTTTTCCTTCAACAAGGGTTACATGCTTCAGATCTAGAATCCCCTTTGTTTTTTTCGCAAATTTTGAAGGTGCAAAAATTTTTGGTGCATTTTGACACAAAAAGGACTTCACCATTGGATTTAGAGCTGTCGAGAAAATCATATTTTCCTTTTTTTTACCCGATTTAGACTCCAAACATCAGATATGTGAGGGTTTGAAGCAGTTGTTTATTTGGATCTAGAGAGTAGTCTTGATTTTGGTGCATTTTGGTTTAAAAGGACCTCGATGTTGGATTTAGGAGGCCAATTCAATGAATTTTGACTATAAATCACCCTATTTCAATGCCAGGAGCTTGAGGCAAAAAAAACTATACAGAGGTTCGTACGACACCTATATGGCCCTATACATGCAATTCAAAAAAATGCAGTCCAAAAAAAAAGGACGAAAATTAAAAGGTCGATATTTTTTAAAATTTCTATTTTTTGAAATTTAAAAGAAATATATTATTAAAAAATAGGTGTTAATTTTTGAGGCACTTTTATTTTTTATTAGGTGACATTTTTCAAGGTACTCACAAGTACCTGCAGGCCCCATAGGTCCGTCAATGGCCTCAGCTTTGCTAACTAGTAGGTTTATCAACTGCCCAACTTTTTTTTCTGACCCTTTATCTGCAATTTTGGTCCTTTTTATCGATGCTTGAAACTTGTTGGTGTTTACTTCAAAGAGGGGAAAAATGTATACACCTAAAATCGGTCATGACATCTAATTAATTAAATACTAGTTATTTAATTAATATTCAACTACGTATAAATAAATTCTCAATTTATTTATATTGTTCATATTTTCTAATTCTTCAAATCTAAAAATCATATTCTTCTAATTTAATTAAATAAAAAAAAATCATAAGCTTGTTTTATTTAATTAAGTTTCACTAATCCCAGATTAGGAATTCAAGCACATGTCTACAAATTTTTATGCCAACTAACCAAGGTCACATGAAATTAAATAATTCTAATTTTTAAATTAGAATTATTTTCAAATACATGGCTTATTCCTCACACACTTCTTCAACCAATTTTTTCAAACACATGGTCTTTTCTTCCCACACTTTGGTCTTCCATCCATTTGGCATGTTGTCTTTGGTCAAGGGGGCACCTTCTTGATTATCTCCATCTTCACCATTCATTCCTCTTGTTCAAATCTGGACCGTCGATCGTTGCCACATCACAAGATGCTTGGAAAAGCCTATAAATACAACCCTTTGCCATTGTATTTTGCATCCACATTTGAGAAGAGTTATCATATAGGAATATCGTTTGAGCATTGGAGCATTTTGGAGTCTTATAGTTACATTTCATATCATGTTTTACATCATAGTTAAATCTTAGAATAATACTTTGCTTCATAGTTGCATTTTGTATCCCACTTTGCATCATAGTTACATTTTAGATTAGCATATTCATAGTTAGCATTTGAGCATATGTAGAATCATCCTAGTTTCATATCATAGCATTCACATTGTATAATCTAACACCATTACCCATTCATCATAGTATCCATTATCCTTTCCATCGTATAGTTTCATGTAGGAACTTAATTGGCTTGCATGTTGAATATTATCTCATTTCTCAAGTGGTCATTTTAACAACCATAGTGCACAAAGAAATCTAAGGGCCAAATGGGTTAATAAATCCTTGAGAATAAAGGACAATGAGATGTTCTTAAAATATTTTTTTAACTGCAAACTATAGTAGTTTACTTATTTCAAATCTTTGATATAATTCGTTTCATTAAGGTTTGTGTTGATTTACTAATATTTTCCACATTTCACACACACATAGTTGACTATGTGCCCTCTTCTAATCATACTTTGTTGTAACCTGTGCTAGCTAGATCTCCAACTAAGTTGTATTCATGTACACTCAGAGTCTCTCTCTTTATGGGCCTAATCTCACTTTGTGGCACACCGATCTCTCTCTATGAGGGCATAATTCCTCTATGTTGTTTGTTGAACAAGCTGAGTGGTGACACCATCCCACTCCTATCTGAAACCAACATGCTCTCTACATGTGTAATCCCACTCTCGTAAGGAAACTCAAAGCATTTGATCATTTGGACCCCTGTCTCTGGGACCCCCTACAATAGCTGCTATCTGACCTGGTGGACCTTGTTCAGGAGGTGGACCTTGTGGTCCTTGTCCTATTCCCTATCCCCTATCCTCTACCATAGGAACCTCAACCTCTTTTATTTACCTTTGTCTACAATTTCTTCCAGACTCCTCTTTGCATCATCGACCACCAACACCACCCCCAGCTAGATCCATGAATCTGAGTGGTCTATGAGTAGCGAACCGGGCATCATAAGCTAGGGTAGTCCCTAGATCCACTACGCCATTTGCATACACCCATGGAACTGGAGCTAAATGATCAAAATATATGATGGTTGTATGTGCTAAGGCCATTGACCCCCACTTTGGGATCTCTCTTACTATCTGTGCAAACACAACATGATCATCATCTGCCAAAGCATCCTACTTCTCCCCAAATTGTTGCTTGACACTATCAGGTAAGTATCTCTCCAAAATGTGCATTATACAACCTATTAGCCATCAAATCTGTCTGCAATATGGGAGATGCTCACCATCATCCTCCTAGGCCACCTGAATTCACGATCTCCAAGTGAAATATATCATGTCATCAATCGTGCACCTCTAGTGAGCTAACTCACCCATATGATGTTGGGTGAGCATGGACTCGTACCTATAGACCGTATGATATCCTTCTTGTCATTCTAGATCTTTGATCAACCTAATCACTCCAATGTGCTCCTAGGCCCAAATGTGTAACAATGTAGCACCCATGGATAAGTTGGTCACACCTCTACATACCACCTAATGCATATCATGGTATAAGTGTGCTAAGATGTAGGGGTCCTAGGAAAATATGCATCTGTCCTCCAGGATCCTCTCAAGGACCCTCCCCCATCCAGGGTTGAATCTCCTAGATTGCCTATCTGGCATGAGTGGTCCAAAAATGAGCCCAAAAACTACTATGGTCACATTGCTAATGGTTCCAACATAGTCCCTAAGATCCACCTATCCATCCTTGAGCTCAATCTCATCATCCATCAAGACCCACTCTAGAGCCTCAAAGCCTCAGTATACGTCATAGTCAACTCGCTCTCCATGAATCAACACCCTCAAGATGTGCCACACATCCTCTAATGTGATAGTGGCCTCGCTAGTAAGAAAATACAAGGAAGATGTCTCCAAATGCCATCTCTCTACCATTGCAATCATGAGGGCTAGATGCACCTGGATCTCTGACATATATGTAACATAGTATAAACCAACCGCATGCATAAACTCGATCTCCATGTCTAAAAAGCTAGTCATCCGCTCAAGGACCTATGGTCTCCACTCCCATGAAATGAGAAGGTCTAAGACAGCCTACAAGCATAATGCTCATGACATCAATTTTCTCAAATTTTGCAAAAAATTCTAAGTCTAAATGCCTAAAGAACAAAAGCAAGCCTTTTAAACAAAGGAATCGTGCAATGTTAGTCAATTTTTTTACCTTTTTGCAAAGGCATCATGTTTTAGTAAAGGTGGCACAATGTCAATCAAACAAAAGCAAAAACCGAAGCATCACACCTTGACAGTCAAAAGTGTCACACTTTTATAAAGGCATCACAGATTTTTCAAAACCCAATACATTTTTTATAACCTACCACTTTTGTCAAAGGCGTCACGTCAGGTTACAAAAGCATCACATAATTTTTGATGTCTTTGTTTGCTTTGGTTCTAGCCTACATTTAACTATTTAGAAAAGCGTGCAAGAAAAAATAACTTTGTACATATCAGGGCACCTACACCGGCTGACCTCTAGAATTGGCAAACCCGATTTGCACGATGTAGGGCTTGAACTATGTGTGCCATAGTGACAGGGTCTCTGCAAGGTTTCAAAGCTGGGAATCTCAATGGGCTCTCAAATCTCTCAAAGAAAAGTGTGCAAATGAGGCTGAAATTCACCCAAATGCATATATATATATACACCTAGGGCTTTGCCTTGTGACTCATTTTTCCAACTTGGCTATCAATTTCAATCAATATTGAGGCTTCCTAGGATTTATTTTTTGTCCTCTATTCAAAAAAACTACTCTCGTAGTCATGTCATGGTCTTGACCCAAAAATTAATTTTTTCAGATGATCTCTTGAGGGGGCAACACACCATCATTCCTTTATCCACTAGGGCACAATGGGGCATCATGTAAAATCAAGTGAATTTTTAAAAATGATTTTGAGTAGCATTAGGTCTTTGAAACAACACAACAGGTACATTGTCTCAAAGAGGGAAAAAATGTAGACACCTAAAATTGTCCTAAGCATATCACACATCTCAATTTCACTTATTAACATCATTTTCCTTATTATCGCCTAATTCCTCCATTTAATTAAATAATTTCCAAATTTTTAGTTAAATTCACTTTATTCCCCTATTAATTGAATAGTTAAGGTTATTTGATTCATTTATTCATTTTCTCATTAATTTCCCCTCTTGATTAAATAATTCTCAGTTATTTAATTAAAAATCTTAATTCCTCTCATCCTCACAATCAAATGATTTTCATAATTGTTTAATTGGCTAATTTTCCTCCAACCCTCCAACTTGCACAAAGAATATTCCTTTTTCAAAAAAAAAAAATATTCCCAATTCAAATTCAAATTCTTCCATCCAATTCAAAATATTCTCAACCAATTTTCCATGAAAATAAGGATATTTTGGGCTTTCATGAATCCTCAACCATTGATCTTCCTTGATCCTCATCATCTCCTTGATTTCCTCTCATCCATTGATCTCCATTTTCAATCTCCATTGTTGATTAGAATTTTCAAAATCTATAAAACAAGCCATTTCAAACACGACAATCATTCACAATCTTCATAAGCATAGGCACTCTCTATAATATTGAGCCAATCTTGAGCATTTTAGAACACCTATTTTGTGAATCACACCTCTCATCAAGCTTTTGCAACATGGATTATGCATAATTTGAGCAATCCACATGACAAATTTGCATCAATCCACAATGGGATTGAAGATTTGCATTCTCTTTTGGTTTAATTGCATTGAATTTGTGTTCATTTCTTTAGATTAAATCATTTGAAGCTTGTGCAAGTTAATTTCATTGAGTATGGATTTATATGATCTCAATTTCATAAGTTTTTAGTTTTTTTAGACTCTAATTACTTCAATTATGTTTTCATTCATGCTTTCATATTTCCCCTACAACATATATATATTATTGATTTAATTGGTCCCTAACTCCCTTATTATTTATATCATTCTAAAGTGTTTGAAATAGGATATGTTCATACCATTTTTTAATATTAAATGGTGAGGATTAACCATTGATTTTGAAAGACCTTACATACATAATGTTGTTGTGTCTAATTGCTTAGTAGTTACATAATAATATAAAGAATGATGACTTCATTTAGTGGCACTACAACCTGAGGCACCCTTCTTACTACTGACAGAAGCGATAGTAAAACAAACAAAGTAATTACAAAATGTATACAATACTTACGAAGTGGGGGGGTGTGTTACATCATCCTTCTCTCTTTTTTCAGAGAAGATGTTTACAATGCTTCACTATTGGAAGTTCTCAATTCACAATAACTCTAAACTAACAATGAGCAGTAATGCCAATACCTCTATCTTGTCAAAGCAAAGCGTAGAGGTACCAGAAGTGATTAACAATAAACTAGTAAAAATAAAAGGGAAAGCTCACGAAGGAACAAAGTCGTTCCGTAGCTTTATCAATGGTGGATTTGTGATAGGCGTGTCGTTTGTCACATTAGAAGCACAAAGTCTTCTTAGACACAACAATTCCTCGAACAGTATGAACAATTACAAGCGCAAAGTCTTGTAGATTATCCAACCAAAGATAAACAAAACACAAATGAAAATATAAGTAAAGGATGTAACACAAAGTTTACATGAATTACTTAGAGTCCTTCAGATTCCATAAGCTAATCACCACCAAATGAGATCAATTCACAAGATTATTTAATCCAACACAAAGTCTGGTTTGCAATCTTCTTCTTTATTGATCAAATTTTATTCACAAAGTATGAACACAAAGTTTCACAATTCTGCTTCAAAAAGGGCAGCACTTCGTTGCAAAATACTAAAGGATGAACTTTACAATAGAAATCCCTCATATTTATAAAAGAGAGGGAAGAGTAAATATAGGAAAGTTAGGTGAGTGAATTTAGGAAAATCTCACCTAAATTTTGACTAAGTCAAAATGTAATTTGTTTTTAAAAGATTACATCTCAGACTTGGTGCAATTACACTTCGAGAAAAGACATTTAAGATGTCAAAAACTATTTACAAGATGCATAAAAGGAAGCATCAAAATGTTCGACATCAGAGATCAAGAATCTTCATGGTTCCTTGCTTTGGGCATGGAGTCTTCATACTTCTTCTTGGTCTCCTGTATGAACACATCATCTGGGTCGATTGTGTAATCTACAAGGGTGTGAGCTCTTGTGATTGACCATTTGCAAATGAATAGATTTTCTTGCACCCGGGAAGATGCGTCTTGAGATTATCAAGTGTCAGCCGTATATCGCAAATGATATGTATTGAGGCTTTGGGAAAAACTATCATCCTCAACTTGCTACATAACGGCTTCTTTGTAGATCTGGGATAGTTCATTGGATTAGAAGATGTCACCTTTAGGATCACTTGATGAAATCTAGAGAGAAATTGTGAGGATGGTGAATCAATAGGTTTTAGCAGAAAAAGTAGCATTGGGAAGCATGAAGCGAGAAACGATGTTGAGAAAGTGTGAAACAAGAAAATAGGCAATAAAAATGATGCAGGAGCGAAGAAATAGGGTCCGGAATGGAAATAGAGCAAGTTTGAAGAGACTAAGTTAAAAACTGCCAAAAGTGTAAAGGTGTTAAAGTTTAGCACCATTGCACAAAAGATGACTAAGTCTGGAAAAAAGTGCAAAGGTGCTAAAAATCAGCACCATTGCACAAAAAAGGCTAAGTCTGGAAAAAGTGCAAAGGTGCTAAAAATCAGCACCATTGCACAAAAAAGACTAAGTTTGGAAAAAGTGCAAAGGTGTTAAAAATCAGCACCATTGCACAAAAAATGACTAAGTCTGGAAAAAATGCAAAGCTGCAAAAAATAATGCCATAGTAAAAAGTTGGCTAAGTCTGGCAACAATGTGTAAGAGTGCACTTTTTTAGCGCTTCTAGACATTTTTGGAAAATCACTTTTTATGTAGGGTCGCTGATTTTTGGCGCCCCTGCACTTTCAATACTTAGCCAAAAATTTGGATGAGTTAGGCAACAATGTGTAAGAGCTCACCTTTTTAGCACTTCTACACATTTTTGGAAAATCACTTTTTATGTAGGGTCGTTGATTTTTGGCGCCCATGCACTTTCAACACTTAGCCAAAAATTTGGATGAGTTAGGCAACAATGTGTAGGAGCGCACTTTTTTAGCGCTTCTACACATTTTTGGAATATCACTTTTTATGCAGGGTCACTGATTTTTGGCGCCCATGCACTTTCAACACTTAGCCAAAAATTTGGATGAGTTAGAGCGCACTTTTTTGGCACAACTGCATCTTTCACAATTTAACTATGATCAGTGAGACTTCGCGAAGGAGCTCGTTTCAAAGGTCTTCACAAGGTGAACATAGGGGGATGCTCATAATGACTATTTGAGGCTTTGGAATGCATTTTGAGGTGGATTGAAAATCACCTCGTTTTACGTGCTTGAACTTCACGAACCTAGGAAACAGACAAGTTTCATAGGGGGTTATCCGTGAATCGAGCGCTGCTAGATTCCATGATAACAACAGGCTCCTGTTAGGGATCTTCCTTCAACCGTTCTTTGAAACGAATGAAGGGAGAAGAACTCCAGAATTCAAGTGCCTTTATCCATTGGGCTTGGAGTCAGGTGACAACGACGAAAAACAAATTTACGAAAACAAGACGCAAACTTATGTAAATGCACTTATTGAATAGGTAAAAACCTACCTAATTAAAACTAGCCATCAATGAAATCTTCTCAAATGAAACCATTCACAGGTTCAACAAAATAGCTGCCTTTCTTCAACAACTTGCAATGCCTTCCATGATCAATAGCAGCTACATGTAGATGAAGTTGAGGCATTGCTTCATGGAAGAAATGAACAGGTTCAGCTACCCCTAAAAATATATCAGATATACTGCTGCTCCAAAATGAATCATTGAATCCAGACTGATCCTGTGCATCTACAAATACATATTTAGCTGCATCCTCAAGTTTATCTTCACGCGCAAGTGCAAGTGGAACCTTTGTCTTCCCATTGGCCTCCAACCAAGCAAGATGTCTTATGGGACATTCCCTTGATCTGTCAAATATTGAATGCTTCTTACCAGTTGTTACTTGAACAACTGATTCATCAACCATGGTAACCTCATGCTGATCGAAATGATATCCTTCATGTGATTCAAATGAAGATATGACTGCACTGCATACTTCAATAAGATGTTCACCATCTTCAAACTTGGGAAAATCTAAATTATTTATAAGAAAATCCTCATCATGCCTTTGGGAAATTCTTTTATGCAACACGTGTTCAAGTTCATGACCTCGAAACACAGATTCATTCTTTTCAACTTGACTGAGACCTACATGCATGTCCATCTTTTCAGATCTCAAGACAAGATTGTCTTCATTCACTTGAAATTCAGAAAAATGACTTTCATCCTTCTGATTTTCATCAATGGCTTTATGAAACTGCATAAACCAGAAATGGGAGTCGCCAGCTATGTCTAACTCCTTTTCCCGGAAGAGAATAGCGAGATCACTTGGATTGGATTCAGGATGCTTCGCTACTTCTTTTACTAATGGTGCCTCAAGAGCAAGCCTCTTTGGAGGTGAAGATAAGTTGTGTTGATTCCCAACATAAAAATTATGAGCTAGTTGCTTTTTGAGGACAAGTAGCTCATTTACCAACCTTTTCACCATAGGATCCGTCCTTGTGATGGAAGAAAATAACTCCAAAGAAGGGATTTCTTCAAATTCATTTGATTCAATTTTTATTTGCCCGACAAGAATGAGATCATCTTCAATTTCTATCGCCAAGGTCTGTACAATTGCAAGAGTAGCTGGGGCTGCTCTTCTCAATAGGAAACCAACCTCTGGCACTTGGTCATTTACAAAGAAACATTTCAAATTCTCAGCTGTAGGTTGAGCAACAGTTGGAATTCTTCGTGTCAACTTGTTGAAGTGAGCAATGAACTCGCGCATAGGCATGTGGTATTATTTTTTCAATTGGATGAGCTGAGCCAACAAAGCATGAGCGTCTTCAGGAGGCTTGAACCTTCCTTCAAACTTGGATATGAGAGTTGCCTAGTTTGTGATGGTACGTGGCGCCAGATGATAAAACCAATTTGTAGCAACGCCTTGGAGAGTCTCCACAAACAACCTTACAGATACACCATGAACTCCACAAGCGATGTAGAAAGCAACAACATGCTCGTCAGGATGTTGTTCATCACCAAAAAACTTGGGAAAGTTCTTCCGTGAGCCTTCAGGAAGAGCATGTAGGGGTAGAACTAGGCTCAATGGACCAAAAGCATTTCCCCAAGGACCTTGAGCAGCCATTTACATGTCCTTCATGAAAGCTTGAAAAAATTACAAGAAAATAAATTACAATAAAAAAGGACACAGGTATACTTCAAAATAAAGCGTGAGGCTTTCAAATGCGTATCGTGTCCCCAGCGGAGTCGCCAAAAAACTGTTGGGTGAAAATTATGTAATCAGCTTTTCGATAGATTACACAACTAGGACTTCAGCCACAGCTATGTGAGATGTGAATCTCTCCTCTCAGAAAGGGGAGGCACCCTTCTTACTGCTGACAAAAGTGATAGTAAAACAGACAAGTAATTACAAAATGTACACAATACTTACGAAATGGGGGGGGTGTGTCACATTCATCCTTCTCTCTTTTTTCAGAGAAGATGTTTACAATGCTTCACTGTTGGAAGTTTTTAATTCACAATAACTTTAAACTAACAACAAGCAGTAATTCCAATACCTCTATCTTGTCAAAGAAAAGCGTAGAGGTACTAGAAGTGATTAACAATAAACTAGTAAAATAAAAGGGAAAGCTCACAAAGGTACAAAGTCATTCCGTAGCTTTTTCAATGGTGGATCTGTGATAGGTATGTCATTTGTCACGTTAGAATCACAAAGTCTTCTTAGATGCAGCAATTCCTCGAACAACATGAACAATTACAAGCGCAAAGTCTTGTAGATTATCCAACCAAAGTATCCAAAGATCATGAATAATTACAAGCACAAAGTCTTGTAGATCATTCAACCAAAGATAAACAAAACACAAATGAAAATCTAAATAAAGGATGTAACACAAAGTTTACATGAATTACTTAGAGTCCTTCAAATTCCATAAGCTAATCACCACCAAATGAGATCAATTCATAAAAGTATTGAATCCAACGCAAAGTCTGGTTTGCAATCCTCTTCTTTATTGATCAAATTTTATTCACAAAGTATGAACACAAAGTTTCACAATTCTGCTTCAAAAAGGGAAGCACTTCATTGCAAAATACGAAAGGATGAACTTTACAATAGAAATCCCTCATATTTATAAAAGAGAGGGAAGAGTAAATCTAGGAAAGTTAGGTGAGTTAATTTAGGAAAATCTCACCTAAATTTTGACTAAGTCAAAATGTAATTTGTTTTTAAAAGATTACATCTCAGACTTGGTGCAATTACACTTTGAGAAAAGACATTTAAGATGTCAAAAACTATTTACAAGATGCGTAAAGGGAAGCATCAAAATGTTCAACATCAGAGATCAAGAATCTTCATGGTTCCTTGCTTTGGGCGCAGAGTCTTCATACTTCTTCTTGGTCTCCTGTATGAATGCATCACTGGGCCGATTGTGTAATCTACAAGGGTGTGAGCTCTTGTGATCGACCATCTGCAAATGAATAGATTTTCTTGCACCTGGGAAGATGCATCTTGAGATTATTAAGTGTCAGTCATATATCGCAAATGATATGTATTGAGGCTTTGGGAAAAATTGTCATCCTCAACTTGCTACATAACGGCTTATTTGTAGATCTGGGATAGTTCATTGGATCAGAAGATGTCACCTTTAGGATCACTTGATGAAATATAGAGAGAAATTGCAAGGATGGTGAATCAATAGGTGTTAGTAGAAAAAGTAGCATTGGGAAGTGTGAAGCGAGAAACGATGTTGAGTAAGCGTGAAACAAGCAAATAGGCACGAAAAATGATGCAAGAGTGAAGAAACAAGGTCCAGAATGGAAATAGAGCATGTTTGAAGAAACTAAGTTAAAAACTGCCAAAAGTGTAAAGGTGTTAAAGTTCAGCACCATTGCACAAAAAATGACTAAGTCTGGAAAAAACTGCAAAGGTGCTAAAAATCAGCACCATTGCACAAAAAAGACTAAGTTTGGAAAAAGTGCAAAGGTGTTAAAAATCAACACCATTGTACAAAAAATGACTAAGTCTGGAAAAAATGCAAAGGTGCTAAAAATAATGCCATAGTAAAAAATTGGCTAAGTCTGGCAACAATGTATAAGAGCGCACTTTTTTAGCGCTTCTACACATTTTTGGAAAATCACTTTTTATGCGGGGTCGCCAATTTCTGGCACCCCTACACTTTCAACACTTAGCCAAAAATTTGGATGAGTTAGAGCACACTTTTTTGGTACAACTGCATCTTTCACAATTTAACTAAGTATGATCAGTGAGACTTCGCGAAGGAGTTCTTTTCGAAGGTCCTTGCAAGACAAACATAGGGGGATGCTCAAACTGACTATTTGAGGCTTTGGAATGCACTTCGAGGTGGATTGAAAATCACCTTGTTTTGCGTGCTTAAACTTCACGAACCTAGGGAACAGACAAGTTTCGTAGGGGGTTATTTGTGGAATGAGTGCTGCTAAATTCCACAATAACATAACCACAGTATTAAACATATCTTTAATGTTGGAACTTGGTGCTTTGATAATCCATTGATACCATGGTAAATGCTTTACATGACCACAACCTCTTAAATATAATAACCTTGATATGGAAATTATTATACAAACAAAGGAAGGATATTAGAGCTATATTGAACCGCAATATGATTGCATACTAAATGGAATGAAAATATTGTTTTGAGACTAAGTTAAGAGAAACCCTATGTAACCATGTTATGCAACATCTCATGATACCTTATTATTGACCATCAAGGTCATATTTAGTATAAATGGAAGGTATGAATAAATTATCCAATCTATGAACTAAACTATTATAAGAATATGAGGTTGCACCTATTGACATAATGGATGTTGAATCATCCAATGAAGCTGTGCACACTTCAAAGGATCTTTGTCAAGAAGAAATTCAACCACACAAAGTGTTACAACTAAGGGCATGAAAATGAAGATTGTTATTGATGTAGACTATGATTACAAATGTACATATGCCCTGAATATATAGGAAAAAGAGATATACAAGATGCAATATGATGTTGCCATGTGTCTAAATCACACTACATGTGACAACATGTGAACCCTACCTAGGAAATGATAAAAGATTGAGATAAGTTCTAGAAGGACAACTCATCTTCTAGAAGGAATCTTATCTCCTACAAACATGGAAAGGGTAAAGACCCCATTATTAATGATATTCTAATGATGCAACCTTGGACTTAATTAATTAAATAAATACCTAAGTAAACTTATGCTAGTGTAATAAATAATTAATTACATTAACACCCCCCATAAGTGCAACTTAGGGAGGAAATAAAAAATGCAATGATTATGCAATGATGATGGGTCATGGCTACATGATGGCCATATTAGGTATCCATTTACAAAATGATATGAAAATGCAACAAATCTCCCACAAATGGAGAAAAGGGGAAAACCTAGTGGGAAGAAAACCCCTCTCCAAAAAAGGAGATGAAATGCAGAGAAGTGAGAAAGGATGGGAAGGATGGAGGATTCCCAAATACCCCCCAAGTACACTATCCATCACATGGATATAATACAATCAAAAGCCCCTCCCATAGGGAGGAAATAGAGAGACTATATAGCCCCCTCAAAAGATGTGATCACCTACAAAAATGGTAAGTGTCTAAGGACAAAACATGATCCAATGCCGACAAACAACTTGTCTCCCTTTCAGAAGAAACAAAACCAAGTGCAAGTGTAGAGATGCTTCCCATTCTGGATAGGAATTGAAGGAAGAAAGGATGAATGTGGATGATGTCTCTAGAAGCTGTTCATGTGTATCCTTGCCTGAAGAAGATGATACCACAATCAGCCCAAACAATGAAGAATGTGACAAACCAGGAGGATGTGGAAACTAATGCTAAACAAGATCCAAAGACAGTTATACAATGAATATGATGGAGACTAGATTGGCCCCCCAAAATGAAGTGTCCTCAAAACCACTAAAAGAAGATTGAAGCCAATCCAATGGTAGATGCTGAAGAAACCTCAACTCCTGAATGGAATGAGAGGGAAGAAGTCTCATACAAGAAATCTTTGAAGAGAAAATAGGTGCCTCCAAGATAGTCTCAGGATCCTTAATCAAGTTTGAGACAAAGGGATGAGGAGACTCAAGAGAACTCTCCAAAGTGAAATCTGAATAGAGGAGTGATATCCCCTCAAGAATGTCCTCCAAACCTATATAAGTAGCCAAGCCAGTGATACCTGAAAAAAAGCCATCCTATGATGTCAAGTCTAGAAAATTGAATGTGTTTGGATGAATGATGATGGAAGCCTCAATCAATGACTCTAGATAAGGAAACATTGAATGTGAAGGGATACCAATAGTCTCTGATGGAGAAGAAGGGATATCTAAAGAAACCTTGTCAACCTCTTTGAAAGATTCGAGGCAATCCAAACAAACAACCTCCTCCACAACAATATCATCATGGGGTACCGGATTTGAAGAACCAAGAGGAAAATGACATTCTAAAACATGATCATTGGGGAATGGTGGAGTGTCTGAATCTCCATATAGCTCCCAAATATTAGTCCAAAGGATGTGAGGATAGTTACGATGATCAATAGCTTTCAAAACATCATCAACAACATGCATGGAAATAATCCTTAGAACATCATACCTTTGATAATTCTAGTCAAATTTTTGGATACAATTATCAGGAGGGGGAACCCAACCATACAAATGTGGCAAAAAATGAAGGGATTGAAGATGATTGATGATGCAATCTCTCCATTGCTGATAGTTTCCCTTTCCCAACATGATCAGTGAAGGATGACAAGAAAACCCCATAATAAAATATGACAAATCTCCAATAAACCAAAGACAATGACCTTCAATAGTAAATAGAAACTTCCAAAGATGATGTGCAACTAAAGTGATGCCGCCCAAAGGAAAGATCTTTTTCTCAAGCTTCAAGATATCCAAGTTATTAAGCAAATGCACTAAATTGAAAAAATCTAATGCAAGAGTACCCGGAGCTAAAATTGACAAGGTAACTGAACTGATGAAAAAAACTCTGAATTACCTTCTTGATGCCACTATAATTACCGAATTACGATAAATGGTTGAGAAGATATGAGCTTTTGAGTCCATATTAGGGTTTTTATTTTAGTTGATTGTAGATTTTTCTATCAGCAAAATTTTGTAGAATGGATGTCACCACTGGAAAGTAGAGAAAATTATCTTTCCGATGGTATCTCGTTTGTCAATATTCGATACCTTGGTGAAAAGTTATGAAAAATGAAAAAAACGGCCTAGATGAGGCACTTGGTAGGCTAAATTGGGGAGAAAGATTATCCCCCTCAGACTAACTCCTAGTCATTGATGTGGCCTTGAAGCGGGCTGAGGCAAAAAAAATGGGCACCACCCGAAGTGGTGGTGGAGCGGCAGAAAATGGCAGAGCTTCCTTGGTAGCGGTGGCACCACTTGGATTTGGCGGGCCCCTTGGTCATTGATGGAACCAAGGTCTTCAACGGGGGCTTCAAAATACTCAGGCCGGAGCACTCAGTAGACCAACGGGAATAGGGATGGAATGGTTGGCAGGCAAGAGAGTAGATCAGCAGGCGAACGAGACTTGAACGTCGGTTGTTTGTGGATGTGATGGTCGTCGTACTTCAAGCGTACTCCTATGCACAATGAATGTTATTGACAAAGCACAATACCTGTCCCCTGCAGGAAATTTAATGGAGGCCAACAAAAGAATATATTCTGTAGACTTTGAATTGATAACCGACTAAAATAAAATTTGAATATTGCCTAAAAGGCAATTCAAATTTAAAAGCTGAAAAAAATTATAATCTACAAAACCTTGATGCCGACAATAGAAAAATTAAAGCCGATGGATTTTGAAAATCAAACCCTCAAAAATACGGATAGAATATTATATGCTGACTGGATAATAAAATTAAGGTCACTTGAAATTGATTTTTTTTTTTTGCAAACTATGGAAAAATCCCAAATATATATTTTTTGCCAAACTATATAGAAAAAAGCCCTGATTTTTTGAAAAAAGCAAATGACCTGCAACAATTTTTTTTCCTCAGAGGACAACTGAGAGGGGTGATTTTTTTTACTGCAAATTTGTATGGATCGTACTAGTTGATTTTGCAAACCTAAAATACCTTTGATGGCTCCCGAGATGATGTATCCGATTTTGATGAATGAACAGGCGATCCTAGGGTTTCAAGGCCTTCTGAAGACAATGGCGAGCTCAGATTTGACTCAATCTGCTCTAGAAATCCACTTGGTCCCCGAGTGGAGTCAAGTAACTTGCAATGGAAACCTTCAAGCCTGCAATGAATCTCTCTAGCCCAACTTTCTTGATCTTGGGATGAATCTTCAATGGAATGGCTTTGATACCATGTTGAAATAATGGATGTTGAATCATCCAATGAAGCTACACACACTTCAAAAGATCTTTGTCAAGAAGAAATTCAACCACACAGAAAGTGTTGCAACTAAGGGTGTGCAAATGAAGATTGATATTGATCTAGAATATGATTACAAATGTACATATGACCTGAATATATAGGCAAGAGCGATATACAAGATGCAATATGATGTTGTCATGTGTCTAAATCACACTACATGTGACAACATGTGAACCCTACCTAGGAAATGATAAAAGATTGAGATAAGTTCTAGAAGGACAACTCATCTTCTAGAAGAAATTTTATCTCCTACAAACATGGAAAGGGTAATGACCCCATTATTAATGATATTCTAATGATGCAACCTAGGACTTAATTAATGAAATAAAGACCTAAGTAAACTTATGCTAGTGTAATAATTAATTAATTACACTAACAACACCATAGTGTAAAGGAAATTGGAAG
Source organism: Sequoia sempervirens (assembly GCA_007258455.2). Lineage (NCBI taxonomy): Eukaryota > Viridiplantae > Streptophyta > Pinopsida > Cupressales > Cupressaceae > Sequoia > Sequoia sempervirens. The sequence goes on along the minus strand of VDFB02353493.1, from coordinate 279,984,457 downwards.
ATTAAGAATATTATTAGTAATATTACTATTGGGTTTTTATTTTCATGTGTTGGTTCAATGGATATAGTGTTGCCAACTCTCTCAAGTAGGATTCATGCATTGATTATACTTAAAACAAGTTTATAAATACTATTGGATGTCCTTCAAAGATATCCATTGGCCCCTTGAGTATAAGAACCTCGATATTGAATCTAATATGTAAATAGCAAATGGAACTGCTTCCTAAGGGTTTGTGAGAACCAAGGTAATTTCATGTTGAGTAATAAGCCCCTATGTTGATAAGATGAGCCTCAAGATATTCAAGTTGGTTTATGAATAATAATGGGTCGAGTTTAATTCAAGACCTTGATATCCATAAAAGGGAAGTGTTAGAGTATGAGCTATGAAATTATATACTTATTTATGTTTTCCTAACTACTGTTAATCATTAATAATGAAAGAAAAATATTAAAAAAACCTTGATTATGGGGAAACTTGTGTGTGTGTCCCTTGAGAGACCTTGTAAGGAGGATTACGTGTGACTTTGACCTGTTTGGAAGTGGGTATGTAAGCAATCCCTAGGCGAAGGATGCCTTTGTGACCTCAAGTCTATAGGGGGTGGAGGGGAGGTGGAGGTTTACGAGGATAAATCTAAGAGTTGGGTTATTCTTAATTGGTTAGATCTTCTCTCTTTAATAGGCATCAAATTAAGGCTGAAATGGGTATTAGATGGGTATGCACGAGTTAAGGAAATCTAATAACTTGTATTAATACATGATGTGCTTTTGAATAGAAATGAATGAAGTAAGAGATTAACTACTTTATAATTGGTATTTGACTATGTGTATATGTTGGGTAAATTCCATCTCATGTTGGTTCCATGTAACTTTTATGTGTTGTGAAAATAGACTACATATCTAGAGGTCTCTATGTATAGGCCTATGTATCTGTTGATTTTGATTGTGATTCAAGTTATGTATGACCCGCCCAAGTGTGAACCTCTAAGATATTTGAGTAGTGATAGGTAGTCATTGGATTGTGCCAATGATCGATGTTTGGGCTACTATTAGAAATTAGTCAACATTCACTTAGTTCAAGGAGGTGAAGGTAGTAGACTACCTTGGTTATGATACAATGACAGTTGCAGAAGTAGGGACCCATTCGTGTGGGTAATGGTAATTTGAGGCTAACCATTGTATCGAGGGGGTTCACTAGCTGTCATTGATAAGTATGGAAGTGACTGATGCAAGTGTTACCCGAGATGTGAAGAAGATAGTTGACAATATCACTAAGGTCACAAGGTGGTATATGTCGAGAACTACTTTCTAGGGGAACAAACTTGTTGTCGATGCCTTTAGGTGATTGAAATCAGAATCCATTAGACTATGATAGGTTCACTACTTTTGAAAAGCCTTGGGATGGAGGACGGAACCATGGTGTAGTATGGGATGCATCGAATCCCCTTCCCAATTGTCAGATTATATACTTGGCCTCGTTGGGTTGAGGACCAACCCATGGTGTAGTATGGGATACATAGAATTGTCTTCCCATTTGTCCAATAGTGCATAAGACCAAAGGAAAGGATAGGACCCACGGTGTAGTGCACAATGCACCACTATTCTTTTCTATCTGGGATGCGTTATGGACATGTGTTAGTCAACAATTGTGATGTGTCAGCTAGTCACTTTGTATGTGTGAGGAATGTTGGAGCTAATCATTGTGGTACTTGTGATGTACATATGAGCTAATCACCATTGTACTTGTGATGTGTTGGAGCTAGTCACTGAGTATTTGTGATGTATGTTGGAGTCAATCACTAATGTACTTGTGAAGTGTATGAGCCAATCATTGTTGTACTATGATGTATGTATGTGCCAATCACTATTGTACTTGTGATGTGCGTATGAGATAGTCATTGCAGTATTGTGATGTGTGTATGAGCCACTCACTATTGTACTTGTGATGTGTATGAGTTGGTTAGCTTGTGTATATGGAGGTATGCTCGTGATAGTCATTGTGTATGATTTTTTGGATTATAGTATGATATGCCCCTTGTGAATATTGTGAATGTGCACCAATTCTTGGTAATGTTTGGTATGAACCCAACACTTGATGGAAAAATTATTATCATTATAATATAATTGACTAAGTGATAAATTATGTCTAATGAATTGTCTTGGTTTAAAGGTAAGATCAAAGATCTAATATAAGAGGAGAGAATTAACTCCCTCTAACATTGTGGGGCGAACTATGAAGCCTCTGATTTTCGTGTGGGGATACGTAGGCAAGGTCACCATGAACCCTCGAGGTTTAGGTGTGGGTCTAGGAATTACCCTAACTGCAAGAGCTTAGCACTTTTGAGAGTAAGCATATAAGTTGTGATGTTGATTTGTTGTCACATGATGAATGAAGAGCTTATGTTATTAACACTTCAAATTTAGATGACGGATGCTTGATTGCTTAAATTGGTAGTTGTGACAAATTGTTTAAAAAGAAGATTGTAGCTCTGAAGGACAGATTTTATAAATTACCACTAATATTGATTGTTAGACTATTTAAAATTACCACTAAACATAAACTAAATTAAACAATCAGCTTAACCTATATCGTAAATTAATGGGTGAGACTAAAGGCCCCATAGCACACAGCAAGCATGGAACCCTGTTGGGCTTTATGTAAATAAACTCCCTCCGTTATTGAACGGCAACCACTTCAGTCATGGCATAAGAAATGTGAATCATATTTTACAATGCTAGATTTTATTTCCCAAATCATTTACATGGTAATAAAAACACCACAAACTTCTTAGTAATAAATATACATATAGCCACCATATCCAATGTACTCTGTATTCCTGATATTGTTTGCCAGAGAATCTCTGAGAATCTAGTCTGCGGTCCATATTATATACACCATTTCAATCCATGTCTAGCCTGCAGGAGAATAAGAGCTCAATTTATTGGAAAAGCTCAGTAGGTCTTGTTCTGATAGATTTACTTGGAGCCATTCCACCACTTCGTGAAGGTACTGTTACTGGAGAAAACCTCGGAGGAAATCTCATGGCTATTCATCATGCTCTCCAGATGTTTTTTAAATTCCTCTACTTCTTTATTAGTGCTGGAATATAGAGCTGCTTCAACATAAGCCCAAAACAATGAATCCTGTGTAAGGAGAGGTGGTTGGGTTCGTGTCCTTGATTCTGTTCTCTGTTTTCTCTTCTTGTTGTCCAACCATTTCTAAAGAAGCTTATAGCGTCTAGGTCTGCCATTAGCAAGATAAGACCCAGAATCTTCATGCTTACCAAGACGATAATAATGTGCTATATCAAGAGGCTCTACAAGCAATCTGTACTCGGTCCCTGCATTGATCCACTTATCTTGAGTTTGGAGATCCTTTGGCAATTCTTCTTTCTCCACTAATTCAGTTACTCTATCCCAGAAAGCAGCAAGCTTGAGCCTGCTTTTGTTTGCCTTCAAATCATTCTCTGTTTTGTGTGTCTTGAAGCAATCATAGTAACCAGGCAAGCCTTCCTGTTCACATATCGTTTTATACCATTCCAGCTCGGCCACGCAGTCGTGCATCTCATCCAACTTTATAATTTGTGGTCCATGTTTGTGGTCAATTTATTCTTATTGTCTTCAATAGCTTTTAATCCAAGCCAAGCTTGAATATTCTGTTGAAACAAGGAAAAAAACATGTAATTTGTTAGTGTTATCTTATCAAAATAACTAGAAACAAGGTAATGGGATGTGTTTTACCAAGAATTTGCCCAGGCTTTCATTTCTGAATGAAATGAATTGTGAAAAGTAAAGAGATATAAGATAATTCCAAGGAGACTTCGGCAGAATCAATATTTTTTCAGACTAGTTCATCTAATTGATGTTCTGAAGCTTATGAAGAGTACATTTCATAAAATAAATAAGAGAACGTGAAAGGAAATGTGAAGTACTACAGTTAGTTTCAAAGTTATTTTTAAAACATTTTAGTAGTTTCCAGTTCCACCCAATATTATATGTTGGTTCTCTCTCTAGTGGTTTTCTCAGTCTATCTATCTAGTGAGTGGAAAGGAGCTCATAGGCATTTGGGCACTGTGGAAAGGGGCTCATCGGCATGAAAAATGGGTACTAGGGCTGGGGAAGGACAAACAGAATGAGAACGCTAACGATGTTAATAGGACTACGTTGGCTACAATGAGAAACACCAGATGAATTTCTGCCAGAATAATTTGATAGGTCAGATTAATAGAATGATGATCGTTGCCATGTGCCAACAAGGATTAAATCCTTTTATGTTGTACTTCTATCACAATGACATTATCATGATAAAAATATTAATAAATTATCTGTTGATACTTGTAATCTGCTGCTGATGGGGTGAGATCAAGATGATGACTGAAATTGTTCAATGTGTATGGTAATAAACCTACAAAAGTATGGTAATAAGGTTGCTAAAGTCATTGACCTTTATTTGGTACCTGAACATGGTTCTCCTGTGCATTACATTGTGTTTTGATGTGCAAGTGGCCTAAGTAAGCTGCTCCTTCTGAGTTTGGCTTAGGGAAGAACATGAAGTTTCGAGAGCTTAACCCTGGAAAGTCATCCAGGTGGAACTTTTTATATGACAAGCTCATTGTATGTCTCGAGACTGTGGCAGATGGTGCAAAGGATTCAGTAGTTTGGCACCTTATGTATCAACTTAAATGGAAACTAAAACTCTAATGCTGCTAATATTTTAGATTTTTTAACTGGCCTATGACTTTTCTGATAAATATTTTAATTTAATTTATTTATTCAGAACTCTTTTCCTTTCTGAATTCACATTATAGTAAGGAAACTTGTAAAATTTAAAAACAAAATTACAGAATGAAAGTTCTTGTTTTACCTGATTACCTATCCCCATTGCTTCCAACTGCAAATCAATTCTAACATCAACTGCTGAGGATTTGTCAGACTTCACAGACTTTGAATATGATACTGTTAGACCTGAATTCTTGGATATGTGCTTTATTGTTTTCTCGTACTCTATGTGCTCCATAATGCAAGCCCCGAAAAGTCTGCTGTTTTCCAGAGCAAAATACAACATATGCAGTGTAGTTTCTGTGTTTTCTATACAGCATACACTGCCACTGCTGGAACAGAAGACATAATAACCAAATGGCCTGTAGGGACTCCTTTTGATTAGGTCTTTCACCGCACCTCCTACCAAATTAGCAGGTCCCACAAGAATAGCTGTAGTCTCGTGTGTTAGTACTTGAGAGGCATCACCAATGACCCGTTTTATAAATTCCTGAGAATTTTCTTTTGAGAGTGGGTGGCTTCCATCTTGGACTGGTTTCTGATTTTCTGCTTTGATCTGATTCCTCATGGAATCGTACCAGTAGGGCAATAGTTCCTCCAGGGCTTTGGAGATGGATGGTGATTTGAAAGGCGAGAAGCAAATTCTGGGGACAATGTCATGCCTTGAGACTATATGGCAGAAGTAGGGAGACCAGTTTTCTCTTTCAATTGATTTGGCAAATATCTTGTCTCCCACTAACGGACACCCAAATGTGATGCACAGTGGAGAATTTTTATCTTGCTTCTCTAGCGTCCAAAGTGTCCACAGGGATGCTATTGCTCCACCAAAGGAATGGCCGGTGAAGATTATAGTTTTTTTGTCATTCTGAGCTTTGAGAACCTGCACAGATATGCTTTGTTACAACAAAAATTAAATAAAATGACAAGAGTTGTGCTTAGCAGTTTGCTTTAGAATGCAGTTTGCTTCTAGTAGCAGAGAAACTGAAGTTTGAGAATTGTACAACTATGTTAATTAAAGAACAAGAATTCCTAAAGTAAATCAATTTACTTGTAATGCAAATCCTCAAGAAAACGTGAAACTGGGCTATTGGGTGAGGCATTCTCAATTTTTGATTTGTTATAGGCGTTCTAAAGCGGGTTTGGTAATTGGACTCAGAATCACCAAAAAACCCAAATCAGGTGCTGGGTGAGGCGCTCACAACTTTCTGAGCAGATAACTGTAAACAGAGGACGGCAATGTTAGTACTCAAGGCTTCTCAATGGACTGAAGTTCATTTCATGTTAACTATAATTCCAACAGGATTGTATGCCAACACCATTCCTTACCTCTCTGTGATATGTGAGACTGAAATGTTCTACCATGTGCTATTTTTTATTTCTAGTGACAGGAGAACCATTGTTGTTCTTTGACAATGCTTAGTGAAAAGAGAATATAGTAGATTATGTAAGGGGTATGTCTGGGAAAGCTACAACAATATGTTTAGGAAAGATTCGCAATTATCTATTTGTCTGGTCTAAGCCTACGACCTATGCATGCAATGCTTGCAGAGATGCACTCCAAAAGCATGTGCATACATTATGAATAGGTCTCTGGGGCCCAAAACATAAAGAAGTCAAAAGATGATAAAAAGAGATGTTAAGTTATGCTGGTGATTGTAGGCATGAATTTGGCACCAAGAGGTATACTTGTTATACAAAAATCTAAAGCTTAAATTCCATATGTTGCTATGACAGGCCGCTTTGTTGGCTATTCATAGAGATTTTTATCTTATAAAAGATTTTTAAGGGAAAAATTAAAGACCCATTGGGGAAGGTTGAGAAGATTAATATGGATGTTAAAGAGGAAACTTTAGGAAGATGACGAGACCCAAGTTCAAATCTGGTGGGTGCCATGTCCTATGTGGTGTGTGCATTCATGTTGGACAAGCCAGTTTAGTTTCAGGGTTAACAAATCTATTTTTCAATAGAAAGTAAGAAGAGATAATTATTGGTAGATCGTAGAGCTACCTCTTGTATCCAAATTTTTCATTTGGAAAATTAGTTATATAATTAAAACAATATTTAGGGAAAGAAAGTAAAAGAGAGATGGTGAAAGGAAGAGGGAGGGGGGATGGAAATGGAAATAGAAATGAATTTTTTTATAGTGCATGATATTGGTCAATCTGTTTTTGGGTCTACAGATGGCTTATAGTATATGGGACTGCCTCATACTAAATGCAAGAGACACCTAACTATGCTACAAACGAGGTGTACATACTCTACCCCCTACAAGATTTGAACATGTGATCTCTCTTTCAAGAGTACATATTCTCCACCATTAGGCCAACTCACAAAGGAGAGAGGGAGAGAGAGTGAGATGGGGGAGAGGCAAAGAGAGTGAAAGGAAGAGGAAGAGAAAAGTAGGAAGAGAGGTACAGTTAGGGAGAGAGCAAGAGGGGGATGGTGAAAAAAAAAGAGAGGATGAGAGAGAGTTAGAGATAGTGAGAGGGAGACAGAGAGAGGGAGACAGTAAGGGAAATAAAGGAAGTGAAAGAGAGAGAGTTATCAAGATCCTATGATAACATAATTTATTCAAAATGCTTATTTAAATATTATAAATATTTTATAGATAACTAATGTTCATTTTTCAAATTGAATTTTTTGATTGACTAAAACATTGACACTTGATACAATTCAAACAAAAAGTAATCAACTGCTGGTTTGATATGTTTTAATCTGTAAAATCTAAATTTTTGCTTAATTTAATGTTAGAAGTTTTAAAAAAAAAAAAAATTCAATACATTGAAGTAATTACAAAACATCACTTAAACAAAAGAAACTTTCAAAATTTCTTTCAGAATGTATTATTCACCATTATGTTGATAATAAACTACTAAATATGAACCAGATGAAAATTCTTATTTTCATTGACACAAATTTTCCCAACAATCATGGTCTGTAGAAATTTGAAGTCCCCAGAAATACTGAGATATAATGCTAACCTTAGTCTTGAGGTTAGAGGAGTGCAACATGAAAAGAAATCTGTCCAAAAACGCTTTTCGTACCACAGCTGGTTTTGGGTTTTCAAAATCACCGTCTCCCATACATTTGAATTCTTCATTGTTACTATTTATATTGCATTCATCAAAGTCATTGTCTGTGATATAATCTCTTGAATTTTGAGAACCACTGAATGCAATAATTAAAATGTTCTTTTTATATTCATTTTCATAGAAATCTCTGCACTTGTAAGCATTTTGGCATGCATTCCAAGCATCTGAAATGAGATCAGTGCCCACAAAGTAGTTCATGCTCTCATCAGCCCTGAGAAGGAAAAACATTAATCAAAATTAGACCCCCAATAAATACAAATATAACAATAATAATATGTAATATAACTCAATTTGCATACTTAGGTTTGCAAAGCTTTGAGGCTTCCATATGATCTAATTAAGTAGCCTGCACTTGTGCTTTCGACTGCAATTATACAGGTATTTGATGAATGGGTATTGACATTTTATATGTTCATTTTCTCTCTTTCTGAAGTAAATTGATGTACCGGAAGAATTTCTTAAGTACGTCAGGAATTTAATATTCTATTCTTGATTATGTGGGAAAAAATACAAACGTTTTAGTATATTTTATATAATATTAATTTTATTTTTAAAATTGAAAATTTAAATAAAATTGAAGGATACATAATTTTTTATTTGTTAAGAATTTTATATATTTTTTAAAGTTAAAAAAGTTGACACTTTTATTTGTCTATATAGAATAAAATTAAAAAAGAAATTACTAAAACATGTTTCACTTTTAAAATTAGTAAAGGCAATTCCTTTCTTTATTGAACATGTCAAGTAAAGGATGTACTAAATAATGAAAAAAAGTTATCCTAAACTTGAGAAAAGTGTGAATTGTAGATGCCTTTTATTATTAATACTTTTTAAGCATGTTTCACTTTTACAAATAAGTACAATTTAAAAATATTAGTCTATATGTATTCTTTAGTAAATTCTAAATTATTCTTAGATATTTAATTACTTTTAGTGTTAGTAAATATGAATAAATGTTGAATAAGTTGGTACCAAACAATTAAAAGAAGTTATTCTAAACTTGAAATATTATGTGAATTGTATATACCTCCACCTTGTTTAATCCCACACATTAATTCATCTTTTTTAAGTGGCTTTAAACACTACCATGTCAATTAATTAATTGATCTCATAGATTCTATCACCTTCTATTAACTAGTTAATCGGTTAACTAATTCTTAATTAAATATATGTTGATTAATTAATTAATCTCATTGTAATTATCAACACCACTTCATAATAATTAAGTAATTTATGATTATTAATTAATTATTCAATCTCAATTTGATCAAAAGAAATTTAAATGAAAATGGAGCGAAAACAAAAGAACAATGGCGGGTGGAGAAGGGGTGCCTCAAACTGGCAGACAGGTGGTCATTGAGGATACAGAGGCTCCACGGAAGCAGGTACCCATCCACATGGCAGTCAAAGCCAGACTTGGAAACCCATGCAACATCCGACGCGAAGGAATGGGCAATTAGGGAACCAAAGTTCAGGAAGGCCCTCGTATCAATCGAGCGCTACGAATGACATCACTTTGGTTCCCTGAAAAAACCAGATCTGATCTAGCTTCAAGAGAAAAAATAGAAGAGAGAGCGACAAACAAGCGATCAAAACATGGATCCCAAAGATAAGTTTCCAAGGTGGAAAGCCCTATTCCCCCCCGAACCGAAGAAGTAAAATAATGAAGATCTCAGCTAGTTACATGCAACCACAATGGGATTATCTCAAGGACTGTGGAATGTTCATCAAATGGACTGGAAGCAATGTCCGAAAATAGGAAATCATAGATTGGTTTGCATATCAATTCAAAGGCTGGGTAAGAGCAAAAACCCTATCTGAAAATTTATTTCTATTGGAATGCACAGAACATAGTATCAAAAAGAAATTTTTATTTGGGGAACCTCTGTTTTTCAAGGGCTTTTGCTTTTAAAAAATAGACTGGGAACCAAACTTTAATCCCAAGCAATATAAGCCAAAGAAATTCCCTCATTGGATTAGTTTGGACAATTTACCCCCCGAATACTGGAGCAAAGAAACATTAGGAAAAATTGGTGAAGCCCTCAGGGACTTTTATTGGCTTTGAAGAAGATTTTTTCCTTGCAAAATCAAAATTAGCCAAAATTTTGGTTGATTTGAACACTGAACTTAGATTCTTGGACAATGTAGAGATCCTCACTAAGAAAGGAGAATGGTTTCAGAAGGTCACAATTGACACAAAAGGAGGTAGGTGCATTTTGAGTAAGGGATATATAGCAATTTGCTCGAAAGGGGTAGGCAAAGTGACTGACTTGGCTTTAAATGAAGGATGGTGTGGAAGGGGCCCCATGCGAACATTAAACCAAGAGAGCACAAAAGTTGAGAGTAGGTTAAAGGGTTAGCTAAGGGAGGAGATAATGGGGATTGTGAATGACCCTAAGGTTCAATGCTTAGATGATGAAAATGAAACAAACCCTAATGGACATGCTCGGTAAAATCAATTTTCCTTGAAGAGCTAAGAAAACTAATGAGAGAGACAAAGGTATTGGAAAAGGAGATCAATGATAACATATTGGCCATCTTGGCACAAAGAATGAACGAAGAAAGCAATAGGGAATTCGCAGGAATCAATCAATATGATTCCATAGCTTCACCAAAAAGGAAGATAACTGAGACAGAGGTAGCCCCAAGGTTGGGGATTGAGGCTACTTGTATGGACAAAGATATTAATGATAGCTTTATGAAGATAGCTATGGGAAATGGAGAGGAAGAATAGGATAGGATAACTCAGGACATCTCATTCCCCTTTAACAATGTAGAGGATAACCTAGAAGAAGTTTTTAATGGATACGTAGTCCTAGTGGAGTAGCAATTGTTGCCGAAGGCTATAGTTGAGTCAAAGGAAGAACAAGAGGAAATAATAACCCCAGGTAAATTAGGGATTAAGTAGCAATCAACCAAAAAGTCCAATCCAGACTATGGGAAAAGGAAGTATAGAGGGAGAAAATCACTGTAGGAACTGAGATCTATGGATGGTGATGCTGAAGGACAACAAAATATCACTATGTTGCTAGGATCAAGGAAGGGTGCTCCCCTTCCCGGTTTTCCATGAGGCTACTTTCATGGAATGTTAGGGGCCTAAACGCCCCTAACAAACAACGTTTGGTCAAAAGAAGACTCACTTTGACCAAAGCAAATATAATTTTAAGACATGAAACAAAACTAAGTAATGAGGATTTAGAGTCACTCAAGAAGAAGATCGTGGGGTGGAATGTTTCTGGGGTTCAAGAAAGTGGGGCTTCCAGTGGTATAGCAATTTTTTGGAAACCAAATACGGTGCAGATTGAAATGCTAGTAGAGATTTCATGTTGGCAGTGTTGTTGGGTGTGCAGTATTCAATCCAAGCTCAAATTTGGACTCATAAATGTGTATGGGCCCAATTCGTGCATTAGAAAGCATAGTCTATGGCAAGAAATTGAAGTGTTCTTGAAGGCAATGCAAGGGAAGAATTTTATTTTAGTTGGGGACTTTAATGCAGTATTGGAAGACAGGGATAAATTGGGATGAATTCAAAGAGAAAATCAATCTCAAAAGGATTTCAAAGATTGGATCATAAGAAATCAAATGCTCAATATAGATTTCAGAAATAGTACCTACACAGGATGAATAGGAGCTTGGGCCTTTGTATAATATCTAAAAAATTGGACAAGTTTTTTGTTTTGGGGAGGTTTAGACAGATTTCCATTCCTATTTGAAGCTAGCATTTACCCTGGTGCTAGATTAGATCACCATCTAATACAATTGGACATCCAAGAAGATCAGAGCCCTACTCGCTCTCCCTTCAAATTTGAAAACATATGGCTCAAGGACCTAAGCTTCTTGGGTCTAGTGGAAGAATGGTGGGTTGGATTCCAAGTAACAAGATCAAAGATGTATTGTTTTATAACTAAATTGAAATGGTTGAAGGAGAAGTTCAAGGATTGGAACTGGAACTGTTTCAAAAATTTCTTTGAAACAAAGGACAACATAAAGGAAGACCTCCAAAGTGTGGAAGAGGATATAATAAAGAATGGAATGAATCAGCAAAGTTACCTCAAAGAAAATGAACTCTTAGGGAATTATGAAGATGTTTTGGCCAAAGAGGAATTTTTTTGGAAGCAGAAGTATAGAGAGGTTTGACTCAAAGAAGGGGACTGTAAGAATACAAAATTCTTCCACAACAATACAAGACAACAAAGGAGTGTGAATCGGATCACTAGTTTAAAATATATAGATGAATGGACACAGTGGAGGAACCAAAGGAAGTGGTTGAAGAAGTGGTTAGATTCTTTAGTAAACTACTAAATAATTTTGAAGGCTCAAATCTGCAACATCAACCAGATTTGTTAAGAAATATTCCAAAGTTAGTCATAGAGGCATAGAACAAGATGTTGAATGAAAAATACACTAAGGAAGAGATAACTTGGTCGCCCTCTTCCAGCTGCACCCAAACAAGGCTCTAAGCCCAGACGGATTGCCAGCTATCTTTTTTCACAAGTTTTTGGGTCTGATAGGTGATGAGTTGGTGGATGTGATCAAGGCCTTGTGGAATTCTAGCTACTTACTCAAGGAAGTCAACAACACCTTCATAGCTCTAGTCCCTAAGAAAGAAGCCACAAAGTCACTGGATGACTATAGGTCAATTTCTCTTTGTAACATAATATATAAAGTTATGACAAAGGGCATGCAAATAGATTAAATCCCATTCTCCCAATGGTGATTTCCGAAGAACAAACAGGTTTTGTTCCAGGGAGGGCAATCTTGGATGGAATAATTATTGCACAAGAGGCAATACATTCGATTCAACAGAGGAAACAATCCAGCATGATAATTAAATTAGATATCAAGAAATCCTATGATATGGTGGATTGGAGATTTCTGATCAAATTTCTTGAAGCCTTTGAGTTCAACAAGCGGTGGTTGAATTGAATCTTTAACTGCATTTCCATGCCCAGATTTTCATTTCTTGTAAATGGTACACCTGAGGGTTTCTTTGAAGTATCAAGAGGGCTACGACAAGGAGATCCAATCTCTCCTTTTTTGTATATTCTTATGGAAGAAGCTCTAGGGAGGACAATAGCCCTTGGCATTAGCTCTACATAGATTGAAGGAATAAGGGTAACAAGTGATATGCAGGCGGTATCTCATCAACAATTTTTTGATTATACAACATTAATGGGAGTAGCCAAGAGGAAGGAGGCAATACACTTGAATACAATTCTCAAGAAGTATGCTAAGGCCTCAAGACAAATGGTGAATCAAGGAAAATCATAAGTCTTTTTCTTTAACACAACCATACAAAAGGAGTAGGAGATCTTGAGGATTCTAGGCTTCAATAAAGGTGAACTGCCTTGTATTTACTTAGGAATTCCATTGGCTAAGGGGACTAGGTTGACTATACTTTGGGACCCACTCAACCTCAAAACGAGTGCAAAATTGAACTCATGGAAAGAAAAATGGTTAACTTGGGTTGGGAGGATTACATTGATAAAATCAGTATTATCTGCCCTTCCAATCTAAATCATGTCAGTAATGTGAATCCCGAGCGGGTGTGCTTCTAACTTAAAAAAAATGTATAGGAAATTCTTTTGGAAAGGTAACAGAGAGAAGAGGAAAATTTCCCTGATTGCTTGGGAAAAACTATGTAGAACCAAAGAAGATGGTGGGCTTGGCTTTAAACACTTGGATTTGCAAAATAGAGCTCTTGGGGTGAAGCTTATATGGCATATGCACTATGAACCACATAACAAGTGGGAAAAAATTCTCCATCGCAAGTACTTAAAGGATGATAGCAATGGTGAAAAACTATTTCCAATCCTTCGGCTAGCTCTCGGATTTGGAACTTCATGCAAAAATGCAAAAAAGTAGTTTGTGACTATCTCTCATGGGATGTTCATGATGGAAGCAAGGCTCTGTTTTGGGAGGACTCATGGGTTGGGATCCCAAGCTTGGATAGTTTGATTGAGGTGGGGGAGGTCAAACACATGCTAAAAATCCTTTGGGGTGATTGGGTCAAGGACTACATTTCCCCATATAAGAGTAATTTGGTGCTAGGCTGGAAGTGGAGAGACTTCATAGGCCTCAATTTACCACAGAGAGAAGTACTGCTCCTTATCAAAGTATTGAAAAATAGAACTTTGACTTTGTGAGATGGCAGTGATTTTTCAATTTGGGTGGGATCTAAATTTGGTAGTTATAATGCAAAAGATGGATACAAGATGTTGTATAAAGAGAGAGCTAGGATTGTAGATAGCCTACCTCTACACCTATGCTAGAGTAATGTCTATCTCCCCAAGGCAAGAATTTTTGCATGGGCAGTGATACAAAACAAAGCAAAAAAGTTTCTTCACTTAGGATTTCAAGGCCCATCGAGATGTGTCATGTGCGAATAGGTTGAAGAAACAACCAACCACCTCCTCCTTGGTTGCCTGTATGTGCAAGAATGTTGGTGTTGGTTGTGTGTGAGGCTTGGTTGGGTGTGTGCCATGCCTAATGATTTGCTCACTTGGTTTTGTTTGTGGCTGCCTTTGTAAAGAAAATCGGTGTATGGGGATGTATGGAATCTTAGTCCATCAATTGTAGTATGGGAGGTTTGGAAAGAAAGAAATAGGAGGATGTTTCAAGATAAGAAAATGTGCTCTGCCTCTCTTATCAATAAAATTGAGGTAGTTTTAGTGGAAAAACTAAATGCCAAATTGGACCAAAGAATGGTCAAGGATAAGGTTTTTTCGGAATGGGATACAAAACTGTGTTTGGCTTGGCCTTCACTTTGGATTTTGACAATTGGGAATAGGATGCCATTTAATTGCAATCCTAAACATATTTCATGTATCTCCTAAGTCCTTGGAAAGTGTTCCCCAAACACTAGGATTAGAAAGAGATTAAATTTGAATGAAATGAACATGTAAATTGACATTTGTAATTAATTCTAAATGACAGGAACATGTGGGGATGCCCATGAAGAGCTCCTACAAAATAGGAGCACATGGGGCACCCACATAGAAGGTGGAACTCACCTTGAGTTAAGTTAACTATTTGGAGTAAAAGAAAACACTTTAGTAATGCATGTAAAGATCCTAGAAGTTAGGGATTGATGTTTACATGCATGGAGTTTAGTTCAATTTAGTATTAGTATCAGTTCAGTTCAATTCAATTCAATTATGGTTTAGTTATCTTCAGTTGCATGTAGTTAGTTTGAGTTGCATGTTAGTTGACTTCAGTTGACTTGAATTGCATGCTAACGACTTGAGTTACATGATAGATAGCAGGTGACTACTTTCAGTTAACAGGGGATGATCAATCATGCATGGTATTTGCATGAATGGTGGAGAGATATGTTTCAGTTAACAAAGAATGACTTGGACCCACCTTGGGTGCCCAATTTGGAATCTTGGAGTTAACACTTTTGCATGATAAAATATTTTATAAGGCTAAGTTATGTGGGCCCATTCTTGGGTGCCAACTTTGAGGATAAGCTTAGAAGATATCTTCAAAATCAAGGTTGAGTTATGACTTCAATTTCAAACACCCAAATGGATGAAGGAGTTGATTTCACATTGTTCTTCATGGTAGAACTCTACTTGCAAAAGATAGGCATAAGTTTTTGGTGATAAGCTTTGAGCTTTGTAATTGTAACTCTTTGGAGTTTACAAGGTTGATTATTGTCTATTTATTGCAGCAAGTTGAAGAGAGTTAATCAAATTTTATTGCAGGTTGTGAAAAAGAATTGTTGAAGGAAAAAGAAGCATCTCAAGTAAGGATTGGAATTATTGTAATCTTATTTTGAAATTAAATAATACATTAATTCTTGGTAGAGTTTTTTCCTAAAAGGGTTTCTCCATAGTATATGTTGTGTAACTTCTATCTTCTGGTCTTATTCTTCTACAATCTTCTATCTACTTCTACAAACTATAAAATGAATCTAAACAAATAATCATCCACAAAGAAATTGTAACAAAGAACACTTAATTAGTTCTACAGCTACAATAGTTTTACAAAGTATTAAGCTACATAATTACCTCCATTTTCAACATTTGGTATCAGAGCTGAGGTTGGGTAGAGTTTGGGACACCTTTCTCTTAAAATTTTGAAGGTTTTTTGGTTGTAGTGGGAGCTTTTACTATTGTGTTATTGCTGATTTTGAAAAACAAGTTTGTTACAATGAGTTGTAAATCTCATTTAGATATTGAAAGATTCAATGGATATAATTATGAGATGTGAAAACTAAAAATGGAGGATCTCCTTGAAGACAGAGATCAATGGTTAGTTGTTGATAATGAGACAAAGTCACCTACAACGATGTCAGATGAGGATTGGGCTAAGCTTGATAAGAAGGCAAGAGGGACCATAAGATTGTGTCTTGTTGATGTTGTTCTCTTGAATGTTTCAGAAGAAACTACTACATATAAGTTGTGGAAGAGAATAGGTGATATCTATCAAACCAAAAGTCTTACTAATAAGTTGTATCTGAAAAGACAATTGTATTCTTTAAAGAAGAAAGATGGTGATTTTGTTGCAAATCATTTGAATGCTTTTAATTTGATTCTAAGTCAGTTAGCATTTGTAGATGTAAAGCTAGAAGATGAAGATAAATGCATTTTGTTACTTCAAGTTCTTTACCAAAATCTTGGGAAAATCTAATTGTTGCTATCAATGGTAGTGGTGCAGATCCAAAGATGGACAATATAATTCCTACTCTCCTATCAAAGGAGATGAGGAGGAAGTCTAAAACGAAAAATCCAAGATGGCTTGTTTGTAAAAAGTAGGCCTGAGAAAAAGGAACCTAAGAGAGACAAGGAAGGGAAGGGTAAGTCAGAAGGATGGAGTAAGGTAAAGTATTGGAATTGTGGGAAACCAGAAGATGTGAAGAAGGATTGTAAGAACAAGATAAAGAGTTATGATTCTTCTACAGACGAATCCTCAGATGACGGTAATCACGATTTGATCATTTCATGTAAAAATGTTAGTGATGACACTTTGCTTGATGTTAAAGAGTGATCTTCACGAAGAGGATGGTAGTCATGATGCCATGTGTAGCTCATACCATGATTCAGTGGGAGTTGTTGGCAGTGACATGGATGCATCATTGGTAAGGTTATATTCATGTGATTGGGGATATGTTTTTTCTTGGTTTAGAGTGATTGTTATTATGTCATGGTTTACTCTTGATATATACATTTAGAGTTTGTCATGGTACTTGTTCTCTTGAGACTAGGATGTATATATGTTATGATGCATGTGATCTCCTAGTAGGAGATGGTTAGATCATGTTGTCATGTTTATGTTCCTAATTCATGATTGGAGCTTTGACATTGATCTTGTGTAGTTCTCTTAAGTATTGGGTACATTAATCATTTGCTTGATTAATTCATGATAGTGCTATGTTGCATTTGGAGTTTGGCATGGATTGGTTGGTTACAGGTCCTCATGGATACTTGGAGAAATAGGTGAGGCTTGAGTTCTTTTATGGTAAGAGATATATGTTGGAATGGTTACTTGTAAGAAAAGATTTTTCAATAGTAAAGACCAAGAAGCCTACACCTTGGTTGGACGTAAGTTCAACACACTCAGCGGTTTCACATGCCTCCAAAGAGGTAGTTTGGATACAGAGACTTGGGAAAGGTATTGATTTTAATTGCAAGTAAGTTAAACTTGAATGTGATAGTCAGAGTGCTATGTGTTTAGCCAAAAATCCGATGTATCATGCTCATACTAAGCATGTTGATGTTAAGTATCACTTTTTGCGAGAAATGGTTGAGTGGGAAGGTATTAATTGAGAAAGTTAACACTTTAATTAATTAATAACATTTTGTTTCCACAGTCCATGATACATGTGAACAAGATTTCTGGAATAACTGTGTGCAAGTTTTTACATCAAATGAAACTAGTTCACAACTTTAATTAATGTTGTAGATTATCTTATGAAACCAATTCCTACAAATAAGTTCTCTTGGTTTTAATCATTTACTTGGAGCTTCATGATTATGCAGGTTGCATTTGAAGTTGGCATGGATTGATTAGTTGGTGAGGAAGGCCATTGGCGTTGAGTCTTGTACTTGATTTATAATAATGATTCCTTGTTTAGAATAATTGCAATGTATAATGTCAAGTGGGAGAATGTTGGGAATAGGATGCCATTTAATTGCAATCCTAAACATATTTCATGTATCTCCTAAGTCCTTGGAAAGTGTTCCCCAAACACTTGGATTAAAAAGAGATTAAATTCGAATGAAATGAACATGTAAATTGACATTTGTAATTAATTTTAAATGATAGGAACATGTGGGGATGCCCATGAAGAGCTCTTACAAAAAAGGAGCACATGGGGCACCCACATGGAAGGTGGAACTCACCTTGAGTTAAGTTAACTGTTTGGAGTAAAAGATAACACTTCAATAATGCATGTAAATATCCTAGAAGTTAGGGATTGATGTTTACATGCATGGAGTTCAATTTAGTTCAGTTCAATTATGGTTCAATTATCTTCAGTTGCATGTAGTTAGTTTGAGTTGCATGTTATTTGACTTCAGTTGACTTGAATTATTTTGATATTCCAAAATGAGCACAACAACAGTTAACATAATATATATATCCTGCTCTCCTGAAAGAGAAAGATAACGCATTGATATCTTAGCTCCCAAGGTCTTGGTAATCAGTTCTTGACTGTGTTGATTTCACTCAATGGTTGATGTGAACTATAATGTTCAAGGGGCTTGCTGCTGTTAAGCTTTTGGATTGTTCTAAGATCAAACATAAATTTAAACCTACTCTAACCAGGTTTTTTAAAGAAACAGAAAAAAGATAGATCAAATCTTTGGAATCGAGGAAAATGATGATTCATCCAACTTAACCAGACTTGTTACCTTTCAAGGAATTGCTAACTAAAACTACAGAACAAAATTAACTTGTGATTAACACATAGTTTCATTCATTCACAGTGCTAACTTCAACAACAGATTTTAAATCACCACTTAGACAAAACGTAAAATAAGATTTCATCCCTTGAAAGCTTCTCAAATCGAATGATTAACCCAAGATAAATAACACTCTGGAACACAACATGAAGTAGATTTAAATATGATTGCTTCTACTATTGGTGAAATAGATAAGCAACATTTACAAAGCTGGCACAATCACCAGTGTACAAAAAATCCATGACTCCAAATCATCTCCATCTACACTAAGAAAACTTGAAAGATACATTACTGCCTTCTGTCGAATCTAACTCCTATTCTACTCTTAAGTTTTTCTACTTTTAGAAAATTCCTTTTTTTTTTTACTTGTCTCCTCCCTGTCGTACTTTTTTTGTTACAAAGAGGAAAAAATGCCATATATACAGAACGTGCCAAAAAGAAAGTCATCCCCTATTATTAGGGTTTACAAAATATCCCACTTCAGATGGGTTGGCCCTTAGATCTTTTTTGGAATAAAGTTAATGCATTCAATGTGAATCCCCCTATTCATGTCGGTGAAAGATTGCTCCGGGGATGACCTCTAGATCTTTTGCAACTACAGCATTAACTTCTAGCCTCCGTGTCCACCCTAGAGAACTTCATCGGAGCTGCTTTGAATACCTTGGAGTATAGCCATTAATATTGATCTACCTTTTGCCAGTAGAGATCCCAGCTGTCACTGAGACTCGTGGCCTTTTCTTCCTTTCAACTTTCTTGTGCTCAAGATCTTTCTGCACGTTGATAATCCTCTAGAAGCAGCATCATATTTTCCCATTAGATCTCCAAACCATTGTTCACTGAGCTGCTCCATCGCTTTATTCACAGAGCAGATCCATGTCGCACACATTCTGTTGATCTTCCTCACAGGGGTAGTCAATCAGTCAAACTGCCAATGGTTTGCCCTCGACCTTCTCTGATTGGCTGAACACATGCCTCATAAGCTCTTCGGGCAATCAAAAGTTCCTTAGACAAAATCGCATGTCGGTGAGACACTAATCGTGTCTCCCCGATGTGATTATACCTCATAGCAGCTATCGGCATAACATACGACGGTCAGCAAGACTTCATAGCGAGTGGCTAGAGTCATATCGATATCCACAGTGGTCGCCAAGACAATCGCTATTGGCCAGACATCATAGCAAGTCCTCAAAGGTTATACTGTTGTGTGGCTTCATTGGAAAAACATCCGCAATCAGCAAGACATCCTTCAGTCGGCAAGAGGTCATAGTGAATATAAAACTTTCTCCCCGATGCGGCCTTGTGAACAATTATCGGCGAGACTTCATCTGTCGACAGGACGTTACGGCGGGCAGCAGGAGATTACACCGAAGGCGTAACCTTCAATGAGACATCAACAGTTGGTGGGAATTCTCCCTGAGCATCCCTTTTGTCGGCGAGACCACAATCATTCGACGAGACCTCATAGCGATGATGCCTCCTTTCAACGAGCTCAAAACTTTCGGCGAGACTCCCCCGTTTCGACAAGACATCTCCCCGAAACCATCCTACTTAGGCGAGACCTCACCCCGTCGGTGAGACCTTACCCCGAAGCAACAACCTTTCCCCGAAACCTTCTCGTGTCGATAGGACCTTTCATCAAAGCCACCTTGTTTCGGCGAGAGCTAATTCCGGGACCACCATTCCATTTTGGTGAGACCCTATCGGTCAGTGAGACATCTCCCCGACGACATCCCCTTTCGCCGAGACCTCACTTGGTTGGCGAGATATACACAAACTCATGGTGATTAAAATGTCTAGCCAACCGGTGCATTTCAAATGAATAGAACCAAACTGCCAATCAACAAGACTTCAAGCTGGTCTCAGCGACTTTATCCTTTGAAGAGTTTTATACCAAATGCGACTGAGGTATGCTTCCTAACCGAGTTCCTTGAGAAATATCATCAAGTGCATGATTTAATCCTACAACACAAATGCCTCCATTAGTCGTCAAAGCATATAAAATACACTATTGTTCATCATGCCTTCAATTTTAACAAAAAGAAACCCAACTCTGGCTGAGGCAAAACCAAAATTTGACAGAACAAAGGACAATCTTAAGAGGAAAGCAAGAGAACTCCTAAGACCCAAACAAACAACAAAAGGCGACGAAAGAAAAAAGAAAAGGGGGACCCATTTTGTTCCAAAATAAAATGGGGTGGTTATGCAAGGCATAACAAATGACGACTTGGCTGGGAAAATGGTTTAACCATTTTCAAGAAACTGAAGGATTTAGCTACCCAGAACTCCTAGTTTATGAACATCACAACTCCAGTTGGGTCAGTTTTAACAACCAAGGCTGAGCTAGGATCTCAAATGTAAATCAACAGTGACTACCCCTGAATCTATGTGTGTTCTTGATGGTGCATTACTCTTTTATAAAGTTTTCCTCATCTTTTGAACAACAATGTGCAAGATTTGAACTACATGAGTTGATTCTCTTTAGTTGTTGTGCAATGATATCCTGGGCATTGCTCCACTTCCAGTCAGGCATCCATAGCCCCGACAGAGGTACCTCTAGTTTTCTCATAGCATTGCTCTATTGCCAGTCAGGTGTCCATAGCCCCGGTAGAGATACTGGAATCACCCATTCATATTGAGTTTTCTTTTTCTCTTAGATAGTTCTTCTTTTTTTTCTTTTTTCTCTTGGAGTTTCAAATATTTCATTCAATTTTTTTTTTCAATATGTCAAATGTTTAACATCTATTTTAGGTTGAAAACTACCATGGACCTCATAACAGCATTTGGGGGATTGGATTTTTCACTCAAATCTTACAACACTATCATTCTAGGACAAATATACCATTACAAAGGAGACGATCTTGATGATTTATGACAGATTCAGAGGTATCTAATGAAGATTGTTTACTTTGCATCTTGTTTTCAAGACTTTCCACAACTCTTATTGATAATGGGCATAAAACAACGAATTTAGGACAAAATCACTCAATCAGAAAACCTGAAAATATCTAAATCACTTCTCTCCTAATAACCAAAGTATACTTCAGATAACAACCCATCATTTCAAGAAGGAAAGAACAAATAAACCCCAAGGAACAAAACGAGACAGACACAAAAGAACAAAGGAAACGAAAGGACAGAAAGAAAGAACAAACAAACGACAGCAGAACTATTTACAAACAAAAAAAGAAATTATTTACATAAAGAACAACAAACTATTCACATAGAGAACATAATTATTTACACATAGAGATTATTTACAAGCGGGAACACAGAAACTATTTACATAAATGCACTCCCCAGCAAAAATACCAAGCTTCATGACTCAAAATAATGCTTAAGAAACTGTCCATTGATTGGCAATGGAACAGGTTCTCCCGTTAAACTGCTCAGCTGGAAAGCATTTTCTCCTAGGATCTCTGCAATTTGATAGGGACCTAACCAGAGCTTATCAAATTTCTGGTGACTGCCCTTCTTTTCACTAGCTTTATCCCATAGCAGCACAAGGTCAGATATTCTGAAAGCCTTGATTTTGGCTCTTTTGTCAAATCAACGTTTGACAACAGCCTGGTATCTAAAGAATTGCTGCAAGGCGGCATCTCTCTGCTCTTCTAATTTCAACAAGGCAGCTAATCTTACTTCTATCCTATCATCATTATAGTCGAATTTATGCATGAACTCAAGGATAGGTATTTGCAAGTGAATAGGGAACACAGGCTCTTGGCCATACACTAGCTTAAATGGTGAAGTCTTTAAAGCAGCCTTGATCCTAGTCCTATTTTCCCATAGCGCAAATCTCAGCTAGGTATGCAAGTCCCTAGGATTATTCTCTAATAGTTTTCTAATTACTCCTAAGAGGTTCTTATTGCTTGATTCTGCAACTCCATTTCCTTGTGGGTAATAGTTTGAAGAATACTTCAAAACAATTTTGTGATCATAAGCCCATGAAATGAACTCAGCAGAAGAAAAGAAAGAGCCATTGTCACATACCAATGCAAAGGGTACTCCAAACCTAGTTGTGATGCATTCGGTGAGGAACTTGATTACTACCTTCATTGTGCTATTCTTTCAAGGTATAGCCTTTGTCCATCTTGTGCAGTAATCCATGGCAGTCAGAATAAATTTGTGTCCTGTAGAAGAATTTGGGTTAATTACCCCAATAAAGTCTAGCGCCCATTAGGCAAACGACCTTACCTCGTAAACAAGTTGCAATGGCATGAATGAATGGCACTCTTTTGATGCAAAAATTTGGCATATGTGACATGTTCTTACATGTTGATGGGCATCTTTGAACACACACGACCAGTAATAACTAGATCTGAGGATATGATATGCTAACGAATCTGCAGAACCATGACATGTGCCATGTTTCCCATGAAATTCAGCAATCACATGTTTAGCCTCTTGTTGATCAAGATATTGTAGGTAAACTCCTTTGAAATTCTTCTTGTATAGCAATCCTCCTTTGAGCATATAATGGGAGCTCTTCATTCTCAGTGCTCTCCTCTGAGTTATATTCATTCCCTCTGGGCACCGATTATTGAGCATGAAGCAGATGCTATCGACATACCAAGGGTCGTTGGAAAAGGAATGTGTTGTGTATTGCTGGAAAATAATGTTCTCACCAGCATCCACTATGGATTTAGACAGGCCTAGACCTCAGACAAGTTTCATAGGGCGAATCTCTAGATCGAACTCCTGCAAAATGGCCATCCATTTCCCCCTTCATTCTCCCAACTCGCTCTGCATAAGTAGAGACTTCACAGCTACATCAGGAACTACAACAATAATCTGACTTCGTAGGATGTAGTGCCTGAACTTCTTGACATCCCTAACCAATGCAAAAGCTTGTTTTTCAAGAGGTGGGTACTTAACTTCAGCATTCTTAAATGGAGAACTCATGAAAGCAATTGGCCTCTCCTCTGCCTCTTCTCTTCGTTGAGTTAGGACGGCTGCACAGGAATGTTCAGAAGCAAAAGAATAAATATAGAATGGCTTTAAATAATCAGGGCTGGTGATGACGGGCGCTTCCGAAATGGATTGTTTGACTTGAGAAAATGCGGCCTTTGCCTCATCACTCCATTCTATTACAACATCTTTTTTCATCATTTCATTCAATGGTTTTACAATTTCTGCAAAACCTATAATAAACTTTCTCACAAAATTGATCTTTCCAAAGAAAGATCTCATCTCCTTCTTGCTTCCTGGCCTGGTTATCTTGAGAATGGACTCAACTTGGTCTGGATCGATTGATATTCCTCTTTCTAAGATTATGTGTCCCAAAAGTTTCCCTTCAGAAACCCCGAACATGCACTTTTTAGGATTCAAGGAGATGCCATACTGGATACATCTTTCGAGAACTTTAGCCAGGTCTGCAGCATGGTTCAGCCTATCTTTAGAGAATACTGTCATGTCATCCATGTAAACGATGATGCATTTTCCAATCAGATCTTTGAATGCTACATCCATGGCACGCTGAAAGGTTGCTCCAGCATTTATCATACCAAATGGCATCCTTCTGTAAGCAAATGTTCCCCACTTAGTAGTGAAGGTCATCTTCATTCTGTCCTCATAATCAACAATCACCTGGTTGTATCTAGAATAACCATCCAGGAATGATATCATCTGAGATCCATTGACGGTTTGCAAGACTTCGTCCAGAGAAGGGAGTGGGTAGTTGTCTTTTTCTGAAGCTCTATTCAGATTCCTGAAGTCCACACATAGCCTGATCTCTCCATTTTTCTTACGGACCAGAACCAAGTTAGCCACCCATCTTGAATGTCATACAGGGAATATTATTCTTGCAATTTTTGAACTTCCTTAAAGATAAGTGGTTCAATTAGGGCGTTAACGGGGCGTTGTTTCTGTCGAAACGGTTTAGCTTCAGGCCTCAAAGGAATAGTGTGAGTCATAACAGAAGCATCAAATGTCTTTAGATCTTCATACCCCCAGGCTATTGCAGCAATATCCTTCTTTAGTGCCCTCAGTATATCTTTCTTAATTGCTTCAGGGCAAGCTTTCCCTATGTAAACATTTCTTTTTGAGCCAGAATCAGCTAGATTAACAATTTCATATTCACCTCCTTTATCTTCAGCCAATATCTTCTCTCGAGCCCTTGGGTCTTAATCAAAAATTCTTTCTAAGGCCACCATTCCCTTGGGAACGCTATTACTTTTCAAATTGAGGACCCCCTTTGTATCACAATCTTCAGGGTTCCAATCTCCTTGATCCCTGCCGACCTCATCAATAATTTTTCCTTCAAAAACATCTGAACTTGCTAGAAAAGAAAGGATATGTCGATCATCATCAAAGACTTGAAAGTTCCTGACATTATTAGGAACAACCGGGGTGGATATCAATTCTATTGAGAATCTCTTAAGCTTGGAGCCTTGCATGGGTTCCAGGGTACTTGCGGCAACAACTAAAGAATCAGCTATTTGGTTTTCCTCTCTAGGGATTAAGCTAATCTCGAAAGCATCAAAGTCTTCAATCAGGTTCCATACCCGATTTCTATAAGCTGCCAGCCTCCAATTGTGACATGTGTATTGGTTGTGCACTTGCTTAATAACTAATTTTGAATCTCCTTTAACCATTAATGCAGTAACTTTCTTCTTATGTGCGAACATCAGTCCCTGAGCTAATGCTTCATATTCTGCTATGTTATTAGTGCATCAAAACTGCAACCTATAAGAAGCAAAGAAAGTTTTCCCTTTTGGGCTGGTTAATTCAATCCCAACACCATAGCCTGCTTTGGACTTGGATCCATCAAACGTGAGGTTCCATAGATGATCATGAGCTGGGGTTGGTCCCTTGGAGGTTATTGTGAGCGTTTATATAAGATGGGCCATAGGTGGGGCCACTTGATCTTTTGCATCAAATATTGGGAAGGGGTGTTCAGCCGGTTCCTCAAGTGCAATTTTCAATTCCTGCTCAGATATATCAGGTAATCCGTGGCTATCCTTCTGACAACCACTTGTATCTTTGATCAATCCCTTAGGTTTTGGTATACTTGTGAGTGCAGGGGTATCAAGCAAACCTTGGGGTTGTTCCTCATAAATATGCTGGTTTCAAAATGTGACTGGGGTAAGTTCAATTTGAGAAAGAACTTCCTTTGAAGATATCTTATCCCTAGTTAACATTATTGCTTCTTTGGCTTCAAATGAGAAGTGATCTGAAATGGTCTCAAGGTGACTTAGGCTAGTTTCTTCAGTTTGGGAAACATGATTTAAAATGCTGATGTAGGGTTGATAGGTTAATTCCGAATGATTTTGGTAGTGTATCCTGCACCAATTAGGGAGTAGAAGACTTTGCAAATCGATATCTTCCCCCAAGACCAACTAATCTTGTTGCAACTTCCTGATCAATCCCTGTTGATTTCCATTAATCGTGGGATCATGGGACTTTTGTGTTGACAAATCTTTGGTATCAAGAACCGAAAAGTTCAAAATTTCTTCTCTTTTATAAACCCCTATCTCAGTTTCAAAATAGGCTACCTCATTGGGACAATCGTACTCAGTGATGATATGCTTGAGGCGAGGTTCACTTTCAATCCTAATCTGCGTAGGCATTCCCCTCCATGGTAGCCACATGTGTGAAAAGTCAAGGGAGAGATATCCCCCTATACTCTTCATCAAATCTTTGCTCAACAGCATACCATAAGTCTCGGGAATGTTTGCTACTTGAATATCTATATTGGTGAAAATCCTAGGGTCAGACCCTACTTGCACATGTATATTTCTCAATTCCCCAACTACATTAACCTCTGTTTTATCAAGTTGGATGACCTTCTTGTTTGTTTGAATAGGGTTCAATCCCAATTTCTTGTATACATAAAATGACATAACATTGCCGGAAGCCCCTGAATCTAGCAGGCAATTATGTAGATTCTTCCCACAGATTCTTAAACTCAAAAGAAATGGTGGGGTACCTACCTTGCTTATGTACAAAGCTGTGTTCATGTCTGCAGCAGGTGCCACCTTTTTTTTCCCTTTTAATTTGTCAGCTTGTTCCAAAGCTTTCAACACTATCTCTCGTTGGGCAGGGCACCACTTTAGGATGTCAAAGTATGATAAAGAGGTTTTCTATTTCTGCATCTCAGAAATAATATCAAATTCTGTGTTATAGCTTACATTACTTTTAACCACGCCAGGTGAGTTACCTTTGTTATGGAATTCAGGTGGACCTTTTGATGGAGGAGGGTTATTATCAACACTTTGATTTGGAGGCACCATGTGATTAGGTGGTGCTGATGTAGTGAACGGGCCCTTATTATGATTTCTTAGGAAGTGTCCTCCCTTTGTCTGAAAGGCTTGGGCATCATACATGTCTTCCTCTGGTTCATTCTCACTTTGCATTGGGAATGAAGGTTCTTCTTCAAAGAGGTCATAAGTCATTGTTGTATCTACCGAGTCACCTCCTTTGTTTGAATTCCCTTGGAACGTTTGGGCATCTGCCTATGCCATCTTGACAACTTTCTCCATTTCAGGGCAGTTTACCTGGGAATGAGTTGCAGTATCATGCAACCTGCACCAATTAGTCATAAAATTAAGGTCAACCACATTTGCAGTATGTGACCTTTCCTCATTAGCTTGATAATTGTGAGAAACTCCACCGTTATTTGGCCCTGTATTCCATTGTCAAGCGTTATTTGGCCTCTGGTTGTATCCTCTATTTTGATTTTGATAGCCTTGGTTAGGGGAGTTTTGGCCTTGATAACCCCTTTGGTTGTGATTGTAGTTGTTCTGATAATTACCCTGATTGTTTTTGTTCTGATTAGGATAATTACCTTGGTTTTGGGAAGGGTTCAATCTAAGCTGAGCCATATCATTTGTGACTTGAGACAGAGTTTTCTTTAAGGTCTCCACCTCATTTGTGAGTTGAACTATCTTTTCACTTTCAACATTTTTAGAAACAAGTGGTTGACTGCCATGATTTGGTGTTCCAGTTTGATTATGATGACCATGCGGGATATGATGAGCCTGTGATTGTTGAAAGAAGTCAGGAGCTCCATTGGCAAAGAATGGAATAGGAGATTGAGTCTGCAACTCAGACATAGGTCCATAATGGGAAGGAGACATTCTTGGGACGGTATTGAATAAAGGGGTTGGGCTAGGCATCTGATACCCCATTGAAGGAAAACCTCCTCCCAAACTTCCTTATTGAGAGCTAATTTGTTGTTGCAGTTTGATGGCTAGATGATAAACTTTAGACAGGGAATCAATATCTACCAGTTGGTAAGTTCTTTGCAGGAACAGGCCAAGCACAGGGTCTATAACTCTAAAGTATGCTTGAATGGCACTATTCTCAGCAACTAGATAGGGATCCTGCAGTCTCCTATACATTCGTTGAAACCTGGTATTAAACAAGGGCAAGGATTCACATGGCTCCTTCCTAATGGTAGAAAATTGGTGGAACAAAATGGTTGGATCGACATAAACTCTGAACTGATTGATGAAAGCATTCTTTAGGTCTGTCCGGTTTAGAATAGAACCTTGTGGAAGATTTAGATACCAGTTGTATGCCATATCCCCTAAGGAATAAGGGAACAACCTACAAACTACATCATGGTGAGCTATCTGAGCTCTAGTACAAGCATCCTTAAAAGCTTGTATGTGCTCTTCAGCACTCCTTGATTCGCCACGAATGTATTTAGGACAGAATTTCTCAGGATTCTTAGGCATATCATGAAAGCCTCCAGGAATAGTCCCCAATGGAGAGGTATTATTCTGAAAAAATGCCATTGGTGGCGGTGGTGGCGGTTGAGCCAGCTGTTGGATGGGTTGAACCAACTGTAATGGCAATTGAGATGGACCCGGTGGTGGATTGGTAGGTATCCACTGGGGTATTGGTGAAAATCCTGGTGGAGTGAGCGGAGTTGACAAGGGTGGTATGATGGTTGCCCCAGTCTTGCGAATCTTGTGTCTTGTTGGGGTCTTGAGTTCTATCAAAGGTGGTGGAATTTCAGCTGATCGAAGAACTCTACGGGACCTTTCTGGTGAGAAAAACCCAGTATTATCCAGTTTTCTCTTCTAGGCCCTCCTTCTAGCGCCAAAATCCTGTTGATCCACCAAAATGAGCACAACAACAGTTAACAGAATATATCTATCCTGCTCTCCTGAAACAAAGATAACGCATGGATATCCTAGCTCCCAAGGTCTTGGTAATCGGTTCTTGACTGTGTTGATTTCACTCAATGGTTGATGTGAACTATAATGTTCAAGGGGCCTGCTGGTGTTGAGCTTCTGGATTGTTCTAAGATCAAACATAAATTTAAACCTACTCTAACTAGGGTTTTTAAAGAAACAGAAAAAGATAGATCAAAGCTTTAGAACTGAAGAAAATGATGATTCATCCAACTTAACCAAACTTGTTACCTTTCAAGGAATTGCTAACTAAAACTACAGAACAAAATTAACTTGTGATTAACACACAGTTTCATTCATTCACAGTGCTAACTTCAACAACAGATTTTAAATCACCACTTAGACAAAATGTAAAATAAGATTTCATCCCTTGAAAGCTTCTCAAATCGAATGATTAACCCAAGATAAATACCACTATGGAACACAACATGAAGTAGATTTAAATCTGATTGCTTCTACTATTGGTGAAACAGATAAGAAACATTTACAAAGCTGGCACAATCACCAGTGTACAGAAAATCCATGACTCCAAATCATCTCCATCTACACTAAGAAAACTTGAAAGATACATTACTGCCTTCTGTCGAATCTAACTCCTATTCTACTCTTAAGTTTTTCTACTTTCAAAAAATTCCTTTTTTTTTTTACTTCTCTCCTCCCTGTCATACTTTTTTTGTTACAAAGAGGCAAAAATGCCATATATACAAAACATGCCAAAAAGAAAGTCGGCCCCTATTATTAGGGTTTACAAAATATCCCACTTCAGAAGGGTCGGCCCTTAGATCTTTTTTGGAATAAATTTAATGCATTCAATGCGAATCCCCCTGTTCATGTCGGTGAAAGATTGCTCCGGGGATGACCTCTAGATCTTTTGCAACTACAACATTAACTTCTGGCCTCCGTGTCCACCCTAGAGAACTTCATTAGAGCTGCTTTGAATACCCTAGAGTATAGCCATTAATATTGATCTACCTTTTTCCAGTAGAGATCCCAACTGTTATTGAGACTCGTGGCCTTTTCTTCCTTTCGACTTTCTTGTGCTCAAGATCTTTCTGCACGTTGATCATCCTCTGGAAGTAGCATCAGATTTTCCCATTAGATTTCCACACCATTGTTCACCGAACTGCTCCATCGCTTTATTCACAGAGCAAATCCATGCCGCGCACATTCTGTTGATCTTCCTCACAGGGGTAGTCAATCAGTCAAACTGCCAATGCTTCACCCTCGGCCTTCTCTGATTGGCTAAACACATGCCACATAAGCTCTTCGGGCGGTCAAAAGTTCCTCAGACAGAATTGCATGTCAGTGAGACACTAATTGTGTCTCCCCGATGCGATTATACCTCATAGCAGTTACCGGCATAACATACGACGGTTGACAAGACTTCATAGCGAGCGGCCAGAGTCATATCAATATCCACAGTGGTCACCGAGACAATCGCTATCGGCCAAAAATCATAGCGAGTCCTCAAAGGTTATACCATTGCGTGGCTCCGTTGGAAAAACATTCGCAATCGGCAAGACATCCTTCAGTCGGCAGGAGGTCATAGCGAATATAAAACTTTCACCCCGATGCGGCCTTGTGAACAACTATCGGGGGGACTTCATCTGTCGGCAGGATGTTACGGTGGGCAGCAGGAGATTACACCGAAGGCGTAACCTTCGGCGAGACATCAATAGTCAGTGGGACTTCTCCCCGAGAATCCCTTTTGTCAGCGAGAACTCATAGTGATGATTCCTCCTTTCGGCGAGCTCAAAACTTTCGGCGAGACTCCCCCGTTTCGACATGACATCTCCCCGAAACCATCCTACTTCAGCGAGACCTCACCCCGTCGGTGAGACCTTACCCCGAAGCAACAACCTTTCCCTGAGACCTTCCCATGTCGGTAGGACCTTTCATCAAAGCCACCTTGTTTCAGTGAGAGCTCATTCTGGGACCACCATTCCATTTCGGCGAGACCCTATCGGTCGGTGAGACATCTCCCTGACGACATCCCCTTTCACCGAGACCTCAATTGGTCGGCGAGATATACACAAACTCATGGCGATTAAAATGTCTGGCTGACCGGTGCATTTCAAATGAACAGAACCAAACTGCCAATCGGCAAGACTTTGAGCTGGTCTCAGCGACTTTATCCTTTGAAGAGTTTTATACCAAATGCGACTGAGGTATGCTTCCTAACCGAGTTCCTTGAGAAATATCATCAGGTGTATGATTTATTCATGTAATACAAATGCCTCCATTAGTCCTCAAAGCATATAAAATACACTATTGTTCATCATGCCTTCAATTTTAACAAAAAGAAACCCAACTCTGGTTAAGGCAAAACCAAAATTTGACAAAACAAAGGACAAACTTAGGAGGAAAGAAAGAGAACTCCTAAGACCCAAACAAACAATGGAAGGCGACGAAAGCAAAAAGAAAAGGGGGACCCATTTTGTTCCAAAATAAAATGGGGTGGCTATGCAAGGCATAACAAATTGCATACTAATAACTTGAATTGCATGATAGATAACAAGTGACTACTTTCAGTTAATAGGGGATGATCAATCATGCATGGTATTTGCATGAATGGTGGAGAGATATGTTTCAGTTAATAAAGAATGACTTGGACCCACCTTGGGCACCCAAGTTGGCATCTTGGAGTTAACACTTTTGCATGATAAGATATTTTATAAGGCTAAGTTAAGTAGGCCCATTCTTGGGTGTCAACTTTGAGGATAAGCTTAGAAGATATCTTCAGAATCAAGGTTGAGTTATGACTTTAGTTTGGGATGCTCAAATGGATGAAGGATTTGATTTGACATTTTTCTTCATGGTAGAACTCTACTTACAAGACATAGGTGTAGGTTTTTGGTGATAAGCTTTGAGCTTTGTAATTATAACTCTTTGGAGTTTACAAGGTTGGTTATTGTCTATTTATTGCAGTAAGTTGAAAAGAGTTAATCAAATTTTATTGTAGGTTGTGAAGAAGAATTGTTGAAGGAAAAAGAAGCATCTCAAGCAAGGATTGGAATTATTGTAATCTTATTCTGAGATTAAATAATATGTTGATTCTTGGTGGATTTTTTTCCTGAAAGGGTTTCTCCACAATATATGTTGTGTAACTTCTATCTTCTAGTCTTATTCTTCTACAATCTTTTGTCTACTTCTACAAATGGTAAAATGAATCTATATAGATAATCATCCACAAAGAAATTGTAACAAAGAACACTTATTTAGATCTACAGTATAATAGTTTTACAAGTTTTAAAGCTACATAATTACCTCAATTTTCAACACTGACTTGGGTTGGAAGTGGTGGCATTGGGACTCAACAAGCTCAAGCTTCAGTAGTTTGGTCCCCCCACCATATGGGTGGTATAAACTAAATTTTGATGGAGCGTCCAAAGGAAATCTAGGCCCATCTGGAGTTGGTTGCATTATCAGGGACTGGCAAGGCAGAACAATTCTAACTTTGGCTAAACGGTTGCCTAAAGGAACAAACAATGAAGCTGAATTTCTAGTCCTCGTCCATGGGATTAATCTTTGCAGAGAACTAGGGATGGCCAGGATAGCAATTGAAGGGGACTCGACATTGGTCATTAATTCCATTAGAAGTGGAAACACTCCCAATTGGAAACTTCATGCTCTCCTCACCAAGGCCTTAGAGTTGGTGCAAACATTTGAGAACTTCACAGTAAATCATATATATAGGGAGGGCAATAGTGAGGTAGATGGATTAGCTAATGCGGGAGTTGATGGCGAATAAGGATTTTTCCCATGTGCCAATTGGGTATCATAGTCTAGGCCTCACTTGGCTAGATCGGGCACATGGGAATCCCCATTTGTTTTGGGGTTTGGGATTTATCCTACTGTATTTTGGTTTTGGGGGCTATAAAACATGTCAATCTCTCTTCGCCCTATAACTTTTTGAGGGCTGAAATGATGTAAATTTTTTGATGATATCAATATAATCCATGTAGCCTCGGCTGCGTATTACAAATCAAAAAAAATTAATTATTCAATCTTATTAAATTCATATGCATATAATTAATTAATTATTTAAATAATTAATTGGTTATACTCTCATCATTCTACAATCTCTTATACTTATCAAGTTTAATTCCTCGGTTTATGTGTAAATATAACAATTGCTCCTAGTCACTACTAATTTATTTATTTTTTATTTAATTCACAACAACTACCAATTTAAATGTCCAAGCAACTTCCTACCAATTTAGAAGTGTTGACATCATAACTTCTCCAACCATTATCACAGTGTCAACTCAAATGCCACCACATATATGCTTCACTCAAAAATAGTAAGCTCCCAATGTTAGGGTCATCCCTAAACCCAAACCTAAACCTTGTGGGTTCATTCATGATAACCCTACCTACATATTCCCTTTGGGAAATCAGAGGCTTCATAGTTTGTACACCAATGCTAGAGGGAGTTTATTCTCTTCTCTTGTATGAGATCTTTGATCTCACCTTTAAATAATGAATATTCATTAAGTGTACAAGCTATCAATTTAGTCGAATTATAATAGAATAATAACAATTTGTCATCAAGTGTTAGTTCCATAACAAACATTAGTGAACAAACACACAAATTCATATAGGGTCATATCATTTCATAATCTCAAGTTCACATATAGTGATTATCTCAAACATACATCACATGTATACAAGGTAACTAGCTCATACACATCACAAGTACAATAGTGACTAGCTCATATGGACATCACAAGTACGACAATGACTAACTCAAGCATACATCACATAAATTTAGTGTGAACAATCCACACAATACATAAATGTTCACATAAAGATCAACTAGTAAAGTGGAAGTGAATGCAACCTATTGCATGCGACATCCCACTACCTAGTTCATAATCACATAATCGCATAAGTAGATCTCACTTAGAAAAGGAATGTTGATGCATCCCATATTACACTATGGATCCCATCATTTTCCCAATCCACCATCATCAGTGACAACATTCAAGCAACCCATCCTACTTAATCTCATCACAAGCAAGGGCATAAAAAACATGCATAAAACTTGAGGCTATTTACATAGGCACGCAATCAATGACTAACATATAAATAGTGAGAGACTGGTAAATCCATAATGAGTGACTAATACCTGCCCTTTTAATGCATCTCGAATAGAAAAGAAATGGCGACGCATTATGCACTATACCTTGAGTCTCATCATTTACCTTGTCGTCTGCACTTTCCATGATGATGGTAAGCATTTTATACTACTTGTGACACCATTAGATGACTATAAAGAGGATTCACTGTATCACATACTATATTGGAGGTTCACCTCCATTCCAAGGGTCATATAGGCATAAGTAAGATTTCTATAAGAAGCCTCCACCCAATATTATAGCTCCACACAAGCCTCAACTCCAATGTTATTTGAATACAAACATCCAAGAAGAAGAACAAGACCAAAGAGATAATTTGAAAATCAAAACATGTAGCCTGTCCTTCTACACACACCTCTAAATTCTCTAACTATGACAAGTATTATATCCTTCATAAAACCCCAAAGAGAATAGTATTATCCACATCTAAAAATTATTCAATCTTTCACCATTTTAAATTTGCAAAAAATGTAGTTGGTGATGCAAATAAAGAATTTGAGTCTAATTTTTAGATTCATTTACTATCTTGAAGTGATCCCAAGCCTCTTTGGTAGTTGTGATACTTTGGATGTGAGGTTGAACATCGTTGAAAATATCAAACAAGATTATAGTTTGGCCTTCTAATTTTCCTTATCATACCAATGAACTACTTAGTTGTAGCTTATGCAAATCTAGTGATTCTTCCAAAAACTATATCCCACAAATCTTCAAACTCAAGTTGATATTGGACCGTGATTTTTTTGAAAAATAATTATCATCTCCTACTAGTTGAAAATTAGGAAGCATTGTTTTAGAGCAATGGAAACCATTTTATGAGATGTAGGGGTTCCTTCTCTGTTAAAAATAAATGTCCACCCTTATTTCTCTCCAATAATTTATAGGGTTATGTTGTATACATCATTGTTGCACCTATTTTAATCATTGAATGTAGTAAACTGACATGATACTATTACTTATAAATATAAATTAAAGACACCATTTATATTAAATATTACAATTATTCTTATAAAATATAACACAAAATAATTTATAATTTAAAAAAAAAAAAAATTAATATACAAATTTTATCTTTAGTATATTTTTCTAAAAAATATTTTAAATGCAAAATCAAAATAATATAATTTATATTTTCTTTTGACTTTGACTATGTTATTTAAGTTTTTTCTATTTTTAAACTTAAAAATTTTCCACCCTAAAGAATTACTTCCTTAATGCTTTATATCCTTAAAAAAAATTAAAGCTTCACTTGATGTTTTTTTATACTTAACAAACTCTAGAAAGATGAGGTGAAAATATGCAACTTTTTAGTTTTTTTATAGATAGGATCTACGTAGCTTCTCAAAAAATTATGAGTAGTAGAAATATAGGAATTAATAGCAATGTTGTTTGATGTGGGATGCTCGCTTTATAGAGGGAGAATTTCTACACATTGATATAGGTACAATTACAAATATTTGATTAAATAAATAATTATGAAATTATTTCTTAATTAATTATTTATGTGAACAATAATAATATTAACTATTATTGTTAAGGATGTAATATAATATTTTATTCCAACACTTTTGATAAAACATCAAGAAAAAACACTATCTTCTATTATTGAAACTTCAATATTATATATCAAGATACAAATAGTCACCAAATTATTGTGCTGATGCAGATTAATCTTAATCTATCTACCCTCTAATGTGAGTATGTATTCATTAGAAAGAATAATTGTTTGCTTAATCAAATTATCTTTAAATGTAAGATATATAACATACGATAAAATGTGTTTGTATTCTTCATTCCTATCAAATTTTTCAAGACTAAGACAAGACATCAACTTGTTACCTTCTAGCAACTTAAATAAAATATAAATACCTACCCACCTCAATCAAAATCTACATAATAATCAATTCCTAGTTTGAAAGAAATTTTAGATGTAAATATTCTATTTTTTTCTTATATGTTTCAACCATTTATGACAAATTTAGCGTTACGTTATTTCCATCAAATCTTTAAAGACTAATACAAGAAACCAACCCACTATCTTCTAGCAACTCAAGTAAAATCTCAAGCACTTACCCATCTTGATCAGAGTGTACATGGGAATCAATTCGTAGTTTTAAAGAAACTTTAGATACTAATTTTCTGTTTTTCTCTCACATATTTTATCATTAATGTAGTATATAATGTTATAATTCATAACTCTTATTCTAAAGGTTGAGCCATCTATCCTAACCACATATATCAATGCTTTAGCTTCTTCAACCCATAGCTTCATCTCATCACAAATAACTTTTAGATCACACATTTAAATAAATCATATTTTGTAAAATTTGCTCCTCAGCAACTACAATTTTTTATTTTTTATATTTTTTTCACTTACACTATCCATGTCGCTGGCCAAGGATGTGACATCTTTCCCCCCTTGGGATAAGCCGTCCCAACTTAATAAAAGGTTGAATTTGTTAATTTTTTAATTCAAATTTTGAGTTTTTAGCCAAGCTAATTGCTTTTGAACCCTTTATCCTCATTTCTCATGTGGTTCCCTTCTCCCTAATTTAAACCATTTGAAATATTTTTTATAGAATATAAGAGGGTACACAATAAAAATATACCCTCAAGTATGCATTTTCACTTAACACAATCGTCTATTTTGAATTTGTCCTTGATTTTTCTTACGAGATATTTGCATTTTATGTTCTTGGCAATTCCTACTCATACCATGTGAGAATTTTTTTTAACTCTTAGATATGCAATGAATTTTTCCTCATAACAAGAGGTAAAATCAAATCCAAGAAGTGAGTTAGGGGAACTTGCAACCATCAAGTGCCTTAACCTTCCTCTAATTTTCATTTACAATTCATATATCAAAATTCCCTTTTGCACCCATCCACATTTCATTATTTGTTAGGACTAGCCATGCATTCTTAGGCTCTTAAAAATCTATTTAAGATATTCAAAACAATTATGTACATATCAAGTGATCAACTTGATTATGGTCGATTGGTAGTGTCAGGTAATACCCTTTAGTCCAGAGTCAAGTGAGCATCATAGGTCCAATGTTCGAACCTGATTGCTCCGATACAAATGTAAATTCCACCGCTGGACCATTACAATCTTTTTATTTTTTAATTATTTTCCCCAGCACTATCCAACATAAATGTCGCTGACCAGAAATGGGGATGTAACATATTTATCTGTATGTTTTAAGCTTTGTAACATCTTATGAATCGTGTTTAATTCAACACAATTATTTCTCTTTCTATAAAATTATTTTTTATAATGAAAACAAAAACAATTATTTCTCTTTTATATACAATAATATATAAAATTACCACTAATCTTGACAGTTACACTATTTAATGTTACCGTGTAAACACAAACTAAATTAAACAATGAGCTTAACCTGTATCGTAAATTAATGGGCGAGACTATAGGTCCCACAGCACACAGAAAGCATGGAACCCTGTTGGGCTTTATGTAAATAAACTCCCTCCGTTAATGAACGGCAACCACTTCAGCTATGGCATAAGAAATGTGAATCATATTTTACAATGCTAGATTTTATTTCCCAAATCATTTACATGGTAATAAAAACACAACAAATTTCTTAGTAATACATATACATATAGCCACCATATCCAATGTACTCTGTATTCCTGATATTGTTTGCCAGAAAATCTCTGAGAATCCAGTCTGCAGCCTATATTGTATATACCATTTCAATCCATGTCTAGCCTGCAGGAGCATAAGAGCTCGATTTATTGGAAAAGCTCAGTAGGTCGTGTTCTGCTACATTTACTTGGAGCTATTCCACCAGTTCGTGAAGGTACTATTCCTGGAGAAAACCTCTGAGGAAATCTCATGGCGATTCATCATGCTCTCCAGTTGTTTTTCAAATTCTTCTACTTCTTTATTAGTGCTGGAATAGAGAGCTTCTTCAACATAAGCCCAAAACAATGAATCCTGTGTGAGGAGAGGTGGTTGGGTTCGTGTCCTTGATTCTGTTCTCTGTTTTCTCTTCTTGTTGTCCAACCATTTCTGAAGAAGCTTATAGCGTCTAGGTCTGCCATTAGCAAGATAAGACCCAGAATCTTCATGCTTACCAAGGCGATAATAATGTGCTATATCAAGAGGCTCTACAAGCAATCTGTATTCAGTCCCTGCATTGATCCACTTATCTTGAGTTTGGAGATCCTTTGACAATTCTTCTTTCTCCATTAATTCAGTTACTCTATCCCAGAAAGCAGCAAGCTTGAGCCTATTTTTGTTTGCCTTCAAATCGTTCTCTGTTTTGTGTGTCTTGAAGCAATCATAGTAACCAGGCAAGCCTTCCTGTTCACATATTGTTTTATACCACTCCAGCTCGGCCACGCAGTCCTGCATCTCATCCAACTTTATAATTTGTTGGTCCATGTTTGTGGTCAATTTATTCTTATTGTCTTCAATAGCTTTTAATCCAAGCCAAGCTTGAATATTCTGTTAAAACAAGGAAGAAAACATGTAATTTGTTAGTGTTATCTTATCAAATAACTAGAAACAAGGTAATGTGATGTGTTTTACCAAGAATTTTTCCAGGCTTTCATTTCTGAATGAAATGAATTGTGAAGTAAAGAGATATATGATAATTTTCCAAGGAGATTTCGGCAGAATCAATATTTTTTCAGACTAGTTCATCTAATTGATGTTCCAAGGCTTATGAAGAGTACATTTCATAAATTAAATAAGAGAAACATGAAAGGAAATGTGAAGTACTATAGTTAGTTTCATAGTTATTTTTAAAAATATTTAATTAGTTTCCACCCAATATTATAGGGTGGTTCTCTATCTAGTGGTTTTCTCTGTCTATCTATCTAGTGAGTGGAAAGGGGCTCATAGGCATGAGAAATGGGTACTAGGGCTGGGGAAGGACAAACAGAATGAGAACATTAACGATGCTAATAGGACTATGTTGGCTACAATGAGAAACACCAGATGAATTCCTGCCAGAATTAATTTGATAGGTCAGATTAATAGAATGATGATCGTTGCCAAATGCCAACAAGGATTAGATCCCTTAATGTTGTATTTCTATCACAATGCCATTATCATGATAAAACTATTAATAAATTATGTGTTATTAATTATAAACTGCTGCTGATGGGGTGAGATCAAGATGATGCGTGAAATTGTTCAATGTGTATGGTAATAAGCCTTCAAAAGTATGGTAATAAGGTTGCTAAAGTCATTGACCTTCAATTGATACCTGAACATGGTTCTCCTGTGCATTACATTGTGTTTTGATGTGCACCTGGCCTAAGTAAGCTGCTCCTTTGAGTTTGGCTTGGGGAAGAACATTAAGTAGTTTCGAGAGCTTTAACCCTGGAAAGTCATCCAGGTGGAACTTTTTTATATGACAAGCTCAGACTGTGGCAGATGGTGCAAAGGATTCGATAGTTTGGCATCTTATGTATCCACTTAAATTGAAGCTGAAAATCTCTTTGCTGCTAATATTTTAGATCTTTTAACTGGCCTGTGACTTTTTTTGATAAATATTTTAATTAAATTTATTTATTCATAACTCTGTTCCTTTCTGAACTCACATTATAGTAAGAAAACTTATAAAATTTAGAAACAAAATTATAAGAAAGTCTTGTTTTACCTGATTACCTATCCCCATTGCTTCCAACTGCAAATCAATTCTAACATCAACTGCTGAGGATTTGTCAGACTTCAGAGACTTTGAATATGATACTGTTAGACCTGAGTTCTTGGATATGTGCTTTATTGTTTTCTCGTACTCTATGTGCTCCATAATGCAAGCTCCGAAAAGTCTGCTGTTTTCCAGAGCAAAATACAACATGTGCAGTGTAGTTTCTGTGTTTTCTATACAGCATACACTGCCACTGCTGGAACAGAAGACATAATAACCAAATGGCCTGTAGGGACTCCTTTTGATTAGGTCTTTCACCGCACCTCCTACCAAATTAGCAGGTCCCACAAGAAGAGCTGTAGTCTCGTGTGTTATTACCTGAGAAGCATCACTAATGACTCGTTTTATAAATTCCTGAGAATTTTCTTTTGAGAGTGGGTGGCTTCCATCTTGGACTGGTTTCTGATTTTCTGCCTTGATCTGATTCCTCATGGAATCGTACCAGTAGGGCAATAGTTCCTCTAGGGCTTTGGAGATGGATGGTGATTTGAAAGGCGAGAAGCAAATTCTGGGGACAATGTCATGCCTTGAGACTATATGACAGAAGTAGGGAGACCAGTTTTCTCTTTCAATTGATTTGGCAAATATCTTGTCTCCCACTAACGGACACCCAAATGTGATGCACAGTGGAGAATTTTTATCTTGCTTCTCTAGCGTCCAAAGTGTCCACAGGGATGCTATTGCTCCACCAAAGGAATGGCCGGTGAAGATTATAGTTTTTTTGTCATTCTGAGCTTTGAGAACCTGCACAGATATGCTTCGTTAGGATGATAAACAACAAAAATTAAATAAAATGACAAGAGTAGTGCTTAGCAGTTTGCTTCTATTAGCAGAGAAACTGAAGTTTGAGAATTGTACAAGTATGTTAATTAAAGAACAAGACTTCCTAAAGTAAATCAATTTACTTGTAATGCTAATCCACAAGAAAACGTGAAACTGGGCTGTTGGGTGAGGCATTCTCAATTTTTTATTTGTTATAGGCTTTCTAAAGCAGGTTTGGTAATTGGACTCAAAATCACCAAAAACCCAAATCAGGTGTTTGGGTGAGGCGCTCACAACTTTCTGAGCTGATAACTGTGAACGGAGGACGGCAATGTTAGTAGTCAGGGCTTCTCAATGGGCTGGGGTTCATTTCATGTTAACTATAATTCCAACAGGATTTTACGCCAACACCATTCCTTGCCTCTCTGTAATATGTGAGACTGCAATGTTCTACCATGTGCTGTTTTTCTTTTCAAGTGACAGGAGAACCATTGCTGTTCTTTGACAATGCTTAGTGAAAAGAGAATCCATAGTAGATTATGTAAGGGATCTGTCTGGGAAAGCTACAACAATATGTTTAGGAAAGCTTTGCAATTATCTATTTGTCTGGCCTAAGCCTACAATCCATGCATGCAATGCTTGCAGAGATGCATTCCAAAAGCATATGCATACATTCTGAATAGGTGTCTGGGGCCCAAAACATAAAGAAATTAAAAGATGATAAAAAGAGATGTGAAGTTATGCTGGTGCGTGTATGCATAACTTTGGCACCAAGAGGTATACTTGTTATACAAAAATCTAAAGCCTAAATTCCATATTTTGCTATTACAGGTGGCTTTGTTGGATATTCATAGAAAGTTTTATCTTATAAAAGATTTTTAAGGGAAAAATTAAAGACCCATTGGGGAAGGTTGAGAAGATTAATATGGATGTTAAAGAGGAAACTTAAGGAAGATGACGAGACCCAAGTTCAAATCTGGTGGGTGCCATGCCCTCTGTGGTGTGTGCATTCATGTTGGACAAGCCAGTTTTTGTCGGTGCTACTGTGCTCTATTTTTAGTTTCGGGCTTAAAAAATCTATTTTTCAATAGAAAGTGAGAAGACATAATTATTGGCAGATCGTAGAGCTGCTTCTTGTATTCAAGTTTTTCATTTGGAAAATTAGTTATACAATTAAAACAATATTTAGAGAAAGAAAGTAAAAGAGAGATGGTGAAAGGAAGAGGGATGGAAATGGAAATTGAAATGAATTCTTTTATAGTCCATGATATTAGTCAATCTGTTTTTGGGTCTATAGATGGCTTATAGTATATGGGACTGCCTCGTACTCCATGCAAGAGGCACCTAATTATGCTACAAATGAGGTGTACATACCCTACCCCTACAAGATTTGAACATGTGATCTCTCTTTCAAGAGTACAAATTCTCCACTATTAGAGGAACTCAGAAAGGAGAGAGGGAGAGAGAAAGTGAGAGATGGGAGAGAGGCAAAGAGAGTGAAAGGAAGATAAAGAGAGAAGTAGGGAGAGAGGTACAGTTAGGGAGGGAGCAAGAGGGAGATGGTGAAAAAAAGAGAAGGTGAGAGAGAGTTAGAGATAGTGAGAGGGAGGGAGACAGAGGGAGATAGAGAGAGGGGGATAGTTAGGGAAAGAGAGGAAGTGAAAGAGAGTGAAAGGAAGAGAAAGAGAGAAGTAGGGAGAGAGGTACAGCTAGGGAGAAAGCAAGAGGGAGATGGTGAAAAAAAAAGAGGGTGAGAGAGAGTTAGAGATAGTGAGAGGGAGGGAGACAGAGAGACGGGGACAGTTAGGGAAAGAGAGGAAGTGAGAGAGAGAGAGTTAGAGAGATCATATGATAACATAATTTATTCAAAATGCTTATTTAAATATTGTAAATATTTTATAGATAATTAATGTTCATTTTTCAAATTGAATTTTTTGATTGACTAAAACATTGATACTCAACAATTCAAACAAAGAGTAGTCAACTGCTGGTCTGATATGTTTTAATCTATAAAATCTAAAATTTTGCTTAATTTGATGTTAGAATTTTCAAAAAAGATTAGAATTCAATACATTGAAATAATTACAAAACATCCAACTTAAACAAAAAAAAACCTTTCAAAATTTCTTCCAGAATGTATTATTCACCATTATGCTGATAATAAACTACTTAAATATGAACCAGATGAAAATTCTTATTTTCGTTGACACAATTTTTCCAAACCACCGTGGTCTGTAGAAATTTGAAATCCCCAGAAATACTGAGATATAATACTAACCTTAGTCTTGAGGTTAGAGGACTGCAACATGAAAAGAAATCTGTCCAAAAACGCTTTTCGTACCACAGCTGGCTTTGGGTTTTCAAAATCACCGTCTCCCATACATTTGAATTCTTCATTATTATAATTTATATTGCATTCATCAAAGTCATTGTCTGTGATATAATCTCTTGAATTTTGAGAACCACTGAATGCAATAATTAAAACGTTCTTTTTATATTCATTTTCATAGAAATCTCTGTAGTTGTAAGCATTTTGGCATGCATTCCAAGCATCTGAAATGAGATCGGTGCCCACAAAATAGTTCATGCTCTCATCAGCCCTGAGAAGGAAAAACATTAAACAAAATTAGACTCCCAATAAATACAAGCATAACAATAATAATATATTATACAACTCAATTTGCATACTTAGGTTTGCAAAGCTTTGAGGCTTCCATATGATCTGATTAAGTAGCCTGCACTTCTGCTTTCGACTGCAATTATATGGTTATTTGATGAATAGGTATTGGCATTTTATATGTTCATTTTATCTTTGTCTAAGGGAATTAATGTGACGAAAGAATTTCTTAACTACGTCAGGAACTTAATATTCTATTCTTGATTATATGGGAAAATATACAAACATTTTAGTATATTTTATATAATATTAATTTTTAATTTTTATTAATTTTAAATGAGTTGGAATATAAATTAATTTTATTTTTTATAAATTAAAAAATTACATATATTTGAAAGATACATAATTTGAAAGTTAAAAAAGTTAACACTTTTATTTGTCTACATAGAAATAAAAGTAAAAAAGAAATTATTTAAACATGTTTTACTTTTAAAGTTAGTAAAGACAATTCCTTTCTTTATTGAACATGTCGAGTAAAGGATGTACTGAATAATTGAAAGAAGTCATCCTAAACTTGAAAAAAGTGTGAATTGTAGATACCTTTTATTATTAATATTTTTTAAACATGTTTCACTTTTAAATTTAGTAAAGACAATTCCTTTCTTTATTGAACATGTCAAGTAAAGGATGTACTGAATAATTGAAAGAAGTCATCCTAAACTTGAAAAAAGTGTGAATTGTAGATACCTTTTATTATTAATATTTTTTAAACATGTTTCACTTTTAAAAAAATAAGTACAATTTAAAAATATTAGTTTATATGTGTTCTTTAGTGAATTATAAATCAATTTTAGAATATTTAATTATTTTCAATGTTAGTTAAAAATATGAATAAATGTTGAATACAATTGGTACCAAACAATTGAAAGAAGTTATACTAAACTTCAAAAAAGTGTTAATTGTAAATACATCCACCTTCTTTAATCTCACACATTAATTCATCTTATTTAATTAAGTGTAAACATCACCATGTTAATTAATTAATTCCACTCATTAATAATTGATCTCATGGATTCTATCACCTTCTATTAAATAGTTAATTACTAGTTCTTAATTAAATATATGTTGATTAATTAATTAATTTCATTTTAACTATTGACATCACTTCATAATAATTAAATAATTAACTATTTATTCTTATTGAATCCATACACACATAATTAATTAATTATTTAAATAATTAATTAGTTATACTCTCATCATTCCACAATCTCTTACACTCTTCAAGTTTAATTCCTTGATTTATGTGTACATGTAACAACCGCCCCTTGGTCACTACTAATTTATTTATTTAATATTTAATTCACAACAACTACTAGCTTAAATGACCAAACATCTTCCACCCAATTTAGAAGTGTTGACATCATAACTTCTCCAACCATCCTCATAGCATCATCTCAACACCACCACATATATGCTTACACTCGAAAGTGGTAAGCTCCCAATGTTAGGGTCATTCCTAGACCCATACCTAAACCTTGAGGGTTCATTCATGATGACCCCACCTACATATCCCCTTTAGAAAATCATAGGCTTTGTAGTTCATACACCAATGTTAGAGGGACTTTATTCTCTTCTCTTGTATGAGATCTCTGATCTCACCTTTAACTCATATAATCATTAGTGTACAAACACACAAATTCACATAGGGGTTATATCATTTCATA
This sequence comes from Sequoia sempervirens, assembly GCA_007258455.2. Classification (NCBI taxonomy): domain Eukaryota; kingdom Viridiplantae; phylum Streptophyta; class Pinopsida; order Cupressales; family Cupressaceae; genus Sequoia; species Sequoia sempervirens. Next base: position 279,939,611 of record VDFB02353493.1, on the reverse strand, counting down.
ACCCCAAGTTCATATATAATGATTATCTTGAACATACATCACATATACACAAGGTGACTAGCTCATACACATCGTAAGTACAATAGTGACTAGATCATACACACATTACAAATATGATAGTAACTAACTCAAGCATGTTGAACATCCATAATACTGAGAGGGGGGGTGAATCAATATTCCAAAAAACCATAGTAAAGTCCATCTAAACATTATCACAATTTTGATCGAATTAACAAGAGAGAACATAAGAACAAGTCAATGCAACCATACACATGAACACCAGGATTTTTATGTGGAAAACTCAAAAAGGGAAAAACCACAGTGAGGGTTAACTCACAATATATTATATATCAGGATACAAAATATTATAGGGCTCACTACCAAGACTCACTGCTCGAGTACAAAAGATGGCTAATTTGCCAAAATACAATGATAGTGGCTCACTACAAAAAGATTGAACTGATAGGATACAACTTCAATGTGTAGGGTTCAGTTCCACTAAAGCTCAGAATAAGAAGTACTGCCTCACACAGTAGTCGCTCAACAAAATTGCACTGATCACAACTGATAAAGCATTTAGGCTTAGATCTTCACTTTGCATTTCACATGCATTCCATATATCCACTTCCACTCCACATGCACATCTCATTCCTCAAAAAATCTTATATATATACAGTATATCTTGATCATCAATTAGATCAGCCTAATTAAATGAACACAAAAATAATCAAAACCTTCTTTGTCAACACTGTATATGATTTAAACATTTTATCCACGTAGTGCATTATACCAAGTCAACTATCATCCATAAAACATAATTAGTCTTCATAATATATTGCATACACTGAGTCGGCCAAGCCTAGAACACAATTCTTCAAACCAACAAATAATCCTCAAAGAAAACACCTTCCAGATTTGAGAACACATTAATTTCCCATCATACTACCAACATAAAGACTATCAACAAAACCACAACATAAGAATGTTTTCCTTAGTAGAATGCAGAGTCTCCCACACAGTATGCCACACATAGTACAATAGTAGAATACTGAGTTAAACTCTGTCAGAGATAAATTTCTACTCACAAAAAAATATGTCTCAAGATCCAGGATATAGATGTCTAAATGAGTCAAGAAAACATGGTTAAGAGATTGGAGTCATATTAGATCTTGTGGTGAATTCCAAACTCAATTACCAATACATTGATTCGTCAGAAAAGGGTACTACCAAAAAAGAACAACTTCTGATAAACCAAGCAAACTTCCCATAAATTTATCACCATGTTGACATCAATGACAACATAGGAACAACCAACACAAACCATTCATACTTCATGTTCATGTTGCAAGGCTCCCAACAATCTCCCCCTTTGGCATCAATGGCAACATGCATGACAAAAACATTTTCTAGTATACAACAATTGAATACTCCCCCTATCAAAATTGTTCTTCACAAAAGTATTTTTCCTCTCTTTCTATCTCTCCCCATCTCTCTATCTCTCCCCCTTTGACATCAATGACAAAGGAAGGGGTCTGGTATATATGTATATGCATCAGAGTGTAACCAAAAAGATATGCACACAGAATTGAATTAACCTGAAGAAGAACCTCTGAGACTCTCCAAGATAGCCTTCCACAAAACTTTACCTTCTTCCCATGAACCTTTTGCACTTACAAGAGTCTTGTAGAATAGCTCAAGCTTAGTTAAGGACTCTACACCATCTGCTAAAGTATTGGGACTAAGATTGATCTATGATAATTCACCAATACATCCAAGAGCACTGGAAACAAAAGTATGTTTGAGTTTAATCCTTATGTTTGAGTTTAATCCACAAAAATGTTTTTCCTCTGTCTCTCTTTCTCTCCCCATCTCTCTATCTCTCCCCCTTTGACATCAATGACAAAGGAAGGGTTCTGGTATATATGTAAATGCATCAGAGTGTAACCAAAAAGATATGCACACATAATTGAATTAACCTGAAGAAGAACCTCTGAGACTCTCCAAGATAGCCTTCCACAAAACTTTACCTTCTTCCCATGAACCTTTTGCACTTACAAGAGTCTTGTAGAATAGCTCAAGCTTAGTTAAGGACTCTACACCATCTACTAAAGTATTGGGACTAAGATTGATCTATGATAATTCACCAATACATCCAAGAGCACTGGAAACAAAAGTATGTTTGAGTTTAATCCACAAAAATGTTTTTCCTCTGTCTCTCTTTCTCTCCCCATCTCTCTATCTCTCCCCCTTTGACATCAATGACAAAGGAAGGGGTCTGATATATATGTATATGCATCAGAGTGTAACCAAAAAGATATGCGCACATAATTGAATTAACCTGAAGAAGAACCTCTAAGACTCTCCAAGATATCCTTCCATGACACTTTACCTTCTTCCCATGAACCTTTTACACTTACAAGAGTCTTGTAGAATAGCTCAAGCTTAGTTAAGGACTCTACACCATCTGCTAAAGTATTGGGACTAAGATTGATCTCTAATAATTTACCAATATAGCCAAGACTAGAAACAAAAGTATGTATGAGTTTAATCATGTCTCTGAGTGCCACAAACTTCTTGATAACATCTATCCTTTGATCCTCTAGAGAAAAGAATTTTTCCTAAAGTTGCACAATGTAGGACTGGATTTCTGATTATCTTTATCTTCTGCTAACCTGTATGTATTTTCCTGAGTGCTCATCTGGGAGTCACTCATCCTTATCTTATTTCTTATATCCAGTGTACTGCCAGACCAATTTAGGCAAAAAGAAAGTAGTTCTTGTGCCTCTTCTTCACAACCTTGTACACTCTCTAATTCCTTCATCACTTGATTGTGTGCATTTGTACATTTTTCCTTGATATCTTCCAAATTTCCTTCATCAGACCTGATTCCAATAGGCACTTCAAGTCCAGAGATGTAGACCTTCCAAGAATCAATCATGCCACGAAGATTCTCCACAACAAAAATAGATGAATCAAAATTAGCATCGGGAATAACCTTCTACAATTCTTCCAAATCTCTCTGAATATTTATTATTTCATGCTCATGTTCAAGCTCACTTCCTTCAACAACTTCTTGCTTAACAACACACTTCCTTTTCTTCCCTATTCCAGTCACACTACTAGAGGTACCTTCTACATTGAGATTCTTAGGGATTTCCAAAATAATTTTAGTATTTAATTATCAACTTCAGTCTTTGACACTTCATAATCCAATTTAGATATCCAAACTAACCTTGATTCAACTACTTCCATGTGACAAAAATATTTAGATACAAGAAAATTTATATTTTCGGAGTACCTTTCAACAACACTTATTGGAATGCTAATCCTTCTGTTCATCCTCATCTAAAATGTTCCAAAAAATGCATCAAGGGCAATCTCTTGTGCATCCAAACTACCAAGATTTATCATGAAGTTCTCGATTTGATAGGAAATAGGCTCTGAATTTGACCATTCTATCTTTCCTATTACCGGTAACTCTCTCAAAAAGTAAAAGAGCAAATAAACTACCAAATTTCCATACCAGAATGTATTCTTCTTACTCTTCTTGATTTCCATTAAATTCTTCAAAAGATGTAGATGAAGCAATTCACACAAGTCATATTGCATACCTCTTTTAACCATATCAACAACAATATGCACATCAACAGTAGAAGCTGTAAGGTCATTGTTAGGGATACAAAATTTGTAATGGATGACCATAGCAGCATACCTTATTACCTAATCAACAATCTATCTCAAATCAATATATTTTCCTTCAAAATTCACACCGGTAACCTCAAATATTTCTTTTTCATCCATAGCCTTCAGTTTGGGAACTGGTCCAAAGGAACACAAACCAGCTACATCTCTAATAGCTTCTCTAGAAATCAAATTTGTATCATCAATCCACAAAAATTCATCATGAATACTGCTCAACACTATTCGAATATATTTCTTCTCAAATCCAAACAAGGGAACTTTCCTCCAAAAATCCAACGTTTTCTCAACTAATACTCTATAGGCATCATGGCTCTCTTTCAATTCACTTTCCCAAAGCATGCTCAACTGTACTGATGGCATCTCTTCTATCTTACTATAAACAAATGCATAGATATCTTCTATAGGAAACAGTCTCATAGGGATGCAAGAGAATGCACCAACAGACTCTTCCGACACATTCCTCAAATATCTCTTCAACCTAACTTGTACTTTATCCACACTATTCACAATCTTTGAATTATCCATAGCAATAAAGGTGAAAGATTGTGCAAACATGAATACCTCTGAAAATGCCAACAAGAAATGTATAGATATCCTACACCTAGAGCTCACTTTGAATCCGCTTGATTTTGTTTTCAAACCCTGAAACTCTGAATTTCCTTCTAAACTTCCTTTGCACACTTCTCTGAAAATACATAAGCCTTTAAAATTATCTAAATTTATTCATTTCATTCTGAATGATTTTACAATAAATGCTTCAACTTGTAGGTAGATTGCCTCAAAAATTGTGTACGTCTCCATTCTTTCAAATTTTGCAGACTTTATCCTTCACACATGCAACTGAGAAAATACCTTAATCTTGTTACCACATTAAATATACTTATGTCATGATATGACACAAGTATTGATGAAGGGGTTTATTAGATTTTCTGATGATTGCTCCCCCTTAGCCACTTCTTTTACATAGAAATTGGCTAGAGTATCTGTACCGGAGGTCGGCACAAATAAAACGAATGATTCACTTCTCCAAATCCTTTTCATTTCCTTTCTTGCTTCTTCTGGATCAATGATTTGATCATTCTTCTTTGCCGGATATATATTTTTCTTTCTTCTGTTGTTACTACCAGGGTATTTTGGATTGTTGCACTTACAACAAACAACATTCTTCTTTCCACTTTCCTTTTTATTCAACAGACCAACTTTATATCCAATCTTCTTGCTCTTAGAATATTTGTTGGAGAATGATAAAGAATCATTCATTTTACTTTTGCAATCCTTTGGCTTATGACCAAACTTCTTGCAAGAATAACAAACACCATTGAAAGATAAATACCTTTTAGCATCATGTCGTTTGACAAGATTTTTTATAGAATTGCTTCTTAGCTCCTTGATTTGTTTATCTTTGTACTGAGTCTTCTTACCAGTGGATTGCTTCGCTCTAGAACTTTGACCTTCCTCAAACCCTAAACCACTCTTATCCATTTTTGGTCTTTAAGAGGTAATCAATTTCTCAAGCATCGTCGATCTTATTTTGAATTTGTCTTCAAAAATTCTTTCCTTTTCCAAATCATATCTCAAGATCTCTGCTTCTTTCTCTAGCATTATGCATTCATCTATCTTTCTTTGAATTTCAATTTCCTAACATTCTTCAATTCTTTTCTTCTCTTCCAATTGTTGCAGCAGGCTATCTAGAGATAATTTCTTCTTCCTCAACCAATAGATCACATGCTTCAACACTTTTACTTTGGAGTTTTTCAATGTACTCATTCGCTTTCATCAACCTATCCTTCAGATCTTCCATTTCTTTTGAATATTCAGTAGAGACTACTTTCAAAGGAAAAAATTTCTTATACTCAAATTTCGAGACCTTCCCAAGTTATTAGGATTATTCTAAGGAACCAAGCTCTAATACCAATTGTTGAACATCTAGAATATTGAGAGGGGGGTGAATCAGTATTCCAAAAAACCATAATAAAATTCATCTAAACATTATCACAATTCTAACTGAATCAACAAGAGAGAACGTAAGAACAAGTCAATGCAACCTTACACATGAACACTAAGATTTTTATGTGGAAAATCCAAAAAGGGAAAAAATCATAGTGAGGGTTAACTCATAATATATTATATCCAGATACAAAATATTACAGGGCTCATTGCCAGGATTCACTGTCCTTAAAAAGGCTCACTGCCTGAGTACAAAAGATGGCTAACCACCAAGATACAATGATAGTGGCTCACTGCCAAAAGATTGAACTAATAGGATACACCTTTAATGTGTAAGGTTTAGTTCCACTGAAGCTCAGAATATGGAGTACTGCCTCACATAGTAGTCGCTCAACAAAATTGCATTGATCACAACTGATAAAGCATTTAGGCTCAGATCTTCACTTCACATTTCACATGCACATCTCATTCCTCAAAACATCTTATATATATATACAAGTATACCTTGATCATCAATTAGGTCGGCCTAATTAGATGAACACAAAAATATCAAAATCTTCTTTGTCAGCACCGTATATGTTTTAAACATTCTATCCACATAATGCATTATACCAAGTCGGCTATCATCCATAAAACATAATTAGTCTTCATAATATATTGCATACACTGAGTCGGCCAAGACGAGAACACAATTTTCCAAACCAACAAATAATCCTCAAAGCAAACACGTTCCGGATCTGAGAACACATTAATTTCCCATCATACTACCAACATAGAGACTATCAACAAAACCACAACATAAGAATGTTCGCCTTAGTAGAATGCGGAGTCTCCCATACAATATGCCACACACAAAACAATAGTAGAATACAGATTTAAACTCTACCAAAGATAACTTTGTGCTCATAGAAAAAGATGTCTCAAGATATAGGATATAACTTTCTGAATGAGTCAAGAAAACATGGTTAAGAGATTGGAGTCATATCAGATCTTGCAGTGAATTGACTTATTTTCATACAATTAAACACTTACAAAATTAAACACTATAATAAACTTTAGTATACATTTGAAATGGAAAAAATGTTGCATCCACATAGTGGAATATAAGCGATAAGAACATGATTTACATAGAAGCTTCCTTTGCGGTGGATAAACTTAAGAAATTATTTAAATTCTACACCCACTTAATTTTTTCATGCAAGGGAGAATGAGTTGACTTATGGGGAAGACTACCATTGATCTTTGTACACAAAGAATGGATGATAGATAACAGATAGTAGACTTAGTGCATATGTTGACCCCTTATTCCACACACATATTCACGTGTTTTCATCATGCAAATGGATAGTTAATGCGCAAGTGACGTGATTTCATTGTGGACATGGTGGATGACTTGAAACTTAAAACAATGAATTTTATAAACACACTTTATATTAATAAAAATGTATTTATCGAATTCTCTATTTATTAAAAAAATATATAAAGTATATAAAGTGAGGGAAATTACATTAAGGCCAGTGAATAAATAAACATGAAATAAAATTATTTTAGAGGAAAAAAATTTATATAGGTTAGACTTTATTCCAATATATTCCATTGGATCTAATTAAAGAGGAAGTTTCTCTCTAGTCCATTGTATTCTATTGAACTCCATTAAAGAGGAAGTTGAAGAGGAATTTACAAGTAGAAACACAAGGAAGGTAAAAAAAATTTATATTATCACAATTTGTTTTGAAAACTTAAACTACAATGTTGGAGGCTTTGTCTTCATCATTTATTTTTCCCTTTTTGCTATCCAAGTAGTGTAAATATGCCCATAAACTTGTATCGGTCTTAGACATAAACAACGGTGTAAGGATTGGATCTTGCATGAAATGGCTTGATTGCTTGATAGATCTTGATGATTGAATTCTTGCTTGAAACTTGAAACCTACATCACAATATTAGCTCTAAAAACATGCATGAACACGCATAAATCTCAACATCATGATAGGATCTTGAATACTATTGTAGATGGCTGATAAATCTGCTCTCCAATTCTCTTGACAATAATATTTGCTCTTGTGAAGTTTCCTTAATGCTAGATGTTTTGAATTGATAAAAATACTATATTTATAGGTGTTTCCTTAATTACCCAACAATTAAACACAAGTTGACCTTTGTAATTTGAATTTAGATCATTAAAATGCAACCAAAACCATATTAAAAAATTGAGTCCTGAGACTTAAGGGGGACCCAATTCGCCCTTGGGTGAATGGGTCCTTGGCCCTAAACCTAGGACACACATTTTCCAAGATGTGTAATTAAGTGTAGGCATTAATTAAATGTGGGTTTCCCTTTTGGAAAATAAAATTAATTAGGCTTGTGAATGCATAATTGAGAAAATTAAACTTAATTAAGTCCAATTAATTAAGGGGATGCAAACATAGTGTGAAAATGTAAAGGTGTACATTTTTCTACACTACATGAAGAAACCCCAATCTTCGAATATTATCCCCAACTTCAATTGGAGCATAGTTATAAGAATTTCAAAAGAGTGAATGATGCATTCACAATGTTAGTAGTACAAGAGATCCAAGGAGACATGACCACATAAGGATATCTAGAACCTTCCCAATTTATCAATACATATGGAAGTTTCTTCATTTAATTTTAGATATTTTCCTACATAATGATTGAACTTGATATGATGGATTTCCATGCAAGTTGCCTGAGTATGTCAGTGATAGAACTATCTTAATTGAATTATGTAGGAAAATCAATAAGCTTAATAAAAGGTATAGGGAGAGAATGAAGGTTGGGACCTTCCTTTTCCAATTAGTTTTTCATTCTACCAATGCAAATCCTCATATGCCTTAAATATTGAAAGAGATACAGTAAAATACAAGATTCAGTTCTTTGAATTTTGTTTTCCATTTGATATAAAATATTTTGTAAGAAACAATTTACAATTTGGACCTAGATTTTATCATTTGCTTGAGTTGGAAGATTACTGGGCTGATTGTGATAATGAGTTTGAGGAAAGAAGAAATTGGATGAGGTTGTCCTTAAGAAAAAATATATTGTTTAATTTAAATTGGGATATCCAAGGCCTAGAAGATGATGAATTTGATTTGGTAGATTCAATATATGTCGATCGCATACAAATGCTACCCATTTTACTTGTTAACTAGAGTACCAAGGAGATTGAGAACATAGAAGGAAGGACAATAGTCTTGCTCAAAAGAACAAATGAATAGATAATAAGAAAAATTGTAGGGAAATTAGTTCCAAAATTGTAACATACAACAAAACTTGTAGAACAAGGAGAGACAAGTCAAACACACATACTTCTCCTTCCCTCTCAACATCATCTTCAATAAATACACAAGCCACTGAAGGTGAAGATGGGGATGAAGAACCACCTGGAAAGGAACAGGTGAAGACTTGTGAAGATGATACATAAAGAAAAAAGACCTCAAGGATAAATAAAGAAATATTGGAGACAATCCAAAAAGGGGTCGATGGTGAGGATGTGATCAATATATCTTCATCTCCTTCATGGGTGAGTGACTAATCTTCATCCTCTCATTTTGCACATAATCCATCACCTCCTCATATATCTCAAGATCCTCCTATCACCTCTAATCCATCACTCTCCTCCTCTCAATAGAGTATTAGGGTTTTACTAACCAATATTGGTGTCTCAAATGTCATGTGAGAGCATATCCATGGACTTTGTAGGTGGGTTTCCAAAAGAAAAATGTGGAAACAACTATAATTTTGTCATTTTAGGTCATTTTTGTAAAATGTGTATCCTAGTTGCTTGTAAGAAAAATCTAGTATATAGTGACACAATAGAATTATTTTTAAAACATTTGTGCATTCATTTTGGTATCTTAAAAGGTATTATTTTATATTGGGATATGAGATTCTTGATAAAAATTTGGTGCACATTTTGGAATACAATAGGGGTGATCCCACAATACTATGTCTCACTTTTTGCCCAAGATGAACATTTACATCAATATTTTTAACTGAATCTTCATCTTCTGAGACCTATAACAGCTAAATTGTTAAGAATTTCAAGATGATGCGAACTAGTGATTTGTGGCAATTTCTGTGTAGATTCTAAGTATATATTTTTTTAAAATTATGAAATAAATTATGAATCTTTCAACATCTCCTTTAATAACTAGTTTTAAACAAAAAACAACATTTTCAAAAGTAACATAAATGTGTCGTAAAACATAACTTTTTTTCTATAAAGGATAAAAGTCTAATTTTTGAAATATAGATTCTCAATATCAATATGGAGGGAATGGATATTTTTTCATAATTTTTGGTTACATATTTTTTAATTAATTTTTAAAGTCGCTATAACTATAATTTGGACATACGCGTGTGTTGTATAACATAACTTGTTGTGTATATGTCAAAATCTTTTTTTTTTTGTGAAACAAGAACATCAATATGGAGGGAACATATATTTTTTGAATTTTTTTTATAATGTTTTACTATTTTTCAACCTCTTCAGAATGAAGAGCTCTATGTTTAGAGAAAAACCAATGTTCAGTACAAATTGAAAATTAAATACATGATAAAATGAAAACATATCAAAATTATACTTGTTGGAAAGCTTGTTTTGAGGGCTATAATCTTGCAAAATATCTTGTCAAATTCAGCTCATTTGTAGGTCCAACCCAGGGTTTGAAATTGAAATTTCTAAGGAGATTTTGATGTAGATGCACAATTTTTTTTATTTTTGGCACCTTCGATAGAAGGTACCTTCACTCGAAGGTCTTACCTTTGATAGAAGCCCCCCATGCAAAAAAAGTGATTTTATAGAAAAAAAATATTTTATAGAAACCACCTTCTATCGAAGGTCCACCTTTTAGAGAAGGTGTTTAGTTGCATACCTTCAATCAAAGGTTTTACTTTGCTCAAAGGTGTGCAAGTGAATTTAGCTTGACCACTCCAAAAATTTCCTCTCTCCAAAAGTGAGACACAACTCCGTGATTTCACCCATAGACACAAAACTTAACTTCCCTACAACATTCCATCCTCAAATAGATGGGAAAATGAAAGTGTTGGATCTAACATTGCTTCAAGTTCTACTACGTTATAATCAAAGGTATCCAAAGGGTTGGTGTGAGATATTGGCTAGCATTCACCTATAATATAGCCATTCATTTATCTACAAAATTCTTCATTTTCAAGACTTTTTTTACTATTTGCAACCTTGGATAATTAAAAGGAGGGAAAGATAAGGGGATGCAAACATGTATAGGAAAATGGTTTTCATAGAAAAACCAAGAAGATCTATTTAGATTTTAAGAAAGACTAAAGGATTATTAAGGGAGATACAAGTGTTTTTATGATCAACATAGAGTTGAGCACACATTTCAAGTGGGTGACAAGGAGTTGGTGTATCTTGGCAAGGGAAGGCTATAAGGAACATCATATAAACTTAAATCACTAAAGTATGGTCCATTTTAGATCATGGAGTATGTCAAAGATGATACTTTCAAATTAGATTTTCCTAAGTATATGAAGATCTTTCCAAAATCAATGTTGACAAATTGAGATTGTTCAAGAACCTTCATTGCTTGATGAAGAGGATGACGTTGTGATGCTTAGTATGGAATATTTTATACACCAAAAGAAAAATATGAAGAGGATAATGTTGTTGTCCTTGGTAAGAAGGTATAACAGACTTGGTGAGGTGAACATGAGGTATGGTTGATTGGAAGGAAGAGGCAAGTGAAAAACAAGGAAATATGGGTTTCAAGAGGTGAAGTAGGAAGTAAGTTCTCACATTTGATTAGTTCCTAAGATTTTGGGTACCAAAATCCTCTTGATGGGGCAGGTCTAATCCATGAATTAGGTCAAAACATCCTAGACAATTGGGTTTAGTAGGTGTATAGGAGTGAATTTGTACCTTATGAAAATTCCCCCTTTTTCCCTCTCCACTTTAGAAAACCAAGTTCAGAGGATTAATTCCACCTAAGCCTATTGCTTGCATCTCACTTGGCGCTTATTTTGAGCGTCGATGGAGGCGTTTCTGTCGGGGACGCATGTGCGGCGCGTAGACGTCCATACAACACACTTACGTCCATGGCTGAACATGTAGAGGCATTACACTTCTCATTGGGAGTTAAGTTGTAATGCCCCCTTCGGCTGACCGACCCAAATATGGTTGTTTCTTTCATTCCTTCTTTAAATTTACTCCTTGAACAAGAATTCAATCCAGCTCCTTCACAACTTCAAGCACTCATTCTATCACTTCACAAGCTTACTTTCACTCACTTCAAGCATACAAGCTCTCCATTGCAACAAACACAACACTCCATCTTTGGTAGAACAAGTTGGGAACAAAACACCATTGTAGCAGAGGCTCGAGTACTCTCATTTTCTCCCCCAAGTAGCCTTTAGTGCTCTTGGTCGAGGTGGTAAGCTTCCTTTTCTTTCCTTCTATCACTTGGTTGAGTTAGCACTTTATTGTTTAGTAGTGCTTTTATGCTTTTCACTATATTACTTTCTTTATCTTGTTTCCTTGGTTGTCCGTGGAGGTGGAAACACCTAAACAAGGGTTTGACTGAGGCAGACCCCTATACAGCCACCCAACATTTTCCTCTCTTTCTGTGTGTAGGAGTACGCGCTTTCGAGGAGCCAACTGGCGACTGAATTTCTTGGTGAGATCATTCTTTCCCTTTTCACTCTTGCCTTTTTGCTTTATAATATTAGAGAATACTTTATTTACTTAATTGCATCATTTTGGCCCTTTAGTTAGTTAGCTGGGCCGTTAGCTAGTTTTTCTAGGTTTGACCTCATCTTCACTATTTTCTAGCCGTACATATGACAATGCACTTTAGAGATGCCTGCACACCACACTGTCATCCAAAGATTGTGCTTTTGTCCCCAAGCAAAGAGCTTCCTGAGGCGTAGTGTTGGACCTAAAAATCAGCTCGCCTAGCCCCACTTCAAAATTCAGGATTGCAGAGTGGTCGCAAGACTTTATAGTCCTCATCATTCTCATTCTCATACCCTAAATATCCCATCTAACTGAGGTAAGTTAGGGCAGCTTCTCATGTCTTGACCCTCCATGACCTGGGGTCTTGCACGTGGTGGTCCCCCTCTCTTACATTTTTGGTGAATCTGATGTGAACCATTTTGGTTCCATTTTTGTGATACTAACAATTCCTTTCCTCGTACTCTAGGAGTGTTGTAGGTGTGAGTGTTATAAGATTGTTGCCTTACAACCCAACCTGCGACCCCTAGCTAGCGTAGTTGGAAGGTTCCAAAGTTATTGCATGATGAAACCTTAGTTGGGTCACTGTCTTATCCTTTTACCTTTAGGGACTTTGTGGAAGTATTGTTTGGTGTGCGTTATGGCCTCCTTCATGCATCAATCTATTCCCTCTGTGTAACCTATGGATAGTGGTACTGGCATAACCTTTACTTCACAAGACCTGCCGATGGGTTTCAACAAAGAACCATCTCCTCTTTATATTCTCATGTAGATCAATGGGAACATCGTATCAGGTGTTCTCGTTGATCCAATGTCACAAGTAAACATAATCACTGAGGAGATTATGTTAATAAACTTTTTGCATAACGATGGGTATGATGCACCCATGAGTACTATCTGCACACATGACAAGCTTTTTGTGCCCCCTTTAGGTAGAATTATCTTATCAGTCCTAGTGGGACCTAAATCTATGAATCTCTTGTTTGACATCATCCCTAGGTCTGAGCTCTTTAGGGTGAACTTGGGTATCCCTTGGTTGGTGGCGATGAATACGGTACCCTCTGTCATGCATAAATGTCTAAAATTTATCCACGGGGGTTATGTACACATAATCCATGACACCGGTTATAGACCACCAATTGCACATGGCAACTACTCCTTGGATCACTCTTGGCCTACACCCGTTGGTCCTCTCCCACCTAGGATGGGCCTTCTGTATCGAACTTATTAGAACTATAAGAAAGGACATCTAAGGTCGAAAGTTAGATACCCTCCTTTGTCTTATGCTATCTCACATAGGACTTGCTTAAAGGCTAACAACGATGCCGCTAAGGCTCGAAAGAAGGAAGAAGGGAAGCGGTCTCGTGATCCTCCTTTTTCCTCTTCCCCTAGTTAGTCTGACGCTTCTTCTTGCTCTGCTATGGTACCATTAGGTTCTGCTCCTCATCTGCAGGAGAATCCTATGGTGCCTGCTTGACAAAAGCCTAAGCGTCCCACATTCGAGCTTCCTATTTTGCTGACGGAGCCTAGACCTGTTCGATATGGCAAGAAGAAGGTCACCCGAGGATTGTCCTCTTTGTCTCAACCTTTGTGGCCCCTACCACCCCCACTCCCAAGGCAGCAAGCGGGAAGAGGCCCGCTATCGATGCCCTTGAACCGACTCTTCCCGCTGTCCTGCAACCCATCTCTCTTGCTCCCATTTAGGAATTTGTTCCTCCTCTAGAAATGACTGTAGTGGACATTCCTATGGTTGAGTAGGAGCCTTTTGCTCCTTCGCAACCTCTGGCCTCTAGCTCCAAGAGCCGAAGAAACTGCCTTGCGCACGAGCGCAAGCACCGGTGAAAGGCCCTCTTAGTTGAGTAGGCTGCCTTGCAAAGGAAGAAGAGATGATTGCCCCTGCTTCAGGGCCTCCTATAGTGTCGCCCTCTTCCCTTCCTTCTACTTCACTCTAATCTAGTCATGTGCTATTTCTGGCTTCCGCTACGAGTGCAAACACACCTAACCCTAAGGAGGTACAAGTGTTCATTGTCCCTTCGATGGAGTTTCCCTTACTAATGTTTGTTGCAAATATTTAACCTTTTCCAAAGCCTGTGGATATGGTTAATACCTTGGTCATATCCGTTGCGGTGCTTTCCTCCTCTTCCTCTGCACCTCTAGCTTCATTTGTGGGAAGTTCATCTCCTCCAACGAAGAAAGAGGTGGGGATTTGTCTTTTCAACAACGAAGGGCATAAGAGGAGCCCACCTTCTTCATAAGGTGGTCTTGTGCTGACTTGTTCTATCCTAGTGACGGAACCAGTCCTGGTTTCCCCTAAGTTCGTCATCGCTCTCGAGCCACTTGGTGAGCCTAGCGGTGAACCTCAAGCTCAGCCTACCCCATCCACTAAAGTTAGACACAACACTCCTATGGGGTGTATGTTTAACTCTATGGATGAGGTTCCAACCTTGTTAACGATCTTCACAAAATCACTGACCTTGACTCCACAAGAGCTTAGTGGAGAGGACCTCGAGGGGCCCTCTTCCTTAGCCCTTGTTGTGAGAGGGCTAGACGCCCCTCTTCTTAACATCCCTCCATTGCAGGCCCATCATGCTTCCCCATATGATGATCTAGAGTGGGAAGCAGATGACCTCTTGGCTGATCAATGTTAGGAGGAGGCTTCTTCTTGATCTTGTGTGTGTGTGTTTTGTGATGTGCTCCCCCGTGATCATGCCATGTGTTCCTAGATGACCCTCATCACCCCTATTGGTGCTTGGATATAGGCATGATTTTTGTGTCGTAAGCCTTCTTCTATTTGTATCATCATTCTTCCATGTTTGTGCTTGATTTTTGACAAATGCAAAGCGTCGAGGACATTTAGGCTTCCCTTCCATATTGACCCAATTTTTTATTTTTACTTTGTCTTCTCATGCACTCTTCACATGGCCTGATATAGTAGGGGGTGATGATAGTTCATTTATATATTATTACTATACATATATATATTTATGAGTAGTTCTGACCCCGAAATATCAGGCTACCCATGCGCCCTTTGTTTAGGTTTTCTTTCTTTTTTGCTTCCACTTTATCTTTCTCTCTTCTTTGCTTGAGTTTTCCCTCTTATGCATGACAACGCTTTTCTTTAATGATTCAATTTTTAGAAAACACATTCATTGCTAATGGGTCTTTTCTCGAAAATCCTCACAAAACTTTCTTCGAAATCGTATTCTCAACTTGAAACCCTAACGGAATGTGTTTCCTTCATCATAGGTTTGTAAAGAAAGGACTCAAACCTTCCTCCAAAGTGGGAACAACTTTAATCTTCCCCTCGCATGGGGGCATATTCTTCCTTTCAAATTCCTTGATGAAGTGAACATCTTTCAAAAGGATTCCCTTATGAAGGATCAATTCGAAATAAAGAACACCTACTTCTGAACTATGCATCCCTTGATTGGACCCTCTCTTCACGGTGGGTTCCCAAGGGACCCATTTGAAAGTTTTCAGAATTGTCGATAGTTTGTACAACTATTTGCTCACTTGCCTACATGGCTGCTTTCTAACTCTGCGGAGTCTACTTTCCTTTGAGCTTCCTCCATGCAAGAGATCTTGGGGGTGGCTCCCCTGTAGGACTGAGAGCCTATAGGGCACTTTCTTGGGTTCCCTCCATGTGAGAGAGATTGGGGGTTACCTTCCTTGTGGGATTGAGAGCCTATGGGGTGCTTCCTTTGGTGTTCTTCATGCTCGAGTACGTGGAGAATACCTTCCCTATGGGACCGAGAGCCTATAGGGTACTTCCTTGGGTGTTCTTCATGCTCAAGTTCATAGAGAATACCTTCCCTATAGGACCGAGAACCTGTAGGGTGCTTCCTTTGGGTCTCCTCCATGGTAAATTTTTTGGGGGACACCTTCCATATAGGACCGAGAACCTATAAGGTGCTTTCTCTTTTTCCAACTTCATGGTTATGAGTAGATATGGGTTCCTTTGCTTGCCCTGCACCTTCAGGTATGCCAAATCGAGCTCTGCTTCCTTGATGGTCCAGGTATACATTTCTAACCCTACACTCTCCTTGATCTACTTTACCGAGTACTCATCAGTATCCGTGCTCACTAAAGTGGGGGAAAAATTTATAGGAGTGAATTTGCAACTCTATGTGTAAATTCCCCTTTTTTCCCTCTCCACTTTAGAAAACCAAGTTCAGAGGCTTAATTCCACCTAACCCCACTGCTTGCATCCCACTTGGCACCTGTTTTGAGCATCGATTGAGGCATTTCTATTGGGGATGCTTGTGTGACGTGCTTACATCCCTAGAAGATTCATGCAGTTGAACCTACAGAGGCATTACACTTCTCATTGGGAGTTAAGTTGTAATGCCCCCTTCAGCCAACCAACCCAAATATGGCTGCTTCTTTCATTCCTTATTTAAATTTACTCCTTGAACAAGCATTCCAATCCTCTAAGCATTCAATCCAGCTCCTTCACAACTTCAAGCACTCATTCTATCCTTCACAAGCTCACTTCAAGCATACAAGCTCTCCATTGCAGCAAACACAACACTCCATCTTTGGTAGAACAAGTTGGGAACAGAACACCATTGCAACAAAGGCTTGATTACTCTCATTTTCTCCCCCAAGTAGCCTTGAGTGCTCTTGGTGGAGGTGGTAAGCTTCCCTTTCTTTCCTTCTATCACTTGGTTGAGTTAGCACTTTACTGTTTAGCAGTGCTTTTGTGCTTTTCACTATATTACTTTCTTTATCTCATTTCCTTGGTTGTTCGTGGAGGTGGAAACACCTAAACAGGGGTCTGATTGAGGCAGACCCCTATACAGCCACCCAACATTTTCCTCTCTTTTTGCGTGTAGGAGTACGTGCTTTCGAGGAGCTGCTGACGACTGGATTTCTTGGTGAGATCATTCTTTCCCTTTTCACTCTTGCCTGAATCTACTTTATAATATTAGAGAATATTTTATTTACTTAATCGCATCATTTTGGCCCTTTAGTTAGTTAGTTGGGTCATTAGCTAGTTTTTCTATGTTTGACCTCATCTTTGTTGTTGTTTAGCCGTACGGACACCAGTGCACTTTAGAGACGCCAGTGCATCGCGTTGTCATCCAGAGACCGCGCTTTTCTCCCTAGGTAGAGAGCTTCTAGAGGCATAGTGTTGGACTTGGAAATCAGCTCGCCTAGCCCCACTTCAAAATTCGGGATCGCAGAGTGGTTGCAAGACTTTATAGTCCTCATCATTCTCATCCTCGTACCCTAAACATCCCATCTAGCCGAGGTAAGTTAGGGCAGCCTCTCGCGTCTTGACCCTCCATGACCTGGGGTCTTGCGCATGGTGGTCCCCCTCTCTTACAATAGGGAAACTAGATTTAGTCATAACTTCACTTGGGAGAGTAATTCATCACCAAATTGATCAAATATATAATGAATAATAGTTGGAAAAGTGGTTGAGAAGGTATAACCTTAGGTGCTTTGGGACATCCTTGAAGGATTTTATTAAATTTTCTAATCTCAAAATCTCCTTAAAAGTAAAAAATAACAAGTTTGTTGCTTACACAAGCAAAAAATAGTTTGGCATTCATCTCAATAGATTACACATTCTCCAATGACAAAATTGTCACAAGTCATTTTGTTTTGGGCAAAGACTAGATTTAAAAGTGGTTTTAAATTGGAAAAAACTTGGATGGATGTCCTTTAATTTTCCAATGGCCATAGGATTCTAGGAGCCTATATCTATTATTTTTTAGTCATATGCATTCGGTTGGGTCTTAAAAAAGCATATCATTATGCTTGGAGTTTGACAAGGTTTTCTCATAGTTGGAGGTAGATTAGTTGTGAAGGGAATACTTGGACATGTTTGCATATTCTAATATCTCCAAAGAGTTGTCAATTACAAGAGCACAAAGCTCCCCTCAAAAACCTACGCCTAGATTGTGCAAGTAGAGTTCCACCATGTAACATGAAGTCAAAACCAAAGTATCCTCAATTTAGGCATCCCAAACTGAACTCTTAATTGATCGTTGGTCAAGAAAATATCTTCCAAGCTTCTCCTCAAAGTTGGTACCCAAGAATGGGCCCACTTAACTCAACCTTGTAAATATCTTCTCATGCAAAAGGTGTTAACTCAAAGATGCCAACTTGGGTGCCTAAGGTGGGTCCAAGTCAATCTTAGTTAACTGAAACATATCTCTCCATCAATTCATGCAAACATTATGCATGATTGATCATCCCCACTTAACCGAATGTGTCCACCTGTTATTTGTCAATCAACTGAAGTCAACTAACATTCAACTGAAACTAACTACATGCAACTGAAGATAACTGAACCATAACTGAATTGAATTGAACTAAATTGAACTCCACTCATGTAAATATCAATCCCTAGCTTGTGGGATCTTTACATGCATTACTGAAGTGTTATCTATCCTCCAAATAGTTAACTTAAGCAAGGTGGGTTCCACCTTCCATGTGGGCACCCCATGTGCTCCTATTTTGTAGGAACTCTTCTTGGGTGTCCCCACATGTTCCTATCATTTAGAAATAATTACAAATGTCAATTTACATGTTCATTTCATTCAAATTTAATCTTTTTCTAATCCTCTAGTGTTGGGGAACACTTTCCAAGGACTTAGGAGATACATAAAATATGTTAAGGATTGCAATTAAATGGCATCCTATTCCCAACAATTCTAATATACCTTGTAAGGTGATTTGACACTTGATTAAACCTCAATTACATTAGCATTAGGAATGAAAATACACTTTTCTAAGATTTTTCTTCCCTTTGAGGTTTTCTCTTATTTTCATGGTGTGTGACCTCTACTATTTGTATTCCTATTGATTCACTTCATTATAAGCATGCTAGTTTCAATGTATATATTAAAAAATGATGTTTTATACAACGTTGATAGATTGTTTAAGTTAAAATGAGCTAAGGGTATCTATTATTAGTGAGATCTAGAGATATAGCTTCCACTCATTATGGATCATTGCCCCACAAAAATTGTATCATAAATGACATATAATCTCACACATGCAAGTTGAGTGATAAAACATAGTATATGTCAATCTCTTTAAAGGCAATTAATTAATTGTAAAGACAATAAGCAATGGAAGGGGAAAACCCACTTTCTTTTGTTCTATTTTTTAAATTTCAAAATCAAATTTTATGTAACTTGATCCAGAGTGCAAAAATAATAACCATAAGCATGACAACAATTCAATTCACACATAAGAAAGAAATTTAGTGGAACATAATAGGCTATGATCCACACATGCTAGTGTTGACAACTTCCTTGGTTTAATTTGAAGGATTGATATGCTTACTAGCATGTTTTGAGTAGCCACAGTTGAGATTATATTAGTATAGATTGCCTTTCATATATGCAGCTTTAATTAATTTTGCATCCCTAATTGAAATATTATGCTATTTGATTGACGACATTGTCTTTTGTTATGCACAAACTTGTCATCCCTATTTTTGGAAGACATGATTCATGAATTCATATCAAGCATGTTGATGAGGTGGATTACATGTAGATTTGATTTGTTGCCATTTATGGTGATATGATATTTTCATTTCATTTATAATTGTTTTTAAGATGATATGATGGTGATATGTGTTTTTCATTTCATTTGTAATTGTTTTGTAGATGATATGAAAATTATATAATTATGTTATGCTTAGACTTTTAATAATGATGATGAGTTATACGATGCAATGTTTTGATTTGTAAATATATATCTCTTTGATAACTTGTTCTAAAGACTAGTTCTTATGAATGGTTTTTCTTTTCTTTTTTTGAAATTATTGAGATAACACATTTCATAGTATACTTGTTAATCATTTTTTTTTTTTTAATTGATAGTTAAATATTAAATGACTTAATAATTAAAAATAAATTATTAGTTTATTTCTCTGTGGAATAATCAATATTACCACATAATCACAAAACTATATTAAACAAAAAGCTTACAATGTGCATGAAGTCTAGAGGTCGTAACCGGGTGGGACTTAAGGCCACAAGTCACACAGTAAACATGGAACCCTGATGGGCTTAATGTAAATAATCTCCCTCCGTTATTGAAATGCAACCACTTCACTTACAGTATAAGAAATTTATTTCCCAAATCATTTACATGGTAATAAAAACACATCAAACTTCTTAGTAATGCATATACATATAGCCACCATATCTAATGTACTCTGTATTTCTGATATTGGGCGCTAGAGGATCTCTGAGGCTCTAGCCTGCAGTCTATATTGTATACACCATAATCAATCCACGTCTTCGAGAATGCAATATTTCAAATTATTAGGCCACGAGCATAAGATTTCAACTTATTGTAAAAGCTCAGCAGGTCTTGCTCTGATGGATCCATTTTGAAGCTATTCAAGCAATTCATAAAGGTACTATTAGGGGAGAAAACGTCTAAGGAAATTTCAAGGCAATCCATCATGTTCTCCAGTTGTGTTTGAAAGGGCTTTAGTTCTTCATCAGTGCTAAAATAATGAGCTTCTTCAACATAAGCCCAAAAACATGAATCCTGTGTAAGGAAAGGTGGTTGGGTTCGTGCCCTTGATTCTGTTCTCCCTTTTCTCTTCTTGCCGTCCAACCATTTCTGAAGAAGCTTATAACGTCTAGGTCTGCCATTAGCAAGATAAGACCCAGAGTCTTCATCCTTACCAAGGCGATAATACTGTGCTATGTCAAGAGGCTCTACAAGCAATCTGTATTCAGTCCCTGCATTGATCCACTTATCTTGAGTTTGGAGATCCTTCGGCAATTCTTCTTTCTCCACTAATTCAAATATTCTATCCCAGAAAGCAGCAAGCTTGAGCCTGTTTTTGTTTGCATTCAAATCATTCTCTGTCTTGTGTGTCTTGAAGCAATCGTAGTAACCAGGCAAACCATCCTCTTTACATACTGTTTTATACCATTCTAGCTCGGCCATGAACTCCTGCATCTCGTCCAACTTTATATTTTGTTGGTCCATATTTGTGGTCAATTTATTCTTATTGTCTTCAATTGTTTTTAATCCAAGCCAAGCTTGAACATTCTGTTAAAACAACAAAAAAACATGTAATTTGTTAGTGTTATACAGTATACTATTAAATAACTAGAAACAAGGCAATGGGATGTGTTTTACCAAGAATTTGGACAGGCTTTCATTTCCAAATGAAACGAATTGTGAAGTGAAGAGATATGGGTAGGACAAGTCCAAGGACACTTTGACAGAATCTTTATTTTTATAGATTAGTTCATCCAATTGATGTTCCAAAGCTTATGAAGAGTAAATTTCATAAATTAAATCTGAGCTATTCAAGGTATGTTTCACAAAGCTTTCACAACTCATTCAGTCAACATTTCTTTTAGTGTGGGTTGCCTGTAGTGTAAATAAGAGAATGTTATTCATGGTCTAACATGAAAGGAAATGTGTACTTATAGTAGTTTCATAGTTATTTTAGAAAAAATTTATTAGTTTCCACCCAATATTATATGGTGGTTCTCTCTCTAGTGGTTTTCTTAATGTCTCTATCTAGTGAGTGGAAAGGGGCTCATAGACATGAGAAATGACCAACAGAATGAGAACATTAACGATGCTAATAATGAAGAATATCAGATGAATTTCTGCCAGAATTAATTTCATAGGTCAGATTAATAGAATGATGATCATTCCAACAAGGATTAAATCCGTTAATGTTGTACTTTTATTATAATATGATTATCAAGATAAAAATATGTTGATACTTATAACCTGCTGCTAATGGGTGAGATCAAGATGATGCCTGAAATTGATCAATGTGTATGGTAACAAGCCTATAAAAGCATGAGAGGTTGGTAAAGTCCCTAACCTTCATTTGGTACCTGAACATGGCTCTCCTGTCCATTACATTGTGTTTTTATGTGCACGTGGCATAAGTAAACTCTCTACTTCTGAGTTTGGCTTAGGGAAGAACATAAGCATTAGAGAGCTTAAACCCTGGAAAGTCATCCAGGTTGAACTTTTTATATGACAAGATCATTGTATGTCTTGAGACTGGCAGATGGTGTAAAGGATTCAGTAGTTTGGCGTCTTATGTTGGTAGGTTTTCTGTGTTCATTTTGAATCAGTCAACTAATTTATATAACTATTTTATACTGTCGAATGATGGAGTGTAATACGAAAAAACAATACAACAATTGTTATAATTTTCTCCAGAAACATAAAAAATCCACTTAAATGGAATCTGAAAATCTAATGCTGCTCAGATTTTTGCTATTTTAACTAGCCTATGACTATTCTTATAAATATTTTTTAATATATTTTATTTTATCATAACTCTGTTCCTTTCTGAACTCACAGTATAATAAGAAAGCTTCTAAAAACAGAAACAAAATTACAGAATTAAAGTTCTTGTTTTACCTGATTACCAATCCCCATTGCTTCCAACTGCAAATCAATTCTAACCTCAGCTGCCGAGGATTTGTCAGACTTCACAGTCTTTGAATATGATGCTGTTAGACCTGAACTTTGGATATGTGCTTTATTATGTTCTCGTACTCTATGTGCTCCATAATGCAAGCCCCAAAAAGTTCGCTGTTTTCCAGAGCAAAATACAACATATGCAGCATTGCAGTGTAGTTTCTGGGTTTTCTATACAGCATACACTGCCACTGCTAGAACAGAAGACATAATATCCAAATGGCCTGTAGGGACTCATTTTGATAAGGTCTTTTACAGCACCTCCTACCAAATTAGCAGGTCCCACAACAAGAGCTGTAGTCTCGTGTGTTAGTACTTGAGAAGCATCACCGATGACCTGCTTTATAAATTCCTGAGAATTGTCTTTTGAGAGTGGGTGGCTTCCATCTTGGACTGGCTTCTGATTTTCTGCCTTGATCTGATTCTTCATGGAATCGTACCAGTAGGGCAATAGTTCCTCCAGGGCTTTGGAGATGGGTGGTGAGTTGAAAGGCGAGAAGCAAATTCTGGGGACAATGTCATGCCTTGAAACTATATGGCAGAAGTAGGAAGACCAATTTTCTCTTTCAATTGCTTTGGCAAATATCTTGTCTCCGACTAACGGACACCCAAATGTCATGCACAGTGGATAATTTGTATTGTACTGCTCTAGTGTCCAAAGTGTCCACAGGGATGCTATTGCTCCACCGAAGGAATGGCCAGTGAAGACTATAGTTTTTTTCTTATTCCGAGCTTTGAGAATCTGCACGGTTATGCTTTGTTAGGATGATCAACAACAAAAAATAAATAAAATGACAAGAGTAGTGTTTAGTAGTTTGCTTTAGAATGTACTTTTGAAAAGGGCTAGCAAAGAAACTAAGTTTTAAAGTTGTATCTTAATTAAAGAACAAGACTTCCTTAAATAAATCAATTTACTTGTAACGCAAATCCACAAGAAAACATAAAACTGGGCTGTTGGGTGAGGCACTTTCAATCTTTGATTTGTTATAGGCTTTCTAAGGCTGGTTTAGTAATTGGACTCAAAATCATCAAAAACCCCAAATCAAGTGTTGGGCAAGGCGCTCACAACTTTCTGATCTACCGTAACCTCTATGATTTGACTTGAAATATCAAAGCTGAGGGGTGGGTGAAGCACTTTACCCTTTTTTTTTTTTCGCCTCTCTCAAGCAGACCTCCCACACCAAAACACCAATCGGAGATTTTGGTTTATTGTACCCTCTCTCAAAGATTAGTTTTCAGAAATATGACAAATTGGGAGAATACAAAACTTGTTCTGCCAATAAAGTAAAAGATAACTAGTTGCTCATCATCTGAGCTGATAACTGTAAACAGAGAATGGCAATGCTAGTGTTCAGGGCTTCTCAATGGGCTGGGCTTCATTTCATGTTAACTATAATTCCAACAGGATTTTATGTCAACTCCATTCGTACCTCTCTGTAATATGGGGGACTGCAATTTTCTACCATGTGCTGTTTCTCTTTTCAAGTGACAGGAAGATCATTAATATTGTTTGACAATGCTTAGTGAAAAGAGTATGCCATAATAGATTATGTAAGGGGTCTGTCTGGGAAAGCTACAGGAATATGTTTAGGAAAGGTTCGCAATGATCTATTGGCCTGACCTCAGCCTACGGCCTATGCATGCAATGCTGCAGAGATGCACTCCAAAAGCATTTGCATACATTATGAATAGGTCTCTGGGGCCCAAAACAGAGAAGTAAAAATGATGGTAAAAGATGTGAAGATAGTGCTTGTAGGCATAACTTTGGCGCCAAGAGGTATACTTATTATACAAAGATCTAAAGCCTAAACATCATGTGTTGCTACGACAAGTGCCTCTGTTGGATATTCGTAGATATTTTTAAGGGAAAAATTACACATCCATTGACGAAGGTTGAAAAGATGTTAAAGAAGAAATTTTAGGAAGATGACGAGACCTAAGTTCGAATCCGGTGGATGACATGCCCTATGTTGTGGATGCATTCAGGTTGGACAGGCCAATTTCTGCAGGTTTTATTGTGCCTTTCTCTAGCTTCAATAATAATGGTTTAACAGGTTCTAGGAAAATTCACCGTCAACAATTCACTACGGGAAAATTCGCTGTCATATGGCGGTGAATTTTGCCGCGATGAACTGTTGGCAGTGAATTTTCCCTCAGTGAATTGCTGGCAGTGAATTTACCATATGTCAGTTTAACAAGTTCAATCTTCAATTTGTAATATCTGAGTCATTTTGATGATAGAAAGAAGACAATAGAACACAGGAGCTACTTCTTATATCTACTTTCTTCACTTGAAAAATTAGTTACATAATTAAAATAATATTTAGAGAGAGCAAGAGAGATGGTGAAAAGAAGAGGGAGGAGGGGAAGAAGCAGAGAAAGTAAAAGGAAAGAAATAAAATTGGAGAGGGAGATTGTAAGAGAGAGATGGTGAAAAGAAGAGGGAGAGAGAGGGAAGAAGCAGAGAAAGTGAAAGAAAAGAGAGATAGAGTTGGAGAGGGAGAGAGCTAGAGAGAGATGTTGAAAGGAAGATAAAGAGCGAAGGCGAGAGAGAGTTAGGGGGAGAGAGGGAAGGAAGGAGAGAGAGTGTCTTAGGGAGAGGTTGGGAGAGAGTGAGAGGGAGAGAGGGAGAGTTAGGGAGAGAGAGGAAGTGAAAGAGAGATAGTTAGAGAGATCTATGATGACATAACAAAATGATTACTTGAATGTTGTAAATGTTCTATAGATAATTAATGTTCATTTTTCAAATTGAATTTTATGATTGGTTAAAGCATTAGTACTCAATGAAATTTGAACAAAAGTAGCTAGCTGCGGATCTAACATATTTTAGTCTGTAAAATCTAAATTCTTGCTTTATTTAATGTTAGAATTTTCAAGAAATATTAAAATTCAATCCATTAAATGAGTTACAAAATATCGAACCTAAACAAAATGATTCAAGAACAAAATGAAACAATTCAAAATAAAATTTTCTTCTACACAATTTTTCCCAACAATCATGATCTTTAGAAATTTGAAATCCCCGCAAGTGCTTTGATATAATACTAACCTTAGTCTTGAGGTTAGAGGATCGCAACATGCAAAGAAACCCATCCAAAAACGCTTTTCGTACCACAGCTGGCCTTTGGTCTTCAAAATCACCGTCTCCCATACATTTGAATTCTTCATTATTATTATTATTTATATTGCATTCATCAAAGTCATTGTCAGTGACATAATCTCTTGAATTTTGAGAACCACTGAATGCAATAATTAGAAAGTTCTTTTTATATTCATTTTCATAGAAATCTCTGCACTTGTAAGCACTTTGGCATGCATTCCAAGCGTCTGAAATGAGCTCGGTACCCACAAAATAGTTCATGCTCTCATCAGCCCTGAGAAGGAAAAGCATTAAACAATTAGACTCCCAATAAATACAAGTATAGCAATAATAATATATAATTTAATTTAATTTGCGTACTTAGGATTGCAATTCTTTGAGGCTTCCATGTGATCAAATTAAGTAGCCTGCACTTATGCTCTTGACCGCAATTGAACTGCTGTTTGATTAACGTATACTGGCATTTTATAAGTTTATTTTCTCCGTGTACGAAGGAAATTAATGTTCTTTCTTAATCATATGAGGAATTTATATTCTATTCTTATGATATTGCTATCAGGTTTCAACCGTGTAGATATCGAGTCAAACTTATTCTATTCTTGTTCATATGGAAAAGAAATAAAAATAAAAAATTAGTATATTTATATAATAT
Organism: Sequoia sempervirens; assembly: GCA_007258455.2. Classification (NCBI taxonomy): domain Eukaryota; kingdom Viridiplantae; phylum Streptophyta; class Pinopsida; order Cupressales; family Cupressaceae; genus Sequoia; species Sequoia sempervirens. Next base: position 279,913,037 of record VDFB02353493.1, on the reverse strand, counting down.
TAATTCTTATTTATATATAAATATTAATGAATTAAATAATATTTATAAATTAAATAATTTAAGTAAATTTAAAAATTATATTTTTCTATTTGTTAGGAATTTTATATATTCTTTATATTTTAAAAAATTAGTATTTATATTTGTTTATATAATAATAAAAAGAAAAAGAAAAAAGAAATCATTAAACATGTTTCTCTTTTAAAGTTAGTAAAGATAATTCCTTTCTTTGTTGAACATGTTTAAGTAAAGGATGTACCAAACATAATTAAAAGAAGTTATCTTAAATTTGAAAAAAGTGTGAATTGTAGATACCTCCACTTTCTTTCATCCTACACATTCATTCATCTTAATTAATTGGGTCTAAACGTCACCATGTCAATTAATTAATTAATTGATCCCATAGTTTCCATCATATTCTATTAACTTATTAATTAGTTAAATATTTTTTTAACTAAATTCATGTTGATTAATTAATTTAATTATTCAATCTCTTTTTTTATTGGGTAAATATAGGAAAAGGGTTCGAACACATTACAAAACAACCATAGAGGTAAGTAGGATGAATCTCACTAGTAGTAAGACAAGAAAAATGCTAATTAATAAATCTCCTAAGAAGAGAGACAAAAGACAACTGCATAGAACAACAAAACCAACAAAGCTTAGAAAGGAATTGGAGAGCAAAGACTAGCATAAGATTTTGACTGGAGCAAGGAACCAAAAGGTGGTTTTGGAAAGAGCCCAAAAGCCAACAACAACAAAATGATCAAGACAGTTTAAAACCAAACATTTCAAGAGGCCTTAGATGAGGGGAAGGATGGGAGTGGAAAGTCCTTCCAATATATGTGGGATGCAACATAGTAGAAGGATTTTCAAGCACAACATCGAGTTTCCTTTGATCCTATACGGTGATCCTTTTCCCTCATCATAGCGGTTTTCCAAAGAAGGCCTTGCAACAGTTTGATCAAGAACCTTAGGTACCACTATCGACACACTCTATAGTATCCAACACTTTCCTATCATAATGAGGTTGAGGAAATGTCGCATTAGGTTTGGCCTCGTTGGAATGCATAGTATCATGGTGCAATCGAGAAGATTCATATTGAATATCTTGCTCCCAAACTCCAAGTTTGGAGAAACGTTTCACACTTTTGGGTAACTTTGAACCAAACTCAGCCAAGACATGAAATTTAGATAAAAGAAAGTTGGATCTAGATTTAGTGGGGTGTGTGCAAGAAGTTGAGTCCAGTGTTTTCCCTAATTTTCAAAATTTGACACATTTGACCTTAAAATTTGAAGCACTTAAAGATGGAATCTTAAAAAAAGTCACTAATCATACAATGTAGTACTCGGAGTCTAGTTTTCAAATATGTAATTTATTTCAATACCCAGATGCTACAAATTGATTTTCAATAGATGATTCTAAAAACCACTGTTTAAAAGTCACTTTTTTTTTACCATACCATGCATGTGTATGTCATCTATATTTTGACCTAAATAATCGTATTTTTCTAAATCCTTTTGGGAAAAGATTTGTAACTCACCGAACTGTTTAAAATTCATCTATTTTTTTACCATACCATGCATGTGTATGTCATCCATATTTTGACCTAAATAATCGTATTTTTCTAAATCCTTTTCGGAAAATCTTTGTAACTCACTAAAGCACGTTTTCGATATTTTTTTGCAATTTTTATTGATGTTTTTTTTGTTAAATTTTTATTAGCCATATTTGTCGTTTTGAAAAATCGTCATGTATGCCACACATAAGATGACCTAAACTTATCATTTTTTGATTTTTTTTAAATTGAAAAGAATTGTCTGGAGTATGTTTTCGTGCAATTTGTTTGAACAAAAATATTTTAATAAAAAGTTATTAAAATAATTAAAAAACCCTAATATTTCAAGTTTATGGACCAGTTTCATTATAATTTAATTGAAAAATAGAAAAAATAATCCAATTGTAAAAAAAATTACATATTTAGAATTTGCATTGTCTCATCTATAATAGGTTTTAATTTCATCAAAAAATTCTGCAAAAAAGTCTTCAGACATATGTCCAAAGTCACTATTTTCTTGTGACATTGTCAAGACCTTCAACTTGCAGGTCAAACTAGGTCGAAAGCTCAGGTTTGGGTCCCCAAGCCTTTTCCCAAACCAAAAAACAAAGTAAAAACCCGACCAAAAATTAAAAAAAATTAAAATGGGATTTCATTCTACAACGGGATCCTATTTCATAAAAATATAAATTTTTTATACTTTTAAGAATTTTTTTATGAAACAGGTCGTTAAAAAACGGAATCTCATTTTAAAACGGACCATTAAAAAATGGGATCTCATTTTAAAATGAGCCGTCAAAAAATGGGATCCTGTTTTCTTGAAGCCAATTTTGATTTTTTGTCTAAGAAAAAAACTTTCATGTTTCATGGACTCGTCTTCTTGCATTTACCTAGTGACATTATCAAAGGTAATAAATTGACCAATAGCATTAGCAATTTCTTGTAGAATATCTTCATCCCAAAATTCCAAAGGGAGCTTTGGGAGAGACACCCAAATAAGAAGCATGTTAACCTTGTTAACGTTAAAATCGACAAACTAGCTTTCTAAATGAAGAAAGGCCTTACCAAAAAAAACAAGGACCTCCTAGAAAGATGTGAGCGCAATCCTCCATGGGATGAAAGGTGAAAAGAAGATAGTTGTTCATCAAGGCCATAATGCAAAGACCAAGAGCCATCCAACAATCAAAAGCCCAACTATGAATAGCATCAATATTTAGTCTGTAACCGAAAAATATCCAAATAAGAGTAGATTGTAAATTGACCATAGTCATGTCCAACCACACATCCGAGATAGTGAGATAAATAATAGGAGCAAGAGGCATCTTAGAATCAGCCCCAACATCACTATTCTACAAAGAAGACATAGGAGAAGGAAACTCGGGCACACTAGAGGGTAAGATAGGAACATCATCTTATGAAAACCAAGCTAATCCTATAGTAGAATGCAAAGAGGACTCAAACCCCTCCACATTCTAATCAATAATAGGAATAATCTACTGAAGAACACCAACAACTCTAGAAGCAACAACTCCCTGAGTAAATACAAGAAGAATAGAGTTTTGACAAGAAAGAGGTTGAGGATCCATAGAATGGGAAAAATCCAAAAAAATACTCTCCTACAACACGCTATGGAGAGGTCCCTGAGTAGCAGAAATGGGGGCCTCTACCAAGGAAGGAAGCCCCCTAAAGGAACCCACCTAGGAAAGAGAGAAGACTCAGGAACCTCATCACACACAACAACAAAAGGGGAAGGTAGATGAAGAATTTTCGACAAGGGAGGAAACAACTTCAAACCTGCCAAAGGTTGAGGATGAGAAATATTAGGAGGGGATAATAGAAAGCCGCTCTTCAAATATTTACTTAGGTCATTCGACCTCAACCTATCTAAAACTAGCCTAGAAGAACCCACTCCATGCACTGAGTGCTTTTGGTTAGAATGTTGGGTGTCCAACCACATAGAAAGAAGCAAAACATCCTTTTGATTCATCTAATCATGCTACCCCATAGAGAACCATAGCTCCACACATTTATGGGCATTCAAAGAAACCTCTAAGAGAATATCAAAGAGATTTTCTTCCTCACCCTCGCACCATGTATTATCCCATGAACCCTCAACCACCTCCTTTGATATTCATTTGAATCTTCACCATCTTCATCATTTGAATCACCCTCTTCATAGTAGGAGCCACCACCATTGCAAGATAAAAAAGAATTCACAACCACTATTGCTAGGGTTATCATTACATACTCATGTCTAGGTAGGTTTTATTTAATCCCATTCTAAATATCAACATCATTTCATAATAATTAATTAATTTATGATTATTCATTAATTATTCAATTCCTAATTAAATCCATACACACATAATTACGTTGAAGACATTCCCTATGAGAGAAAGTTGCCTGGCTTGAGGGATTAATGATTTTTGCAGAGGCATGCAAGACAATGTAATGCATCACAACCTTCAATTTCCATTATTTTTCATTCTCCATTTTTTCTTGTTTTTGTTTAAGAAAAGCAAGCAGCAAATGCATGTTCACAAAAAATTATCAACACAAAATGAGGGCTGAAATTAGCGTGGATGGGAAGTACTGAAACTAACTGTCCTATTATCGTAAAGTGAATGGGATTAAAATCAAGTTTGCACTGTGCACATCAATCTTTCAAATTCCTTCCATTTCAAAAAATTGGTAAATTTTGGGTTATACGATTTACATGTTTGTATTACGATGTGGACTTCATCCCATCGCGTGATTCAACACTCGCCACACTTGTATACTATGATGGCTCTCGTTTTCCTCACACTACATAAATATCTTATCCTTTTTTGAATGGATAAGGACTTTACATCAATAATCTTTTTAAAGATTGATGGATTTATTAATGTATATATTGTATAATATAATATAAGCATAATATATAATATATAATTATATATATATATATATATTATATTATTTATATATATATTTTGTATAATAAAATATATGATATAATATATTATTTATATATCATGTAGTATAAATATAAATATAGTATCTAATATCAATATATAAATACCCTATATCTATTATATTATTATATTTTTTATATATTATATAATTTAAATAGAAGTCTAATAAACGATATAATATTATACAATATAATATAGATATAATAAGTAATATGTAAATAATAAATACTATATAATATTAAATATAATAATAACATATGATATGATGCCTTCCTTTTCACTAAAAATGAAGTAAAAATGATTTATTTAATGCAATGTTCATGTCATGTGGAATTAAGAGGAATATTAAGTATACGTAGTATTAATAATACATTCATGCAACAAAGTTAAAGGGTGTACACTTGCAAGTTAAAGATAGTGATGACATGAAAGATGAACATGCAGTTAAATGAAGGAAATCCTCCATTCATGGGGTAGCACATAGTTTTGGCTAATTATTTGAGTCATTTATGATAGCCACAATTTTTTTTTTAGACATTAAGGGCTACCAAATGAGTGGAAAAAGGGTCCCACGTAGCCAAGATGACACATTTTTGTTAATTTCATGGTCAAGGAGATTGACAATGATCAACGATCGAGATCATTTTCATTATTCCCTCTCTCTCTGATCCGGTGGACATTTTTTAGTGAAAATTCAAGTGTCTTATATTTCTCCAGAATCAGCACCATCAGAAAGAGCTCAACATCCTGATTCCAACGCAACTCAAACAGAGCGAAAAGGAGTCCGTTTGTGCAAGTTATGGCCAGTCAAACCTTGGGTCAAACTGGGATCAGGGCATCCAAAAGGCAAAAAAATGATGTCATCAAAATTTTTCGAAGTCAGCATCATCGCGAAGAGCTCATCGCAAGCTTTCCAACGCAACTCGTTTCGTCGAAATCTGACATCGTATGCTCAAGATACAGCTGGTCAAAGTTTCAGGTTGACTTGTGGACTTGAAGGTACAGTGATGACGTCGTCATCCGTACAGATGACGTCAGCATGTGGTACAAAAGCTGAAGTGGACCAATCAAAAGTTGACACGTGGCATTCCGTACGATCCGTACATGTTGATGTGGCACGATGAGGTGGCCGGTGACGTCAGCAAGGTTAGCGAATCATTGATTGACACGTGTCAGTCGTACGTCCACGTCAGCACACAGTCAGTGCACAGTCAGCATCCTCGTTGGCCTCCACGTCAGCAGTCCAGTCAGCAAAGTTTGGCGAATCAGGATTGAACACGTGGCATGTTGAGTTGGTAGAAAGTACAGTCAGCATTCGAGTCAGGGCCACGCCATCATCTGAATCAGTGCCACGTTGTCGACACGTCGACACATAGTCAGCTCACACGTCAGCACACATTCAGTGGTTTCAACAAATCATGCGTCGCCACGTGGCGAATTCTCGGCAAGCCACGTGTCCCATGTTTTCCACTCCTCCAGTCCGCGTCGGTTGAATATGTTGCAAAAATTTCAAAAGGGCCTGCATGGGATTCGAAATCCCGACCTCATACATATCACCACTGATTTCTACCAATCCGCCTACAAATGCGGGCTTTACTAAAAAAATGTTGGCCGTTGCTTTTGTTGAATGTTGAAAGCGGGTTTTGTGGGAATTGTGTGGCCGGCGGGGTTTGAACCCGCACCGGCCGATCGGTCCAAAACTCCTATAGCCGATGAGCCATTCGACGGCTTTGGTATATTTTTGGCATCGGTTAGTTTTGTTTAAACCACAAAACCGAATGCCTTATTTTTTTTAAAATCAAATCCCCTAATTTTTATATAAAAACAAACTATAATCCTTTTAAAGGATTAAATCAAACCACCAAAACAATATTAGCCCGAGAATGAATAATTGAAGGGCTTGGAATAATTAAAAGGGATATTTTGAAGATTTTTTTATATGTAAAAGGGAGATTTTTGAAGATTCTTATGTAATTGGAGAGATAAGGTGAATATTGCAAAATCAATTGGTTAGTAACCAATTTGAGCCAATTTTATGTATATAAAGGGGGCTTGAGGTGAGAGTTGAATCAAGTTTTCTTTCAGGTAACGAAGTCTTGAAGCTGTGGAGATAATCGAAAGAGAGGTCTTGTAGAGATTCCATTCTTGCACGTCAGAGCGTTGTTATGCTGCCGAAGTGCTTGGAGAATGATTGTGGTTCTTTGTAATTGATTTTGGAGTTAATCGGATCGGTCTCTCTATTGGAGTGGACCCGGAGACGTAGTCACTTTCGTGACGAACTCCGTTATCAAACATTGTTTGCACTTCTCTTCTTCTCTCTCTTTCTGTCTCTCATTTCCTTCCTTTCTGTTATAATCACCTTGTTATTACTTTCATTTTGTTATTTCCATAAGTTAATTTTGATTTAATTAACTTGGAATAATCATTGTAAAAGCATTGTAAAAGTTAAGCATTTAAATACTGCAATCTAGTCTAGATCCTATACAGATCAAGTTGGTATCAGAGCAAGTTGGCTATTATTGCAATTATTTGTTTCTTGAATGCTAACGAGATCCAGGATTCAGAAGGGCGAAGGCAAGCTCGAAGGCTTTGATCCTGAGATCGGGAAGCGTAGAACATTTCCGAAGATGTCAGTTTCTGGAATGGAGGTTCCTGAAGAGATTAGTGAGCAAGAGTTTCAAAGAGCATTCCTTGAGATGAAGGCAAAGGTGGATATTCTTTTTCAGGAGAGACAAGAACGAAAGGCACGTGAAGAAGGTTCGTCGAAGCAAGAAGATCGCAAAGACATGAAAGGGAAACATCATGAAGATGGTGACAAGCAACCAAATCATCCCTTTTCTTCTTCTCCTCCCTCTTCTCCTTCCCCTTTTTCTCCATCTTCTCCTCATTTTATTTCTTCTAATCTTTTCAAAAGTGGGTATAAGCCTAAGATCAAACTTGATGTAAAATTTGATTTGCCTAAATATTGTGGTGAACTTAATGCTGAGAAATTGGATGATTGGATTCAACAAATAGAGGTCTACTGTAGAGTCAAGAATCTAATAGATGATGTTGATAGGATCCAATTAGCTACTCTTCGTTTAGGAGGTACAGCCTTAACTTGGTGGGAGAGTAGGTCTAAGGCAGAAGTTTCACAACATGGTAGAGTCAGTTTAACTTGGGCAGAGTTTGTTAATGCTCTTAAAAAGCAGTTTTATCCCCTAGAACATATGCAGCAGCTAATGATGGACTGGCAAATGTTTAGGCAAGGGAAGGGTCAAACTGTCCAAGAGTACACCCATGAATTTAGGAAGAAGGCTATTGCTTTGAATGTTCCTTTGTACACTCAGGACACGTTGTTGAAGTACATAGGAGGTCTGCATTCCTATCTTAGGCATTCCATTTTGGTTTTGAACCCTTATAACTTGGATGAAGTGTCAGTTCAAGCTACACAGAGTCAAGGGGTAAAGGATCTTTTATTGATAATGATGTAAAGAAATCTTCTAAGAATGCAGAGACAGGGAAAGGAAAGAAGGCAGCTACAGTCAAGAAGGATGAGAAACTTTATTATTCTCATTGTGACAGGAAAGGTCATGATGAAGAACATTGTTGGCAATTGCATCCAGAATTGAAGCCTAAGTGGGCCCAAAGACGTAATCAGAAACAGAAGGGTAAGGAGAAGGCCATGAATGTTGTTATGGATCTTGGTTCAGATTCAGATGATGAGACTAAGATAACAGCTATGGGGTTAAAAGGTAAAGCTCCTATTTCTGGTGTTTCTGTTGCTAGTTGTGCTTCTTCATCTAGAGTTAATGATTTCTTTGAAGATGTAAAAAGGAATGAGCTTTGTCATTTAAGGGTTGGTGCTAAGAACAATAAAATTGATGCACTCATAGATAGTGGTTCACAAGTTAATCTGATTTCTGAAAGTGTTGTAAAGAACTTGGGGTTAAAAACTACACAACATCAGAAACCTTATCCACTAGGCTGGATTTGTGAAAATGATAAGCTGCAAGTAACAAGACAATGCACCTTAAGGTTCACAATTACTAGTAAATTTGTGGATGAAGTACAGTTTGATGTAGTTCCATTGGATATCTATAGGATAGTGCTTGGTAGCCCTTATCTTTATGACAGAAAAGCTATTTTCTATAGGGAAAAGAACCATTATCACTTGTTTAAAGATGGCATTCAGTATATTGTACATTCTCACAGGATTAAGACTGATCGTTCTTTTGCAAACACAGGGCAGTTAAAGAGGGTAATTAATGCAAGTAAAGAGTTAACTCTTATGTCTGTCAGTGCAGGTGATTCTACACTTGAACTTGGAGTAGCTAACCAAGGTCAGATGTTGCAGGATGCACTTGCAATACAGCATGAGAAAAGGATGCTTGAAAGCATTGATGGATCCTTGGGTAAAAATGTTCCTGTTGTAAAGGATCGAATTGTTGTTGACTTATTTTCTTTCATTTCTGCATTGATGTTCAGCTTGATGCTAGTCAATTTTTGTTGGTTAGTGGCTACGGCAATTGATGTAGATGTTTATGGAAGTGATAGAATAATGTTTGTGTTCAACAATCTTGTTGCAGTCTTCATTGTGCTTGTGAGCCAGGTATTCAGATGTACAGAGGATACAGGACAAGTGGGGAGGTCAGGTCCTCACTTATTGTCAAAGTAAATGCCACTTTTGGAGGTCCAAAAGGTCTTCAGTGGGGAGGCCTGATCCGGTGGACATTTTTTAGTGAAAATTCAAGTGTCTTATATTTATCCAGAATCAGCACCATTAGAAAGAGCTCAACGTCCTGATTCCAACGCAACTCAAACGGAGCGAAAAGGAGTCCGTTTGTGCAAGTTATGGCCAGTCAAACCTTGGGTCAAACTGGGATCAGGGCATCCAAAAGGCAAAAAAAATGATGTCGTCAAAAGTTGTCGAAGTCAGCATCATCGCGAAGAGCTCATCGCAAGCTTTCCAACGCAACTCGTTTCGTCGAAATCCGACATCGTATGCTCAAGATACAGCTGGTCAAAGTTTTAGGTTGACTTGTGGACTCGAAGGTACAGTGATGACGTCATCATCCGTACAGATGACTTCAGCATGTGGTACAAAAGCTGAAGTGGACCAATCAAAAGTTGACACGTGGCATTCTATACGATCCGTACATGTTGACGTGGCACGATGAGGTGGCCAGTGACGTCAGCAAGGTTAGCGAATCATTGATTGACACATGTCAATTGTACATCCACGTCAGCACACAGTCAGTGCACAGTCAGCATCCTCGTTGGCCTCCACGTCAGTAGTCCAGTCAGCAAAGTTTGGCGAATCGAGATTGGACATGTGGCATGTTGAGTTGGTAGAAAGTACAGTCAGCATTCGAGTCAGGGCCACGTCATCATCTGAATCAGCGCCACGTTGTCGACACGTCGACACATAGTCAGCTCACACGTCAGCACACATTCAGTGGTTTCAGCAAATCATGCGTCGCCACGTGGTGAATTCTCGGCAAGCCACGTGTCCCATGTTTTCCACTCCTCCAGTCCGCGTCGGTTGAATATGTTGCAAAAATTTCAAAACGGCCTGCATGGGATTCGAAATCCCGACCTCATACATATCACCACTGATTTCTACCAATCCGCCTACAAATGCGGGCTTTACTAAAAAAATGTTGGCCGTTGCTTTTGTTGAATGTTGAAAGCGGGTTTTGTGGGAATTGTGTGGCCGGCGGGGTTTGAACCCGCACCGGCCGATCGGTCCAAAACTCCTATAGCCTGATGAGCCATTCGACGGCTTTGGTATATTTCTGGCATCGGTTGGTTTTGTTTAAACCACAAAACCGAATGCCTTATTTTTTAAAAAATCAAATCCCCTAATTTTTATATAAAAACAAACTATAATCCTTTTAAAGGATTAAATCAAACCACCAAAACAATATTAGCCCGAGAATGAATAATTGAAGGGCTTGGAATAATTAAAAGGGATATTTTGAAGATTTTTTTATATGTAAAAGGGAGATTTTTGAAGATTCTTATGTAATTGGAGAGATAAGGTGAATATTGCAAAATCAATTGGTTAGTAACCAATTTGAGCCAATTTTATGTATATAAAGGGGGCTTGAGGTGAGAGTTGAATCAAGTTTTCTTTCAGGTGACGAAGTCTTGAAGCTGTGGAGATAATCGAAAGAGAGGTCTTGTAGAGATTCCATTCTTGCACGTCAGAGCGTTGTTATGCTGCCGAAGTGCTTGGAGAATGATTGTGGTGCTTTGTAATTGATTTTGGAGTTAATCGGATCGGTCTCTCTATTGGAGTGGACCCGGAGACGTAGTCACTTTCGTGACGAACTCCATTATCAAACGTTGTTTGCACTTCTCTTCTTCTCTCTCTTTCTGTCTCTCATTTCCTTCCTTTCTGTTATAATCACCTTGTTATTACTTTCATTTTGTTATTTCCATAAGTTAATTTTGATTTAATTAACTTGGAATAATCATTGTAAAAGCATTGTAAAAGTTAAGCATTTAAATACTGCAATCTAGTCTAGATCCTATACAGATCACCCTCTCTACCTATAGCTCATTATCTTTATCTCTCTCTCTCTCTCTTATTAACTCCATATTTACCTCCATATCTCCTCTCCATATACATATCCCTCTCTCTACCTCTATTTATCACTTCCTATATCTTTATCTTTCTATCTCTCCATCTCCCCCTCTCTCATGTTCTCTCTATTTCTATCTCTATTTCTCTTTCTCCCTCTTCCTCTCTCCTTCCATCTCTCCCTCCCTCTCTCACTCACTCACCTCCTCTATCTTTCCCAAGTTATATATATCTATCTCGCCTTCTTGCTATATGTACCTCTCCATCTTTCTATCAATATCTCTCCCTCTCTCTATCAATATCTCTCCCCTATCTCCATCTCCATCTCCATCTCTATCTTCCTCTATATCTCTCTCCCCTATCTTTATCTCCTCACCTCTCCCTTCATCTCTCCTCTCTTCCACCTCTATCTTTCCCTCTATATCTATCTCTATATCTCTCCCTATTTCTATCCTTATATCTCTCTCCCTATCCCTCCCTCTTTTTATATCTCTCTACTTCTTCTCTATCCTCATTCTATTTCTCCCTTCCTCTCTCTCCTCTATATATATATATATATATCCATATCTCTCTCACTCACATGTACATACCCCCCACTCTATATCTCTCTATCTCTCCCTTCTCTCTCTATTACTTGTCTCTATCACCTCCTTTACCTCTCACCATTCCCCCCTCTATCTCTATCTTCATGGCTCTCCCTCTCTATCTATATCTCATAATCTCTATATGTCTCTTTTATTCACTAAATCTCCCCCTCTCTCTCTGTTGCAAGAATGGAAAGAATGAAGGTGTTGTCATTGATGTCAACTAGTCAATTGGTTATCAACTAGTTGTTGTTGATTATATATGTCGAGGATATTAAAAAAGTTGTATCGAAGAAAGATTGCAGTTGTTCAGTGGTTACTGTGAGCTTTTCTTTGGGATTTGCTCCTATGTTTTTGTAGTTCAAATATGTTGATCATGATTGTTGGAAGATGTTATATCTAGCTTTTTGGCTATTGATTCATTATACAGTGCAAGTTATGTTCACTAATTGTGAATTGTGGTTTTCTATTTTTTTGGTTGAGGCCTAAGAGAAATGTTGTTGGTTTGTATTTCTCTTTGTTAAAGGCTTATGACTTGTGGTTCTAGAGTTGAGTTGTTTCAATTGTATTGAAGATAATTTCGGTATCTAGAAGGTTCGTGCTTAATTGTTCTATGTGTTTTACACTGGTTTTCCTAACCTTGTGTTGAACACTACCTTCGAAGTTAATGAAGCGTGTTGGATCTATTTGGGTCCTTATGAAGCGTGTGTTTGGGTCACCCTTATCCCAATTCCACCCTAGGATGTTTTGGCACTGACCTAATTTGAATTTGAATTTGGATGGCCAACTTTGGATATGTTTCAAAGTTGAAGATAATATAAATACAGGATGAATTAGTGGTGAAAGGATGTACAAAGAGAGATAAGTGCAAAGAAATTGAGAAAATAGATGCGAGATTGATGTGAATCAATGAGTGTGTGTGATGGGAGTGTGGAAAATCAGTGTGAAGCCTAAATACTAAGTTTTCATATGCAGTGAGCAGAAGATGTACTCTATCATTCATGCATTTCTCCAAGTCTTTGAGAAAATTGTGGTGGATTTCTCTGTTGCATTGAGATTGTATTATCTTTGTAACATATCTCTTCTATCTTCTTTGTATCTTTGTGGCAATGAGCCCTTCAGGTTGTTAGCCATGTTGGATAGTGAGTCCTAATTCAAACAACAAGTCCTTATTTTGGCAATGAAAATTGTTTCTTAGGCTGTGAGCCTCTTAGAATCGATTTCGATATTCTCTATAGTGTGAGTTAATCCTCACCGTGGTTTTTCCCTTATTAATTTTTCCACGTAAATCTAGTGTTATCGTGTTTTTGTGATGGTTTTCAATTTTTGCACTTGCATTTAATGTTTAATCATTTAAATAGTGTTAAGGATTAGTTTCGATGAATGAATTAAGGTTTAAATTTGTGACAACTTATTCACCCCCCTCTTAATTGTCTTGTTCAACACTCTCTCCCCATGTTTTATATCCCTCTCTACCTCTCTCTATTTATCCCTTCCTATATATTTATCTTTCTATCTCTTTGTCTCACCCTCTCTCATTTTCTCCCTCTTTCTCCCTCTCCCTCTCTTCTTCCATCTCTCTCACCCCCTCTATCTTTCCAAAGTTATATCTATCTCTCTATCTCCCCCTCTTTTTATCCATATCTCTCCCTCTCTTCCTCTCTCCATATCACTCCCTCTTTCTATATCTCTCTACTTCTCCTCTCTCCTCTCTCTATTTCTCTCCCTCCATCCCTCTCCTTCCCTATCTATCTATCTATCTATCTATCTATCTATCTATCTATCTCTCTATCTATCTATCTACCTATCTATCTATTTATCTACCGATATCTATATTTCCTTCTCTATCTCTCTCTTACTCATATACACACACTCCAAGTTTCTCCCTCCCTATCTCTATTTCTATCTTTAAGAATTGGTCTATCACTAATGTCACATTAAGCATCTATTTCTATTCATATATTTCTCTACCTCTATCTCTTTATATCTTTATCTCTTTCGCTATCCTTCTTTATCTCTATTTAACACCCTCTATCTATATCTCTCCATCTCCCTCTCTCTCTCTATATATATTGAGATATCTCTCTCCCTCTTCTTCTCTCTCTCTATCTCCCCCTCTACCTATGTATCTCCCTCTCTCCCCCTTCTCCTCCCTCTTCTTCTCTCTCTCTATCTCCCCCTCTACCTATGTATCTCCCTCTCTCCCCCTTCTCCTCCCTCTTCCTCTCCCCCTCTTCTCTCTCTCCCTCCCTCTATCTTTCTCCTCTATATCTCTCCCAATCTCTTCCTCCTACCCTCCATCACTTCATCACTATCCCCTATCTATCTCTCTATCTCTACCTCTCTCTTTCACTTCTCATACATCTCTATCTCTCTCTTCCTCTTCTTGTATATATCTCTCTCTCTCTCTCCCTCTTTCCATCTCTATTTTTCTATCTCTGTAGACACATAAAATGTACTGATTGACTTTGTGCATCTGATCTTGACCACTAACATTGTTTCGTCCTAAATCATCCTTCAATCTAACCGTTTAATCAAATTCCCTTATTTGATTAAATTCATCAATATTCCTTTCTTAATTGAATAAATCAGTTATCCAATTAAGTCACCTCTTCTTGATAATTAAATTAACCATTTTGATCTAATTATCTGATTCAATTAAATAATTAATTTTCTTTGATTAAATCTATAAAGTCTATCTATTAAATTAAATAAATTAAAACCTTATTTAATTTAATCTAACATCATCTCTTTGAATTAAATAAATCAAAATATTTATTTAATTAATCCCTTGTCACATTCCTCTCATATTTGATTTAAATAAATCCACAAATCTAAGTCAAATGGGTCGCATCATTTAACCCTTTCATTAAAATAATTAACTTTGATTAATTTAATCTCCTCTCATGTCCCATCCTCTAGCTTTTACCACTTGCACATAAAAATAGATTTAATTGATTTATTAAATCTCTATTTTCCTCAACAAGGCATCTTTTAAGGAATATTCTTCAAGTTTGAATTCAAAAATCTAAGTTGACATGTACATCCAACAAGGAATTTATTCCATTTTACATGTCCTTTGCCTTGAACCAAGTGGCATTCAATGCATTCTTTCTTCCCTCTTGCATGTCATTTCAACAAATTCAAAATTCAAAAATAGGCATTTATTGGCACAATCCTCAAAACTTGCACATCCTCCATCCACTCATAGGTTGACAAGTGGCATCTTCCCATTGGATGAATGTTAGTCCCACATTTCTCTATTTTGGACATTCATCCATCTTGGCATTCTATAAATAAGAGGCTTCATTCCTCATTTTAGCATCCACAATTTGAGTAAACTTACTCTGCTCAAACTATTAACAAAATTCCATCCATCATCATTGAATCTTAGCTAGGTTATGCAAGTTTTGGTATTGGAGCACTCACCATTCTTCATCAACATTCATCAAGCTTGCATCATTGGAATTGGGAAAGGGTCAATTTTCACATCAAATTGGCACCAATTCCCTCAAGAGATTAAGAGTTTACATGCCATTAGAATAGGATTTGACATGCTTTAAGTTTATTATGTTCATCATCTCATTTATTTTCCTCTTTTGCAATCTAAATGAATTTCTTGAGGAATCTACATTCTAACCTTGCATTTGATCTAATTCATTGATTGGTTTCTTGTGTTATTGCAGGTTTTGGATTTAGGTTCACAATCTCTATATATATCTCTCCTTATCTCTATATAGATCCTTGATGAGAAATAAACACCTATTCAATGCCAATTGTTGAGAAATTCAATCTCTATCCAAATATGAATTCAATAGATGAGATTCAAGGCTTAGATTATAACAACATGAAAATATAAGACTTATATGCAAATCTGAAAGTTCAAGTTGCCTTAATTTGAAATTACCATGATTAGATCCATCTTCTTAATGATGCTAAAAAATAGCGAACATATCATGCTTAATTACACCACCTTATGTGAACTTATAACAATAATATATAAATAATATTACCATAAGATAGCAACAATGAGGCAAAAATCAACATCACAAGAGCATCACATAACATATGATTTGCATGGAGAAACCCTTGTGGGAAAAAACTCCACCAAGAAGAGAGGCCAAATATGTATTATCTTAAAAAAAAAAGAGATTATAGTACAATCACTTCCATTCTCCTCTTTTCCTCCACCATGGAAGCACTCGTGCACCTATGAATAGCTCTTTATGCCTCAACCTATCCTTGTACCTGCAATGGAACTCTACATCCAACTATGGCTCATATTTTCTACATCCAAGAGGATGAATTTATAGATGTATGAATATATCTTAATCCCCAAACAAAGATCCCAAAGATGGCCCTTCCTTCCAAATATCATCAACCCTTGGAATACCTCCTTGAAATCCAAAAGGACACTGATTTTTTCTCCAATACTTCCCCTCCAACTTGGGTGCCCAAATATGAGAGATAAACATTACATTAAATGCAATAAATTATGGAATACCAAGAGACACTTGTTGCCTCATTCTAGGATCCCACTTGGATAATCCCAACAGTCACTTATGTATGCTTTTCTTATCTTTTATTATCTCATTTTAGGCATCCACCTATGGAAAATAATATTACATGTTTATGTCCACAACTCACCTTTATCGTTGATAGTGGACACATCACCCCTTATGAGTATATTACAAACAATGGTGAGAATTAATATTACAAAATGTTTTCCCAATACACCCTAAGTGCCTAGAGACACTTTTCAAGGATGTTGAAATTATGTAATATCATATAAGATTTACAAGGTGGATGGAACCTAATCCAAAGTTTCTCCCACTTGACATCAACATTGTAAATACACCCATAGGAATCACAAATGAGGGAAAAATACCCCCCTAGCCTAACATGTACCATTTGAATCTTCAGCATGCTCTCATGCTCCAGCAAGATACCTGCAAAAGAAACCATGATAACCAACATCAATCAAAAAACTCCTTCACATCCTCCAACATGCCAGCTATGGAAGAAAAAGGAACATGCCAAGGTGAAACACATCAACTGTCACTACAACTTGCACCAATCTTTACACACAATCATCAAATTTAAATGATAACAAAGGCTCTAAGTAACTACCTTACTCACACCACCCGGAATAGAAATCACAACAAATTGAAACTCATCCAAGCTAATCATACCTCAAATTAGGGTATAAAAAACATAGATAGAACTTCGTGCCATCAACATACCAACCCAAAATCTACAATCAATTCTTTGTATATCCATCATTCTATCTCAATGCAACATAAATGACCACAAAAAAGGCTAACTATTAATTCTATAACTAAAATAATCTCATGGATATAGATAGTCCACATCCAAGTTATCCCACAACAAGAAAATGGGTAGCTAATACATAACCTACATAAGTCATAGATCCAAATCCAATGAAGATGAGCAAACTCATCACCACATCAGTAACTAGAAAACCAAGATATCATTGAGGATAACAAAACATATATCCAGAAACTCCTACTACATGAATAATGTTAAATCTGAAAATAGATCAAGGCATACCAAATCTACAGGTAGTACTTCACATAGAGGATGTGACTAATTCCTCTATTAAATAGGTCAAGGAAACATACAATGATATGGAAATCTTACAAACAAATATGTTGCAATACCTCTCTCACCACTAGTCTCCATAGCTCTCCCAAGTTCTTCACAATCTATTGGTGCAAATAAGTGTTTTTCCTATCTAGGTCCTATTTACATTGTTAAGTCCACTTAGGTCCTAGTTGCTTTTTCTAGAAGTCTTAGTTGTCTAGATAAGATCTTATCATATCTTATCTACTTGGATTTTATTAATGCATGTGTCCTAGGCCATTTAATAATGAGTCATCTCATTAACCATGACACACTCATTTAATGTTAGTACAACATCACCCTTTCCTATATAAGCAACACTTCATATGTACATAATCAATTCAAACATCAATCTATAAAAAAAAAATCAAGTTCATTTTGGTAATCTTGCATCCATAACCATAGCATAATATTTATGCCATCTCTTTTGTGGAAGTTATTTTGTCTTAAGGTGATCCTAGAGTGTTGAGGAGTTCACCATAAACTCCTGCATGGTATTAGAGCTTCAATTTTGCAAACTTCTTCCTAGATTTAAGGTACCAATCATGGCATTCATTTTTTGTTGGGTGTGAGTTGGGGTTTCAAGTACCTCACCATTAGATCCAAGGCATCAGAGAAATTCAGGCTTGGCATTTGTTTCATCAAATTTTGTCAAATATTGCTTGATTTATGAGGGTTTCAAGTTGGGCAAGGGTTACCAGATCCAAGAGGTAGCTGAAGTTTTAGAGCACTTTGGGCCAAAATAGTCCTCTTCGTTGCATTTGAAAGGACCAAAAACCCCCATTTTCATATATAATACTTCATATTTTTGTGCAAGAGAAAAATTCAACTTTTTCGCATGACTATCTTAAATTTGATGACCAAATGACTGTTAGAAAGAACTATGTTAAATTTGATGGGAAAATGATTGTTGTCCAACACTGTGTTAAATTTGATGTCTAAATGAGTGTCAAAATTCACTATCTTAAATTTGACGGCCAAATAGCTGTCAGCAAGTCGCTCCAATGTACCCCCTCTCCATCAGTAGTTTTGATTTTGCAGTTCAACTTCAGGAGGGCATATCTTGATCATACGAGCTCCTTTTTTTAAGAATTTTTTTTATTCAGGGTAGAATTTTGCGCTTTATGCAAAGGTATATATATATATTTTTTGGTGCTTGGTTTTTCTAGAAATTTCAAATTCTCACAGGTGTTGTTAAGTCATTCTCATTCTTGCTCATACAATAACATTATTGAGTGAAGTTTTTTTGAAAGTGGATAATTTTCATTTACTTTGCAATGGTGTGATCATATTTATCTCATCTTACATAATTTTTTTACTTTGAGCTTGTGGCCAAATTTGGTAATTTGTATGCACTAAGATCAAGTCCACTTTGTTGGGAGGGTGTCTTGATTGAGTAATTTGAGGGGGAGACTAATCTACAATGGTTGGTTGCTTTCTTTGTGTTCTTGCAATGGGGGTATCTCATATTGAACTCCTAACTCCATATAATTATGCTTCTTGGACAAAATTAGTATGGAATTATCTCATGGAGAAGGGTCTTATAGGATATCTAAAGGAAATCATTTATCAACCTACTGATGCTAAAAAAATGGAAAAATGGGACATTTAGTATGAAAAACATGTTTGCATATGGCTTCTAGTGTTTTCATTGATGGAAACTGAAGTCATTGATCTGGTCTACACTGCAATATCTGACTATACTGAAAGATAGAGTGAAGTACAGGGTATTCGGCTGAAGTTGAATCTTTCAAGTCGTTTGCTTTATTAGTTTAACAATTTTGGTTGTGGATATCAAGGAAGGTCATTGGATATATGAAATGTGTTATTCTCAAGTCTTGTGTTGTCGCATCAAGTGATGTACGAGTTAGGGGATCCGGTCGTTCGATTTTCTATTCATTAGTATATAAAGGTCGACTAAGTGAATATTGGATGTTGTGGATGTCTAAAGCGAAATTGTTTGAAATATTTTTGTGTTGCATATTTTGTTTTAGATCCTAACTATGCTATGGCCGACTTTGGCAGATGTGCATTAAATGTTATTCATGATTTGAGCCGACAGTTGGAAGATATTTTCTATTCTATTGAAGTCGACATATAGCGACTGAATTCTTGGTAGCAGATATATATATGAGATCGGTTAATTTATTTTGTCATGTGTGTGTAGTGTTTGATATGTGTGGGTGTGTATTGTGAATATCAGAAGAGCAGTTAAGCGATTTTCATTTTTGTAGAAGAGGATTTTGTGAAGAGAATTAAGGCAAAGCAGAGCGAAGTGCAGAATCAGACAAAAGGTCCAAAATCTGATCTATGAGCCTAACCGGAACTATAATCAGGCATTTGTAGGTGCTATTTTCTCAGTTCA
The DNA here is from genome assembly GCA_007258455.2 of Sequoia sempervirens. Taxonomy (NCBI): domain Eukaryota; kingdom Viridiplantae; phylum Streptophyta; class Pinopsida; order Cupressales; family Cupressaceae; genus Sequoia; species Sequoia sempervirens. The sequence goes on along the minus strand of VDFB02353493.1, from coordinate 279,893,367 downwards.
AACTTTTGTTGTAATCCAAATCTTTTGTAAGGTAGTGAGCCTTCTTGATTTTGAGCAGTGAGCTCTAGGAAATGTGCTTGAATGCAAGTGCCTTCCCCATTTTGCAAAACACTTATATTTTGAGCACTCAAATTGTGGATTGACCTAGATACTGTGGTTTTTCCCTTAACTAGGTTTCCATGTAAAAAATTCTTGTGTTATAGTGTTGTGGATTATTGTTCTATGTTCATGCATCTTTCTTTTGATTAAATGTTACATACACTTGACAAATTAGTTTAATAAAGTTAAAATTTGCACAACACTGATTCACCCCCCTCTTAGTGTTGCTTGAGTCCAACAATTGGTATCAAAGCTAAGTTCCTCGAAAGAAGTTTTATAGCTTGAGGTGGATCTTGGAATGTAATGGACTCTGGTATTCGTCAGCAGTAGCTTTTGGTGGCACTTGATGACCTTGATTAGTCTAAAGCAGAAGTCTAGGAATTGAGAGAAAATCTTAAGGATGCTAAGAAATTCATTCAAAAATTGAAGGATCGGATTATTAAGTCTAGGGAAAAGAGAAAGGATCTTTGTGATCAGATTAAGTCAAAATAGAGCAAAAGCATAGATGATGTTCACTTGAATGAAACCTTGAAGGAAATAATTGAAGAATGTGAAAAGCTTGCTAGAGACAATGCTACCCTAAAGCATGAGATGGAGTCTATGGCGATGAAGATGACTAAGGAGATTGAAGAAAGAAAGAAGAATGAGGAAAATCTTGTCCAGTCCCTAAAAGAGATATCTAATGAATGTAGCAGAATTAATGGAGAATTCATTCAGTTAGAGATCGAGTTGCAACAATCTAGAAAAAATGAAGAAGAGCTTGAAAAACATATTGGTATCCTCAAGGATGAACTCACTACTGCAAATGAATACAAGGAGAAGTTCAAAATTAGCTCAGTTAATCTTGATGAGCTGACTTAAGGGAAAAATATTACAAATGATAAATGAGGTCTTGGTTATGAAAAAGGAGAGAGTTTTGGATCTGGACAAAGGAATTCTAAGCAAGGAAATCTAATGAACAAAGCAAAAAGGCATACAATAAGACAACCTAATGCTCAAAAGTTTAATGGATACTGTTTTTCTTGCAATAAATTTGGCCATATGACTGCTCAATGTAGAAGCAAAATGAAATTAAGTGACTCATCATTTTTTGGTCAGTGTTTCAATTGCAATAAGTTTGGTCACAAGTCAATTGAATGTGGAAATGTGTCAAAAAACTCTGTCAATAGGAGTGTTAGATGTTATACCTGTGGAAGATTTGGGAATATTGCTAACCAGTGTAGATCAAGAAGAAATCAATGGAGTAATTGGTTTGAACAAGGAAATTTTGTGTGTTTTAATTGCAACAAATATAGTCACATTGCAAGATTATGTAGAAATAAGAATATGGATAGAAGAGGTCCAGTATACAAAGGCAGAAATATGTAGATAAATGAGAAAGGAAAATGGAAAGTGACTATGGATGAAATAAGAGCTCAGATGAAGAAGACATGGGTGAAGAAGTGTCCCTCTATTACAGGAAATGAGCCAGCACCAGAACCTGCTTTTGGTAATTCCTCTAGGAATTAGTTTTGTGCCTTTGGCCTTGGGGGAGTTGTCAAGAAAATATTTCAAACCCCCTGCCAGTAATTGACACCAGGATGTGGATGAGTGCAGTGGTTGCACTGATGATTTACAGATGTTGAAATAGTTAGAAAGGATATTATGCTAAGTTGGAGATCCACAGAAGAGTTATCTTTCGCAGACTGAGAAAATAGGGTATCTGGATAAGTTAGGGAAAAGAGTTTATTACAACAAAATTTAGGTGTGCGAAATATAAAAGGCAACTTGAAACCCTCATTTTCCACTTTGTGTCAAAGAAAAAGAAGAAGGAGAGCACTTTGCACTAGAATTTCAAAAGCATATTTGGTAGCGAAACCCTAATCCATCAGGTATTTCAGTAGTATTGAAAAAATTTAATTTGGTGTGAGGTTGAAGAACTTATTTTCAAGACGTGTATAGAAGGGAAAATGGAACAAATCAAAGGAATGGTAAAACTAGGTGAATATAGCAGTGAGAAGATTAGAGTTGAAAGAAACATGTTGTCGTACGATGAATTGAAATGGTTGAAAGAAGCAAAACACAAAAGCTTGGATATTTGGAGTGAATTCCCCTATTTCGAAAATGTAGAAGTCGTTGAGTTTATCCTTAACAAATTGAATGATGATATTATGACTCTGGATAAACCCTACCTTATCTCGAAAGAAGTGATTGTAGTTGTAACCGGGTTATGCAAAGTTGGGGATGTGTCGAGGAAGAATTCAATTTGAAACAAAGAAGTTGAAACCCTAACTAGAGTAACTGGAGATCAAAGGGAAATGATAATTTTCATAATCAAAGATTCAGTGACAAGGTACATTGCACATGGAATATCCTACAAAATCTTTTTTAGAAACAAAGAAGGTGCAACTTCGGTAGGTGTTGTTTACATTTCACACAAGATGATAATGGAAGATTAGGATTTTGATCTTTGTGGATTACAGAAAGATTAATTAATGGAGAACATGCAATTGACAAAGGAGACAAATTTCCCTTTTAGGTTTGGTACTTTGGTTATATACCTTGTGATGTATTTTCTAGATTGCTTACCACTGGATAACAATGTAATATGGGAAGAGAGTGAACCAGTTTGCAAGAAAATTTACATATACTCTAATAATTTGGAAAACTGTGATCAAGTATATGAAAGTTTATTTAAGGGTTTGCTAAGGAAGTTTGGATCAACTGGTATTTCCATTCTAGTAAGAGGAATTGAATTTGGTTCCTCCTCTACTGAGATGGAGAGAAAGAAGAGAAGAGCAAAATAAATTGATATCAGTACACCAGCATGCAAGACTTCAAGAGTTGAAGGGAAAGGGAAAGAACAAGTGATTGTGGATATACCAGATGAGGAATCTAATAAGGAATCTGAGGGAACCCTTGAAAAAGAACTGGAAATAGTTGAACCAGAACAAGAAAAGGAAAAGACAGAAGGAAGTGAAGAAGAAGGTGATCTAACCAAGGAAGAGTTATTGCAGCTTATTCATGAGGAAGATGGAATGTAGAAAATTGTGAACATGTGGTTTGTCAGATCTTCATATGAGTAGGACATGATCTTAAGCGTATTAAGTGCTCATATTGTGCAGAATCATATCAAATTGGAGAGTTTGCAAAATAAGTTGCCAGAAGAGATGTTTGAATGCATCAAGGAAACCATGGACTCTAAGTCTCAGAACAAGGAGGAAGAAGAAGTGATCCTACACCTGAAGAAACAATACAGATTATCACTTACCAAGCTAAAAAGGCACATGAATGAACTAAGGCAATGCATAAGCACAACAAACAACATTTATAACTATTGTATTTGATGGCCTTATGCAATCAACAAGTACAAGGAGAAGCTGGAACAAATTGAAATGAAGCTAAACAATATTGGACAAAATTTTAACATGTCTCAGGATCAAGATGTTGCAATCAGGAAAAGGATTCAAGAATTGTAGACAGAGAATGCAAATGTTTAGAACACTAGAAGCAGGATTGTTGACACCTTCTGGAAAGTGAAGGAAATAACTAAATGTAGGCTGGAACAATTGATTGAGATATTGAGGAAGGGAGAAGTATTGGAATAATCCTTTTAACATTCTAGAATCCCTCATCAAGATTATCACTGGATATCTAAAAAAAACAACATGATCATAATGACTAGGATTGCAGTGGAAGCATGGAAGCAGTTTCTTTCAGAGATGAAGGAAAAGTACAAAATAATCTCCAAATAGCAGTTGTATTCCTTTAGTTTTTGCATAAGTGTTTGGCTTCACTTCATAGGGGGAGAAAGAAAATATTTTATTATCATTTTGTCATTGATGTCAAAGGGGGGCAAAGAGAACAGTGAAAAATGCCTTATCAAACTTAGGGGGAGTTTTGTTGAGTTTTATTGAGTTTTGTCAACTATGGCGTTTTGAATTTTTGAAGGTGTCAACACTTAGTAATTTTTCATTAAGTTTTTCCATCAATGCTAAAGGGGGAGATTGTTGGCATATGGCTTCTAGTGTTATCATTGATGGCAACTGAAGTCATTGATCTAGTTTTCACTACAATATCTTACTATATCAGAAGATAGAGTGAAGTACATGGTATCCGGCTGAAGTTGAATCTGTCAAGTGGTTTTCTTTATAATTTTAATAGTTTTGGTTGTGGATATCAGGGAAGGTCATTGGATATATGAAATGTGTTATTCTCGAGTCTTGTGTTGTCACATCAAGTGGTGTATGAGTTAGGGGATCCGATCATTTGATTTTTTGTTCATCAGTATATGAAGACCAACTAAGTGAATGTTGGATGTTGTGGATGTCTAAAGCAAAATTGTTTAAAATATCTTTGTGTTGGAGATTTTGTTTTGGGTCCTAACTATGCTATGGCTAACTTTGGTGGATGCGCATTAAATGTTATTCATGATTTGAGCCGATAGTTGGAAGATATTTTCTATTCTATTGAAGCCGACATCTAGCGACTGAAGTCTTGGTAGCAGATATATATATGAGATCAGTTAATTTATTTTGTCATGTGTGTATAGTGTTCAATATGTGTGGGTGTGTATTGTGAATATAAAAAGAGCAGTTAAGCGATTTTCATTTGTGCAGAAGAGGATTTTGCGAAGCGAATTAAGGCAAAGCAGAGCGAAGTGCAAAATCAGACAAAAGGTCCAGAATCTAATCGATGAGCCTAACTAGGACTGTAATCAGGAATTTTTAGATGCTATTTTCTCAGTTCAACCTTTTGTTGTAATCCAAATATTTTGTAAGACAGTGAGCCTTCCTAATTTTGAGTAGTGAGCTCTAAGTAGTGTGCTTAAATGCAAGTGCATTCCCCATTTTGTAAAACACGTATATTTTGAGTACTCAAATTGTAGATTAACCTCCACTGTGGTTTTTCCCTTAACCGGGTTTCCACGTAAAAAATCATTGTGTTATAGTGTTGTGGATTATTGTTCTATGTTCATGCATCTTTCTTTTGATTGAATGTTATATACACTTGAGAGACCAGTTTAATAAAGTTAAAATTTGCACAACACTGATTCACCCCCCCTCTTAGTGTTGCTTGAGTCCAACAAAACATTGGATGCATATGTTCATAGTCTCATTTGATTTACAATTTCATGTAGAATCATGCAAAACACCTAAAGAGGCTTGGGAGGATTTTGAGAAATTATATGGTAAAATAGATAATATTATGGGATATTAGATTGATAATTATTTGATGAATCTTGATCCTAGAAGTTTAGATCACATTCAAAACTACATCTCCAAGGTCAAACAACTTAGAACACAACTGAAAGATTACAATATTGATAAAGAGGATTTACAATTGATTTTGAATGTGTTATCAAAGCTTGGTTATAATCATTTCATGTTTATTTATGGCTTTCATACCCATTGACTCTCTATGGGAGAATCATATGTTGATCCTACATTTGATAACTTTCATAATCTACTAATCTAAGAGGAGGCGAATTTGACTACTATGGGTCTAATCAAGTCTTCCAAGTCCCAAGCATTATTGATCAATGAGTCAAAGGTACCAAAAGAATCAAGGAATCCAAAAAAGAAGAAAAATAACAAGCCACATAAGGAATTAGAATCCTCTTCCTCAAATGGGGAATCATCTAACGAGATGCCTACTTGTGCATATTGCAAGAAATTAGGGCATGATGAGCATCAATGCTATTCAAAATAGCTTGATGAGTTGAAGCATCTTCTTAAGAAACATCAAATCAATGATTCTTCATCATCAAAGGGTTCATCTTCTTCTTCATCATCAAAGTCCAATAAACTTAAGGGGCATTCACTTGTTGCTCTTGCAGTTTCTAAGAAAGAGATTTGGTTACTTAATTCAAGAGCTTCACATCACATGGCTTCATCAGAGAGTATGTTCACTTTATTTGAGTCTTGTTCATCACCACCAATCCTTTTGGCTAACAACAAATATATGCGTGTTTGTGGGAAGGGATCTTTTGACATGGATGGCACAGAATTTAATGATTTTCTTTGTGTGCCTTTATTCTCTAGCAATATTCTCTCTATCTATCAAATCACACACGGTGGAGCCGGCAAGAGTGTTGAGTTCACACCTGAATCTGTCATAATCGGGGATTTGCAAAGAAAAGATATAGTTACAATTTGGGAGGTTGATCATCAATCTCGTATCTAAACCTTCTCACATTTTGGTTCATTCGAACCACTGGTTTGATACATCTGCATTGAAGGTGGGTTGGTGCCTTTAATGGAAAATTTGGTGCATCAAGATCTGAAGTTATCTCTGCAGTTTGCAAATTCTTAGAAAGAAAGAAGGCTTAACATGGGTGGCATCTCCTTTGAGGTGAACGAGGAGGTGATTGCTCAAGTGATGGGGCTATTGTGTACTAAAAAGTACCCTAAGCACACTAAGGCTCAAGACAACAAAATATTGAATTCCTTCTTTGTGAGTAATGAAAAACCTATTCACAAACAGTTTGGTTTTGAAAGAGAAGCTCTCTCGTGGCCTTGGGATCAAGTTTATCTCACTCTCATGAAGTATGTCACCATAGAAGGTAGATATAAAACCTAATATTTCTATCATTTTCCTCTATTGAATCACCTCCACCACAAAATTTTGTTAAGCTTCCCATTTTTCTTACTTACTGATTTAGAAAGTAATGTTGAGAAGTGCATTGAATCTGCTTCCCAAAACCCTGAGGATCTGTTGGAAGAATGAGCAGGTTATCTATATGTTTTCATTGATGTCACCATGTTGGTATCTTGGTCCGGTACTCTAAAACTGGTGCACATAACTGACTTATCTTCTCTAGTGGTTGATCCGGTATTTTTGGTGCCTCTCTGGTATTCTAGTCCGCATTTCTCCGCAGTTGACAATTTTTTATTGCAATTTTGGGAAATTACTTATGGATATTAAAGGCATGCATGATTAGGTTATTTCATGTTCTAATGCTTGTACGACAAAGTGATGTATTATTTTGTTGATTGTGTTGAAGACTATTCCTGGTCGACTTGTTAGTTAATTTTGATATGATACGAAAACTTATGTGTGATCTATTTCTTGGTCCAAGCTGACATAATGTAACGTGCTAATGATCAAATTTCATTTTGAAAATATTTTGTGATCTATTGGAGCCGATAGTTGATATCTTTTATAAATGAATTACATCTAATTATGTCGGCCTAATTGATGTTTGCGATGGAGATTAGATATATATATATATATATATATATATATATATATATATATATATATATATATATATATATATATATATATATATATATATATATATATATATATATATATATATATATATATATATATGTTTTAATGTGTGTGAAGGTGTGTATGAGTAGATAGCAGAGAAGAGATAGAAGAAATAGTGAGAAAGTAATGAATGTAAAGGTGTGATCAGAAAGGCAATAGTTGATGTAAAAATGAGTGAAGAATGAAGGGTGTAAAGTCTGAATATTGAGCATCTTCGGATAGTGAGCTTCTTTTGAAAATACTATATAGTGTGAGTTAACCCTCACCATGGTTTTTCCCTTATTGGGTTTTCCACGTAAAAATTTGGTGTTCATTATGTTGGTTTACTTTCTATTATTTATGTTTCATGCTCATATTTAATAACAAAATAGTGCAGTTGAAGAATTGATAAGTGATAAATTTTTAAGTTTGAATTTGTGTGACAACTGATTCGCACCCCCTCTCAGTTGTCTTGCGCCTGTTTAACAACTGGTATCAAAGCTTTTGGTTCCTTGGTGAAGATCTTAACCACTTGAGGAGGATCCTGAAGGCTGGTTGAATGGATGATAAAGGAGAGCTCCATACTGCTCTTGAAGATCTTGATAAAGTGGAAAGAGAAAATAGAGACCTAAAAGAGAATCTTGATGAAGAAAATGAATGTGTTCAGAAATTGAAGGAATAGTTGAAGAAATTTAAGAAAAGGAACAAAGAAGTGAACAGTTAAAACAAGAGATAATTGGACTGAAAGTGACAGTAGAAGATAAGAAGAGGATTGAAGAATGTTTGAATACAATGGTGTAGAACAAGTCTGATGAATGTTCTAGACTCGAGTAGGAGATAGTAAACTCAAGAGTGGAACTAGAGAAGGCTAAACTCTGTGAAAATAATTTCAGATCTAGCTCTGGTAAACTTGAAGAACTGCTTGCAGGACAAAAACCATGTAAAGACAAAGGTTGCTTGGGAATTGATATTGGTGAAAGTTCTAAAGATGTGAAGAAGAATCAAGGCAAGAGGAAGTAGAGAAGGAATTTTGCAAGAAGATCGCCTGTGAAACAGCCTAATGCACAAAGGTACCCCTCTTTTGATGGTGTTTATTTTCTTTGTAATAAATATGGTCATAGAGCAACTGAATGCAGGAGTCGGATAAACCAGTTTTCTAGTTCCCTTTCTGAAAAAATGTTTTGAATATGGGAAGATTAGACATAAGGCTATAGAATGCAGATCTCAAGTAAGAATGATTAGTCAGGTAATAAGGAATAGGTTTAATGAAGGCATAATGAATCAATTCTTTAATGGCTATTGCTATACTTGTAATAAATTTGGACACAGAGCAAATCAATGTAGATCGAGGAATAATGGAGGACAGATTAATCAGAAAAGTGTGGTCTGTTATAACTGCAACAAACCTGAACATGTATCTAAAGTTTGTAAGAATAAGAAAGGAAAGAAGTATGCTCTGGAAGAGAAGAGTGAACCGGTAAAGAAGATTGACAAAGAAGAGATGAAGCAAGAGATGGATAAGGTATGGAAGAAGAAAAATTTGAGACTCCTAATGTGTCTGTGCCCTCATCTAGTACAAATGACTTATTTGGAATTTAGACCTAGCATGGTCTTAGGGGGAGTATTATCAGAACATTATAAAAACCCCCTGAAATAATGGCGTGTTAGAGGTTGGAACATGGTTGGAGTGTGAAGAGTGATTATAAGAGGTTTTGAAAAAAGAACCAAAGAAAAATATGTTGGTATGAGGATTTGCGAACCGAATAAGGGCTCTATGTGATAAGAAGAATATTTTTAACATTTTTTTGGTGTCTATCACATTTAATGTGTCTTAGGGTAAGTTTGATGGTGTATAAGATGAAGTTTGCAAGTCTTTTTGATTAAATCATACTTTTGAGCTTGAACAGAAACCTAGAATGATCTTGGAGTGAGTCTGAAGCATTTTTGAAAGGAATTCGAAGATTTTATATCAGGTAATTTGGAAACCTCTTCTCTGATTACAAAAGAAAAGAATAAAATCGAAGAAGTTTCATTGAATTTCAATAAAGTGTAGCAATGGACAGTGGATCATGTGGTGTTACCTCTCTAAAGTTGAAAAGTGTCAAATTATAAGAATGCAATCATAGGAAAATGAAAGCAATTGAACTAGGGTTGAGTGAAGTCAAATTATAGAACATAAAAACCCTAGGGATGGATTTATGGAGTGAATTTCCATGGATTATAGATAAAGAGGCTATCTTGTTCTTGTTGAATCATTTCAAGGATGGAAGCATTTTTTTGGACAAACCCTATTTGATCTCGAAGGAAGCAATCAAAGTGATCACTGGATTATGCAGCATTGGAGAACTCCCTGGAAAGAAAGTTGTGAAGTATAAGGATGTGGAGGAGTTGATTGACATCAATAGAGATCTTAGAGCATTGTTGATTGATATACTTGTTGATTTGGGTTTAAAAGCAAGAAGTTGGGTACACGAGGAGGGGACATCTCGGAGCAAAAAAAGTTTCACAAGAAACGCATACGCATTTTTTTACGGATTGGGTACCCAAGCCTGGATCGGAATGCGTATGCATTCAGACTCAGGTATGCGTATGCATTCAGACTCAGGTATGCGAACCTAAAACGCGTACGTGTTTATAACGCGTATACGTTTTGAAACACATACGCATTTCGAGAATGTATTTATTTTTTAAAATAAATGATTGTAATTCATTTTCCACCATTCTGATCTGGGACCGAGAAGAAGAAAAGAGAGCACGTACACATTTTAGAGGCCACAAATTTTTGACTGCCACCTCCTCCCATTGACACTAGCGACCTCGTCGACTTCCAGGTTAGTTGAATTCTTCATTTTTTTTGCTTTATATCTTTTTTTTTGTTTTTTAATTAGTATTCAATTTTTGTTTGTTTAGTGTGTTTTAGTTCAATGTTTTTTTTTTAATTGCATTTAAAAAACCAAAAACGTCAACGAAACAAAGAAATTTAAATTGTAAATTGAAAACCATAAAAATTAAACCTAAATTGAACACATTTAAAACTTAGAAATTTCAAAACCCTAGAAACCCTAGGTTACAAAATTTACATAGGTCCCTAAAAACTAATTTACATAGGTTAATCTTTGGACCTAAACCCTAAAACGTAAACCTAAAACCCTATTTACCCTAATTTACGTAAACCTAAAATGGGCTATTTACCCTAATTTACGTAAAACTAAAATGGGCTATAGATAGACTATGTGCAATATGGATAGAGCTAGACACATAAATGTTATTAAATCAAATAAATATTAAAATGTGAAATATGAATGATTTCTACCCATTTCTCTTATTTGGATGAGATCCTTTGTGAATTATGTAAGGATGCATTATGATCATATTTAAACCTTAATTTATAGGATGTTATTCATAAGATCTATAGGACAAGTGTGTAATCTAATTCCTATTTTAACTCTCATGTGTAGTGGCATTGTTCTAGATTAGGAAAACTAAATGTTGTACTTTCTCTAAACTAGTGTATCAAAGCTAACTTGTAGCATGAACATTTCAATTTGGAAAATTCAAATTACTTTTTTGAGAAACTTGTAGTTTAGGGTTTAGGGTTTAGGGTTTAGATCTCCTCTTCCTTTTTAAATCATCCAAGAGTGCTTAGAGGTCCAAATAGGTTCAAAATCCATCATAACTCAACAACTTACTTATAATTGAAATCTAAAATTCCTAATTGTTGATATATTGAAGCTATTCCTAGAATGTCACATATTTTATTCAAAGCACTAAGTTTAGGTGGTAGGGTTTCTCATTTACTTGTAAAAATTTATTCATGTGTCTTCTATATGTTTTCATGTCATAAAATCTCTAAATCTAAACCCTAAAACCTAATTTAGCATTCATTTTGTTGTAGGACCTTAAAATTAAATTTGGTTGACTTTCAATTCTATAACCAAAGGTTTATTTTCTAAGATTATTTATTTATTGAACTGATTAATTTATTCCTCACTTAGTGGCAGTTAGGTTCTTTTTTTGAAAATCCATGCATGTCTAGAATTTATATAAATATTCAAAGGAAGAGTCTATGTCATAGAAACGTTTCAAAAAATATATGATTAGAAAAAAAATTGGGTCTAGGGTTTAGGGTTTAGATCTCCTCTTCCTTTTTAAATCATCCAAGAGTGCTTAGAGGTCCAAATAGGTTCAAAATCCATCATGTGTCTTCTATACGTTTTCATGTCATCAAATCTCTAAATCTAAACCCTAAACCCTAATTTAGCATTCATTTTGTTGTAGGACCTTAACATTAAATTTGGTTTCCTTAGGCAACTCCACCAAATTTTATTCCCTTAAGCCATGGAAAATTTTAAATTCCTAGTCCACCTTACTAGACATAGATCCCCTTAAGCCATCCTATCACCCTAAATCGTAAATCGATGTCTTAAGGGATCCTAATATGACATTTCTTAAGGGGATCAAATAAGTTCTCAAAATTTTGTGAGTAGAGCTCAAGCTCATCTTTGCTTATTTTGTACATTGCAATTAGGTCACTAGCATATATCTATGTGTCCCTTTGAATGTATTCTATTAATCTTTCCTTCTTATAGTTGCATATATTCTTATTTCTCTCTTTTTTCCTTTATAAGTGTTGTTTACATGCCAAAGGACCTTAAAATGAAATTTGGTTGCCTTAGGCAACTTCACCAAATTTTATTCCCTTAAGCCATGGACCATTTTGTCCTAGGACCTTACTACACATAGATCCCCTTAAGCCATCCTATACCCTAAATCGTAAATTGATGTCTTAAGGGGGAATTTGACATTTCTTAAGGGGATAAATTTGGTGAATATATCTATGTGTCCCTTTCAATTTCTTCTATTAATTTTTCATTCTTATCTTTAGTATTATTTGAAAATAATGGATGAGATTAAATAAATTTTAATAAAACCCCATAATTTCATAAATCTACCCTTCATATTAACAACCCCACACTGGACTCAATTTAATGTGTGTACATGCTATGAATTTTTAATGTTATGGATTTTATAATGTTATAAATCAAATGGTCTTCAAATGAAATATATTTTGAATTTGTGCATGTTCAATGTGATTTTTAAATAACTTTCAAATTGTGTGCATTATTTAATTAGTTTGTTGATATATATTTTTTAATTGTTTAACATGCAGTTGCCATATCATTGCTCACATGGATCCATTGTTTAATTTAGAGGATTTTATGCCCAATCAAGAAATTCCTATAGATCCCATACATCACAATCCACCATATGAACATAACCCTAACACACCTCCACATTCTCCACCGCCTTACCCCCCATTCCCTCCTGTAGTTGATGAAGATCAATTAAGAGAGAATATCCGAGCAAATCTCATTTTCATTCAAGGAAATATAGATCTCATAAAAAATGAGCCTAGAGTCCCTCCCCATCTCGCACGGTTTGCATCTATGATGCAAAGTATTGTTGATTATGTTCGATCTATTGATGCGGACCTAGTTAGGTTCCATCAATGGAGAGAAGAGAGGAGACAATTCTATGCGGATGGATTGTCATATAAAGAAATCAATGACCTAAAAATTACCAAACAAGACATGTGCCAATATTTTATTAATCCCCATACAAACCAACCCATTCCACCCACGAAAAAATGAATTTCAATTTTATGGTGTAGGCACCCACAGATAGCTACGCATTTTTGGGATAGATGGTGGATGGTGTTTGATACTCCACCACATGGCAATAGTGAGGTGCCCTTACACTTTTTGAGAAAGTTATGGGCTGAGTTTGAGTTGGGTAAAAAACCCAACTATTTTGATATGAGGTCATTTCAGGGAGTTGGGTGTGGCATGCCCCAACATAGACTAGGAGCACGTGTCGATCCTCAGCAACATGCTCCAATTGCTCCTATTGTCCCTCTTCCTTCTCCTAGTGTTCCCATTGCATTTCAGCAGCAGACCATGTCATCGACATTAGGAGAATTGAGTTCACTTTCATGACATCTCACTCGACAGACTACACACGTGGCCACTAAAGTGGCCAATAGAGAGCATGGAGGCTCAAGCTATAGGGATACTTAGACATCCACTTCAGGCGACGTACATGCATCTGGGATAGGGTCATACCTGGATTTACTATATTCTGAGGATCATCCTACACAGGTATGTTCATATTTTGAACTTAAATTTAATTCAAGTTTGAAATATGAAAAATTCACGTAAGTAATAACATCAAACTATATATATTATAATATTAATTCAATAAGTGTTTGGTGTAGACGCATGATCACGTGATGCCTAAAACTCAATATGATCATGTGCATATGTCGAGTGCTGTAGATCTAGGCTCACCTTTTGGACAGGTACTTGAACCAATATATATTAAATAATTTGTGTGGATATATATCTAATTTAATTTGAATTTGTACACATGTGTGAATTGATATATATTATATCTAGATGCAGGGAGGTCATACAATACCTAGTGCTGACCAACCACAAGTTACAGTGGTGAGCGCTCCTGAGACATCATCAACTCAGGTGCATGCTTTCAAAAGTTTGTTAAGTTTAAATTAAATAGACATCATAGGTCTAATTTAATTTTTCATTTACATACACATGTGTCAATGATCTATACGAACTGTTGTACATCTATATGCAGGAATTTCATGAGATACCCATGGCAGGCCACACACCTAAGACATCATTGGCATTTATGCATAGGAAATCTCAGGTGCATGATCATGAGGTCATATCATTCAAGGTTGTAAACTTTACTTTAAATCTCCTATACAATTTTTACAGACCTTTTAAATATATATATGTTCGAGGTTTTCACATATTGTTTGCACTTTATATGAATATGCAGGATATAGTAGATCAGGCATTTGCATCTTCTCAAGTGACAGTTATGCTACATGTTGAAGAAAATGTGCCAGTTACAGATTCACATGATCATATGGTAATTTATGCATACTAGAAATCATTTTTACCATATAAATAGTAGATATTTAATTAAATTTATTTTTATCTAAAAGTTTATATTTTCAAGTTTAAATATGTTTAATTATATCAAAATTTCTAAATAAATTTAAATATAATTTCAAGATTCGTGTACTCCTTTACAGCATGATGCGGGTACATCTAGTCAACATGGAACAAAGAGGAGACTTGATTTGCCTAATTAGCCTGAAAGTTAGATGGTTTTATATTTTATGGACTATAGATCTCTAGTTTTATTTAAATATATGTGTTGGACTTGACATATAAATTATATGGACTATCTATCTCTAGTTTTACTTTGAACATGTTATTATCATATTTGTGCTTATTTATATTAGTTGACCTTAATATGATGATTATATATGCAGTCAATTATGATATCTTGTTATGTTCATTTTGATGATTATATGCACTCATACATTAGACTATTTATATTTTATCTAATTTTCAAGTATAACATGCACTATATAAATTCTTATCTAGAATCAAATTTAATATATATAATTTATCACATGGTTAGGTGACAAATTAAAACATTCCTTAAATAGTTTAGATCATATTCATAATAAATTAAGGGCAAGTAATTTTAACTATTTTCCAATTAGATAGCAAATATTTGAATCAATAAACAAAAAAACAACTATCTCCTTGTATGTATAAAATGTATAATCTATACAATTGAATAATTATATAAAATGTAGTAAATACAAGACATGAAATGTATAATCTATGAAATTGGAACAAGATATTTAAAAAGTGACATTGAACAAACATATATAATGTATATCAAGATGTTTATTACAACTATATAATATGATGAAACATATATGTGCATGTAGATACAATTAAAACTTATCAACTTTTAGGTGAAGACCAAAAATTGACATTTACATAGTCTCTTGATAAAATAATTTTTCAATTCAACAATCACTTCGTAGATTGACTTGATGAGAACCTGCAAAAATAATTAATGTAAGTAACTACAATTTTTATGAGTCATTTAAGAAAAAAATTCATGCGAGAAAAGAATAGTATATAGTAAATTCCATACAAATTCAAAAGATGTTTGCCATAGGATGGATTAAGGGGACCTAAGAGGATATATAGCTTAAGGGGGGTCTTAAGAGAATGGCTTAAGGGGAGTTAAGAGGATGGTTTAAGAGGATGCATCTCATGAACCCTAGGATATGGCTTAACAGGTCCTAAGAGGATGGCTTAAGGGGAATTATGAGAGTCCTTTAATAGGATGGATTAAGGGGATGTAAGAGGGTGGATTAAGGGGAGTTGATAAAATGACTCAAAGGGATGTAAGAGAGTGGATTAAGGGGATGTAAGAGGGTGGATTAAGGGGAGTTGATAGAATGGATTAAAGGGATGTAAGATAGTGGATTAAGGGGATGCATGTCATGAACCTTACAATATGGATATTAATAGGCCCTAAGAGGATGGCTTAAGGGGAATTATTAGAGTCCTTTAAGAGGATGGCTTAAGGGGATGTAAGAGGGTGGATTAAGGGGAGTTGATAAAATGACTCAAAGGGATGTAAGAGAGTGGATTAAGGGGATGTAAGAGGGTGGATTAAGGGGAGTTGATAGAATGGATTAAAGGGATGTAAGATAGTGGATTAAGGGGATGCATGTCATGAACCTTACAATATGGTTAATAGGCCCTAAGAGGATGGCTTAAGGGGAATTATGAGAGTGACTTAAGGAATGCAAGATTATGGATTACAGGGATGTAAGAGGATATGACTTAAGGGTGCTTTAAGAGGATGGCTTAAGGGGATGAAAGAGGGTGGATTAAGTGGAGTTGATAGAATGACTTGAAGGGATGCAAGAGGGTGGATTAAGGGGAGTTGAGATAATGAATTTATACTATCAATTAAATGTATCTAGAACTATATATAGTTACCTATCTCTATATTTGAATTCCATTGTAATATATGTGCATCTCCTCTCTTGTTTGTAAAGCATCTAATTTTGGGGGACCTGAAACAAAAAATGATATAAAAATTTAATTAGGAAATGATTAAATACAAATATATATATCAATTAACTATATAAACAACTAGATATACTTACCAATATTTATTTACTCTGTTGTACCATCTGCATCCTCTCTCTTTTTTAATGCATCTATGATTGTCTCGTGATCATCCATTGAAAGTGTCCATAAAACTTTATTAGCAGGCCTTCCTTGATTTCTAACTAGTTTTATATTGGTTGCCAAAATCAAATGTGAATAATGTATAATCTTCTTGTGTCTTTCATAATCTTCAAATGCAGGCAAGCCATTCTTTCTCATCAAATATTTTTGAAGCCAAGTGCCAACAACAACCACTGAACCAGTTGGATACTCAAAGTTGTCATCATCCACTCTAGGATGTGCCAACTTATGTTTTCTCTCAACACATCTAGGCAACCAGTAATCTGTCTCCTCTTCATTCCCCTCAAGTGCAACAACAACATACACATGTCCTGCAAAAATAAATACAAAATTCAATAAAAAGTGACTTATATTTAATTCACATATAAACATCCATACATACAAAATTCAACTCAATAAATAATGTACCTTCTTGTACAAGATCTGAAACACGATCATAATCATCCGATGCAAACACTTGATTATCTTCAATTATCATTCCATGTTGAACATTTGTCGATGTAGGCGTTAAGGCTCTTTGTTGCCATTGTTCGATCCATTCTGTATTTTCACATGCCTCCCAATCACCTGCAATACAAAATTTACAAAAACATGCCAACTCCCTTGTCCATATTGTCCATGTGTTTGCATTTGAACTCTTAAACGAATGTCATTTTGTAGATCCATTAATTGTTTCACAATCTTGTCGAGAAAAAATATCATTTTCTTCAACTAACCAAAAGAAGCGTTGAATTATTGAGCTCTCACTTGTTCTTGTAGATAATTTGGTATTGCACCAATCTACAATTGCACATGCATCTCTAAATTTTGCAGCATCCTCAAATTTTAGTTTCTCTCTAGCAAGAGATCTTTTCACACATGCACTGCTCCATCGTGTTCTCCCTTACCATGACCAGCTTCAAAAAAACTCCATATGTGTTGGATATTATTTTCCTTATGAACTCTACATAACCAATAAAACATTCTAGCATTTTTGAATTGACCCGTGCAATTATCTGACCATATGAGATGTTCTAGCATTTGAATTCCTCTCTCTTTTAAATTTTTCTAAAATATATCAAAACAATATTGTACAAACTCAGATGAATGTAATCAATTATCACTTACATAAAAATGGTACTCTCTCAAAAAATTTATATTATCTTCGGTACTATATTCTGCATGTCTATAAACAATGTGAACAAATATAGCTACTTGCATTGAATTATAATACTGTGATTGAATTTCTTCCTATGGAGCAAGAGTATAATTTTCAGCAAAATCAACAACTGACAATATACTTCCAATTGGGAATGTGTTTTTATATAAACGAAATTGATTATCAATCCAATGAGCATTATGAGAGTGTTGAACATATTTAGGTACAAACTTATCTTTAAATTCATTAATAAAAGCATGCACACTAACTTTTTCCACAATTAGCTCATTTCCAGTTTTTCCATCTTTTAAAGAATACTCAACATTTTTTAATTTTTTTTACATCCACTAATTGTTGTCCAAATTCATCTAAACTACTTTCATGCATACATTCTCCTAATAATGAAAAGTTACCACATCTATCGCATTCTCCAGAAATGCATGCTTTTAAAAAATGAGTTTCCATTTAAAGAGGGATCACAAAACAAACCTGCTATAAAATCTTTGATTCTTTCAGGTGGCATATTAATGCCACAAATGTCCTGCATAATTTGGTTAGCATGCAAAGTGCATCGTATATATCAAAATGTATCATAATAATAATGAAATTGTACATGAGTCTTACAACAACAAGAGATTCGTTGCTTATTAATTCTAACATACCAAGGTTTACACTTTTTGAATGATCTTTGACTTATGTTAATATTCAATGGTAAAATTGAAGCATCTAAATTTTTTTTTATATAGTTAGTTTGAGTCATATCTAAGAGATGCTTTGGATGAGGTTCACGAATTTTGGAACCCACCCTTAATTTTAAGACATCTCTAATGTTAGGTGATACTCTTGTATTATCATGCCAAAATTTATGGATTAAATATTTAATTTCATTAGTTAATTTCATGTCTGATCTTGGGAGTCTACCACTAAAACTCCAACATTGATTAATAGGATCCTTTTCAATACTTTCTCTTCTTTTAGCAGCTCTTATCAAAGTTCTAGGATTTACTTTTACACATTTACTAATCTTACTTAACATTGTTTTATTTGAAGTTGTTTTATCAACTAGAGCAGTTGTTATTGCATGACGAGCCGCATTCTTATCTTTCGATCGAATTTTCTTACCAATAACATCAATAGCATTAGCAACACTAGATATGACTTGTTCTACTGAATCATCTTTCTTTTTTGATTTTACAAAAACACCTAATTTTTTCATCACTTTTCTCATTTTCAACATTCTCATCAATTGCACCATGAGTTGACATTAGAATCCTAATTTCTTTCTATAAAAAAACATTTTATATATTTTATTTCCATAATTTATAATTTGTCTCGAAGAAACTTTACCACGAAGGTTATCTAGCACATCTGTTTCAATAGTAAAAAAAGCATTTTCACCTTCATCCATAGGAGTTTCATTTTCATTCACACAAGGGGTTTCATTTTCATTTTCAAATGTAAAAGGGATTTCATTATCATTTTCATCAATATGAGGGATTTCATTCTCATTTACATTCTCATAAGATATAATTTCATCATTTTCTTGTTTCTGCATTGTTTCAACCCTAATATTATTGATCTCATCAATGGTGTATCCAGCTTCATCTAAACAAGCACAATCAATATTATGAAAACTTGGGTTTGAACACATACCTGGATAGATTGTTTGAATAGGTGAATTTTCCATATCATTGGGAGGTGGATTTGAAGACACACCCGAAGTTGTTTGCTTATCATTCAAAGTTGAAGTTGAAGGCACAGCTGGGTTTGTCTCCGTAATTGCATTTTCTTCTATATTCACCATCTCCACATTTGCATCATCTACATTCATTTCATCATTCATGGCTTCCTCTTCAACATTCTTGGAACTAGATGCTTCCAAATCTTTCATTTGACGATTCCTTTCTCCCTTTGTCTTTTTGCCTCCTTATCTTTATTTGCTTGAACTTCTTCGGGTGTCATTACCTTTCTACATCTTTTTTTTTGTCTTTGCTTATCACCCATGGCTACCAAACCCTCTTTGATCACAAAAACAATAATTCAAGAAACTTATTTTCAAATTTCCACCTCCTTCAAATATTCAAATTAAACTATGTACTATGAAGATCATTTTTTCTATAAACTCTGAAGTACAAAAACATCATGAGTACATCCAAAAATTCACTTTTTCCAAATCTTGTAAAAAGTTTTTGCACTTGATTCCACTTTAGAAAATTCAACCTACACTTTGTCTCTTCCAACAATTTGAATAGAATATGCCCTGCACAAGACAAATTTGTAATAAAAAATGAAGAAAATGACACTTTTGGACCATACTACAGAAAATGAATGTTGCAGGAAAATCATGTTTTACTAGAATTTTCTAAATTAGGGAAAAACGGCGATATAAGAAACGCGTACACATTATTTCCAAGAAACGCATACACGTTACTTTTTCCCAACGGGTCAATGGGTAACGCGTATGCATTATGAAACGCGTACGTGTTTCTGTAACGTGTACACGTTATTTAAAAATTGAATTTTCACACCACATCCAGCCTTGGTTTTAGACTTGGGAAAGGCTTGGCAATCCGAGCCTTAGTCTTTGACCTACAACTAAAAAACTAAGGCAGATTGAAGAAGAATGTCCAACTTTGACAACATAGCTGATGGACTTTTTTTCTGAATGAATTTATAAAATTAAAACCCATTAGATAACACAATGTCTATTTTCTAAATATATAACTTTTGTTAATATTGGATTATGTTTGCTATTTTTTAATTAATTTTTAAGCAAACTAGTCCTTAAACTTGAAATATCAAGTTTTTTTGGTTATTTAATAACTTTTTTATAGGTTAAGTTTTCTTGTAAAAAAAATTATATGGCATCAAACTTCAGACAATTCTCTACACAATGAAAAAAAAAGAGTAAAAAATGTTTTGTTTAGGTCCAATTATGTTGTCCGTACACGTTGATTTTAAAAAACATCAATTAAGGCCAATAAAAATTAATAAAAAAAAATATTCAACCAAAATTACAAAAAAAAATCCACATCAAACTTCATGTTGTTAGCTCTCATTTCCCAAAAGGAATTAGCAAAATAATTTTATTTGGGTCAAAAAGTGTTGTTCGTACACCTGCTTGGTATGGTAAAAAAATAGGGACTTTTAAAAAGTGGTTTTTATAGATCCCTATCAAAATTTAATTTCTATAATCTGAGTATTTTAATAATTTGCATATTTGGAAACTAGATTTAAAATTCTAGATTTCATATTAATGAATTTTTTTAATATTCATTGTGTAAGTGCCTCAAATTTTCAGTCCAAATGTGACAAATTCTGAAAAACAGCAAAAACATTTCCACTTTTTGAGCTTTTTGTGTACCCAACTTCTTGCATCAGCCCTTGGTCATTAGGTATGTTGTGTATGGTATTTCATACAAAATTTATTTCAAAAATTGTGAAAGTTCAACTTTGGCGATTGTTGTACATAGTTCCCACATGATGGCTAAGGAGAACAGGAAGTTTGATTTATGTAGCTTGTTACTTGAGAATTTGCTTGAAAATGTTTGAATGTCATTGGTTGAGAATTATCCCTTTTGTTTCAAATCCTTGCTGGTGTGTCTGGTGTTTTACTTTCCGAATTCTCTACCAGGAAAAGACAATGTGATGTGGGAATCTGGTACCCCTATTGGAAAGAAAATTTACAGATATCTAGAGACTTTGGAAGATAATGTAAACACGTGTAAATCATATTTCTCATCTTTGATAGAAAACCCTTGCTCTGGTATATCTACATCAAGTCAATTTGAAGTGGGCTCTTCCTCTGGAAAAAGAGAATTTGAGGTTGTTATTAGTGATTCCCCTCTAGAACCGAAAAAGAGAAAAGAGATAACTAAAGACATCATTGACATTTCAGATGAGAAGGAGAAATAATCTCTTATAGGAATGGAATCCCCTAATCCTAATGGCATCCAGTCTATGATAGTTGAAGGAAAAATGAAGAAGATTAGTGAACTGTGGAATGTTGCCTCGCCTATTGAAAAACTGAAAATTGATGATGTTCTTGTAGATTATCTACTTCAAAAAGGTACTGAAGTATCTAATGTTTTGATTTCTTGCTAGAAAATCTGATTGAGATTGTTGAAGAAAAGATGTTGCTTGAAGGTCCAGAAGGATGTAAGATGGGAATTTTGGTTGAAACAAGATGTGAAAAGGTTAAGTAGAGACTGTCTTGATTGATTATGGAAATAAAGAAGTGTATTAAAGAAATTTCAGATGTTTACAAATACTGTCTTTGGTGGCCTGCAGCTATAGATAATTTCAGAAGCATAATTGAAGCGATTGAAACTAAAGTGAACAACATTGGAAAGAATTTCGATATATTTGAGGATAAAGAAGGGAAGAAAAGAATAAAATTTGGTGAACTATAGGTTGAACTAATCATTACACAAAGACAAAGAGATGATGTGACAAAGACCTTTTGGCTTCTTAAAGAAATTGTTGAAGTCCGGTTAGAGCCTCTTTCCAGAATTCTTATTGATGCAGAAGGTGTTGAGAATCAATGTTCCATTATAGATTGGTCACCCTCTTTTACTATGTTGGGATTATTGGAAAGTACATGCAAAAGAGTGGAATCATTTGTATTCAACTGGAAGAAGTTGTATCCAATTCTCAAGGAAAGGTATAAGGTATTCCAGGTGAAGAATGTCATCTTCACTTAATTTTTGTTTGCTTAAAAGTTCTAGATTATTGGAAGTTTTTGAAGTTTTGGAAATATTTTGAAATTTTGATGTCACCATGTTTACACTCATTTTTTGCACCCTTTTCCATTGATGTCAAAGGGGGGGAGTGTTGGAGATAGTGGAGAAAGTTAAAATTTTTTAAGGAAAGAAGAAGAATTTTGTTTACATGTTGCCATCAATAACAAAGGGGGAGATTGTTGGAAGAATGAGCAGGTTATCTATATGTTGGCATTGATGTCACCATGTTGGTAGCTTTTTCTGGTACTCTAAAATTCATGTGTATAACTGACTTATCTTCTCTGGTGGTTGATCCAGTATTTTGGTGCCTCTCTAGTATTCTAGCCCGCATTTCTCCGTAGTTGACAATTTATGATTGTGGTTTTGGCAATTACTTATGGATGTTAAAGGCATGCATGATCAGGTTATTTTGTGTTCTAGTTCTTGTACGACAAAGTGACATTATTTTGTTGATTGTGTTAAAGACTATTCCTGGCCGACTTGTTAAGTTAATTTTGATATGATATGAAAACTTATGTGTGATCTATTTCTTGGTCTGAGCCAACATAATGTAACGTGCTAACGGTCAAATTGCATTTTGAAAATATTTTGTGATCTATTGGAGCTAACAATTGATATCTTTTATAAATGAATTGCACCTAATTAGGTTGACCTAATTGATGCTTGTGATGGAGATCAGATATATATATATATGGCGAACAGTTTTTATGTGTGTGAAGGTGTGTGTGTGTGGACAACAGAGAAGAGATAGAAGAAATAGTGAGCAAGTAATGAATATAAAGGTGTGATCAGAAAGGCAACAGTTGATGTAAAAATGAGTGAAGAATGAAGGGTGTAAAGTTTGAATAATGAGCATCTCTGAAACTATATTAGCACATGATAGGTGCATCTTTCCAGTTCATTTTGGGTTGTAAAGCCTTATTCTATTTTGTATAATCTTGAGTAGGCAGTGAGCCTCCTTGTTGGATAGTGAGTCCTTTTTGAGGCAGTGAGCCTTTGTACTTGGACAGTGAGTCCTTTTGGCAGTGAGCCTCTTTTGAAAATACTATATAGTGTGATTTAACCCTCACTGTGGTTTTTCCCTTAATGGGTTTTCCACATAAAATATGGTGTTCATTGTGTTGATTTAATTTTTGTTATTTATGTTTCATAATCATATTTAATAACAGAATAGTGTGGTTAAAGAATTGATAAGTGATAAAGTTTTAAGTTTGAATTTGTGTGACAACTTATTCACCCCCCTCTCAGTTGTCCTACGTCTATTTAATAGGATCCTCCTCCCCTGCCGCTTCACCAAGGCCTCATTTTGAGACTTTCTCATTTTCATCTCATGCTCTACCTGCCCAAACCCATCTCTACTATTTGTATAGAGGAAATTGAACCCCTTGTTAAGACCAATATCTCCCTGGTCGAGTCTAAGGGTCCCAGAAGAAAAACCCCGCTGATGACTGCCCAAACCCCTAAGTCTAAACCAACCGCCAAAAAGATTAAGGGGAGGGTGAGGATTTGCTAGTCTAATGTTGTAGTTGGTCTCTATGAGCTTAAGTCTACCCCTGCCAACACTGGTAGCAAACCTACCACTAAGAAGAAAGTGAAGGATGAAGGGAAGGGTTTGATGGAGTTGTCGACCATAGATAGCAGAGGAAAGAATGTGGTGGGAAGGGATTCCAAGGGGGATACTATGGTTGCTGCTACGGTGGAGTTTGGGGTTGAAAATACCAAAATTAGGAGATCTGGCATGTTGGAAAAAAATAACAAGAAAGTGCAAATTAGTGAAATCGATTCTGAAAAGGAGCAGTCTGACAACAAAGGTAATAGGAATGTGGAGGAGTCTCGGGAAGTGGAGGAGGATTTTGTTGAAGGGCCTCACAACCTTTCAAACTTTAACAAAATGCTTAATAATAACTCAGCTTCCTAGTCCTCTGACCCTTTGGATGTGGAGCATGCTAATATTGTGAAGACTATGGATAAACCGGAGGATCTTCGTGTGTTGCAGGAGCGAATGGGGAAGATGGAGAAGAAGTTCAGTAGTTTGATCCAATTCACTGTCATGTTGTTCCACTGTGTTAGTAGCACCCTCTCTATTGTTATGAAGGACAAGATGGATAAGAAGACTATTGAAGAAGGCCCTGAATGAGTCGGGGATGATGTTGTCAATCTCCTCTCTCAGAATTGGGAGAATGCCAGTTAGTTTGTTGCTGTTGCATAGTGTTACTATCATTTGTTAGTTTGTTGTGTCTGTATTTTCTGGCTAGTTGTTTTTGTTGTTTGGACTTGATATTTTTTGGCCCTTGTGGTTCATTGTGTAAAGGGTACATCACCCTGTAAATGTTGCTTATCATATCAAAAACATCAAGATTCACAATTAGCACACACGCACACATGTCTACATAGTAAAATCTGAAAATCCACCACTAATCCAAATTACATTGGGGCTAGGGGTCATGCAAAAGATTTAGCAAGCTATCTAGGGGATACAACATACTCCCCTCTTAGGATTAAGCCGACTCATCTTAATTAAACAAGTATGGATATTCTACTTCTATTGCATTTTCATCTTTCCAAGTAGCCCCTTGTTCCCCATATTGGTCCCATAGGACCTTGACTTGTTGGATAGTTTTGTTGTGCAACAGTAGCTTGCACCTATCTATGATTGTGATTGGTTCAAGGTGGATATCTCTAGTTTCTTCCACCTATAGTGCCTTCCAATCAATTAATGTGTGGGGTCAACAATATATTTCTTAAGTAGTGATACATGGAATACATTATGAACGCGAGAGAGAGACGACAGGAGAGCCAGTCAGTAAGCTACATGGCTGATTTTCTCAAGTATCTCGAAAGGCCCTATGTATCGTGGAGCTAAAGCTTTCCCAAAATTTATTGACCCACTATGTGGTCTAACATGCAAGAACACCTTGTTACCTACTAAAATTTTCCTTGGTGTTCGCTTGGCATCCACAAATTATTTGATGATTTGAAGCCTCCTTCATTCTTTCCCTTATAATTTTCACTTGATTGTCATATTCTTGAAGAAGTTCCAACCCAATAGTTACATGATTTTCTAAACTATCCCATCCTATAGGCATTCTGCACTTTTTGTCATGCAAGGCTTCGAATGGGACCATTTGGATGGAAGAATGGTATGAATTATTATATGCAAATTCTACTAATGACATACTCCTCCCACTCAATGGGTTGATCCATGGAATACATTCTGAGCATGTCTTCCATAACCTAGTTAACTCTTTCAGTTTGACCATTTGTTTCAAGGTGGTAAGCAGTGCTAAAATTGATTTTGGTTCCTAATGTGGTCATAAGAGAGGTCCAACACTAAACAACTTATCTCTATCAAAAATGATTACGTCGGGCATCCCATGTAGCCTAATGACTTCCTTTATGAATATTTTAGCCAAAATTGGGGCATCATCCTTCACATTACCTGGTATGAAGTGTGCTACCTTGGTTAATTTAGCAACCACCACAAAAATACTATCATGTTGATTCCTAGTTTTGGGAAATCCCATCATGAAATCCATATAAATTAACCACCACTTATGATGTGGTAGGTCATGGGGATAGAGTGTTCCTGTAGGATGACAGTGTTTTTCTTTAACTCACTGAAATTCAAGACACTTGGTGGCATAGCTCGCTATTTCCTTTTTCATTCCTAGCCAAAAGTAATGATTTTTTAAGTCTGCATACATTTTAGTCACCCTAGGATGTGCTTGATAAGGCACATTATGGCCTTCTGTAAGAATTTTTATTCTTAAGCCTCCCTCTTCAGGTACATAAACTTGATTCAAATAGCGAAGGACCCCATCATTTTCCACATGGTACTCAACTACACTAATCCTTCATTGCACTTCTAACCTCATTTGCTTACAAAAGGGGTCTCATTCTTGCCTTTGCTTGATCTCTTTTGGAAATTCAACCTTTAGTTGAGAGATTGTAGCTAGTTTAGCCCTTCTACTTAAGGAATCTGCAACCCTATTTTCTTTTCCCTTAATGTATGAGATATATATCTCATAGTTGCTTAAGAATTCCAACCACCTTCTCTGATGTGCATTCAAATTGGGTTGGGTGAAAATATATTGGAGTCCTTTATGATTGGCATTCAACTTGAAGGGTCTTCCTACCAAATAGTGTTTCCATACCTTCAGGGCATGCATGATTGCCACCAACTCCAAGTCATGGTTGGGGTAGTTAAGTTTGTGATCCTTAAGTTTCCTAGACTTGAAGGAAATCACTCATCCATTTTTCATTAGTAATCCACCTAACCCATCCAAAGATGCATCTATCCTTACTACAACTTATTTTTCTAAATCAAGCACTTGCAAGATTGGTGTGGCAGTATGAGCTTCCTTCAACTTCTGGAAAGCAATGCTACATTTTTCTATCCATTCAAACTTTTTTCCCTTTCGCTAAAGGGAGGCTATGGGGTTAGCAATTTTGGAGAAGTTCTTTATGAACCGTCGATAATATCCTACCAAACCCATGAAGCTCCTTACTTTAGCAACATTCTTAGGAATAGGCCATTCTACAATGGCTTGTATCTTGGTTAGATCCACTACAATTCCTTGGGGTGATATAATATGTATGAGATAATGCACTTTAGGCTGAAAGAAAGAACACTTGGACAATTTCCCATACAATTTATGATCTCTCAACCTTTGCAAAACTATTCTTAAATTCTCCTCATGCTCTTGTATATTTTTAGAGTAGATTAGTATGTCATCTAGAAATACTGGCACAAATTTATCCAAGTAATCATGGAAAACATGGTTCATGTAGAGATTTATGAAAGTAGAGGGGGCATTTGTTAGGCCAAAAGGCACCACCAAGAACTCATAATGGCCATACCTAGTTCTGAATGTTGTCTTTAGAATATCTTCTTCCCCGACTCTTAACTAGTGAGAACCTAACCTTAAGTCTATTTTGGAAAAGATAGCAACCCCCTTCATTTGATCAAACAAGTCATCAATTCTAGGTAGAGGATATCTATTTCGAATGGTTACCTTGTTCAGGATCCGATAATATATGCACAAACTCAATGTTCCATCCTTCTTAATAATCAACATTGGAGCTCGCAAAGGGGACACACTAGAATGAATCAATCCTTTCTTCATTAGATCTTGCAACTGCATCTTAAGCTCTTGTAATTCAATAGTGTTCATTCTATAGGAATCTTTTGAAATAGGCTCTGCCCCTGGAACTAGATCTATCATGAAATCCATCCATCGCTTAGGAGGCAATCTTGAAAATTCCTCAAGAAAGACATCATGGTACTCCTAGAGGATGGGATGGTCGTCAATTCTAGGTGTGGGATCATGATTATCCTCTTCTATCTTTACTAGATAAATTTTTCTTCCCTTTCTCACTGCCCTTTTTACTTGCATAGTCGAGATTGTTCTTACCACTATTGGCTTGCGGATTCCTTGAAGAACCACTAGCCTCCCTTGGTCATCTAGACATTCAATCCTCTTGTTGTAGCAATACAACTTAGCTTTGTGCTTTTGAAACCAATCCATCCCAAGGATTAGGTCGTAGGACCCTAATAGAGTGACCCATAAATCTATGGTCCTTATAATCCCTAGGTCAATTTTAAAATCACCTAGGCAATATTTGATCATTTGTGTCTTACCTATCCCAAACTCAACCTCCATCTCCTCTCAACTAAGACTCTTATGATCAATTTTATATTTTTGAATTATATTGGAGGAAATAAAACTATTTGTGGCTCCTAAATCTATCAAAATAGGAATAGGTTAGTTGAGAAGTGTACCTTGAAGTTCTATATGTGGGGCCTATTGATCTACTTGGTGATTCTCCATAGCTACATATATTTAGGTGGTGGGATTGGTGGTTTTGTTTGGATTCTTGGGACGTATACTCATATAATGGTCGCCTCCACATGTGCAACATCCATTTGTTTGGATTTCTTGGGACGTATTTTCATAATTGAGAAGCCTTTCCTTTAGACTTAACCTCCTGATTATCCCTCTATTTATTATCTGATTAATTGGAGGAATGAGATGTTTTCTTGTGTTCATGTTTTCTCTTATGCTTTTCTTCAAACACCAAACTACCTCCAAGTTTTTTGGTTGAGTGAGCTTGGTTGTATATAGAATATTCTTATTCAGTCCTAAGATAAATTTGTTCACCCGATCCTCTTCTTCTTTCATAAAGGCACATGACGAAGTAAGCTCATGAATTTGGACTTGTATTCGGCTACTGACATTGCCCCTTGGCACAATGTATGGAATTTAGTCATCTTTTGGTCTCGATGATGAGTAGACAAGTGCTCCTTGTGAAACTGCTTGGTGAACTTGTCCCAAGTTAGTTGATTGATATCATAGTTTTTTATTTCCACCAAGTGATCCCACCATAGTGAGGCTTCTCCTTTTAGGTGATATAGGGAAATCCTAGCTTTAGTTTTGGTACTTAGTTTCGTTAGCCCAAAACACTTGTTCATTCTTATGAGCCGCGTTTCAGCAACATCCCTAATGAGACAAAAAAATGTCTCATCTATTAGCCAAATAAAAGCATGTATTTTGCTTAATTATGAAGTTTATCAAGATTGAGAATGATGAGGAAAGTAAGAGATTTTTAGTTGGAGCAGTAAAGATTTCATCATGTCTTGAAAATTATGATCTAGCTTCTTGAGATTTTTGGATAGAAATTAAATTTCATGAAAATTCAGTTGGTGGTTTGAGAGAAAACTTCACCAGTCTGATGCTTTGAAACTTTTCTTCCATGCTTCACTAGTTCGATGCTCTGGAACTTTGCTACTCCAAAATTTCTGGCGCTAAGAAGGATTTAAGTGAAGGATCATTTATGAAGAAGTTGAGCAATTTGGGCTTTTATTAGCAGTTAAGGGACAACAGTTGAGAGCATCTAGGGGGAAGTTCCAAGCATTAAGGTAGGTTGTTGGGTTGTGCAAACAAATGGAGCATATCTAGGAGACAATTTTGGGTAATTCGAACCTTTTTGCAAGCATCTAGGAGTTGTTTTATGAGCTTTAATGATACACAAGGGAAAGGCATGACTGTTTCAGCAATCAAATATTTTTTTGGAGCTTGTTTAGGGGCTACAAAATAGGCATATTTGTTTTGGATGACCAAAGAAGATTGACTCAACAAGATGAAGGAAAGACTTATCTTTTTCCCTCAACACATTTTCCTATCTTCTAGCAAGTTGTTGCACAACAATTAAGGCTCATCTTTTAGATTTGTGTAAGGTAAGAATTCTATAAATTCATTGTAATCAAGGAATCAAATGGGGAAGAGTTTTATGAAATAATAGAGTTTAATTTTTAGCAGTAGTAGTCATTTTTTAGTTTCATTTCTTAGCAATCATTTCATTTCCAACTCTTTAGATTTCTAGTATTTCCTTTTACAAGTTTCTTAAGATAGATTTAATTCCAACATTTCATTTACAAGCTCTTAGATTAGATTTGATTCCAATAATTTCTTTCATGCATTTCCTTTCAATTTCATTTGTAGAAAAAGCATGTCATACAAATGATTTCTTCTCCCTCTTGCATATTTCCATGGACACCATCCTGGATTGACATTTATAATTAAATGATGAGGAATGTAGCGACACTCATCATTTTTGGCGTCGTTGTCAGGGAAAAGTGTCATTAGGGAGTTGTTGATGATCTGGTGACAATAGATCAAAAGAAAAATTAGTTTGGCAAGCTTTTTAGGTTTATTATTTTAGAAATTCTCTATTTTATTATTTTAGAAACCCCCCCAAAACAATAGATCCAAAGGAAGAGGTTCTTGCATGCAAAGGTGACAGCTCTTGTGCAATATCCTCAACTAAAGGACCATGAGTTCAAACCCCAACAAACAAAAGATTATTATTTGGACACCTTCAAAGTCCAAGGAGGGTTTCCCAATCAGATATTTGAAGGACAGGGAGTTGCATCCAATCATGCATGCAACAAAATATGAGGAAGGATTGCAAGGTCTTTCCAATCAGCCCATGCATCTACTGGAATCAGAAATTATGGAGAAGACTATCATTTCAAAGAAAGGAGGAGCATCAAAGTTCAAATATTTATCCATATTCTTCTCATGGTTTTCCTCTCCTTTCAAAATGTTGAATGCATGGATCCATCTTTTGAGAAAAGGATATTATTTTCCACAACCAATTAATGGTTTTGTGTAACCTATCTCTACACCATAAATAGAGTAGGATAGAGTAGGTTTATTTTCTACAAATAAGTGATTTACACATGCTATGTCTTCTTCTCTAAAGTAGCAACCAAACCATAAAGAAAATACAACAAGCTCTAGATAGCTCCGGAGTAACTCAAAATATCTTTAGAAGCATCTCCAATGCACCTCTTAGAAATTCTCCAAAGCAATTGTAATAAAAGAAAAAAAATTGGCTCTTAAAGCTCATTATAAGTTGTAAGAGGATGACCTGCAACATTTTAGGTGTGGGGGAGATGATGAGAAAAAAAAATGTCTCATCTATTAGCCAAATAAAATCATGTATTTTGCTTAATTATGAAGTTTATCAAGATTGAGCATGATGAGGAAAATAAGAGATTTTCAATTGGAGCAGTAAAGATTTCATCATATCTTGAAAATTACGATCTGGCTTCTTGAGATTTTTGGACAGAAATTAAATTTCATGAAATCCTAGTTTTTTTTAAGAGAAAACTTCACCAGTTCAATGCTCCAGAACTTTGCTTTCATGCTTCACCAGTTCGATGCTCTGGAACTTTGCTGCTCCAAAATTTTCGTAGCTAAGAAGGATTTAAGTGAAGGATCATTTATGAAGAGGTTGAGAAATTTAGAATTTTATGAGTAGTTAAGGGATAATAGTTGAGAGAATCTAGGGGGCAATTCCAAGAATTAAGGTAGGTTGTTGGGTTGTGCAAACCAATGGAGCATATCTAGGAGACAATTTTGGGCAATTTGAAATTTTTTGCAAGCATCTAGGAACTATTTTATGAGCTTTAATGATACACAAGGGGAAGGCATCACTATTTCAGCAATCAAATGTCTTTTTGGAGCTTGTTTAGGGGCTGCAAAATAAGCATATTTGTTTTGGATGACCAAAGAAGATTGACTCAGCAAGATGAAGGAAAGACTTATCTTTTTCCCTCAACACATTTTCCTATCTTCTAGCAAGTTGTTGCAAAACAATTAAGTCTCATCTTTCATATTAGTGTAAGATAAGAATTCTATAAATTCATTGTAATCAAGGAATCAAATGAGGAAGAGTTTTATAAAATAATAGAGTTCAGTTTTTAGCAGTAGCAATTGTTTTGTAGTTTCATTGCTTAACAGTCATTTAATTTCCAGCTCTTTACATTTCCATTATTTCTTTTTACAAGTTTCTTAGGATAGATTTAATTCCAACATTTCATTTACAAGATCTTAGATTAGATTTGATTCCAACAATTTCTTTCATGCATTAACTTTCAGTTTCGTTTGTAGAAAAAACATGTCATATAAATGATTTCTTCTCCCTCTTGTATATTACCATGGACACCACCTTGGATTGACATTTATAATTAAATGATGAGTAATGCAGTGACACTCATCAATCCCCACCTCCAGTCCCATCAAACTTAGGTGCTTCATTTGAAGTTCTCGCATTTACAGACACAACAACATGAACATGATTATATTCTACAATGGCTTCCTTAGAGAGAATAGGAGCATTGTGTTCACAACCAAAGGGGAAGTCTCAAATAGCTGAGGGTCTGGGTTTAGGGGTTGATTGGGGAATTTCCTTGATGGTTCATGATCCTTGTCAAGTTTAAACAATTCCTTTCCTTTCTGTAGTTTTAATCGTTTGATCATTTCAGCCAAAGGCTTAGTGTCAAATATGGGTTTGATTTCTATGTTCGACCCTATGGTGATTCGGGCTTTGGATCCTTCTGGTTCCTTTCATTGGGGATGTTGTTTTCTTGAGACCTTCCTCTATCCTTTTCCTTTCTTTCCATGACCCATGACTGCCAATACCAAATAGTCATATTAGTGCAACAAAATAGTGAGCACCTAGGTCCTAGAGTCGAGTTCTAAGCTTTGATACCTATGTGGCATCAACCCCAATGAAAGGAAGAATTTTTTGCACATTATTTATGTTATCATTATAAGAAGGAATGCATGGAAATGAATTGACAATTAAACAAAAGCAAGATAAATCAACATATACTTCTTAATCATCATGTCAATATACATCTTACAAATGAAAGCTTACTTCAATAACCAATAGAAGATTGCTACCACTATGAAGTGCACATCCTTTAAATGTTTTATGATTCAAGAAGGCTCCATTTCCATGATTTGCTTTGGATTATGGTGGGGTGCAAAATGTTCCCAACCAAAGTGGATTCAAACCCTATCCACCCCTCAAAGAGGATTATGTGGCCTCTAGTGAGAGAGAGATGTCATTCAAACCCATAAGCAGTGTGTAGAATATCTCCCTAGTGACCAAATCTCAAGGTATACCTACCAGTAGTAGACTTAAGATACCATTTCCCAACAGTTATAAGGTTACAAGGTGATTTTTTTGTTACCTACTTGAGCTTGTTAAGAACTTTCTTCCCTGCAGTCCATCAGATAGCTAAGCAATCAAGGTTATCCATGACTGGCATAGAATGCTCCTTGACTACTATCCATCTAGAGCAAGCAAAACCCCTAGACACTTGTCAATATCGAGCATTAAGGTACTGCTTTTTGACTATTGTGTGTGTGTGAAATGTGGAAAGTTAGTAAATCAACACAAACCTTAGTGAAAAGAATTATATCAAAGATTCAAAGCAAAAAAGCTACTCTAAATTGCTACAAAACAAATCTTTTAAGAACATCTCATTGTCCTTTATTCTTAAATATTCCTTTAACCCTTTGGCCCTCAGATTTCTATGTGCACAAAGGATATTAGAATGACACTTAAGAAACAAGATTAGTATTCAACATGCAAGCTGACTAAGTTCCTACATGCAACTATACAATGGAAAGGATAATGGGTACTATGGTATTGCATTAGAATGATACTCCATATGCTCAAATGCAAACTAGGGAAATGCTAATCTAAAATGCAACTATGATGCAAAGGATGACATAAAATACAACTATGAAGCAAAGTATTACTCTAAGATCTAACTATGATGCAAAACATGGTATAAAATGTAACTATAAGACTCCAAAGTGCTCCCAAGCTCAAATGATAATTCTACACGATAACTCTATTTAAAAGTGGATGCAAAATACAATGCCAAAGGGTTGTGTTTATAGCCTCTCCCAAGCATCTTGTGAGGTGGCAACGATCAATGGTACTGATTCGAACAAGAAGAATGAATGGTGGAGATGGAGAGAATCAAGATGTTGTCCCCTTGACCAAAGAAAACATGCCAAATAGATGGAGGAATCTCTTGACCAATAGCCAACATGCCAAATGAATGGAAGACTAAAGTGTGGGTAGAAAAGACCATGTGTTTGAAAATTGGTTGAAGTGTGTGAGGAATAATCCATGTGCTTAAAAATTGGTTGAAGATAATTCTAATTTAAAAATTAGAATTATTTAATTTCATGTGACCTTGGTGAGGTGGCACAAAAAGTTGTAGACATGTGCTTGAATTCCTAATCGAGATTAGTGAAAATTAATTAAATAAAAAAAGCTTATGGAAATTTGTTTATTTAATTAATTTAGAAGAATATGATTTTAGATTTGGAGAATTTAGAATATGAACAATATAAATAAATTGAGAAGTTATTTTTACCGCAGTCGAAATATTAATTTAATAACTAGTATTTAATTAATTAAATGCCATGACCGATTTTAGGTTTATACATTTCACTCCTCTTTGAAGTAATGTGTTTACACATTGCTTTAAAGAAAAAATTGATACCAATGTGAGAGAAAAAAAAAATTGATGCCCCAAACGCTAATTTTTCAGGTGATGACGGATATATGCCCCCTCGGGAGATAAATTGATGAATTTTTGAATTTTTTCCGAATTTTTGAAAATTTTAATGATTTTTCGATGAGTTGATGATTTCAAAATTTTATGATCCAGAAATGATTTATCTCCCGAAAAAGAAGATTGAGCCTGCCAGATTGATTAATTGATTAATTGATACCTTATGTTGTCTCCTTGTGTTTGATGTTTGATGATCATGTTCAACCGATTGATTTGATGATATTGATATGATAATTGATGATTGACCTCATGATAGGTGAGGATCAATGATAGGTTGATGATGATTGACCTCATGATAGGTGAGGGTCAATGATAGGATGTTGATGATTGACCTCATGATAGGTGAGGATCAATGATATATTGATGATTGACCTTATGATAGGTGATGATCAATGATAGATTGATGATTGACCTCATGATAGGCAAGGATCAATGATAGATTGATGATTGACCTCATGATAGGTGACGATCAATGATAGATGCTCACGAGATTTGATCAAAGTCTCATAAGAGCTGATTAGATTTGATTGATTGATTGATAAGATTGCTTATTTGCGATATGTTATGATCATAGGAGGATTTCTGCATCTGGTGTAGGCAGATTCAGATTTGATTGGGTGATGTGGTTTGACTTCTCTGATTGATTGATATGCCCCATAATAGGATTGATTAATGTACTAAGACTTGATGATGTACACTTATTTAGTCATATATTTTATGATTTATGCCACTTTGTTGATGTATCTCTCCATGTTTGGATATCATTGTACACTTGACATTATTATTTTTGAGGTTATCTAATATGCGGTGATGATTAGGATCTATGTGTCTATGATTTATGTGATGATGATCATGATGATAATGATGGATGCATTTACTTTCTATTATGTATGTTGTCTGATGTTCTATATGATGATGATATGATATCTTATGGATGCAAATGATGATGCAACTAATGTGTTATGATTCTATGATGCTTTATGAATGATGTCTATATGATGTATGTGATGGATCCTATTATGCCAATGAAATGTGATGTATTTGATGTTTTTGTACTTTTTTGATGCAATGAATGGATGGATATTAAATGAAATGATTGTATGATGGATCCTAGTTCTATGTGATGATTATGTGATGTATACAATGATAATACGTATGTGGTGATTATGTGATGTATGCAATAATGATATTTGTGCTATGGGAGATGGATTTAATTATGCAAATGATGTGTGAGGATATGCGATGTTTATATTGATTATGTATAGATGTAGTGATAATGTGATGTAATGATTATGTAAATGATGTATATGATGCTTTTTTAATGATGGTATGATTATCTGGTGCAAATGATTACGTTCTAGGGTCTTAAGCTGAAATGAGTGAATCTATCCAACTTCCAAGAGTTGTGGGAAGGTTGTAGTCAATTGATTATTTGTTAAATTAATTTTCACAAAACCTAACATATGTCCCAATTCTTTTGGAAGTCTGAAGAGACTCACTCATTGAAGCTTAGTGAACCACTTTCTCAATGCAACTATATGAAATGATTTTGATTATGTGAATGAGATGTGATGCACGTCTTTTTGTGTTTTCAAATGCAAATATTATGAAGTGATGCATGGATGGATGAATGTTGTGATAATGTTCTCTAATCTATGCAAATGATGATGCAATTGATATGCAACTAAACGAGAATGATGTGTTTTTTTTTTTGGAAATGTCAAGTGTACTCAATCCATTATACAAGAGATAACATCATTTTTACAGCTTGGGAAACCCCATAAATACAAATGCAAAATAACATGGATGCAATCTACTCTAACCATACAGATCTCATATGCAAAAGTTGTCATTCGTAACAATCAATTTGTTGTGATTTTTATCATCATTGAGCCTTTAAAATGTTGAAAGTGAGTACAAGCATCGATGGTATATTTAGACGATGATGACCTGAGTACTACTTCCATGATTTTTGATATTGCAAGTTAACACAAGTATCTAAGTATAATTAGACCGAGATGACCTGAGTATTGCTTGCATAAACAGACAAGAGTTGATCATTTTCCTATGCAAATTCAAAATGTCATTAGTGATACTTTGTAGAGCACATCCCACGATAATTTGCATAGTAATAATGATCAACTCAAAGACAACAGAAACAGAAAAATCATACTCTTTCCTAGCTCCTCTGGTTCGATACATCATCGAGGGGCTATAGAGATATGATAACAAAAATCAAAGTACAACAATTGAACATTTGTGTTTAACGTGATAAACCTATGATTTAGATTGAACATCATCCATTTGAAGTTTGATTTTGGTTTGATTTGGCTGTTTGATTTTTATGTTTGATGTGTTTCCAAAGGTGATTGATGTTCCATGTTGAGTTGCGCTATGATCATGTTTGTCATGTTTTGTCTTACTCTTGTTTTTTTGTTGGTTTAAGCTCAAAGTTGGTTTTCCCCCAGTAGGTTCAGGATTTTTCCCTAGTCTAGGGTGAGACATGACAATGATGCCAAGATATGTACATGAGGCTTTCAAAGGATTGGCAGATTGATGACAAAAGCGAATGGCGAAAGCGAGTGGTCGGCATGCTCAAATAGATGGAAAAGCTAGCCTATCACAAATAGCACCTGTTGCCAGGTTTTCACTACTTGTTTTTATTGCACTTTTTCAAATTTTATGATTTTTTTAATCTTTTTGATTTTTCACTATTTTTTTCTCTTTTTCTGATTTTTTTTGTTTTTGAATTTTTTTGGATTTTTGATCTTTTTTTATTTTTTGGATTTTTCTTAGGATATTTAATATGGAATTATATGATATGATTGATTGAAGGAACAAGATGCCCCCCATTAGAGATAATCATGGATAAATGATAGATCAAAATGAAAGATTCACTACAAAACATGTCACACAAGCAACATATCTCTTGCCGAAAGATGATAATGGTTGATTGATTAGGATGCCAAGAATGATTGATTTTATAAGGCATGATGGTGAGAAGTACTTAAGATCACTAATTTCCTCTAAGTATGATTAGATTGATAATTGTTGATGATTGATTGACAAA
This sequence comes from Sequoia sempervirens, assembly GCA_007258455.2. Classification (NCBI taxonomy): domain Eukaryota; kingdom Viridiplantae; phylum Streptophyta; class Pinopsida; order Cupressales; family Cupressaceae; genus Sequoia; species Sequoia sempervirens. The sequence goes on along the minus strand of VDFB02353493.1, from coordinate 279,855,965 downwards.
AGATATGAGGATTGGATAATGTTTTACAACTAGGCTCAAATATGATTTACATGATAAAATTTAAGGTTGCAAATGGAAATTATGACATGGATTTTGATAAGCTAGGAGATATGGAATGGAAGAAAGTAAGGATAAAAATAATGAATGGGATGATCAAGATCAACTAGGTAAGATACAGACACAAGGCCTAAGTATTTTTCCCCTATTCTGCATCAAGACCAAGGACGAGAAGAAAGGATGTATCTAGTAAGAATGATGGAATATGGATAAGATGAAAGATATGGTATGGAAGATATGGATAAAGTCTATAGGACAAGATATACGATGTTCAAGAAGATCCTTAACCTTGTCAAGATCAAAGGTGGAAATGTAAGGAATGATAAGATGGACAAAACTTTCCCCTCAAGTGTAGAGTGCAAGAGGAATATGGAAAATAGGATATGGATGATAGGGAGATGGAGGAAGGACTTAAGCATCAAGTTTCACGACCAAATATCCCTTTAGTAAACCATGGTAAATGGGAATTAGACTCATAAATGTTGGCCTATTAAAGGTATGATGGAAGAACCAAGGACTTATCCAAAGGTTTGGATTAAAGGAGAATAATGGGGGATGAATGTTGGCTAATGGATAGGAGGTGGGAAGACTTGCTGATGGATAGATGGAAAGGATTCCAAGGTAAACATTGGCACATACCTTGAAGGATGGTGGAGTGATGGAGGAAAGATGGATTTGGAAGGTGATGAGTTTTTAGATGAGAAATTGGAGGAAGCTTTTGGATTAGCAAATTTGGATGCCAATTTATATTTTATTGCTTCTAAGAGACTTTTAGGAATCCACATGATTTTCAACTTTGATATTTACTTTGTGGGCCTTTGTGGCCTTTGAGATTTTTCTTTTTGATTTATGGGCCTTTGTGACCTTGGAAATTTTTCTTTTTGCTCTAATGGGCCTTTATGGCCTTTTGAAATTTCCTTTTGCTTTATGGACCTTTGTGGTCTTGGAAATTTTTCTTTTTACTTTGATGGGCCTTTGTGGCCTTTTTTATTTTTCTTTTGATTGTGGGTCAAATTTTATTTTATTTTGGCATGCCTCTTCAAGAAGACATGTTGATCCTTTGATACATGTGAATTTTCATATGGAAGCTTTTGACATTTGGCACCCAAATTGCTTCCAAGAGCAATGGGAGAGATGGATGGAGATGAATGGTATGGAGGTATCATGGATGAGTTGCTAGAGGTAGAATTTTGAAAGGGCATCAAGGATGTGTGCCTTTGTTGTTCTTGAGGAATAGGATATGGACCTAGGATAGAGGGAAGGTTTGATGGACTAGGATGAGGACCTAGGATAGATTGAAGGTTTGGTGGGTTAGGATGAGGAATAAGATAGATGGAAGTTTTAAAGGACTATGATACTTAGGCATATAACCAAGGCCATGGTAATGTGGGTTTTCTTGAGAAAAAGTGGGTTCTAGGATACCTTGTTCATGAAGGCATAATCCTCTGCCTTTGTAGTTCATACTTTGACACATCCGCTTACCAATGGGATATGTATTGTTTTTGAAACAAGATGCAAGTCCATTTTGGGGAGGATATGATATGGATGAAAGGATAGGTGTTGGAAGTAAACTGGATCAGATAAAGATGGAGGATCCCAATTTGTAGGTGTGTGGCTCATGGATAGCTCGACTAGGTGTGATAGGATCTTGGCATGGGGATGATGGGGTACTTTGATCTTGACTTGGAAAAGGAGTATGAGGTGTAGAAGATGGACTAGCTTGCTCTTTACTAGGTACGAAATCATCGTGAAGTGGTATGAAAGATATATCTTGATCTTGAGAAGGATGAACATCCTCATGGAATGAAAGGGTATCCTTGCATGCAAGCATATCTTGATGAGGAAGGGAATCATGAGATTTTGTAGAAAGTATATCTTGATCATCGTATGGTAGGACATCATTAGATAGGATGGAAGAATTATCATGCTCCTGGGATGCAATGGAATCTTGAGATGGTATGGATTCATCAAATGGAGTGGAAGGAGGACTTGGAAGGATACTTTTCTCTTGAGATGGAAGGGAATCCTTTTGGATGAAAAGTGAAAGGAGGGGATCATCATAAATTCTTGAGAGATGGGGTCTTGGTCAAAGATTGGAATAACTTGTGGAATTTTGGTATCATCGGATGAAGTGGGAAGAATATTTTGATCTTGATGTGTAAGGGAGTCTATGCTAGCATGGCTTCCACTAAGAGATTGACATGAATCATTAGATGCAAAAGATGTGATAGAAGAATGTGGTTAGATGGAATCATTAACTTGGGTGAAAGAATCATGAGGTATATTTTGGCTTATGGGAGATCAAGATAGATGCATGGCATGGTAAGATTGTTCAATATCCTTTGTGTTTGAATACTTTGATATGGGTTTCTCATTTAACTTTTTCAAGAATTCAAAGAAATTGAACTCGGATGATGTAGTTGTTTGTGGAGAAGGTGTCATGTTCGTATTTTTGTCAGATGGACAAGAATAGATGTTTGACAACAAATATCTTTTTGTGGTTTTTTCCCTTTCCATATCCCATATTTGTTGTTGAAGGTTTTTCATTTGATGAGCTAAAGCATTCAATTGATCCTATCTATTTCAGGTTGATAAAATCTGTGAAGGGGGTATTCTTTAGTTTTAGCCATGATGGTTTGATTTTCACTATTTTGAGTTTCAATGTTTTGAGTCTCAATGATTGGAGTTTCAATGGTCTTGAGTGAAAGAATCATGAGGTATATTTTGGCTTATGGGAGATGAAGATAGATGCATGATATGGTAAGATTGTTCAATATCCTTTGTGTTTGAAGACTTTGATATGGGTTTCTCATTTAACTTTTTCAAGAATTCAAAGAAATTGAACTTGGATGATGTAATTGTTGGTGGAGAAGGTGTCATGTCCGTATTTTTGTTAGATGGACAAGAATAGATGTTTGACAACAAATATCTTTTTGTGGTTGTTTCCCTTTCCATATCCCATATTTGTTGTTGAAGGTTTTTCATTTGATGAGCTAAAGCATTCAATTGATCCTCATCTATTTTAGGTTGATAAAATCTGTGAAGGGGGTATTCTTTAGTCTTAGCCATGATGGTTTGATTTTCACTATTTTGAGTTTCAATGTTTTGAGTCTCAATGATTGGAGTTTCAATGGTTGGAGTTTCAATGTTTGGAGTTTCAAGATTTGACTCTTCAATGTTTTGATTTTCAAGCCCTTTTTCCTTGATTTTCCATTTTTGTAACCTTGTTTAAACGGGCATACAAGTGTTATAGTTTTAAATTAAACTTTGATATTCAATTTGGGAGTGCCAAGGGTTTACCCAAGTTCAAATAGAATGAAAAATTCTATTGACACAAACTAGGGTGAATCTGATTCAGCAAGCTTCATTTCATGATGAAAGGATGTTAGATCCTAATGAGGAAACTAAGCTTGAAAATCAGAGATGTTTTGAATATTTTGGGCACTTTAGGATGTTAGATCTTGGTATAGCTAGACATGTTCACTTGTTAGACCTATTTGGAAAGTTTAGACTGCTAGTGAAACTGAGGAATGACTGAACACTACTGAGGATTCTTAGGATGAGACTAATTGTTAGACAAGAGATGAATAGATTACTAGTTTTTTGGTATGCAAAATGTGCCAAAATAGGTGCAAAATGCGCAAGAGAAAGTGCAAAATGTGCCAGAGAAAGTGCAAAATGTGCCAGAACAGGTGCAATATGCACAAGAACAAGTGCAATATGCACTAGAATAGGTTCAAGATGTGCTGAAACAAGTGCAATATGCGCCAAAATAGGCTCAAGATGTCCTGAAACAAGTATGTGCCATAATAGGTGCAAGATGCACTACAAGACTTGCAAGATGTGCTAGAAAGTTTTACAAGGCTCTATAAGTAGGTTTTGACTCTGGTAACTTGCACAATATGTGTGAATACAAGTGCAAGATGTGCCAGAAGGCAACCAATATGCACTAGAAGGTTGACAAGATGCACCAAACTAAAAGAATAACATCGTTTCTTGGAAGTTTGTTTGATTCTTTGGATTTTATAGTTAGAGACTTGGTTGTTTCAATGAATGTTTTTCTGAATCAAGGTTTTCACTTTCAACATGTGAGGTTTTTTGTTTGAAATGGATTCAAAAACGCATTGGTAAAGACACATCAAACATGTACAACTTAGGTTGTGTAAGACTATATTTGTTGAGTTCCCACTTGGATTTTACTCCAACTATGCTTACTTATAGCAGATGATTAGATGCTTGACCCCACTTGCTCCCCTCCACAACACTCACTTCTATGGGGTATCCGAGCATCAATACCGATGAATCTCCCATGGAATATTTCTCATCTCTACTAAAAGCCGCAAGAATGTGGGATGGCTTCAGAATGATTGTTCTTGCACCAACAAATAGATTAAGGATTTTGGCCTTGCTACAACAAAGGGTTTTAATATAGGCATTTTGTTCGTAGGGGATCATCCATGTGGCAAGAGACCATTGTTTCCCTTGTTGTCGGAACAATCCTCATGATACTTGAACTTTCCCCAAGTACCCACATTTATATCCTGGTTGGAAGTCGCTTGGCTTTGGCGTGTTATAGGTTGGGTTGTTCCCTTAGGTGATTACTTTTTCCCACAAGGCATGCCCTCTATGGATAAACAAAAGTGAGCAAGTACATCCGTAGTTTGATCAATCTTTGCTTTTTGTGTGAACAAAGAGAGAACACACACAATATACTCAACTCACACTTGCAAACAAAAAGTGAATGGCTCTAGCTTTTTAGTCACCCAGTTAAGGGGAGAGCATATGCCTACCATCCATCAAGCATGAAAGACATGGTGTTCATTATCTTTTAATTAAGCTATGTTCCTAACTTAACCAAACGGAAACAATTAAATCACTTCCAGCCCCTGCAATATGTCAATAGTTTATGTTTCAGTCTTTGACAGTGAATCTGGGAAACCTGCAAAAAAAAAACATAGAGAATTAACTCTCAGATTTAGTGAAAGACAATGAAACTGAAAAATGCGCCATAACAGAGACAAAATGTGTCAGAACAGAGACAAAATGCGCTAGAACAAAGACAAAATGCGCCAATCTACAAGCAATATGCGCCAAAACACATACAATATGCACTAACAGACATGCAAGATGCTTTAAAACTCAAAAAAAGATGTTATGGAACCCTGGTGAACTTTATTGAAATTTTGCAATATGCGCCATTTTGCATGCAATATGTGCTGAAACAGGTGCAATATGTGTTGAATGAGCTACAAAGTGTGCTAGAGAAAGTGTCGTTTGCGCCAAAATTCTAACGCTTGAACTTGTGAACATAAATTTTCTAGAATGTTAAAAAAAATGGGGCAAGCCCCATGGTGGGCACCATTTTGTGTGTGTGTGAAATGTGGAAAGTTAGTAAATCAACACAAACCTTAATGAACTGAATTATATCAAAGATTCAAAGCAAAGAAACTACTTTAATTTACCACAAAACAAATCTTTCAAGAACGTCTCATTGTCCTCTATTCTTAAAGATTCCTTTAACCCTTTGGCCCTCAAATTTCTATGTGCACAAAGGCTATTAGAATAAAACTTAAGAAACAAGATTAGTATTCAACATGCAAGCCAACTAAGTTCCTACATGCAACTATACGATGGAAAGGATAATGGATACTATGATGAATGAATGGTGGTGTTAGATGATTTGAGGTAGACACTATGGTATTGCATTAGAATGATACTCCATATGCTCAAATGCAAATTATGGAAATACTAATCTAAAATGCAACTATGATGCAAAGGATGACATAAAATGTAACTATGAAGTAAAGTATTACTCTAAGATCTAACTATGATGCAAAACATGGTATAAAATGTGACTATAAGACTCCAAAGTGCTACCAAGCACAAATGATATTTCTACATGATAACTCTATTCAAAAGTGGATACAAAATACAATGCCAAAGGGTTGTATTTATAGCCTTTTCCAAGCATCTTGTGAGGTGGCAACGATCGACAGTCTAGATTCGAACAACAAGAATGAATGGTGGAGATGGAGAGAATCAAGATGTTGTCCCCTTGACCAACTTAGACAACATGCCAAATGGATGGAGAAATCTCTTGACCAATAGCCAACATGCCAAATGGATGGAAGACTAAAGTGTGGGAAGAAAAGACCATGTGTTTGAAACTTGGTTGAAGTGCGCGAGGAATAATCCATGTGCTTAAAAATTGGTTGAAGATAATTCTAATTTAAAAATTAGAATTATTTAATTTCATGTGACCTTGGTGAGGTGGAAAAAAAAGGTTGTAAACATGTGCTTGAATTCCTAATCGAGATTAGTGAAGATTAATTAAATAAAACAAGCTTATGCAAATTTTTTTATTTAATTAATTTAGAAGAATATGATTTTAGATTTGAAGAATTTAGAATATGAACAATATAAATAAATTGATAATTTATTTATAAGTAGTCAAAATATTAATTAAATAACTAGTATTTAATTAATTAAATGCCATGACCGATTTTAGAGGTGTATACAAGTATTGTCCATCTCAAGCATAGTATTTCCCCTCGACACTTGTCAATCTTGAACTCAAAAGTATTGCTCATTCACTTCTATCCATCTTGAGCAAGTACTTCCCCTAGACACCTGTCAATCTCGAGCATAAAAGTAGTGCTCCTTGACTTATGTCCATCTCAAACAAGTATTGCCCCTAAACACCTATCAATCTTGAGCTTAAATGAACTACTCCTTGACTTCTCTTAGCACTATGACTAGAAGATAGGTTCCTAACGCGATTAAGCAGGTTCCCAACTTAGTTACAACCATGAATGGCATTAATAAATATTTTGTATGGAAGCATTACATGATCATAGACTCATCTCGGTTGGAAGTAAGGTAGCTCTTCACCCCATGATAGTTTATGGTTGATACCCTACTTATATTTAAACCCTTAGAAACTTTCTAGACATGGACTTGTAAGGGACTATTTTCTCATTACATAACAAAGAATTCCTAAGATTTACATATGACTATCCTAGCAGCTAGCTAAACATAACATACATTAGCCTTAAGATTAAGCCTTGTTGTCCTTACAACCCATAATAATTCATAGCAATAAGATGGATATTTAGCATTCTTTAAGTGCATGAGTGATAGTAATATAGGTATGTAATTCCTAATTCGTTAAGCAACAACATAACCTCACAATCTCCCTGCCCTTCCTTCTTCTTGGGTAAGAAATTATAGAAAAAGGGCATATTAGAGGTGGAATTGATTTGTATAGCTAGCAACTGTGGTGATATAGTGAGCAACACCTATATCACTCCTCCTGTGACTTCGGTTAATGGTTCATGGTTCCCACATTAAATATTTATGTTATTTTATTTCTTCCTTCTAATGCTAATAAATGTATGAATGTTTTTGGTAGCAACCAATGACCCCTTTTATTTTATACTAATTTCTTGATTACAATTATGATAGCTATTATGGTTAATTAAATACAACAATAAATGTTTTAGTGAGAGTTTCTAATGAACGCTAACTGGTATGAAGAGTGAACAAGAGTAGTTTTCTAATAATAAGATTCCAAATAATGTGGTTGTAGAACCATCCCTTCTACCCATTCTCAAACTCATTTAGTCATAGCACCCATATTTGGACAACATGGTAATTAAGGTTTAAGAACCGAAGATTGGTGGCATAGACACAAATTATCACCTTCAATTACAGCTAGATTATGTATCATGGGATTTGGAGTGAATGATTTTCCATCTGCAATAATGAAGTGAAAGGTTTTTATGTACAAATTAGAAATATACTTCAAAGACACTCTTGAAGTTGGGGTTTGAAATTATCCTCCAAATCTCTATTAACAATACAAGCTTCCATAAACTTATTTTGAACTCCATTATAACCCAAAAGAGTGGTTGGGTGTGATCTAGAACCAAAGGCAATTTGAGGTTAAGAAGCAAGTTGTTTCCACTAAAGAATTATAAACACTAACCATAGTTTATAAATAATCAACATTATGTGACTACATCGAGCTTATGGGAAGAGAATAGAAAGGAAATGAACTATTTATTTTTTTGTTATTGCATAGACCATTTCTAGCTGTGGAATGATTTTAAAACAAGGAGGATTTATAACGTAAACAACATTACAAACCAAATAGATGCAACAAAAAGTATCAAAACCTGGATTAGAAGCGCCTAAATGAATGGTGTCTGAAGTAGTAATGAAATATGTTGTTCACACGTCCCAGGCAAGCCGTTCACCTCTTTATTCCTCCTCCAATCTCTTGTTCTTTGCTCTCCTTCTCTTTTACCTCCTTTCTATGGTCTTCTCAAGCTTTGGCGTGCATTTTTTGGGTGTTTGAAGGTTATTAATAGCAAAACCCGACTTCATCCCTTGTCCTAAAAAAATGGTTGACAATGGACTGGTGTGCCATGCCCAATAATGGCACGGCCACCCATCCTCCTCTTTTCCATGCCTACAACCATTCCTCTTTAATCCTACCTATCTCCTGGTCGTGGGGTGGAGGTTGCATCATTATGTTGTTTCTTGTGCACAAATCCCTTCTCCCCGTGCATTTATTTTTCTCCTTTCATTTTATTTTATTTTGCCTCTTTTGGTTCGATAGTTTTTATTTAATTTCCCCTCCTTATTAATATTTCAGGTAGATGGTAAATTTTTATTTATTTGTTTGTTTTAATTTGTTTTAATTTTAATATTTCATAACAATATAATTTATTATTTACTTATTTTAACTTTTATTTATTTATTTTAAATTTTGTTTATCCATTCATTGATCTTTAATAATTTACCATATTATGCAATATCCTCAATTACCCGAAAACAATTTAGGTTATCTCGGTATCTTTGCTAAGCAGAAAATGGACAAACAATAATAATTTATCATACATCTAATGTCCTAGGTTTAAATGAACCTCAAGTTGACAACTACAGGAAAGGTCTTGGCAATAAAATGGCTTTACCGATTGTTTGTCTCTCAACCAATAGAATCACAAAATCTATCTCATATTGCACCTCGAGTAGCTACAACCAATGATAACCTCACATAGGTCCAACAACCAAGTCATTAGTCTGAGTTAGCTTAGACAATTTAATGCATCAAAATAAAAATAAGATAATAAGATTAATAACCATTCATTAATGTTAACATCAAGGTTCACAACTAGCACACACACACACATGTCTACATAATAAAATCTGAAAATCCACCCCTAGTCCAAATTACATCAAGGCTAGGGATCATGCAAAAGATTTAGCAAGGTATCTAGGGGATATGACACATAAATATCACAACAATTCAATTGACACATAAGAAAAAAATTTAGTGGCACACAATAGGCTATGATTCACATATACTAGTGCTAACAACCTCATTGGGTTTGATTTGAATATTGATGTGCTTACTATCATGTTTTGAGTAGCCATGGTTGAGATTATGTTAGTATAGATTGCCTTTTATGTATGCAACTTTAAATAATTTTGCATGTCCGTAATTGAAATACAAGGTTATTTGATTGATGACATGATCTTTGGTTAGACAAAATCTTGTCATCCATACTTTTCAAAGACATGAGGATTCATGAATTCATATCAAACCGCATTGATGAGGTGGATTACATGTAGATTTGATTTGTTTCCATCTATGGTGATACGCTTTTTCATTTCATTTGTAATTGTTCTAAGATGATATGAGAATTGATATAACTATGTTATCCTTAGGCTTTTAATAATGATAATGAGCTACACCATGCATTGCTTTAGTTTGTAAATATAGAGAACTCAACATTTTTCTTATGTTGATCTCTTTATTAACTTATTCTAAAACCTATTGTTTTAATGAACAGATTTTTATTTTATAATTATTAATATGACACATTTCATAGTATAATTGTTAACCATGGTATTTCTATTTGTTAAGTGAACAATTATTATCTTTTTTAAATTGATAACTTTGAATTATAATAAAAAAATCCATAACCATTACTAAATATTAAATGATTTAATAATAAAAATAAATTGTTACTTTATTTCTCTTATATATAAGAAAGATAGAATATTAAATATTACATCTAGGTAATTCTAGAACTATATTAAACAAAAAGCTTTCAATGTGCATCAAGTCTAGAGGTCGTTACTTTTGTATCCTTTGGAATTTGGTTTTCCTCTGTTTTTGGCCAAGAGCTTGTGAGCTTGTGAGCTATGGTTCACAAAGGAAAAAGAGATGCTGAAATCATCTTGTACAGTGAAGGGTTATGCTTTTCTACTGCTGTGTTTGTTTCCTGTGTTCAAACAGTGCCATTCATTGGTTTTTGTTAATAGGAGTCTGTTTTTGCTGGAGGGCTCTTTTGCTTCCAGCAATCTCCTATTTTTCCTGCTTTGTTTATGTACTCTCTGTAATTTTTTCTTCTTTCTTAATAAAGCTTTTATTCCAAAAAAAAAAGTCTAGAGGTCGTTACCGGGTGAGACTTAGGCCACAAGTCACAGAGCAAGCATGAAACTCTGTTGGACTTTATATAAATAAACTCCCTCGTAATGTAGTCTGTATTCCTGATATTGTATGCTAGAGAATATCTGAGAATCCTTCTTTTAATTTAGGGCAGAAGCATAGGAACTCAATTTATTGGAAAAGTCCAGTTTTTCTCGCGCCGATAGATTCACTTTGAAGCTCTTCCACCACTTCATGAAGGTACTATTACTGGAGAAAACCTCTAAGGAAATCTCATGGCCATCCATCATCTTCTCCAGTCGTTTCTGAAAGGCTCTTAGTTCTTCAGCAGTGTTGGAATCAGGAACTCTGAGAGAATAATTAGCGTCTTCAACATAAGCCCAAAAACATGAATCCTGTGTAAGGAAAGGTGGTTGGGTTCGTGCCCTTGATTCTGTTCTCCCTTTTCTCTTCTTGCCGTCCAACCATTTCTGAAGAAGCTTATAACGTCTAGGTCTGCCATTATCAAGATAAGACCCAGAGTCTTCATGCTTACCAAGGCGATAATAATGTGCTATGTCAAGAGGCTCTACAAGCAATCTGTATTCAGTCCCTGCATCGATCCACTTATTTTGAGTTTGGAGATCCTTTGGCAATTCTTCTTTCTCCACTAATTCAGTTATTCTATCCCAGAAAGCAGCAAGTTTCAGCCTGCTTTTGTTTGCATTCAATTGAGCAAGTTTGAGCTTTGCATTCAATTCAGCAAATTTGGGCATGCTTTCGGTTGCATTGGACTCAGCAAGTTTGGGCATGCTTTCGGTTGCATTCGACTCAGCAAGTTTGGGCATGGTTTCGTTTGCATTTGACTCAGAAAGGTTGGGCATGGTTTCGTTTGCATTTGACTCAGCAAGTTTCGGCATGCTTTCGTTTGCATTCGACTCAGCAAGTTTATTCTCTCTCTTGTGTGTCTTGAAGCAATCATAGTAACCAGGCAAGTTATCCTCTTCACATATTGTTTTATACCATTCCAGCTCGGCAATGCAGTCCTGCATCTCGTCCAACTTTGTACTCTGTTGCTCCATGTTTGTGGTCAATTTATTTTTATTGTCTTCAATGGCTTTTAGTCCAAGCCAAGCTTGAACATTCTGTGAAAACAACAAAAATACATGTAATTTGTTAGTTTTATGTTATTAACTAGCTAGAAACAAGACAATGGGATGTGTTTTACCAAGGATTTGGACAAGGTTTGCATTTCCGAATGAAACGAATTGTGAAGTGAAGAGATATGGATAGGACAAGTCCAAGGACACTTGAGCAGAATATTTACTTTTATAGATTTGTTCATCTAATTGATGTTCCAAAGCTTATGAAGAGTAAATTTCATAAATTAAATCTGAGCTATTCAAGGTATGTTTCACAAAGATTTCACAACTCATTCAGTAAACATATCTTTTTATAGTGTGGGTTGCCTGTAGTGTCAATAAGAGTACTTTATTAATAGTCTAACATGAAAGAAAATGTGAAGTACTTATAGTAGTTTCATAGTTATTTTAGAAAAAAAATTATTAGTTTCCACTCAATATTATAGGGTGGTTCTCTTTCTAGTGGTTTTCTCGGTCTATCTATCTAGTGAGTGGAAAGGGGCTCATAGACATGAGAAATGACGAACCGAATGAGAGCATTAACAATGCTAATAGGACTATGTTGGCTACAATGAAGAATACCAGATTAATTTGATAGGTCAGATTAATAGAATGATGATCATTCCAACAAGGATTAAATCCTTTAATGTTGTACTTTTATCATAATATGATTATCAAGATAAAAATATGTTGATGCTTATAACCTGCTGCTAATGGGTGAGATCAAGATGATGCCTGAAATTGATCAATGTGTATGGTAATAAGCCTATAAAAGCATGAGAGGTTGGTAAGGTCATTAACCTTCATTTGGTACCTGAACATGGTTCTCCTGTGCATTACATTGTGTTTTCATGTGCGCGTGGCATAAGTAATCTGCTCCTTCCGAGTTTGGCTTAGGGAAGAACATAAGCGTTAGAGAGCTTAAACCCTAGAAAGTCATCCAGGTTGAACTTTTATATGACAAGTTCATTGTATGTCTTGAGACTGGCAGATGGTGTAAAGGATTCAGTAGTTTGGCGTCTTATGTTGGTAGGTTTGCTGTGTTCATTTTGAATTAGTCAACTAAATTATATAACTATTTTATACTGTCCTAATAATGAATGATGGAGTGTAATATAAAAAACAATACAACAATTGTTACAATTTTCTCCAGAAACATAAAAATCCTCTTAAATGGAATATGAAAGTCTAATGCTGCTCAGATTTTTGGTATTTTAACTAGCCTATGACTATTCTTACAAATATTTTAATTTAATTTATTTTATCATAACTCTGTTCTTTTCTGAATTCACAGTATAGTAAGAAAACGTCTAAAAACAGAAACAAAATTACAAAATTAAAGTTTTTGTTTTACCTGATTACCAATCCCCATTGCTTCCAACTGCAAATCAATTCTAACCTCAGCTGCCGAGGATTTGTCAGATTTCACAGTCTTTGAATATGATGCTGTTAGACCTGAACTTTTGGATATGTGCTTTATTGTTTTATCGTACTCTATGTGCTCCATAATGCAAACCCCAAAAAGTTTGCTGTTTTCCAGAGCAAAATACAACATATGCAGTGTAGTTTCTGTGTTTTCTATACAGCATACACTGCCACTGCTGGAACAGAAGACATAATAACCAAATGGCCTGTAGGGACTCCTTTTGATAATGTCTTTTACAGCACCTCCTACCAAATTAGCAGGTCACAAAACAAGAGCTGTAGTCTCGTGTGTTAGTACTTGAGAAGCATCACCGATGACCTGTTTTATAAATTCCTGAGAATTGTCTTTTGAGAGTGGGTGGCTTCCATCTTGGACTAGCTTCTGATTTTCTGTCTTCTGATTTTCTGCCTTGATCGGATTCTTCATAGAATAGTACCAGTAGGGCAATAGTTCCTCCAGGGCTTTGGAGATGGGTGGTGATTTGAAAGGCGAGAAGCAAATTCTGGGGACAATGTCATGCCTTGAAACTATATGGCAGAAGTAGGGAGACCAATTTTCTCTTTCAATTGCTTTGGCAAATATCTTGTCTCCCACTAACGGACACCCAAATGTGATGCACAGTGGAGAATTTGTATTGTACTTCTCTAGTGTCCAAAGTGTCCACAGGGATGCTGTTGCTCCACCGAAGGAATGGCCGGTGAAGATTATAGTTTTTTTCTCATTCCAAGCTTTGAGAATCTGCACGGTTATGCTTTGTTAGGATGATAACAAAAATAAAATGACAAGAGCAGTGCTTAGCACTTTGCTTTTATTTTGAAAAGGGCTTCTATTAGCAAAGAAACTGACGTTGTAAAATTGTATGTTAATTGAAGAACAAGACTTCCTTAAATAAATCAATTTACTTGTAACGCAAATCCACAAGAAAACATGAAACTGGGCTGTTGGGTGAGGCACTCTCAATTTTTGATTTGTTTTAGGCTTTCTATGGCAGGTTTAGTAATTGGACTCAAAATCATCAAAAACCCCAAATCAAGTGTTGGGAACGGCGCTCACAACTTTCTGATCTACCGTAACCTCTATAATTTGACTTGAAATATCAAAGCTGAAGGGTCGGTGAAGCACTTACCAATATTTTTTCCTCTCAAGCAGACCTTCCACACCGAAACACTTATCGGAGATTTTGGTTTATTGTATCCTCTCTCAAAGATCAGTTTTCAGAAAAATGTCAAACTGGGAGAATAGAAAACTTATTTTGCCAATAAAGCAAAAGATAACTAAGCTCAATAACTAGTTGATTATCAGCTCAATAACTAGTTGATCATCATCTGAGGTGATAACTGTAAACAGAGAACGGCAATGTTTTGTATTCAGGGCTTCTCAATGGGCTGGGCTTCATTTCATGTTAACTATAATTCCAACAGGATTTTATGCCAACTCCATTCGTACCTCTCTATAATATGGGGGACTGCAATTTCTACCATGTGCTGTTTCTCTTTTCAAGTGACTGGAAAACCATTAATATTGTTTGACAATGCTCAGTGAAAAGAGTACGCCATAACAGATTATGTAAGGGTTCTGTCTGGGAAAGCAACAAGAATATGTTTTAGGAAAGGTTTGCAATGATCGATGAATTCAAACCCATGAAGCATGGAGAAGATGTGGGACCCATGTACATCTTAGCTAAGGATGTCTTTTTAATGTGTTTTTAATGAATTCAAACCCATGAAGCATTGAGAGATCCATGTACACCTGTGCTGAGGATACCTTTTAATGTGTTTCTAATGAATTCAAACCATGAAATATGAAGATGTGGGACCCACGTACACCTTTGCTAAGGATGTCTTTTAATGTATTTCCAATGATTCAAACCTATGAAATATGGGAAAGATGTGAGACAACTCATGTACACCTTTGCTAAAGATGTCTTTTAATGTGTTTCCAATGAATTCAAACCTATGAAACATAAGAAAGATGTGGTTACTACATACACTTTTGCAAAGTTTTAAAAATCACAAATGAAACTCCATTAACATATATACTTAACATATATACCCGAGCGAAAATGTGGAGGCTGGTTGATGATTTGTAGTTTATACTAGTTTCTGACAACCCCAAAGGCCTTTATGAAATGACTATGTCAGGATTTCACGCTTACCACACTCTATTGTAATTAGATTACAATACTACAACTCTGCCCCAAATCTTGTTTCTTAACAAACGTTGGGATTTCATAACAAATCTACAACTCGGCTTAAAAGTTTAATCCCCACCAGTTAGCAAATACAGAGATTTCGGGTTCTCCGCACTTGTTAATTACATTTCAAAGCTACAAATCCACCCTGAAACCCTGCCAGTTAACAACATTAGGATTTGGACTTTGCATGCAATGCTTGCAGAGATGCACTCCAAAAGCATTTGCATATATTATGAATAGGTCTCTGGGGCCCAAAACAGAAAGAGGTCAAAACTGGTACAAATGATGGTAAAAGATGTGAAGCTAATAGTGCAGGTTGGCACCAAGAGGTATACTTGTCATACACAGATCTAAAACCTAAACATCATATGTTGCTATGACAAGTGTCTTTGTTGGATATTTGTAGAAAGTTTTATCCTATAAAATATTTTTAAGGGAAAAATTACAGACCCATTGACAAAGGTTGAGAAGATTTATATGGGTGTTTTAGGAAAGATGACGAGACTCAAGTTCGAATCTGGTGGGTGACATGCCCTATGTTGTGTATGCATTCATGTTGGACAGGCCAGTTTCTGGAGGTGTTAATATGTCTTTCAGTAGTCTCAATAATAATGGATTAACAGGTCCAATTTTCAATTTGTAATATCTGATTCATTTTAATGATAGAAAGTAAGAAGACGTAGATATTTTTTCATTTGAAAAATTAGTTATATAATTAAAATAATATTTAGGGAGAGAGTAAGAGAAAGATGGTGAAAAGAAGAGGGAGGGTGAGAAGAAGTAGCAGAGAAAGTGAAAGGAGAGAGATATAGTTGAAGAGGAAGAGAGCAAGAGAGATGGTGAAAGGAAGAGAAAGAGAGAGAGAGCAAGAGAGTTAGGGAGAGAGGGGGGAGGAAGGAGAGAGTGTGTGTTAGGGAAAGGTTGGGAGAGAGAAAGGGGGGAGAGTTAGGGAGAGAGACAAGAAGCGAACAAGAAATAGTTAGCGAGAGATCTACGATGACATAACAAAATGATTACTCGAATGTTGTAAATGTTCAATAGATAATTAATGTTCATTTTTCAAATTAAATTTTGTGATTGATTAAAGCATTAGCACTCAATAAAATTCGAAAGAAAAATAGCTAACTGCTAATCTAATATACTTTAGTCTGTAAAATCCAAGTGTTTGATTAATTTGATGTTAAAATTTTCAGCAAATGTTAATTTGATATTAAAATTCAATACATTAAATGAATTACAAAATATCCAGCTTAAACAAAATGATTCAAGAACAAAATGAAACCATTCAAAATATCAAAAAATTTATCATTCATCTTTATGTTAATAAACTAATAACTATGACCCGAAATGAAAGTTCTTATTTTCATTATAACACAAATTTTCCCATCATGATTGATATAATACTAACCTTAGTCTTGAGGTGGTAGTGCTCGTTTAGAGCCCTCTTCGTTGCTTTTGTAGGATAACATTGCTCTTATGAATTTGATTGATATCAAGCCTGTCGATGGGATTTTTACCTGGAATAATAGGAGTGGAGAGGCAGCTATCTCATAAAGGCTCGATAGATTCTTAGTGTCTAGTTTCTGGGTGGGAGACAGGTGGCAGACTAGCTCTGAGATTTTGGATGGTCGGGGTTCTGATCACTGGCCAATTAAACTTATTGTTGAGTTTCCTAGGCGTTGTACTAAGCAGTTTTTTAAGTTCCAACTTATGTGGCTTAGGGATGACTCTCTGCATGACTTGCTTCCTGGTTGGTGGAGCCTTGGGAAGCCAACTTTTGGTACTGCCATGTATTCCCTTTCTAAAAGGCTTCAATATGTGAAATATAGATTGAAGCGCTGGAATAGACAACACTTTGGTAATGTGTTTCTCGCTAAGCAGAATGCTCAAGCTCACTTGGACTCGATTACCGGGCAGATTCGAGATTAGGGTCTTTCAGTGGAGCTGAGTTTGCAGGAAGCTGTGGCTGTGAAGGTTGTCGAGGAATGGGAACTAAGGGAGGAAATCTTCTGGAAGCAAAAATCCTGAATTGAATGGCTTTAGGCTGGTGACAAAAATACCTCTTTCTTTCATAACTTCGTTAAGGATAGAAGGAAAGGTAATGTTATCTCCTCTCCTTTTTCGTCAACTGGGGAGTATTTGTACTTCTCTGCTTCTATTTCTACTGAGTCAGTTCAATACTTTTCTGCTTTATTTTTTGAGGACTCTCCTCCTGCAGTGGTGGATGAAGCTATGATTTTGGATTGCATCCCGCCTTTGGTTACCAATGAAATGAATGAATCTCTGCTAAATCCTGTCTCCTCGATTGAGTTGGAGAATGTTGTGTTTCAAATGTAAAAGGGAAAAGCTCTGGGGCCTGATGGATTTCCGGCTGAGTTATTTCAAGAGTTTTGGGAAGTCATTAAGATGGACCTTTTGGAGGTGGTTTAAGAATCCTTTATGAGTAGACAAATCTTAAAATCCATGAATGCTACCTTTCTTACTCTTATACCAAAGAAGGAGGGGGCGAATACTTTGAATATATTTAGGCCAATTGCTTTATGTAATGTCATGTATAAGATTATTACAAAGTTGATTGTTGAGAGGTTGAAACCTTGGCTAAACAGAATAATCTCTGAGGAGCAAGGGGGTTTTGTTGCAGGTAGGCAGATTATGGATGGAGTCATCATTGTTGTGGAGACAATTCACTCTATGGTGCATTCTAAGGAAAAAGCTATGTTCATCAAGTTGGACATGGCTAAAGCTTACGATCACGTTAAATGGGCTTTCTTATTTAAGATTTTGGGAGCTTTTGGTTTTGCTAATGATTGGATTCAATGGGTAAGGATTTGTGTCACCTCTTCTTCATTTTTGGTGTTGGTCAATGGAGAGCTAAAAATGTTATTTGGTGCTTCTAGGGGACTCAGACAAGGGGACCCTCTATCCCCCTACTTGTTCATCTTACTTGCTGAGGGATTGGGGAGGTTCATTAGATCTCGAGTGGAGAGTGGTTTGATTCAGGGTTGGAGTTGGGCAAATGGTATTTCGACTCAATCCCATCTTTAGTTTGTGGATTATACTACTTTGATGGGCAGGGCTAAAGTTGAGGAGGCTATAAGATGGCGCAGTATTTTGGACACTTATTTGGCAGCTTCAGGTCAATGTATTAATGAGGGGAAGTCTTTTATCTACTTCTTCAACACTCCTAAGTGTATCGAAAACAGAATTGTTGGCATCCTTCGTTTTCAGATTGGCTCCCTCCCCTTTGTTTATCTTGGCATTCCTCTTGCTATTCGGTCACTTCCTAATTTGTTTTGGCAGGGGATTATTGACAAGTTTCGCAATCTGGTTAGTCATTGGACCTGTAGGTGGCTTTCTTCTGTAGGTAGAGTGACTCTATTGAAATATGTGGTGCAAGCTCTTCCTATGTATAGATGTTTCGTTCTCTCTGCCCCTTCCAGCTTTATTAAAGATTTTGAAAGGTTATCTTGTCAGTTCCTCTGGTTTGGCAATCTGCTTCACAGGAAGTGGAGCTTGCTTAAGTGGGATGTTATTTGTAGGCCGAAGCAGGAAGGCGGTCTGGGATTACGACAGATTGACTTGAATGGGCAAGCTTTAGCAACTAAACTGTATTGGCGTTGGTGCACGCAGCAGCATCAGATGTGGGCCAAAATCGTTACCTCAAAATATCTTGGTATGGTGGAGAGTGTCGAGGTTGCCCGTTTTAGCTTGGAGGGGAAGGGATCCTTGATTCGAGGTACCCTTGAAAGAGGTGCCAATTTGGTCAAGTAGGGTTTGTTCTAGATCTGTAATGGTGGGTAGGATGCTCTTTTTTGGATGGACTCCTGGGATGGTCATCCCCCCATCTTGTCTTCTCATCTCATCTGCAGGACTTGAGTCAGCTTTTTATGGAAGCAGGTTGGTGTTGTGTGGCTAATTTCAAATCGCCTCATGTTTTAGGTCAGTTTAGTGTTTTCAGGTGGAAGGACCCGCAAGAGTGGCCTCCAAGTGGTGTGGCTGAGGATCATCAGGAGCTTGCTTCACTTTTGGCTAATCGGGTTTGTAACTCTCTCCTTGGGAGGGATGTGTTGGATTGGGGTATGGACCCAAAAGGTAAACTCTTTGTTGTTGCTAGTTATCAGGTCCTTGATAAACATTTGTTTGGGAGTTTGGAAGTCCCTTGGTGGAAACAAGTCTGGAATAAGTTCTCCTGGCCTAAGTGTAATTTCTTTTCCTGGTTATTGGTGCATGGGAAGTTTCTTACTTGGGAGAATCTTTGGAAGCAGGGGTTTTAGGGCCCTTCTATGTGTGTTATGTGTACTAGGCATGAGTCTATTCCTCACCTTTTCTTTCAATGCTCTTTTGCAAAGGACATTTGGCACTTTTGGTGGCATCTCTTGCGCCAGTCGTATAGGCATGGATCTTCCTTGGAGGAGGTTTCGAGGAGTCTGGGGTCTCCTTCTGCTAACTCTCTATTCCTTTTGATAGCTTGGATAATTGGCCCCAGTTTAATATTATGGCACATTTGGTTGGAGCATAATCGTAGAATCTTCCTGAATAAGAAGCTGCTTGGGGGTTAGCTTTGGCTGAGAATTTTGGGGGTTCTTCAAGAGACATTGACGGCTAAGTGTGATTTATCTATTCTTGTTGACCTCGGTGATTTGGGAGTGGTTAGTGCGATGGGTCTCTCTACTCAAGGAAAGAAAAATCAGCGACCTGGGCAATGTGGACGTGCGCGTGAGAGGGTTGGTCGTGTTGGTCACTGGTGTCCTCCTGCATTGGGGGAGCTGAAAGTTAACAATAATGGGTCGTCTCATGGTAACCAGGGACATGCTGCAGTTGGTGGCATTGGTAGGGATAGTCTGGGAGTGGTGGTCTTCTTCTTTTCCATATATAAGGGTCAACATACTAATAACCTCATGGAGGCTATGGCTATTCTCCTAGGGATTGAACGTGTGTGTGCTCTTGGTTGGAGGCAGATTGTTTGTGAATCTGACTCTTAGGTTGTTGTTGATATGTTGAATAAGAGGCATTTGGAGGGGTTGAATTGGCAGCTGGCGGGGGTGGTCAAGCAGATTGTCTCACTGTGCTTTGCTTTGGATTCTATTGTTTTTTCACATATTCCTCCTGAGTGGAATAAGGTGGCGGATGGCTTGGCTAGGTGGGCATCTAGGCATGTGGGGACTTGGAATATTGATGATTGGGGCGATCTTCTTGGTGACTTCGCCCTTGATCTGGAAGATTTGGTTGCGGAAGATATGAGGTGTTTCTTGGGAGTGACTTAACTCTTGGTTTTCTTGGGCCCTTTGTGGGTTTGCTTCTTTAGATTTGTAATGTTCTTCTGTTTCAATAAAGTTTTTACCCCTTCTTTTTTTAAAAAATAAAAATAAATTTAATAAATTTAAAAATGTATATTCTTCTATTTGTTAGGAATTTTATATATTTAAAAAAAATAGTATTTGTATTTGTTATATAAGAATAAAAATAAAAAGGAAATCATTAAACATGTTTCTCTTTTAAAGTTATAAAGATAATTCCTTTCTTTGTTGAACATGTTTAAGTAAAGGATGTACCAAACATAATTAAAAGAAGTTATCTTAAATTTGAAAAAAGTGTGAATTGTAGATACTTCCACTTTCTTTCATCCTACACATTCATTCATCTTAATTAATTGGGTCTAAACGTCACCATGTCAATTAATTAATTAATGGATCCCATAGTTTCCATCATATTCTATTAACTTATTAATTAGTTAAATATTTTTTTTAACTAAATTCATGTTGATTAATTAATTTAATTATTTAATCTATTTTTTTATTGGGTAAATATGGGAAAAGGGTTTGAACACATTACAAAACAACCATAGAGGCAAGTAGGATGAATCTCACTAGTAGTAAGACAAGAAAAATAGCTAAATAATAAATCTCCTAAGAAGAGAGAAAAAAGACAACTGCATAGAACAACAAAACCAACAAAGCTTAGAAAGGAATTGGAGAGCAAAGACTAGCATAAGATTTTGACTGGAGCAAGGAACCAAAAGGTGGTTTTGGAAAGAGCCCAAAAGCCAACAACAACAAAATGATCAAGACAGTTTAAAACCAAACATTTCAAGAGGCCTCAGATGAGGGGAAGGACGGGAGTGGAAAGTCCTTCCAATATATGTGGGATGCAACATAGTAGAAGGATTTTCAAGCACAGCATTGAGTTTCCTTTGATCCTATACGGTGATCCTTTTCCCTCATCATAGCGGTTTTCCAAAGAAGGGCTAGCAACAGTTTGATCAAGAACCTTAGGTACCACTATCGACACACTCTATAGTATCCAACACTTTCCTATCATAATGAGGTCAAGGAAATGTCGCATTAGGTTTGGCCTCGTTGGAATGCATAGTATCATGGTACAATGGAGAAGATTCATATTGAATATCTTGCTCCCAAACTCCAAGTTTGGAGAAACGTTTCACACTTTTGGGCAACTTTGAACCAAACTCAACCAAGACATGAAATCTAGATAAAAGAAAGTAGGATCTAGATTTAGTGGGGTGTGTGCAAGAAGTTGAGTCCAGTGTTTTCCCTAATTTTCAAAATTTGACACATTTGACCTTAAAATTTGAAGCACTTAAATATGGAATCTTAAAAAAAGTCACTAATCATACAATGTAGTACTCGGAGGCTAGTTTCCAAATATGTAATTTATTTCAATACCCAGATGCTACAAATTGATTTTCATTAGACGATTCTAAAAACCACTGTTTAAAAATCACTTAAAAGTCACTTTTTTTTACCCATACTATGCATGTGTACTTCTTCCATATTTTGACCTAAATAATTGTATTTTTCTAAATCCTTTTGGGAAAAGATTTGTAACTCACTAAACTATTTAAAAGTCACCTTTTTTTTACCATACCATGCACATGTACGTCATTCATATTTTGACCTAAATAATCATATTTTTCTAAATCCTTTTGGGAAAAGATTTGTAACTCACTAAAGCACATTTTCGATATTTTTTTACAATTTTTATTGATGTTTTTTTGTTAAATTTTTATTAGCCATATTTGTTGTTTTGAAAATTCATCGTGTATGCCACACATAAGATGACTTAAAATTGTCATTTTTTGATTTATTTTTTAAATTGAAAAGAATTGTCTGGAGTATGTTTTCGTGGAATTTGTTTGACAAAAAAAAATTTAATAAAAAATTATTAAAATAATAAAAAACCTTCATATTTCAAGTTTATGGACCAGTTTCATTAGAAATTAACTAAAAAATAGAAAAAATAATCCAATTGTAAAAAAAATTATATATTTAGAATTTTTATTGTCTCATCTATAATAGGTTTTAATTTCGTCAAAAAATTCTACAAAAAAGTCTTCAAACATATGTCCAAAGTCACTATTTTCTTGTGACATTGTCAAGACCTTCAACTTGTAGGTCAAACCAGGTTGAAAGCTTAGGTTCAGGTCCCCAAGCCTTTTCCTAAACCGAAAAACAAAGCAAAAACCCAACCAAAAATTAAAAATTTTAAAAACGGGATTTCATTCTACAATGAGATCATGATTCATAAAAATATAATTTTTTTATACTTTTAAGAATTTTTTTATAAACAGACTGTTAAAAAATGGAATCCCGTTTTAAAAAAGGTCATTAAAAAATGGGATCTCATTTTAAAACGAGCCATAAATAAATGGGATCCTATTTTCTTGAAGCCGATTTTGAGTTTTTTTCTAAGAAAAAAACTTACACATTTCATGGACTCATCTTCTTGCATTTACCCAGTGACATTATCAAAGGTAATAAATTGACCAATAGCATCAGCAATTTCTTGTAGAATATCTTCATCCCAAAACTCCAAAGGGAGCTTTGGGAGACCCACACAAATAGGAAGCATGTTAACCTTGTTAACGTTAAAATCGACAAACTAGCTTTCTAAATGAAGAGAGGCCTTACCAAAAAACCAAGGACCTCCTAGAAAAATGCGAGTGCAGTCCTCCATGGGATGAAAGGAGAAAAGAAGACAATTGTTCATCAAGGCCATAATGCAAAGACCAAGAGCCATCCAACAATCATAAGCCCAACTATGAATAACATCAATATTTAGTCTATAACCAAAAAATATCCAAATAAGAGTAGATTGTAAATTGGCCATAGTCATGTCCAGCCACACATCCAAAATAATGAGATAAATAATAGGAGCAAGAGGCATCTTAGCATCAACCCCAACATCACTATTCTACAAAGAAGACCTAGGAGTAGGAAACCCAGGCACACTAGAGGGTAAGATAGGAACATCATCTTATGAAAACCAAGCTAATCCTACAGTAGAATGCAAAGAGGACTCAAACCCCTCCACATTCTGATCAATAATAAGAATAATCTACCGAAGAACACCAACAACTCTAGAAGCAACAACTCCTTGAGTAAATATAAGAAGAATAGAATTTTGACAAGAAAGAGGTTGAGGATCCATAGAATGGGAAAAATCCAAAAAAATACTCTCCTACAACACACTATGGAGAGGTCCCTAAGTAGCAGAAATGGGGGCCTCTACCAAGGAAGGAAACCCCTTAAAGGAACCCACCCAAGAAAGAGAGAAGACTTGGGAACCTCATCACACACAACAACAAAAGGGGAAGGTAGATGAAGAATTTTCGACAAGGGAGGCAATGACTTCAAACTGCCAAAGGTTGAGCATGGGAAATATTAGGAGGGGACAATAGAAATCCCCTCTTCAAATATTTACTTAGGTCATTCGACCTTAACCCATCTAAAAGTAGCCTAGAAGAACTCACTCCATGCACTGAGTGCTTCTGGGTAGAATGTTGGGTGTCCAACCACATAGAAAGAAGAAAAACATCCTTGTGATTCATCTAATCATGCTACCCCATAGAGAACCATAGCTCCACACATTTATGGGCATTCAAAAAAGCCTCCAAGAGAATATCAAAGAGATTTTCTTCCTCACCCTTGCACCATGTATCATCCCACGAACCCTCAACCACCTCCTTTGATATTCATTTGAATCTTCACCATCTTCATCATTTGAATCAACCTCTTCATAGTAGAAGCCACCGCCATTGCAAGATAAAAAAGAATTCACAACCACTATTGCTAGGGTTATCATTACATAACTCATGTCTAGGTAGGTTTTATTTAATCCCATTCTAAATATTAACATCATTTCATAATAATTAATTAATTTATGATTATTCATTAATTATTCAATTCCTAATTAAATCCATACACACATAATTACGTTGAAGACATTCCCTATGAGAGAAAGTTGTCTGGCTTGAAGGATTAATGGCGTAGAGTTTTGCAGAGGCATGCAAGACAATGTAATGCATCACAACCTTCAATTTCCATTATTTTTCATTCTCCATTTTTTCTTGTTTTTGTTTAAGAAAAGCAAGCAACAAATGCATGTTAGCTAAAAATTATCAATACAAAATGAGGGCTGAAATTAGCATGGATGGGAAGTACTAAAACTAACGTGTCCTATTATCGTAAAGTGAATGGGATTAAAATCAAGTTTGCACTGTGCACATCAATCTTTCAAATGCCTTCCATTTTGAAAAATTGGTAAATTTTGGGTTATACGATTTACATGTTTGTATTACGATGTGGACTTCATCCCATCGCATGATTCAACACTCGCCACACTTGTATACTATGATGGCTCTCGTTTTCCTCACACTACATAAATATCTTATCCTTTTTCTAAATGGATAAAGGACTTTGTGTCAATAATCTTATATATAATTAACACATGGTGTAAGGCAAAGAGATAATGATTTGAGAAAAGAGAAAATGCATATAATTTGCATTGGGGCAGTGATAAATTTTGCAGGTTGGCCTTGAATTATATTTCAAAGGGCTATTGAACAGTTACGAAGACCAGATCAATTTGTAATGATCGATGTATTCAGACACTCTTATATACTACCCTTCATTTGAAAAGAAAATTATAACCTATATCTGTAATAGAGAAAGTTACATTCTTATGACCTTTACATTTATGTTTTGGGTCCACTTTGACTAGTGTCTTGTATGCTATAATAAATTTACACAGTGTGTATTTTTGCATAAATTCAGTTCAAGACTTCTTATTTTCATTTTATTCTAATTCATCCTCAAAAGTTGATCTTGATCCTCAGATCTCTCATTTTCCATCCTAAATTTGATCCATGGGGTAAAACTAAAACTACTCATTTTTACAATTGTGATTTGAACCAAAAACTTTTAAATTCAAAATTCAAATTTAGAACTTGTCTACTTCCTCCTACTAACCATTGTGAGCTGACCTAGCAATGTTTGTATTGATTTGTGTGCTATAATGATATTAAAAGACATTTATTATTCTTTTTGAAATCACCTAGAAATCATTAGAATAACATTCACATTAGAGCATTATTCTATAGAGTTAAAAAATATGGTTTTTGCAATTCTACTCTATAAGTTATACTCATTTTAGAGTCCATTCACAAAACATGTTGTGGGTCTCATTTAGTCAATAGACTTAACTTTATTCCCTAAACCAAGTTAGAAGATTGATTATGTTGAATCTTATGTTTTCATTTGTCTTAGTTCATCTTCTCTAATCTAATCACCACTTCTACTCCTAATTGGTCTTCAACTCTAGTAAAGTTGTATTGGTGTCAACCTATTCTTAGATTCATCTTTCATGAAATAAAAATAAAAAAGGTCAAAAGGTTACAACAACATATTTCAACATGACTTCAAATGGTCCTTAGTCATGAGTTGATGTCACAACTTCCTAAGAAATTATTATATTGATCCTCCTTTTGGAACCAATCCTCAACCAATGAATTTTTATTGATTCAAATTATGCACAACATTACAAACAAAGGAAAAAAAAGATATTTGGCCCATCAGGGGAAGTGGTACTAATCTTTGGAGTTAGTGTTAACTTATGCACAACATTACAAACAAAGGCAAAAAAAGATATTTGGCCCATTAGGGGAAGTGGTACTAGAAGTTGTCCAAAAATGACAGAAAGGGTATTTGATCTCCAAAATCATACACAATATGATGAAGTTATGAAAAAGGCTTTATACTTCTATAAAATAAATAACAAGCAGGCTACATGTTTCATTGATGACCACCTTCTTCTTGTCCCTAGGAAGGTCACACAAAAAAAGGAAAAAGGTTCAACATAGAAGTGAGTTCAAGGATGATGCAAAATATTTGATCACACTTCTGAGTAGGGTATATGGACATTCAAATGCTAAATAATTATACCATTATATGTTCTATTATATTATGAAAATAGCTAAGGAGAAAAAGATTTATTAGGATACATTGATTAGTGATAATCTACATGATTAATTGGTTGATGTGTTGAAGACAACTAAGTTCCATGCAAATTCATATTTGGTGTATTTTTTGGCTTACCAATCCATTTTTCTAGGCCTCAAAAGAGTATGTTCTCTCCAAATGGGTGAAACAAAGGTTTACCATCATTACCTCCTTTTATATCTAAAAGAAAGCCACAATATAATTATTTTATTGTCAATGTTTCTTTTGTGTTTGAAGTAATAAGAGGGTTAGAAATTACTTTGCCAAGAGGATATGGACATAGAAGTAACCTCTGATTTGAAGAATTTGGGGAATTGGTATATCCAATTTAAGATATTTACCTATATAAGAGTTGCATATTTTCACAAAGAATCATACAAGTTACCCTAGTATCCTACTAATAGGTTGATCATGCTGGAACTATGTAGACAAGTTGTAGAGATTTAGAAGTTGATTGTAAATAAACACAAGTTAGGATATGTCTTCCTCATCAATATTAGAGTGTAATCTTGATCCAACATGCAAAAAACGAAGCATACAAAAATTGAGATGGATCCTTTAACCATGAAATTATTGAGATATATAAGGCCAAGATATGATCCCATAAGAAATATTGGTCTAATTATAAGGGAATATTATAAGCATGGGCCTGCCCTATGAGACCATTGGGCCAATTTCCTAGATGAACATGAAGTAAGAATCAAGGAATACTTTATATTATTCGTGGAATTAACGAGGGCATGAAATTTGAGGAAAATATCCAAGTCATTAGAAGGTGATAGAAAATTGTTACATTCTATGTACAACATAGAAATGACATTTGACCATCCTATAGAGGCAATGGATTGGTCAAATCCAAAGGATTAT
Source organism: Sequoia sempervirens (assembly GCA_007258455.2). Classification (NCBI taxonomy): domain Eukaryota; kingdom Viridiplantae; phylum Streptophyta; class Pinopsida; order Cupressales; family Cupressaceae; genus Sequoia; species Sequoia sempervirens. Next base: position 279,828,541 of record VDFB02353493.1, on the reverse strand, counting down.
TCTATTTAAAATAGAGCTATAAATATGGTCGTTGGATCAATAAGATGGTTAGAAGCACCATACCCAATGTTGGAGCTACACCCTAAGGCTCAGGAACAAAAGAAACAAACCAGAGAATCTTCAAGTGTAATAACAAGAGTAGTTAAAGATAAAAGAGAAACTATAGTTACTACTTCAAAGAAGAAAAGTGTAAAGAGGTTAGTGTTCATTGAGTTAGATGATTGTGAGTTGAAGAGGAACATGTCTTGATACAAAGGAAGAAAAGAACACATTCATCCTATGAGGACTCCATCTCAATCTATTCATCCTATGAGGACTCCATTTCCTTCCTCATCTACACCTTCATCTTCATCTCCTAAAAGAGGGTCCCCTAATAACTCACCTCCACATAATTCACCATGAAAATCACCTCTTATGCAAACTATTGCATCAAATCAAGCCTTGGCTAGTGAATATTCTATCTCAAATCCTCCATCTCCACCTTCAATTCCCAACCCACCACCTTAGACTCTAGATCCTTCACCTCCCTATTCTTCTCCATCTAAATTCACAACTCCATCCTCTCACACACAACTAGATAACCAACCTAGAGGAGATGGTGACCGAGTGGACAAATTTCTATTAGAACCAAAGATTGAAGATATTAACACCTTAGCATAAGGAGAGCACCCTCAAGTTGAGGATCAAACTCAACAATCACAAGGAAATATCAATGATAAAAGTGTAACTTCTCCTCCTCCTTATCCTTCTCAACCTCCACATATAGGGGATACAAGAATTCCATTATAGGTCAACCATATTGTGCAAAAAAGAGCAAGAACCTATGTCCAAGAGGAAGCCAACTTCTCTTCTTTAACATAGGTATTGAAGGCACAATCGAGCAAGAAAGGGGCTAGGACACTTTCCACTATATTAGTGAATGAACAAGGAGTTAGAGTGGCAAATATATCCACCCCTATGGTAGATAATCACAAGGCTCAAATGAAACTGAGAGACTACAACATAAAACAGGCGAATTTAGGGACTATGATCAAAGAAGAAAATTAATCATTGCAGTTAGTTGTGACTACTATACTTGAGAGAATGAAAAAGGACAAAAACACAAAGGAAGAACTTAAAAATCAAGTAGGAAAATTAACTTCATACTTACATCACCTAGTTGGCCCTATTGACTTAGTTGCACCTGTCTCCATGTTGCTAGTAGTCTTGAATAAAGAGACTTGAAACCCAAACCCAAAATGAATTATACTAGGCTATGAAAGAGTTGAGAGAAGGGTTACAATCCCTTGCATGTAGGGTAATCAAGGAAACATTAAAAATATATCACACCATTAGTGATGAAGTAAGTTTAGCAATAGAGATGAAAACCAAAATAGATGAAGACCTATTAATGTGGGAGGAGTATATTCTAGTTTTGTAGAGAATGAGGGTCAATCCCTCTATTGAGTTAGCCCACTTGGGTATTTTTGATACATAAGATCAAGAGTTACTAGAAGAGTGGTTGAAATCTAGTAAACTCATGAGTGAAAATGTTGAATAAATGCAATGCTAAATTGAAAAAGAGCAAATACTTAGCTGACAAGATAATGGAAAGGATAGAGGGATTCATTAAAGATCATCCTTGTAATTTTTGGGAGAATCCCTCATTGGTGCAATCAATAGCTTCAATAATTCAAGAGTTTACAAATTCCCTTCATTAGTAATAAAAAAAGAATCCATTGATTAGAGATTGAAAACTAAGGAAACCATTTGGAAAATCTAGGATGATTTGATAGAGTTTGGAAAGTTGCAGGATAAGATCAAGTAGTCCACCTTTGCTCAAAGGAAAAAATTGAAATATCACAAAGGATCAAATGCCAATGATTTGAATGAAGCTATCACTTCTTTTCTTGAGAATTTTCCTCATCCAACATGAAATCTTCTACACTTGACCAATTAGGATTTTTTTAATTATTTATTCTTTTAATTAGTTGTAATAATTCAACTTAAAATTTGATGTGGTGTAAAGTGGTATTGAAGTTTGATTCTTAGTGAAACTTAGTTTTAGTAAATAGATCTGGTTGCCAGGTTTAGGTTTCAATTGAACTATTCTCACATCCAAAATTTTGGGATGTCTAGTGGGGTTATACATACCTCTTCATGGGACGATTAAACAAGTCAGAAATTAAAACATCTCATCAAAATTATGCAAATTTTAGTGTGGTTTTCCTACTAATTTTGTAATATTGCAAATTTGAATGTTAATTGAAGGATCGGGCCTATGTTTATCTTCAATGTTATGATTTTGGTAATGGTATTTTGACTATGATTTCTCTAATAGCAAATAACTTGGTGATATTTAAGATTTTGATTGAGATTTTCATAGAATTGTGTCTCAAATTTGTGCATGAAATATGATGTTTTGATTGTATGCAATTAAACAAATTTGTTAAAGCGATTTCCTTAGATGATTACATCAATAAGGTAGATGATTATGTGAAATATTGGTCATTACATTGTTGGTTTATAGATCTCATCTAATCTTTCAAATCTAATAACTTGAGTGAATTATATCATTGTCCAAATGTTATTTCTAGAATCATTTCTTAACCTTAAAATCTTTTGATCTTTCTTTGCAAGTTAATTTAGGATATTTGGATCGATGCTAAAGTTTCATTAAATTTTAGATATGATATTGAACAAAATAAGTAGAGATTTCTAGATTTGTACATCTTCAAGCATAGAATAATTCTTTCCATTATATATGGGTAATTTGATTGATTATTTGTGTCAAGATATGATTTACCAATAAATCCCCCTTTGTAAACAAATCACATAGGCCACTTAACTACCACACTTGATCAAGACCTAATTGAAAAAGAACCTTGTAGTTGGATTCCATGCTTTTCAAGAGGAGTAGAACAATCTATTGATCTACTCATAGATGGTTGTGCTAAAAATATTATCAATAGGGCTACCATGAAACAAGGGTGTAGGTTTCCAAAGTTAAGAGAAAACCAAGGATGATGAAATAAAAAATCTTTGCATGACTACAATGATTTTGTCTTGATCATGGCATGTTTGACTCCTACATAAAGTGGTGAAATTTTCGTTGACCTCAACTTTTTTCAAATCACCTTACTAGAGGAAGCAATGTATCTGTCGTTATGCAATGAGTGCTATTGAATTTGAATGATTTTTTAAGTTTCAATATAATTTCTCAATGATTCAACTTCCTTTGGTGCCAAGGGAGGATGTTGGTACTTCAAAAAACTGAACTAAAATATGTTTAAGAGCTCTCATTGTAACCATCATTATATTGTTCATTTTGACTATTATGAGATCCTAAATAGAGGTTTCAAAGTGCAAAAGCATGTTACAATTGTTTTAATCTTGATTGAATTGATGCTATAACCCTATTTCTCCCATAAGACATCAATAGTACTTGTATTAGCCATGAAGATGGTGACATGATTAGAAAAAGTTCACTCTTCTAGAGTTTTCTTGAACCCTTTTGAGGTTTTCTCTTGTTGTAACCATGTGTCTCATTTTTTATATGCTTGTTTTGTATTATTTACTCATGTTTCAAGTTTCCCATGCTGTTTTCGATGATATGAGCAAGTTAGAATTATAAAACATCCTTTAGTAGAAAAAATGTTTTTGATGGTGAGTACATGGTTGAGAACTTAGAATTTGTAGTTGATTTTTTGGGAGTTTCTATAGCACTAACGTACTTGAAGGAAATCAAAACAACATAGAAGGCAACTAGAAGTCCTTTGTTGACTTTTGGCAATCAAATAGCATCATTAGACTTAATTAATTTATGTATATTATAATTGGTAGTTGCTATCTTTTACATTTCTTAGGTTGGTTAATGGATATAACCCATTTAGAAAGTTATTTATGTATGGTAAAACCCTTATGAGAGAAGTTAAGAATACAAATTTTATGTAAAACTTTCAATATTAGCAAGGGATACATACACAAAGTAAAATAGACTCTCAACATAGTGTTGAATCTATTTCTTTTGATGTTGCATTAATTTAATTCTTTACTTTTATTGACATTAATAATATGTATCACTGCATATCTCTTTTGTTTGGATTTCATTTATATGCAATTGTTAAATTCTATGGAAGAGTTTCATTTTATTTAATATTTGATTTTTCTTTTTTAATAATTCAATATTAGATTATTCATTCTTTATATTATTTTCTAATAGATTTGAAGCATTATCAATTTTATTTTTGAAAATTTTATAATTAAAATAAAAATAAATAAATTATATTGCTAGATCTATTTTTTTAATAAATCTAAACTCAATATAACATTACCTCCTAATTATTATTTTTAATAATATTATATTATATTATATATTTTTTAAATAAAAATTGAGAAATCACTTGTAGCAAATTATATTAATAATAGAAAATACAAGAAATCATATATAATCATAGTAGTGAGATAGCCATGTCCTAGAGAAGGAGATGAAACACATTGAAAATGAAAAGAGTCATGGGGACAAACAAAAAACCAAAACCATAAGCATATATTACAGAGAGCCAGCAGAGGAAGAAGTCTAAAGCATTGATAGGTTTCCAAGGAGACACCAGTTCTGGAGTGGACATGGAGGTAGAAGAAACAATACATTATATTTTAAACTTATTTTTTCTAATGAGTATTGGGGGTATTGATAACTCTTATATTATTTCAAATTTACATCTATTTATTGTGTTTGTGGTAATAGCAAGCTTAAAAGAGAGATTTTATAACTATTTATTGTGTTCATCCTAATACTACCAACATCAACAAGGCTGTCAATATGTAAATAAAGCATACAATGAAACTCTGAGGCCATAACACTCTTTGTTTGCCAAATGGGTGTATCTCACCAAGCAAGAAGACAATTGTGGGCATACAAGATCTGTACAATATATCTAACAGAAATATATGTCCCCAAAAAGATTTAATTGAGCTCTGGTGCATCCCTTCTACAATGATGTTAATGGTGATGCAACTTGTAGATGTTATCATCAATCAAAATATTTAGATAGTGGAAAAAAAAGCAGACATCACCAGTACTGCTTTGGCAAAATACTATACTTGAGTTTGTTGGGTGGGCATTAGAAAAGCAAATGCAATCCTGAGCAGTACATATAAGGAGATTTCATGTTGCTCTGTACTTTGAACTTTAAGGAACTTAATTTGGAGTAACATATGTAAAAATAATACTATTCTGGGAACACCAACACCTCATAAATCATGATGGAAACTGTTTCTCTCATATTCTTTGGAATAATCAACAATGATAGAAAATCATACTAAAAATTACTTAATAGTAAATTATTGGACGGTCAGCAGAGCAACAAAATAAAACTTAGTAGTCCTCCTTAACTATATTGCTACAATTATTATTAGGTTTTGAATGTTTTACTTTGACTGTATTCATCTTTGGATTCCCTTCTTCACCATTGCAATTTGCATAATTGTATGCATGATGAGAATGTCAGACATAATATGGTACATCGATGAGAATAAAACATTGTGTGCTATAATGATATTAAAATACATTTATTATTCTTTTTGAAATCACCTAGAAATCATTAGAATAACATTCACATTAGAGCATTATTCTATAGAGTAAAAAAATATGGTTTTTACAATTCTACTCTATAAGTTATACTCATTTTAGAGTCCATTCACAAAACATGTTGTGGGTCTCATTTAGTCAATAGACTTAACTTTATTCCCTAAACCAAGTTAGAAGATTGATTATGTTGAATCTTATGTTTTCATTTGTCTTAGTTCATCTTCTCTAATCTAATCACCACTTCTACTCCTAATTGGTCTTCAACTCTAGTAAAGTTGTATTGGTGTCAACCTATTCTTAGATTCATCTTTCATGAAATAAAAATAAAAAAGGTCAAAAGGTTACAACAACATATTTCAACATGACTTCAAATGGTCCTTAGTCATGAGTTGATGTCACAACTTCCTAAGAAATTATTATATTTATCCTCCTTTTGGAACCAATCCTCAACCAATGAATTTTTATTGATTCAAATTATGCACAACATTACAAACAAAGGAAAAAAAAGATATTTGGCCCATCATGGGAAGTGTGGCATGGCCTATATGAGTGGATTTAGGTCCTAGATAAGGTGTTTTGTGGTCCACTTCCATTCCTTTACACCATGGGAATGTTTTAGTGCCGAACTAATTTGAATTTGCATCATTGAGGTGCATAGATGACCTTGGACAATCTTTTCAAGATTTAATATGGTATAAATATGTGTTGAATTGTTGAAGGATGTGAAGATAGAAGTGTATGATGTGTTTCAGAGTTGTGAGGTACAAAGTTGAGAAATACAGTGTGAGATTTCATGTATTAGATTACTGGATGCAATGAGTAGAAGGTGTCTACAATTCTTCAATAAGATTATGAAGGTGTTGGTGATGTTGTGGTGGAATTTTCTATTGCATTGAGATGGATTTCTCATTGCAACACTCTTCTATATCTTCTTTTTTATTCTGGTAGAAAGCCTTTCTTTCTTCTGGGTATTGAGCCCTCCAACAGTGAGCCCTTTGTAATCAGTGTTGATATTACTTTATATTGTGAGCTAATCCCCATCATGGTTTTTCCCATCTTTGGTTTTCCACGTAAATCTAGTGTTTCTTTGTGCATGGTGTTGATTTTATTTTGTTTCTATTATTTTCTTTCATGATTAATCATTCTAACATATTAAGGGTTAATTGAATTAATGTGGATCTGAGTGTTTGTGAGGGTTTTGAAGTTTTAAGGTACAACTAATTCACCCCCCTCTCAATTATCTTATGCATTCAATAATATATACCCAAAAAATTCCTTAAAAGGTGGCATCTTATTGAATGAATAGATTACCTTGTTATAACTATTTTATACAAACCAAATTTTCATCACAACTCTTAGAAAACATAGTCTACATTGATTGAATATAAATCAATGTTCAAGGTTCAAGGAGACCAAGATGGAAAAATATTGGAATAATATCTTGGAGATCAACTCTTTTGATAATTCTAAGTCTCTGGCTAGAAGGAACACAGTCTGGAACGCCCCGAGCATTGATTGGTTCAAACTAAATTTTGATGGAGCAAATAAAGGGAACCCAGGCATGTATAACATTGGTGGCTTAATCAAGGACTGGAAGGGAAAATTTGTTGTTGAGTTTGTAGGAGGTATTGGCATACAATCTTCTATGAAAATGGAGGAAAGGGCGGTGCTCAAGGGCATTGAGTTAGTTGTCACTTTGGGCATAAAAAAACTACACATAGAAGGGGAATCTATGATGGTGATTGACGAGCTATGAATCATTGTTTTTTTCAAGGATGGAGCATCAAGGATATCCTTTTAGACGTAATTTTTTTAATTTCAAAACTGGAAAGTAAGTTATTGACTCACACCTTTCATGAGGGAAATCGGGTGGTGGATGCACTGGCCAACTTTAGTTCCTCGTGGAGTCTATGCAAGTGTTCAAAGAGTCTTGGGGCTCTATCGGTGAATATAAAAGGATTGATCCTTGATGAGAAAAAAAATATAACCATTTAGATGGTGGCCAACTATGTTGTTCTTCGTGGGTACAGGTGGCTCTACACATTAGGGCCTTTGATGAGGTGGACTAAGTCAGATGATGTGGTGAGGTTAAAGTGGGGTGTCGAGGGGTTTTTAGGAATAATGACTATGTATGGTTGGGCTCTCCATAGCTTTTATGGGTTGTCTTGTCATAAGTACCACATATCACATCAAATTTTTAGGAATGTGTGGTTAGCGATGCTTACCTCCAACTTGTCAGCTATTTATTTTTTGATCAAACTTATGATTACCCTAAGATTTAATGTGGTGTACTTAAGGAATTCAAATTTTGGCACCATGACTAAAAGGTCTAGGAAAATGTGTAAGTTCAAAGTGACTCATAGCATGTTGGTTATTAATTATCCGATAAATTTTGTGATGGCTTTCTATCTAAGCTTATTATACTTAAGGAAAGATTATGTCCCCACAAAGATGATTTCCTTGGGAATGACCTCCGATGCGTGTAAACTTTTGGAAGCATTAATTACTCTTTCTTTTCCTCGGTGTTTTAGAATTGGTGTTATAAGGTTGGGTAATTTCATTGACAACCAGTTCAATTCTTGGCTAACTTTATTTTTTTGGGGCTAGTTTATGTGAGTTATGTGTTGAGATGGTCGCGATAAGGTCAAGATCAAGCTCAACAACAACAACGAATTTTGTAGGACCCTATTGTGCAGCACATTTGCATGGAGGGAAGGTTGGCACCTTTGTTAGGAATTCTAGTGGGTCATGACGAAAAGATGTTGGAACAGTTTGTTGGCTTTTGGAAGGATAGGAGAATTACTATGGGAAAAATTTCATTTGAGGTTAATGAGGAGGCGATAGCCTAGGAAATGGGCCTTTCCTACAATGGCAAGAAGTACAAGAATCAAACCAAAACTTAGGACCTTGAGAGCCTTAATGCCTTCTTTAAAGACAATGAGAAGCCAATTAAGAAGTAGTCAGGATTTGACAGAGAAGTGCTTCATAAACCTTGGGATAAGGTGTGTTTAGCTCTTATGAAATACGTTACTTTAGATGGTAGATTTAAGGTTTTTTAATTTTATCATTTTTCGTTAATCAACCACCTAAGACACAAAATGCTCCTTAGCTTTCCATTTTTTTCTGTTGACCTCACTTGAAAGCTTGATAAAAGAATCCCTTGAAGTTGTTTCTCAAAACCCTGACCAGTTGCCTCCCTTACCCCTTCACCAGGGCCTCATCCTGAGGCTTTACCATTTCTATTTAGCCCTATGCCCCCCTAAACCCATCTCTGCTATTTATGTGGAAGAATTGGAACCACCAGACCTATCCACCGAGAAACCATCCCCTATTGCTTCTATTGGTCCCAAGAGGAAAACCCCCCCACTAGATAGTGAACCCCATGAGGTACCTAAACCAAAACCCCCAACAAAAAGGAAGAAGGGGGGGTCAAGTTGGCCCATTCCAAGGCTATGTCTAGATTGTGTGAGCTTAAGAACACTCTCACCACGCTGGACAATAGACCAACGACAAAGAAGAAGGGTAAAAAAGACACTACGTGCCAGGTGGAGTTGTCGATCACAGATAGTGAGGGAAAGAGTGCTACATAGAAGGATTCCAAAGGTGCACTATTGTGGCTGCAAGTATCAACATGAGGATGGAGAAAACTAGTGTTAGGAGGTCTCATAGATTAGCAAAGAACAAGAGAGATATATTGGTGGATGAAATTTCTAGCAACTTGGAGTGGACTATTGGAAGAGGAGAGTGTAATAAGGACATTGTTGAGGAGGAAGAAGAGTTCGTGGAAGGTCCCAACCACTTCTTGGACATGAATAGAATGCTCAAAGAGGACTCCACCCAATCTTCAAATCCTAGGGACATAGAGGAAGAGGTGACTTAGGGGAAGAGCGACATGGAGGAGCACATCAACAAGCTACAGGAGAGGATGAAGAAACTTGAAAGGAAGTTCACTAGGCTAACATGTTTCACCATCAAGATCATCCATAGATCTTTCGTCACTCTCTCTGATGTCATCAAGGAGGAGGTGGACAAGAAGATTGAGGTGAAGATCCTAATTGGGTTAGGGATGATTTCTTAAATATCCTCATTCAGAAATGGGAAGGTGTCTCCAATTAGTGGGTTGGTTTGTGTGTCTCTGTTGGGTCTTTGTTGTCTATGTGTTGTGTCTATTAGCTTTTTGGTTTCTGTTGTTTTTTTGTTGGACAATATAATGTTATATTGATCTTGCTCTCTCTTTGGCCCTTCAGGATCATGGTGTAATGGGTACTACACCCAGAAAATGCAACTTATCTAATAAAAAACTATCAAATAAACTTAGATAAAAGTACATAAACCTCTACCACTAAAAACTCAACCAAGAGAATTTTATAGGTGAATACTACACTGAATTTCCAATAGTTATAATTGTCAACTACATCCTGGAAGAAGGAATGTTGATGCTTAATATAAGGTATAGGTTCGTTAGTTTTTTTATAAATATATAAGGGATTTATAGATTAGAAATATTGTATTATGTCTAGTGGGAGGGGGGATGGGGAACACAAGATAAAAAAACCTCAATGGCTCAAGGTCTCTATCACTATCATTCACTGCATGGATAAAACTAAAAAATAGGTTGGTTTTGGATGGGGAAGAAGGTAGTAATGTAGAGGTAGTTACAATGGATTTGGATTGATTTTTTAGGATGGTTTTGGGTTGATGTTTAGGTTTGGGTTTAAATTAGTGGTTTAGGTTTAGGATGGTTCCAATTCCCTCTCTATCACTTCTAGCTCCTACCAATCTCCTTATATTACTAACCTCCTTCATCATCCTAATATTCTCATTAATTTTCTTCCCAAATATGTCCCTCATGATAGATACCAAGACTGTGTTGGAAAGTTGAGGACTTTACATCATTGATGATGTTGTTTGGCAACATGAGCATGGATTGTGCATAACAATGTATTATAGTAGTGTCATTGATGTCAAAATTTTTGCAGGTCATTTTTATTAATCCTAATAGGTTTTGGAGTTTCTATATAATACATTTGGATGAGTTGAGTTGGTTCAGAAAGATTAGTTGTGTATAAATATGACTAAGTGTTAGAACTGCTAGTTTAGTGTTATAGTGCATCAGTTTTTGGGTCTGCACCACTCTACATAGGAATATTTTTCTTTGTTATTCTAACATAATTTTTATGGTTTTTAGATACATTAATTCTAGTATTTTATCATGTTTTGCAAAGTATATTGAGAGATATGAATAACAAAATTCAATCTAGCATTTCACAGTTATTTCTTGTATAGTGTGCTTATGTGGGAGAGTCTGAACTTTTCCGCAAATAAGTCTTTGGTGTTGTGCCTTTGAAGTTATGCTTCCAAATGTTAGTTGAGCATGAATTCTATGTGGTATCAAGTTTTGAGGTCCACATGTCAAGATGTGGATACACAGATGAATATTTTTGTATTTAGGTCTTATGCGAAGCCAACCTAATATGTTTGAAGGTATGTGAAGCATAAATATGTATTGCTATCTTATGTGGGATCTATTATAGGTCCATGCCAACCTATCTTAAGGAGTTTTGAATTTTTAATTATGGCACGTAATATGGATGAAGTGTTTTGGAGCCAACAAGTTACATTTTTGTGTTACATCTAATTAGGTCGACCTAATTGATGTTACACTTGATGTCAATATATATGTTGGATTTTTTTTGGTAATTTGAGGATATAAATGTGACATGTATTCTACGTGATGCAAATTTAAGAAGATTAGTGTGAAGTTGAAGATTTAATTTTTACTAATGAAGAGCATTGTAGAGTGTTGAATCAGAATCAATGCAAAGATTGTTATTGTGCTTCATTGGAACTATGTCCCTACATAAATTGTGGATGTAATTATAACAGATCAAAATAGGTTGTCAGCCGCCATCTCTCTTCTATCTTTTTCTCAGTGGAAAATGAGGCCACTTGGACAGTGAGTCTACCTACGATGAGCATTTCTGTAATGTATTATAACAAGTTATAATATATTGTGACCTAACCCTCACCATGGTTTTTCCCATTTTGGGTTTTCCACATAAAAATCCTGGTGTTCATGTGTTATGTGATGTTGTAGATGATTTCATGCTTTCTTTCCTTACTAAAATTGAATATGCATTATTTATTAGATGTTTGATGTTTTAATGGTTTAAGAGAATATTGATTCACCCCCCCTCTTAGTATTTTGGGTGTTCAACAGACCCACTATATATTGAGGTTGGGAATTAATTTAGATGTCTCAATATCATGTTAGTTGATCCCACTTAAATATTCAATATAAGCACACAAGAGCTCTCAATTAGCACTAACTTGGATCAAAAGATATATCCTACCTCAATAGAGTCGTTGATGTGTGACAATGGTACCCACAATAGAAACTAGAGGAGATATTTTAGGAATAGTGAGGTTAATGGAAGAGTTAATGATGAGCTTAGATGAGGAGGATACCACTAGATCAACATAATTCTTAATTCAATGCTAAGGAAATAGGTTACTAAAAACTTGCAAGTTTTTTAAGGAACTAGTGACTTGGTCTTTTTATCATTGACCCCTTGTAATTAGATTGTATTATTATTAATAAGATATTATATTATAAGGTGTTGTAGATGCATACACTTTTTAGCTCCATAACTATTGAAGTTGTGGTATTTACAAAAGGATTTTGGGTCATATGTCTTGGCTAATTATGGATAGGAGGTATACAAGGGATGGATAGGAGGTTACTAGATAAGGTTTTGTAAAAGTAGCTAATGAAGTATATAATGTTGAGGGCTGACTAAATTTCTCCACCCAAGGTTGTCTTGTGAATGAAGATAGATGGTTAGCATAGAAGAGGAAAAATAAGCATAGTAAATTTGGTTAATAGTGGGTTTATGATTTACTTTGGTGGATAATAAGTTATTATTATTTGTAGGGTGTTTGGTTGGTCAGGAAGAAGAAGGGCATGATGAGGATGAAAGAGTAAAAAATTTCAAATAAGAGGAAATTATCTCAAATTACCCTATCACCTATACATAGTCTCACAAGGCAATAAAAATTAAAGGGAATGAATGGTACTTATGCATGAGCTTCCTATCATGGAGTTCTAGGGTAAGGCTATAAATAACCTCTAAATATTAGAGTCAATAATATGGTAATATATTTGGAAAATGAGAGATGGGTTGAATATGATAAAATTGGTCAAATTTTCATTTGGACCTTCCATGAAGCTCACTTGTAGGTTGATATTGACTTATAGATTTTTAATAAAAATGTTCATGAGATTGGTGAATTAGTGGAAGGAATAGATAGATAAGTAAAATTACCAATCCATTTACTCTATGTGATTGGGGAAATAGATTGGATAACATGTGATCATCAAATGATGGAGAATGTAGATGGTTTTCAGGGTCAACTATCACATTGTACAATTTTAAGTGAGGTGCATAAATTATGGTGGAAGTGTTAGTGTAAATAGAGTCATTATTCACCTAGTTAGCTAATCACCTTTAAAGAATTGACCTATTCACAATTAGATTAAGTTTAATTAGGCTATTTCATACTTTTGTCTCACTTCATAGAATAAAGATAGGTGTCCTCATCACTTGAGACACCTATTGCATGCATACTTGTCACTTGCTAACACACTTGTCAAGTGAGCTCACAAGTGTTGCACATTTGGAGGGGTATTCAGCCATTTTATCCTACCTTCTCACCTCATTCACCTTGCCTATATATGCAAAGTTCCTCACATTGTATATTTACACCCTCATTTTTATATTGATAGATATCCTATTGTGCTCATATTGTGTTCACTATTAGATTTTAGAAAATTGAAAACAACAAATAAAATACTCTTCATCAAGTTAAGAGATGAATTCAAGAGTAAAACACTACCTTCGAAGAACATGATGAAAAATGGAGAAGAATAGTGGAGCTTCTTCATGGAGAAGAGAAACTTTGACCAATATACCAATTTTTTAAGAAGACTAGGAAAAGGAGGTGTAGTTCACTCAAGCAGAGGATCAACTTCACTAAATTTCCTCCAAAAAAAAAAGGGAGAATGGTGGATCTCACTCATGGGGAGGAGCTATTTCACCAATACTTCACCTATATTTTGAGAGGAAGGAGAAATATGAATGTTTGTTCATGAAGAGAGTGAAGAAGAGAGCGAGCAAACAATAAGCTTAAGAAAATGAAATAATGAGTTTATGTAAATAGAAATAAATTTCTATTAATCTTTCTATGATATATCCACAAATAAATATTCTTACAATATAAAAATATCATGAGAATAAAGAATGAAAAGTAACAAATCAATTGGGTTTTACCAAAAATGAGAAGGATACCTACTTTTGTCCTTCATACAATGGAAGAATCTTTAATAACTTGCAATATGAGAAAAATAGAAACCTACATCAATTGTAAATTCCCAAAATATGTTGAAGAATTTATTGCTATAATGTAGAAATTTTTAGATTTTTGGGAGAGAGAAATATATGCATAGAGAATGTAGGAATGCCTTACTGAAAAATTATTGTGAGAAAATAGAAGAAGAGATTGATGAATGAAAGTATATAAGAGAAATGAGAATTCAAATTATTAGAAAACTCAAGTGATAACTCTTTAATAAACCTAGTATGCTAGTTTTTATGAGAAAGGAATAATTTGAATCAATAAAAATTCATTGGTTGAGGATTGGTTCCAAAAGGAGGATCAATATAATAATTTCTTAGGAAGTTGTGACATCAACTCATGACTAAGGACCATTTGAAGTCATGTTGAAATATGTTGTTGTAACATTTTGACCTTTTTTATTTTTATTTCATGAAAGATGAATCTAAGAATAGGTTGACACCAATACAACTTTACTAGAGTTGAAGACCAATTAGGAGTAGAAGTGGTGATTAGATTAGAGAAGATGAACTAAGACAAATGAAAACATAAGATTCAACATAATCAATCTTCTAACTTGGTTTAGGGAATAAAGTTAAGTCTATTGACTAAATGAGACCCATAACATGTTTTGTGAATGGACTCTAAAATGAGTATAACTTATAGAGTAGAATTGCAAAAACCATATTTTTTTACTCTATAGAATAATGCTCTAATGTGAATGTTATTCTAATGATTTATAGGTGATTTCAAAAAGAATAATAAATGTCTTTTAATATCATTATAGCACACAAATCAATACAAACATTGCTAGGTCAGCTCACAATGGTTAGTAGGAGGAAGTAGACAAGTTCTAAATTTGAATTTTGAATTTAAAAGTTTTTGGTTCAAATCACAATTGTAAAAATGAGTAGTGTTAGTTTTACCCCATGGATCAAATTTAGGATGGAAAATGGGAGATCTGAGGATCAAGATCAACTTTTGAGGATGAATTAGAATAAAATGAAAATAAGAAGTCTTGAACTGAATTTATGCAAAAATACACACTGTGTAAATTTATTATAGCATACAAGACACTAGTCAAAGTGGACCCAAAACATAAATGTAAAGGTCATAAGAATGTAACTTTCTCTATTACAGATATAGGTTATAATTTTCTTTTCAAATGAAGGGTAGTATATAAGAGTGTTTGAATACATCGATCATTACAAATTGATCTGGTCTTTGTAACTGTTCAATAGCCCTTTGAAATATAATTCAAGGCCAACCTGCAAACTTTATCACTGCCCCAATGCAAATTATATGCATTTTCTCTTTTCTCAAATCATTATCTCTTTGCTTTACACCATGTGTTAACTGGCTCGGGGCTTCTTTGAGAAAGCAAATGCCCACACAATTTAAATATATATATAGTATCTAAGATCAATATATAAATACCCTATATCTTTTATATTATTATATTATTTAAATATAAGTATAATAAACAATATAATATAGATATAATAAGTAATATGTAAATAATAAATACTATATAATATTAAATATAATAATAACATACATGATATGATGCCTTCCTTTTCACTAAAAATGAAGTAAAAATGACTTATTTAATGCAGTGTTCATGCCATGCGGAATTAAGAGGAATATTAAGTATATGTAGTATTAATAATACATTCATGCAACAAAGTTAAAGGGTGTAAACTTGCAAGTTAAAGATACTGATGACATGAAAGATGAACATGTAGTTAAATGAAGGAAATCCTCCATTCATGGGGCGGCACATAGTTTTGGCTAATTATTTGAGTCATTTATGATAGCCACAATATATTTTTCAAACATTAAGGGCTACCAAACGAGTGGCAAAAGGGTCCTACATAGCCAACATGACACATTTTTGTTAATTCCATGGTCAAGGAGACTGGAAATGATCAACAATCGAGATCATTTTCATTGTTCCCTCTCCCTCTCTACCTATAGCTCATTATCTCTCTCTCTCTCTCTCTCTCTCTCTCTCTCTCTCTCTCTCTCTCTCTCTCTCTCTCTCTCTTATTAACTCCATATTTTCCTCTATATCTCCTCTATATACATATCCCTCTCTCTACCTCTATTTATCACTTCCTATATCTTTATCTTTCTATCTCTCCATCTCCCCCTCTCTCATTTTCTCCCTATTTCTAACTCTATTTATCTTTCTCCCTCTTCCTCTCTCCTTCCATCTCTCCCTCCCTCTCTCACTCACTCACCTCCTCTATCTTTCCTAAGTTATATCTATCTATCTCCCCTTCTTGTTATCCATACCTCTCCCTCTTTCTATCAATATCTTTCCCTCTCTCTATCTCTCCCCTATCTCCATCTCCATCTCCATCTCCATCTCTATCTTCCTCTATATCTCTCTCCCCTATCTTTATCTCCTCACCTCTCCCTTCATCTCTCCTCTCTTCCCCCTCTATCTTTCCCTCTATATATATCTCTATATCTCTCCCTATTTCTATCCTTATCTCTCTCTCTCTCTCCCTATCTCTCCCTCTTTCTATATTTCTCTACTTCTTCTCTATCCTCATTCTATTTCTCCCTTCCTCTCTCTCTATCTATTTATATATCTCTCTCTCTATATATCTATCTCCATACCTCTCTCACTCACATGTACATACTCACCCTCTCTCTCTCTCTCTCTCTCTCTCTCTCTCTCTCTCTCTCTCTCTCTCTCTCTCTCTCTCTTATTAACTCCATATTTTCCTCTATATCTCCTCTATATACATATCCCTCTCTCTACCTCTATTTATCACTTCCTATATCTTTATCTTTCTATCTCTCCATCTCCCCCTCTCTCATTTTCTCCCTATTTCTAACTCTATTTATCTTTCTCCCTCTTCCTCTCTCCTTCCATCTCTCCCTCCCTCTCTCACTCACTCACCTCCTCTATCTTTCCTAAGTTATATCTATCTATCTCCCCTTCTTGTTATCCATACCTCTCCCTCTTTCTATCAATATCTCTCCCTCTCTCTATCTCTCCCCTATCTCCATCTCCATCTCCATCTCCATCTCTATCTTCCTCTATATCTCTCTCCCCTATCTTTATCTCCTCACCTCTCCCTTCATCTCTCCTCTCTTCCCTCTCTATCTTTCCCTCTATATCTATCTCTATATCTCTCCCTATTTATATCCTTATCTCTCTCTCTCTCCCTATCTCTCCCTCTTTCTATATTTCTCTACTTCTTCTCTATCCTCATTCTATTTCTACCTTCCTCTCTCTCTATCTATTTATATATCTCTCTCTCTATATATCTATCTCCATACCTCTCTCACTCACATGTACATACTCACCCTCTCTATCTCTCGATCTCTATATCTCTATCTCTCTATCTCTCCCCTCCTCTCTCTATTACTTGTCTCTATCACCTCCTTTACCTCCAACCATTTCCCCCTCTACATCTATCTTCCTGTCTCTCCCCCTCTATCTATATCTCATAATCTCTATATGTCTCTTTTATTCACTAAACCTCCCCCTCTCGCTCTATTGCAAGAATGGAAAGAATGAAGGTGTTGTCATTGATGTCAACTAGTCAATTGGTTATCAACTAGTTGTTGTTGATTATATATGTCGAGGATATTAAAAAAATTGTATTGAAAAAAGATTTTAGGTGTTTAGTGGTTACTCCGAGCTTTTCTTTTGGATTTTCTCCTATGTTTGTGTAGTTTAGATATGTTGATCATGATTATTGGAAGATGTTATATCCAAGTTTTTGGCTATTGATTCATTATATAGTGCAAGTTATGTTCACCAATTGTGAACTGTGGTTTTCTGTGTTTTTGGTTGAGGTCTGAAAGAAATGTTGGTCTGTATTTCTCTTGTTAAAGTCTTATGACTTGTGGTTCTATAGTTGAGTTGTTTCGATTATATTGAAGATAATTTCGATATCTAGAAGGTTCGTGTTTAATTATTCTATGTGTTTTACACTGGTTTGGCCGACCTTGTGTTGAACACTACCTTTGAAGTTGATGAAGCGTGTTGGATCTATTTGGGTCCTTATGTAGTATGTGTTTGGGTCATCCTTATTCCAATTCCACCCTAGGATGTTTTGGCACTGACCTAATTTGAATTTGAATTTGGATGGCCAAGTTTGGGTATGTTTCAAAGTTGAAGATAATATAAATACAGGATGAATTAGTGGTGAAAGAATGTACAAAGAGAGATAAGTTCAAAGAAATTGAGAAAATAGGTGCAAGATTGATGTGAATCAATGAGTGTGTGTGATGTGAGTGTGGCAGATCAGTGTGAAGCCTAAATACTAAGTTTTCATATGCAGTGAGTAGAAGATGTACTCTATCATTCATGCATTTCTGCAAGTCTTTGAGAAAATTGTGGGGGATTTATCTTTTGCATTGATATTGTATTCTCTTTGTAACGTATCTCTTCTATCTTCTTTGTATCTCTATGGCAATGAGCCCTTCAGGTTGTTAGTCCTATTGGATAGTGAGTCCTAATTCAAACAGTGAGTCCTTGTTTTGGCAGTGAACCTTGTTTCTTAGGCAGTGAGCCTCTTACAATCAATTTTGATATTCTCTATAGTGAGTTAATCCTCACCGTGGTTTTTCCCTTATTAATTTTTCCACGTAAATCTTGTGTTATTGTGTTTTTATGATGGTTTTCAGTTTTTGCACTTGCATTTAATGTTTAATCATTTAAACAGTGTTAAGGATTAGTTTCGGTGAATGAATTAAGGTTTAAATTTGTGAGAATTGATTCACCCCCCCCTCTTAATTATCTTGTTCAACACTCTCTCCCCATGTTTTATATCCCTCTCTACCTCTCTCTATATATCCCTTCCTATATCTTTATCTTTCTATCTCTTTGTCTCACCCTCTCTCATTTTCTCCCTCTTTCTACCTCTCCCTCTCTTCTTCCATCTCTCTCACCCCCTCTATCTTTCCAAAGTTATATCTATCTCTCTATCTCCCCCTCTTTTTATCCATATCTCTCCCTCTCTTCCTCTCTCCATATCACTCCCTCTTTCTATATCTCTCTACTTCTCCTCTCTCCTCTCTCTATTTCTCTCCCTCCATCCCTCTCCTTCCCTATCTATCTATCTATCTATCTATCTATCTATCTATTTATCTACCAATATCTATATTTCCTTCTCTATTTCTCTCTTACTCGTATACACACACTCCAAGTTTCTCCCTCCCTATCTCTATTTCTATCTTTAAGAATTGTTCTATCACTAATGTCACATTAAGCATCTATTTATATTCATATATTTCTCTACCTCTATCTCTTTATATCTTTATCTCTTTCACAATCCTTCTTTATCTCCATATAACACCCTCTATCTATATCTCTCCTTCTCCCTCTCCCTCTCTCTCTCTATATATATATATATTGAGATATCTCTCTCCCTCTTCTTCTCTGTCTCTATCTCCCTCTCTACCTATGTATCTACATCTCTCCCCTTTCTTCTCCCTCTCCCTCTCCCCCTATTCTCTCTCCCTCTCTCTATCTTTCTCCTCTCTATCTCTCCCAATCTCTTCCTCCTACCCTCCATCACTTCATCACTATCCCCTATCTATCTCTCTATCTCTCTATCTCTACCTCTCTCTCTTTTGCTTCTCATACATCTCTATCTCTCTCTTCCTCTTCTTGTATATATCTCTCTCCCCCTCTCCCTCTCTCCATCTCTATTTTTCTATCTCTATATATCTCTCTCCTTATCTCTATATAGATCCTTGATGAGAAATAAACACCTATTCAATGCCAATTGTTGAGAAATTCAATCTCTATCCAAATATGAATTCAATAGATGAGATTGAAGCCTTAGATTATAACAACATGAAAATATAAAGCTTATATGCAAATCTGAAATTTCAAGTTGCCTCAATTTGGAATTTCCATTATTAGGTCCATCTTCTTAATGATGCAAAAAAATGGCCAACATATCATGCTTAATTACACCACTTTATGTGAACTTATAACACTAATGTATAAATAATATCACCATAAGCTAGCAAAAATGAGGCACAAATCAACATCACAAGAGCATCACATGACATATGATTTACATGGAGAAACCCTTATGGGAAAAAACTCCACCAAGAAGAGAGGCCAAATATGTATTATCTTCAAAAAAATGAGATTATAGTACAATCACTTCCATTCTCCTCTTTTCCTCCACCATGGAAGCACTCGTGCACCTATGAATAGCCTCCTTATGCCTCAACCTATCCTTGTACCTACAATGGAACTCTACATCCAACTGTGGCTCATATTTTCTACATCCAAGAGGCTGAATTTATAGATGTATGAAGATATCTTAATCCCCAAACAAGGATCCCAAAGATGACCCTTCCTTCCAAATATCATCTACCCTTGAAATGCAAAAGGACACTGATTTTGGCTCCAATAGTTCCCCTCCAACTTGGGCGCCCAAACATGAGAGATAAACATTACATTAAATGCAATAAATTATGGAATACCAAGAAACACTTGTTGCCTCATTCTAGGATCCCACTTGGATAATCCCAACAGTCACTCATGTATCCTTTTCTTATATTTTATTATCTCATTTTAGGCATCCACATATGGAAAATAATATTAAATGTTTATGTCCACAACTCACCTTTATCGTTGATAGTGGACACATCACCCCTTATGAGTATATTACAAACAATGGTGAGAATTAATATTACAAAATGTTTTCCCAATACACCCTAAGTGCCTAGAGACACTTTTCAAGGATGATGAAATTATGTAATATGATATAAGATTTACAAGGTGGATGGAACCTAATCCTAAGATTCTCCCACTTGACATCAACATTGTAAATACACCCATAGGAATCACAAATGAGGGAAAAATATCCCCTAGCCTAACATGTACCATTTGAATCTTCAGCATGCTCTCATGCTCCAACAAGATACCTACAAAAGAAACCATGATAACCAACATCAATCAAAAAACTCCTTCACATCCTCCAACATGCCAGCTATGGAAGAAAAAGGAACATGCCAAGCTGAAACACATCAACTGTCACCACAACCTGCACTAATCTTTACATGAACATAATCATCAAATTTAAATGATAACAAAGGCTCTAAGTAGCTACCTTACTCACACTACTTGGAATAGAAATTAGAACAAATTGAAACTCATCCAAGCTAACCATACCTCAAATTAGGGTATAAAAAACATAGATAGAACTTCATGCCATCAACATACCAACCCAAAATCTACAATCAATTCTTTATATATCCATCATCCTATCTCAATGCAACATAAATGACCACAGACAAGGCCAACTATTAATTCTATAACTAAATTAATCTCATGGATATAGATAGTCCACATCCAAGTTATCCCACAACAAGAAAATGGGTAGCTAATACATAACTTGCATAACTCATAGATCCAAATCCAATGAAGACACTCAAACACATCACCACATCAGTAACTAGAAAACCAAGATATCATAGAGGATAACAAAACATATATCCAGAAACTCCTACTACATGAATAATGTTAAATATGAAAATAGATTAAGGCATACCAAATCTACAGGTAGTACTTCACATAGAGGATGTGACTAATTCCTATATTACATAGGTCAAGGAAACATACAATGATATGCAAATCTTACAAACAAATATGTTGCAATACCTCTCTCACCACTAGTCTCCATAGCTCTCCAAAGTTCTTCACACTCTATTGGTGCAAATAGGTGTTTTACATATCTAGGTCTTATTTACATTGTTAAGTCCACTTAGGTCCTAGTTGCTTTTTCTAGAAGTCTTAGTTGTCTAGATAAGATCTTATCATATCTTATCTACTTGGATTCTATTAATGCATGTGTCCTAGGCCATTTAATAATGAGTCATCTCATTAATCATGACACACTCATTTAATGTTAGTACAACATCACCCTTGCCTATATAAGCAACACTTCATATGTACATAATCAATTCAAACATCAATCTATAAACAAAAATAAAGTTCATTTTGGTAATCTTGCATACATAACCATACCATAATATTTATGCCATCTCTTTTGTGGAAGTTATTTTGTCTTGTAGGTGATCTTGGAGTGTTGAGGAGTTCACCATAAACTCCTGCATGGTATTAGAGCTTTAGTTATGCAAACTTCTTCCTAGATTTAAGGTACCAATCATGGCATTAATTTTTGTTGGGTGTGAGTTGGGGTTTCAAGTACCTCACCATTAGATCCAAGGCATCAGATAAATTCGAGCTTGGCATTTGTTTCATCAAATTTTGTCAAATATTGCTTGATTTATGAGGGTTTCAAGTTGGGCAAGGGTTACCAGATCTAGGAGGTAGCTGAAGTTTGAGAGCACTTTGGGCCAAAATAGTCATTTTTGCTACATTTGAAAGGACCAAAACCCCCCATTTTCATATATAATACTTCATATTTTTGTGCAAGAAAAAAAATCAACTTTTTCGCATGACTATCTTAAATTTGATGACCAAATGATTGTCAGAAAGCACTATGTTAAATTTGATGGACAAATGATTGTTGTCCAACACTGTGTTAAATTTTACATCTAGATGAGTGTCAAAATTCACTATCTTAATTTTGACAGCCAAACAGCTATCAGCAAGTTGCTCCAATGTGCCCCCTATCCATCAATAGTTTTTATTTTGCAATTCAACTTTGGGAGGGCATATCTCGGTCATACGAGCTCCTTTTTTTAAGAATTTTTTTTATTCAGGGTATAATTTTGTACTTTATGCAAAGGTACAGTTGGTTTTTGATTTTGGTGCTTGGTTTTTCCAGAAATTCCAAATTCTCATAGGTGTTGTTAAGTCGTTCTCATTATCAGAACTTCCAAGGCTCCGTTCTCGCTCATACAATAACATTATTGAGTGAAGTTTTTTTGAAAGTGGATAATTTTCATTTACTTTGAAATGGTGTGATCATATTTATGTCATCTTACATAATTTCTTTACTTTGAGCTTGTGGCCAAATTTGGTAATTTGTATGCACTAAGATCAAGTCCACTTTGTTGGGAGGGTGTCTTGATTGAGTAATTTTAGGGGGGGAGTAATCTTGAAATGGTTGGTTGCTTTCTTTGTGTTCTTTCAATGGGGGAATATCATATTGAACTCCTAACTCCATATAATTATGCTTCATGGAGAAAATTAGTATGGAATTATCTCATGGGGAAGGGTCTTATAGGATATCTAATGGAAACCATTTATCAACCTACTAATGCTAAAAAAATGGAAAAATGGGACATTGAGTATGAAAAACATGTTGGCATATGGATTCTAGTGTTGTCATTGTTGGCAACTGAAGTCATTAATCTGGTCCGCACTGCAGTATCTAACTATACCGAAAGATAGAGTGAAGTATAGGGTATTCGGCTGAAGTTGAATTTGTCAAGTCATTTTCTTTATTAGTTTAACAGTTTTGGTTGTGGAACTCAGGGAAGTTCATTGGATATATGAAATGTGTTATTCTCAAGTCATGTGTTGTCACATCAATTGGTGTACGAGTTAGGGGATCCGATCATTCAATTTTTTGTTCATTAGTATATGAAGGTCGACTAAGTGAATGTTGGATGTTGCGGATGTCTAAAGAGAAATTGTTTGAAATATTTTTGTGTTGGATATTTTCTTTTGGATCCTAACTATGCTATGGCCGACTTTGGTGGATGTGCATTAAATGTTATTCATGATTTGAGCCGGCAGTTGGAAGATATTTTCTATTCTATTGAAGCCAACATTTAGCAACTAAATTCTTGGTAGTGGATATATATATGAGATCGATTAATTTATTTTGTCATGTGTGTTTAGTGTTCAATATGTGTGGGTGTGTATTGTGAATATTAGAAGAGAAGTTAAGCGATTTTCATTTGTGCAGAAGAGGATTTTGTGAAGCGAATTAAGAATAGAGTGAAATGCAGAATCAAATAGAAGGTCCAAAATCTGATCTATGAGCCTAACCAGAATTGTAATTAGGCATTTCTAGATTCAATTTTCTCAGTTCAACCTTGTTTTGTAATCCAAATATTTTTTAAAGCAATGAGCCTTCCTGATTTCAAGCAGTGAGTGCGAGGAAATGTGCCTGAATGCAAGTGCATTCCCCATTTTGTAAAACACTTATATTTCGAGTACTCAAATTGTGGATTGACCTCCACCGTGGTTTTTCCCTTAACTAGGTTTCCACGTAAAAAATCCTTGTGTTATAGCGTTGTGGATTATTGTTCTATATTCATGCATCTTTCTTTTGATTGAATGTTATATACACTTGAGAGATCAGCTTAATAAAGTTAAAATTTGCACAACACTAATTCACCCCCTGTCTCAGTGTTGCTTGAGTCCGACAATTGGTATCAGAGCTAAGTTCCTCATTAGAATTTTTACAGCTTGAGGTGGATCTTGGAATTTAATGGACTCTGGTAGTCTTCAGTAGCAGCTTTTGGTGGCACTCGATGACCTTGATCAATCTAAAGCAGAAGTCTAGGAATTGAGAGCAAATCTTAAGGATGCTAAGAAATTCATTTAGAAATTGAAGGATCGGATTATTAAGTCTAGGGAAAAGAGAAAGGATCCTTGTGATCAGATTAAGCAGAAAGAGAGCAAAAGCATGGATGATGTTCATTTGAATCAAACCTTGAAGGAAATAACTGAAGAATGTGAAAAGCTTTCTAGAGACAATGCTACCCTAAAGCATGAGATGGATTCTATGGCGATGAAGATGACTAAGGAGATTGAAGAAAGAAAGAAGAATGAGGAAAATCTTGTCTAGTCCCTAAAAGAGAGATCTAATGAATGTAGTAGAATTAATGGAGAATTCATTCAGTTAGAGATTGAGCTGCAACAATCTAGAAACAATGAAGAAGAGCTTGAAAAACATATTGTTATCCTCAAGGATGAACTCACTACTGCAAATGAATACAAGGAGAAGTTCAAAATTAGCCCAGTTAAGCTTGATGAGTTGACTCAAGGGAAGAAGAATGCAAATGATAAGCGAGTTCTTGGTTATGAAAATGGAGAGAGTTTTGGATCTGGACAAAGGAATTCTAAGCAAGGAAATATGATGAACAAAGCAAAAATGCATATAGTAAGACAGCCTAATGCTCAAAATTTTTATGGATACTGTTTTGCTTGCAATAAATTTGGTCATATGGCTGGTCAATGTAGAAGCAAAATGAAATTAAGTGATTCATCATTTTCTAGTCAGTGTTTCAATTGCAATAAGTTTGGTCACAAGTCAATTGAATGTGGAAATGTGCCAAACAACTCTGTCAATAGGAGTGTTAGATGTTATACCTGTGGAACATTTGGGAATATTGCTAACCAGTGTAGATCAAGAAGAAATCAATGGAGTAACTAGTTTGAACAAGGAAATTTTTTGTGTTTTAATTGCAACAAATATGGTCACGTTACAAGATTCTGCAGAAACAAGAATATGGATAGAAGAGGTCTGGTATACAAAGACAGAAATATGTAGATAGATGAGAAAGGAAAAGGGAAAGTGATTGTGGATGAAATAAGAGATCAGATGAAGAAGACATGGGTGAAGAAGTGTCCCTCTATTACAAGAAATGAGCCAGCACCAGAACCTGCTTTTGAAAACTTATGTGTGATATATTTCTTGGTCCGAGCCGACATAATGTAACGTGCTAACGGTCAAATTGCATTTTGAAAATATTTTTTGATCTATTGGAGCTGACAGCTGATATATTTTATAAATGAATTGCATCTAATTAGGCCGACCTAATTGATGCTTGTGATGGAGATCGGATATATATATATATATATGGAAAATAGTTTTTATGTGTGTGAAGGCATGTGTGTGTAGATAGCAGAGAAGAGATAGAAGAAATAGTGAGAAAGTAATGAATGTAAAGGTGCGATAAAAAAGGCAGTAGTTGATGTAAAAATGAGCGAAGAATGAAGGGTGTAAAGTTTGAATACTGAGCATCTCTGGAACTGTATCAACACATGATAGGTGCATCTTTCCAGTTCATTTTGGGTTGTAAAGACTTATTTTGTTTGTATAATCTTGTGTAGGTAGTGAGCCTCCTTGTTTGATAGTGAGTCATTTTTGTAGGCAACGAGCCTTTGTACTTGGACAGTGAGTCCTTCTTTTGGTAGTGAGCCTCTTTTGAAAATACTATATAGTGTGAGTTAACCCTCATTGTGGTTTTTCCCTTATTGGGTTTTCCACGTAAAAATCTAGTGTTCATTGTGTTGATTTACTTTCTATTATTTATGTTTCATGCTCATATTTAATAACATAATAGTTTAGTTGAAGAATTGATAAGTGATAAAATTTGAAGTTTGAATTTGTGTGACAACTGATTCACCCCCCTCTCAGTTGTCTTGTGCCTGTTTAACAATTGGTATCAAAGCTTTTGGTTCCTTGGTGAAGAGCTTAACCACTTGAGGAGGATCTTG
This sequence comes from Sequoia sempervirens, assembly GCA_007258455.2. Taxonomy (NCBI): domain Eukaryota; kingdom Viridiplantae; phylum Streptophyta; class Pinopsida; order Cupressales; family Cupressaceae; genus Sequoia; species Sequoia sempervirens. The sequence goes on along the minus strand of VDFB02353493.1, from coordinate 279,802,163 downwards.
AAGGCTAGTTGAATGGATGATAAAGGAGAGCTCTGAACTACTCTTGAAGATCTTGATAAAGTAGAAAGAGAAAATAGAGATCTAAAAGAGAATCTTGATGAAGCAAATGAATGTGTTCAGAAATTGAAGGAACAGTTGAAGAAATTTAAGGAAAGACACAGAGAAGTAAGTGAATCGGTAAAACAAGAGATAATTGGACTGAAAGTGACAGTAGAAGAGAAGAAGGTGATTGAAGAATGTTTGAATACAATGGTGTAGAACAAGTCTAATGAATGTTCTAGACTCGAGCAGGGGATAGTAAACTCAAGAGTGGAACTAGAGAAGGCTAAACTCTATGAAAATAATTTCAAATCTAGCTCTGGTAAACTTGAAGAACTGCTTGCAGGACAAAAACCATGTAAAGACAAAGGTGGCTTGGTAATTGATACTGGTGAAAGTTATAAATATGTGAAGAAGAATCAAGGCAAGAGGAATTAGAGAAGGAATTTTGCAAGAAGACCACCTGTGAAATAACCTAATGCACAAAGGTACCCCTCTTTTGATGGTGTTTATTTTTCTTGTAATAAATATGGTCATAGAGCAACTAAATGAAGGAGTCAGATAAACTAGTTTTCTAGTTCCCTTTCTGGAAAATGTTTTGAATGTGGGAAGATTGGACATAAGGCTATAGAATGCAGATCTCAAGTAAGAATGATTAGTCAGGTAATGAGGAATAGGTTTAATGAAGGCAGAATGAATCAATTCTTTAATGGATATTGTTATACTTGTAATAAATTTGGACACAGAGCAAATCATTGTAGATTGAGGAATAATGGAGGACAGATTAATCAGAAAAGTGTGGTATGTTATAATTGCAACAAACCTGGACATGTATCTAAAGTTTGTAAGAATAAGAAAGGAAAGAAGTCTGCTATGGAAGAGAAGAGTGAACCGTTAAAGAAGATTGAAAAAGAAGAGATGAAGCAAGAGATGGATAAGGTATGGAAGAAGAAAGAAGAAGAAGAAAAATCTAAGACTGTTGATGTGTCTGTGCCCTCATCTGGTACAGATGACTTATTTGGAATTTAGACTTATCTCATAGTTGCTTAAGAATTCCAACCACCTTCTCTGATGTGCATTCAAATTGGGTTGGGTGAACATATATTGGAGTCCTTTATGATTGCCATTCAACTTGAAGGGTTTTCCTACCAAAAAGTGTTTCCATACCTTCAAGGTATGCATGATTTCCACCAACTCCAATTCATGGGTGGGGTAGTTAAGTTTGTGATCCTTAAGTTTCCTAAACTTGAATGCAATCACTCATCCATTTTGCATTAGTAATCCACCTAACCCATCCGAAGATACATTTGTCCTTACTACAAATTATTTTTCTAAATCAAGCACTTGCAAGATTGGTGTGGCAGTATGAGCTTCCTTCAACTTCTAGAAAGCAATGTTGCATTTTTCTATCCATTCAAACTTTTTTCCCTTTCACTGAAGGGAGGCTATGGGGTTAGCAATTTTGGAGAAGTTCTCTATGAACCGTTGATAATATCCTACCAAACCCATGAAGCTCCTTACTTTAGCCACATTCTTAGGAATAGGCCATTCTACAATGGCAATGGCTTGTATCTTGGTTAGATCCACTACAATTCCTTGGGGTGATATAATATGTACGAGATAATGCAGTTAAGGCTGAAAGAAAAAACACTTGGAAAATTTCCCATACAATTTATGATCTCTCAACCTTTGCAAAACTATTCTTAAATGCTCCTCATGCTCTTGTATATTTTAAAAGTAGATTAGTATGTCATCTAGAAATACTAGCACAAATTTATCCAAGCAATCATGGAAAACATGGTTCATGCAGAGACTCATGAAAGTAGAGGGAGAATTTGTTAGGCCAAAAGGCACCACCAAGAACTCATAATGGCCATACTTGGTTCTAAATGTTTTCTTTAGAATATCTTCTTCCCTAACTCTTAACTGGTGATAACCTGACCTTAAGTCTATTTTGGAAAAGATAGTAGCCCCCTTCATTTGATCAAACAAGTCATCAATTCTAGGTAGAGGATATTTGTTTCGAATGGTTACCTTGTTCAACATTCGATAATCTATGCACAACCTCAATGTTCCATCCTTCTTAATAATCAACATTGGAGCTCCCCAAGGGGACACACTAGGATGAATCAATCCTTTCTCCATTAGATCTTGTAACTACATCTTAAGCTCTTGTAATTCAATAGTTTTCATTTTGTAGGAAGCTTTTGAGATAGTCTCTACCCCTAGAATTAGATCTATCATGAAATCCATCATCTCTTAGGAGGAAATCTTGGAAATCCTCAGGAAAGACATCACGGTACTCTAGAGGATGGGATGGTCTTCAATGCTAGGTGTGCGATCATGATTATCCTCTTCTATCTTTACTAGATAAATGTTGCTTCCCTTTCTCATTGCCCTTTTTACTTGCATAGTCGAGATTGTTCTTACTACTATTGGCTTACAGATTCCTTGAAGAACCACTAGCCTCCCTTGGTCATCTATGCATTCAATCCTCTTGTTGTAGCAATACAACTTAGCTTTGTGCTTTTAAAACCAATCCATCCCAAGGATTAGGTCGTAGGACCCTAACAGAGTGACCCATAGATCTACCTTGGTCCTTATAATCTCTAGGTCAATTTCAACTTCACGTAGGAAATATTTGATCTTTTGTGTCTTACCTGACCTAAACTCAACCTCCATCTCCTCTCAACTAAGACTCTTATGATCAATTTTATATTTTTGAATTAGATTGGAGGAAATGAAACTTTTTACAGCTCCTAAATCTATCAAAATAGGAATAGGTTGGTTGAGAAATGTACCTTGAAGTTCTATATGTGGGGCCTGCTAATCTACTTGGCGATTCTCCATAGCTACATATATTCGGGCGATGGGATATTTGGTTTTGTTTGGGTTCTTGGGATATATACTCATATAATGGTCGTCTCCACACATCCAACATCCATTCACTGGTCCTTTTCAACCTTGTCTCTTGAGGAAACACCTTGTGCCACTTTTCTAGATAATTTTGTCTTTTGTCTCTGTTTTCTTTTTGACCTTCAAACCCATAGTTCTCCCTATACTTTCATCCCCTCTTAAACTATTGAGAAGCCTTTCCTTTAGACTTAACCTCCTGATCACCCCTCTATTTATTATCTGATTAATTGGAGGAATGAGACATTTTCTTCTGTTCCAATTTGCTCTTATGCTTTTCTTCAGCAACCAAAGCTACCTCAAATTTTTTTGGTCGAGTGAGCTCGGTTGTATATAGAATATTCTTATTCAGTCCAAAGATAAATTTGTTCATCTAATCCTCTTCTTCTTTCATAAAGGCACATGATGGAGTAAGCTCATGAATTTGGACTTGTATTCAGCTACCGACATTGCCCCTTGGCACAATGTATGGAATTTGGTCATCTTTTGGTCTCGATGATGAGTAGACAAGTACTCCTTGTTAAACCACTTGGTGAACTTGTCCCAAGTTAGTTGATTGATATCATAGTTTTTTTATTTCCACCAAGTGATCCCACTATAGTGAGGCTTCTCCTTCTAGGTGATAGAGGGCAATCCTAGCCTTAGTATTGGTACTTAGTTTCATCAGCCCAAAACACTTGTTCATTCTTATGAGCCACGCTTCAGCAACATTCCTGATGAGACAAAAAAATGTCTCATCTATTAGCCAAATAAAAGCATGTATTTTGCTTAATTATAAAGTTTATCAAGATTGAGCATGATGAGGAACGTAAAATATTTTCAATTGGAGCAGTAAAGATTTCATCATATATTCAAAATTGTGATCTGGCTTCTTGATATTTTTGGAGATAAATTAAATTTCACGAAAACCCAGTTCGTGGTTTGAGAGAAAACTTCACCAGTCTGATGCTCTAGAACTTTGCTTTCATGCTTCACCAGTTCGATGCTTTGGAACTTTGTTGCTCTATTATTTCTAGAGTTAAGAAGGATTTAAGTGAAGGATCATTTATGAAGAGGTTGAGCAATTTGGGATTTTATGAGTAGTTAAGGGACAATAGTTGAGAGCATCTAGGGGACAGTTCCAAGCATGAAGGAAGGTTGTTGGGTTGTGCAAACCAATGGAGCATATCTAGAAGACAATTTTGGGTAGTTTAAACCTTTTTGCAAGCATCTAGGAGTTGTTTTATGAGCTTTAATGATACATAAGGGAAAGGCATGACTGTTTCAACAGTCAAATGTCTTTTTGGAGCTTGTTTAGGGGCTGCAAAATAAGCATATTTGTTTTGGACGACCAAATAAGATTGACTCAACAAGATGAAGGAAAGACTTATCTTTTTCCCTCAACACATTTTCCTATCTTCTAGAAAGTTGTTGCACAACAGTTAAGGCTCATCTTTCAGATTAGTGTAAGATAAGAATTCTATAAATCCATTGTAATCAAGGAATCAAATGGGGGAGAGATTTATAAAATAATAGAGTTCAGTTTTTAGCAGCAGTAGTTGTTTTTTAATTTCATTTCCTAGCAGTCATTTCATTTCTAGCTCTTTACATTTCTAGTCTTTCCTTTTACAAGTTTCTTAGGATAGATTTAATTCCAACATTTCATTTACAAGCTCTTAGATTATATTTGATTCCAACAATTTCTTTCATGCATTACCTTTCAATTCCATTTGTAGAAAAAGCATGTCATACAAATGATTTCTTCTCCCTCTTGCATATTTCCATGGACACCATCCTGGATTGACATTTATAATTAAATGATGAGGAATGCAGCGACACTCATCATTTTTGGCGTTGTTGTCAAGGAAAGGTGTCATTAGGGAGTTGTTGATCTGGTAACAGCAGGTCAAAAGAAAAATTAATTTGGCAAGCTTTTTAGGTTTATTATTTTAGAAATTCTCTATTTTATTATTTTAGAAACCCCCCCGCCCCCCAAAACAATAGATCCAAAGGAAGAGGTTCTTGCATGCAAAGGTGAAAACTCTTGTGCAATATCCTCAACTAGAGGACCATGACTTCAAACCCCAACAAACAAAATATTATTATTTGGACACCTTCAAACTCCAAGGAGGTTTTCCCGATTAAATAAGTGAAAGACAAGGAGTTCATCCAATCATACATGCAATAGAATATGAGGAAGGATTGCAAGATCTTTCCAATCAGCCCATGCATCTACTAGAATCATAAATTATGGAGAAGGTTGTCATTTCAAAGGAAGGAGGAGCATCAGAGTTCAAATATTTAGCCATATTCTTCTCATGGTTTTCCTCTTCTTTCAAAAAGTTGAATGCAAGGATCCATCCTTTGAGAAAAGGATATTATTTTCCATAGCCAATTAATGGTTTTGTGTAACCTATCTCTACACCAATAAGTAGAGTAGGATAGAGTAGGTTTATTTTATGCAAATATGTGATTTACACATGCTATGTCTTCTTCTTTAAAGTAGCAACCAACCTTGAAGAAAAGACAACAAGCTCTAGATAGCTCTGGAGTAACTCAAAATACCTTTAGAAGCATCTCCAATGCACCTCTCATAAAATCTCCAAAGCAATTGTAATAAAAGTGAAAAAATTGGCTCTTAAAGCTCATTATAAGTTGTAAGAGGACGACTTGCAACACTTTAGGTGTGGGGGAGATGATGAGACAAAAAAAAATGTCTCATCTATTAGCCAAATAAAAGCATGTATTTTGCTTAATTATGAAGTTTATCAAGATTGAGCATGATGAGGAACGTAAAATATTTTCAATTGGAGCAGTAAAGATTTCATCATATATTCAAAATTGTGATTTGGCTTCTTGATATTTTTGGAGATAAATTAAATTTCACGAAAACCCAGTTCGTGGTTTGAGAGAAAACTTCACCAGTCCGATGCTTTAGAACTTTGCTTTCATGCTTCACCAGTTCGATGCTTTGGAACTTTGTTGCTCTATTATTTTTAGAGTTAAGAAGGATTTAAGTGAAGGATCATTTATGAAGAGGTTGAGCAATTTGGGATTTTATGAGTAGTTAAGGGACAATAGTTGAGAGCATCTAGGGGACAATTCCAAGCATGAAGGAAGGTTGTTGGGTTGTGCAAACCAATGGAGCATATCTAGAAGAAAATTTTGGGTAGTTTGAACCTTTTTGCAAGCATCTAGGAGTTGTTTTATGAGCTTTAATGATACACAAGGGAAAGGCATGACTGTTTCAACAGTCAAATGTCTTTTTGGAGCTTGTTTAGGGGCTACAAAATAAGCATATTTGTTTTGGATGACCAAATAAGATTGACTCAACAAGATGAAGGAAAGACTTATCTTTTTCCCTCAACACATTTTCCTATCTTCTAGAAAGTTGTTGCACAACAGTTAAGGCTCATCTTTCAGATTAGTGTAAGATAAGAATTCTATAAATCCATTGTAATCAAGGAATCAAATGGGGGAGAGATTTATAAAATAATAGAGTTCAGTTTTTAGCAGCAGTAGTTGTTTTCTAATTTCATTTCCTAGCAGTCATTTCATTTCCAGCTCTTTACATTTCTAATATTTCCTTTTACAAGTTTCTTAGGATAGATTTAATTCCAACATTTCATTTACAAGCTCTTAGATTATATTTGATTCCAACAATTTCTTTCATGCATTACCTTTCAATTCCATTTGTAGAAAAAGCATGTCATACAAATGATTTCTTCTCCCTCTTGCATATTTCCATGGACACCATCCTGGATTGATATTTATAATTAAATGATGAGGAATGCAGCGACACTCATCATTTTTGGCGTTGTTGTCAAGGAAAGGTGTCATTAGGGAGTTGTTGATCTGGTGACAGCAGGTCAAAAGAAAAATTAGTTTGGCAAGCTTTTTAGGTTTATTATTTTAGAAATTCTCTATTTTATTATTTTAGAAACCCCCCCGCCCCCCAAAACAATAGATCCAAAGGAAGAGGTTCTTGCATGCAAAGGTGAAAACTCTTGTGCAATATCCTCAACTAGAGGACCATGACTTCAAACCCCAACAAACAAAATATTATTATTTGGACACCTTCAAACTCCAAGGAGGTTTTCCCGATCAAATAAGTGAAAGACAAGGAGTTCATCCAATCATACATGCAATAGAATATGAGGAAGGATTGCAAGATCTTTCCAATCAGCCCATGCATCTACTAGAATCATAAATTATGGAGAAGGTTGTCATTTCAAAGGAAGGAGGAGCATCAGAGTTCAAATATTTAGCCATATTCTTCTCATGGTTTTCCTCTTCTTTCAAAAATTTGAATGCATGGATCCATCCTTTGAGAAAAGGATATTATTTTCCATAGCCAATTAATGGTTTTGTGTAACCTATCTCTACACCAATAAGTAGAGTAGGATAGAGTAGGTTCATTTTCTACAAATATGTGATTTACACATGCTATGTCTTCTTCTTTAAAGTAGCAACCAACCTTGAAGAAAAGACAACAAGCTCTAGATAGCTCTGGAGTAACTCAAAATATCTTTAGAAGCATCTCCAATGCACCTCTCATAAAATCTCCAAAGCAATTGTAATAAAAGTGAAAAAATTGGCTCTCAAAGCTCATTATAAGTTGTAAGAGGACGAATTGCAACACTTTAGGTGTGGGGGAGATGATGAGACAAAAAAAAATGTCTCATCTATTAGCCAAATAAAAGCATGTATTTTGCTTAATTATGAAGTTTATCAAGATTGAGCATGATGAGGAACGTAAAATATTTTCAATTGGAGCAGTAAAGATTTCATCATATATTCAAAATTGTGATCTGGATTCTTGATATTTTTGGAGATAAATTAAATTTCACGAAAACCCAGTTCGTGGTTTGAGAGAAAACTTCACCAGTCCGATGCTTTAGAACTTTGCTTTCATGCTTCACCAATTCGATGCTTTGGAACTTTGTTGCTCTATTATTTCTAGAGTTAAGAAGGATTTAAGTGAAGGATCATTTATGAAGAGGTTGAGCAATTTGGGATTTTATGAGTAGTTAAGGGACAATAGTTGAGAGCACCTAGGGGACAGTTCCAAGCATTAAAGCAGGTTGTTGGGTTGTGCAAACCAATGGAGCATATCTAGAAGACAATTTTGGGTAGTTTGAACCTTTTTGCAAGCATCTAGGAGCTATTTTATGAGCTTTAATGATACACAAGGGAAAGGCATGAGTGTTTCAATAGTCAAATGTCTTTTTGGAGCTTGTTTAGGGGGCTACAAAATAAGCATATTTGTTTTGGATGACCAAATAAGATTGACTCAACAAGATGAAGGAAAGACTTATCTTTTTCCCTCAACACATTTTCCTATCTTCTAGCAAGTTGTTGCACAAAAATTAAGGCTCATCTTTCAGATTAGTGTAAGATAAGAATTCTATTAAATCATTGTAATCAAGGAATTAAATGAGGAAGAGTTTTATAAAATAATAAAGTTCAGTTTTTAGCAGTAGTAGTGATTTTGTAGTTTCATTTCTTAGCAGTCATTTCATTTTCAACTCTTTACATTTCCAGTATTTCCTTTTACAAGTTTCTTTGGATAGATTTAATTCCAACATTTCATTTACAAGCTCTTAGATTAGATTTGATTCCAACAATTTCTTTCATGCATTACCTTTCAGTTTCGTTTGTAGAAAGAGCATGTCATACAAATGATTTCTTCTCCCTCTTGCATATTGCCATGGACACCACCTTGGATTGATATTTATAATTAAATGATGAGTAATACAGTGACACTCATCAATCCCCACCTCTAGTCCCATCAAACTTAGGTGCTTCATTTTCTTTAATTCTTGAATCAATGGGTCTTTTCCCACTCCCTGTTGCAGCTCTGGTAGAAAGTGACTATAAGTGGGAATTCTAGAGCTATTCTAATGTTCCTGAATTATATGCACATCATGTTCCCTATCCAGCTCTTCAGTTGCTATGCCAATTTTGTGATTAGTTCCTTGCTCCTTTTTCCTTGTCAGATCCTCAATTTGTTGCTCCTCGGATGTTATTTTTGTACGAAGTGCATTCAATTCAGCCTATAATTCTTCCGGTATGGTAGGAGGTGGAGATGACACACCCCTACTTTCTCATATCTTTAAGCATGTCTAGGGCTCATTCCCCTTCTTAAGGTTCTCCTCATTGAATTAAATTGATTTTGCAAGATGAAAAAAAGTGTTATTTAAGTATTTTTATTATTTTGTTTTAAGTAGTCTTTTATCAAATTTAGAATTATGGAAAAATTCAAAGGAATCATATGATTCACATCATTTAGAAAGAAAATCCATTCCCATTTCTCATATACAACATAACACATTATATATATATATATATATATATATATATATATATATATATATATATATATATATATATATATATATATATATATATATCCTCATATTTGTCATTAATATTTAGTAGTTTTTACATAGAGTGAGATGATGTTTATTTAGTACTATTTCATTATCTTGTGCATAGTTCTAGTTAGAAAGTAGGAGTCTACTCCTCTTCAGGTTCTTCCTCATTTGAAGTTCCCGCATTTACAAACACAACAACATGGACACGATTATATTCTACAATGGCTTCCTTAGAGAGAATAGGAGCATTGCATCCACAACCAAAGGGGAAGTCTCAAATAGCTGAGGGTCTGGGTTTAGGGGTTGGCCGGGGGCATTTCCTTGATGGTTCATGATCCTTGTCAAGTTTAGCCAATTCCTTTCCATTCTGTAGTTTTAATCGTTTGATCATTTCAGCCAAAGTCTTAGTGTCAGATATGGGTTTGATTTTAGGTATTCGACCCTATGGTGATTGGGGCTTTGGATCCTTCTGGTTCCTTTCATTGGGGATGTTGTTTTCCTGAGACCTTCTTCTATCCTTTTCCTCCTCTTTGAAGTAATGTGTTTACACATTGCTTCAAAGAAAAAATCGATACCGATGCCAAAGAAAAAATAAAATTTGATGCCCTAGATGTTGATTTTTTAGGTGATGACGGATATATGCCCCCTCGGGAGATAAATCGATGAATTTTTTAATTTTTAGGATTTTTTTGGAATTTTTAATGATTTTTCGATGAGTTGATGATGATTTCAAAATTTTATGATCCAAAAATGATTTATCTCCCAAAAAAGAAGATTGAGCTTGCCATATTGATTAATTGATTAATTGATGCCTTATGTTGCCTCCTTGTGTTTGATGTTTGATGATCACATTCAACCAATTGATTTGATCATCACATTCAACTAATTGATTTGATGATGTTGATATGATAGTTGATGATTGACCTCATGATAGGTGAGGATCAATCATAGGATGATGATGATTGACCTCATGATAGGTGAGGGTCAATGATAGGATGTTGATGATTTACCTCATGATAGGTGAGGATCAATGATAGACTGATGATTGACCTCATGATAGGCGAGGATCAATGATAGATTGATGATTGACCTCATGATAGGCAAGGATCAATGATAGATGCTCACAAGATTTGATCAAAGTCTCCTCAGAGCTGATTAGACTTGATTGATTGATTGATGTCGATTGATTGATAAGATTGTTGATTTGCAATATGTTATGATCATAGGAGGATTTCTGCATCTGGTGTAGGCGGATTTATATTTGATTGGGTGATGTGGTTTGACTTCTCTAATTGATTGATATTCCCCAGTATAGGATTGATTAATGTACTAAGACTTGATGATGTAATGGTACTTGATGATGTACACTTATTCAATAAGAGATTGTATGATTTATGCCACTTTGTTGATGTATCTCTCCATGTTTGGATATCATTGTACACTTGACATTATTATTTTAGAGGTTATATGATATACGGTGATGATTAGGATCTATGTGTCTATGATTTATGTGATGATGATCATGATGATAATGATGGATGCAATTACTTTATATTATGTATGTTGTGTGATGTTCTATATGATGATGATATGATATGTTATGGATGCAAATGATGATGCAACTGATGTGTTATGATTCTATGATGCTTTATGAATGATGTCTATATGATGTATGTGATGGATCCTATTATGCTAATGAAATGTGATGTATTTGATGGATGGATATTAAATGAAATGATTGTATGATGGATCCTAGTTTTATGTGTTTATGATGTCTATGTGATGATTATGTGATGTATACAATGATAATACTTATGTGGTGATTATGTGATGTATGCAATGATCATATTTGTGCTCTGGGAGATGGATTTAATTATGCAAATGATGTGTGAGGATATGCGATGTTTATATTCATTATGTATGCATGTAGTGATAATGTGATGTAATGATTATGTAAATGATGTGTATGATGTTTTTTTAATGACGATATGATTACGTGGTGCAAATGATTATGAAAATGATTATGTTCTAGGGTCTGAAGCTTAAATGAGTGAATCTATCCAACTTCCAAGAGTTGTGGGAAGGTTGTAGTCAGTTGATTATTTGTTAAATTAATCTTCACAAAACCTAACATATTTCCCAATTCTTTTGGAAGTTTGTAGAGACTCACTCATTTAAGCTTAGTGAACCACTTTCTCAATGCAACTATATGAAATGATTTTGATTATGTGAATGAGATGTGATGCATGTATTTTTTTGTTTTTTGATGCAAATATTATGATGTGATGCATGGATGGATGAATGATGTGATAATGTTCTATAATGTATGCAAATGATGATGCAACTGATATGCAACTAAATGAGAATGATGTGTTTTTTTTTTTTTGGAAATGTCAAGTGTACTCAATCCATTAGTGCAAGAGATAACATCATTTTTGCAGCTTTGTAAATCCCATAAATACAAATGCAAAATAACATGGATGCAATCTACTCTAACCATGTAGATCTCATATGGAAAAGTTGCCATTCATAACAACCGTTTTGTTGTGATTTTTATCATCATTGAGCCTTTAAAATGTTGAAAGTGACAAGCATTGATGGTATATTTAGACCATGATGACCTTAGTACTACTTCCATGATTTTTTATATTGCAAGTTAACACAAGCATCTAAGTATAATTAGACTGAGATGACCTAAGTATTGCTTGCATAAACAAACAAGAGTTGATCGTTTTCCTGTGCAAATTCAGAATGTCATTAGTGATACTTTGTAAAGCACGTCCCACGATAATTTGCACAGTAATAATGATCAACTCACACATAGCAGACAAGGAAAAACCATACTCTTTCCTAGCTCCTCTAGTTCAATACATCATCGAGGGGCTCTAGAGATATGATAACAAAAATCAAAGTACAACAATTGAACATTTATGTTTAACGTGATAAACCCATGATTTAGATTGAACATCATCCATTTGAAGTTTTCTTTTGGTTTAATTTGGCTGTTTGATTTTGATGTTTGATGTGTTTCCAAAGGTGATTGATGTTCCATGTTGAGTTGCGCTATGATCATGTTTGTCGTGTTTTGTCTTACTATTGTTTGTCTATAGGTTTAAGCTCAAAGTTTATTTTCCCCTAGTAGGTTCAGGATTTTTCCTCCAGTCTAAGGTGAGACATGACCGCGATGCCAGGATATGTACATGAAGCTTTCAAACGATTGGCAAATTGATGACAAAAGTGAATGGCAAAAGCGAGTGGTCAGCATGCTCAAATAGATGGAAAAGCTAGCCTATCACAAATAGCACCTGTTGCCAGGTTTTCACTACTTGTTTTTATTGCACTTTTTCATATTTTATGATTTTTTTGATCTTTTTTATTTTTCACTATTTTTTTCTCTTTTTCTGATTTTTTTTTGTTTTTTTTGTTTTTGGATTTTTTATCTTTTTTTATTTTTTGGATTTTTCTCAGGATATTTAATATGGAATGATATAATATGACTAATTGAAGGAACAAGATGCCCCCCAATAGAGATAATGTAGCCATGGATAAATGATAGATCAAAATGAAAGATTCACTACAAAACATGTCACACAAGCAACATATCTCTTGTCAAAAGATGATAATGGTTGATTGATTAGGATGCCAAGAATGATTGATTTCATAAGGAATGATGGTGATAAGTACTTAGGATCACTGATTTCCTCTAAGTACGATAAGATTGATCATTATTGATGATTGATTGACAAAAGATATGAGGATTGGATAATGTTTTACAGCTAGGCTCAAATATGATTTACATGATAAGATTCAAGGTTGTAAATGGACATGATGACATGGATTTTGATAAGCTAGGAGATATGAAATGGAAAAAAGTAAGGATAAAAATAATGAATGGGATGATCAAGATCAATTAGGTAAGATATGGACACAACGGCCAAGTATTTTGCCCCTATTCCTCATCAAGACCAAGGATGAGAAGAAAGGATGTATTTAGTAAGAATGATGGAATATGGATAAGACGAAAGATATGGTATGGAAGATATGGATAAAGCATATAGGATAAGAGATACAATGTTCAAGAAGATCCTTAACCTTGTCAAGATCAAAGGTGGAAATGTAAGGAATGACAAGATGGACAAAACTTTCCCCCCAAGTGTAGAGTGCAAGAAGGAATATGGAAAATAGGATATGGATGATAGGGAGATGGAGGAAGGACTTAAGCATCACGTTTCACGACCAAATGTCCATTTAGTAAACTAGGGTAAATGGGAATTAGACTCATAAATGTTGGCCTATTAAAGGTATGATGGAAGAACCAAGGACTTATCCAAAGGTTTGGATTAAAGGAGAATAATGGGGGATGGATGTTGGGTAATGGATAGGAGGTGGGAAGACTTGCTAATGGATAGATGGAAATTATTGCAAGGTCAACATTGGCACGCACCTTGAAGGATGGTGGAGTGATGGAGGAAAAATGGATTTGGAAGGTGATGAGTTTTTAGATGACAAATTGGAGGAAGCTTTTGGATTAGAAAATTTGGATGCCAATTTAGATTTTATTGCTTCTATGAGACTTTTAGGAATCCACATGATTTTCAACTTTGATATTTTCTTTGTGGGCCTTTGTGGCCTTTGATATTTTTCTTTTTGATTTATGGGCCTTTGTGGCCGTGGAAATTTTTCTTTTTGCTCTGATGGGCGTTTGTGGCCTTTTGAAATTTCCTTTTGATTTATTGACCTTTGTGGTCTTGGAAATTTTTCTTTTTGCTTTGATAGGCCTTTGTGGCCTTTTTTATTTTTCTTTTGATTGTGGGTCAATTTTTTTTAAATTTTTGCATGCCTCTTTGAGGAGACATGTTGATCCTTTGATACATGTGAATTTTGATATGGAAGCTTTTGACATTTGGCACCCAAATTACTTCCTAGAGCAATGGGAGAGATGGATGGAGATGAATGGTATGGAGGTATCATGGATGAGATGTTGGAGGTAGAATTTTGAAAGGGATTCAAGGATGTGTGTCTTTGTTGTTCTTGAGGAATAGGATATGGACCTAGGAAAGAGGGAAGGTTTGATGGACTAGGATGAGGACCTAGGATAGATAGAAGTTTTTGTGGATTATGATGAGGACCTAAGATAGATGGAAGGTTTAAAGGACTAGGATACTTAGGCATATAACCAAGGCCATGGTAATGGGGTTTTTCTTGAGCAAAAAGGGGTTCTAGGATACCTTGTTCATGAAGGCATAATCCTTTGCCTTTGTAGTTCATACTTTGACACATTCGTTTACCAATGGGATATGTATTGTTTGTGAAACAAGATGCAAGTCCATTTTAGGGAGGATACGATATGGATGAAAGGATAGGTGTTGGAAGTAAACTGGATCAAATAAAGGTGGAGGATCCCAATTTGTTGGTGTGTGGCTCATGGATAGCTTGACTAGGTGTGATAGGATCTTGGCATGGGGATGATGGGGTACTTTGATCTTGACTTGGAAAAGGAGTATGAGGTGTAGAAGATGGAGTAGCTTTCTCTTTACTAGGTGCAAAATCATTGTGAAGTGGTATGAAATGCATATCTTGATCTTGAGAAGGATGAACATCCTCATGGAATGAAAGGGTATCCTTGCATGCAAGCATATCTTGATGAGGAAGGGAATCATGAGATTTTGTAGAAATTATATCTTGATCATCGTATGGTAGGACATCATTAGATAGGATGAAAGAATTTTCATGCTCCTAGGATGCAATGGAATCTTGAGATGGTATGGATTCATCAAATGGAGTGGAAGGATAACTTGGAAGGATACTTTTCTCTTGAGATGGAAGGGAATCCTTATGGATGAAAAGTGAAAGGAGGGGATCATCATAAATTCTTGAGAGGTGGGGTCTTGGTCAAAGATTGGAAGAACTTGTGGAATTTTGGTATCATCGGATGAAGTGGGAAGAATATTTTGATCTTGATGTGTAAGGGAGTCTATGCTAGCATGGTTTGGACTAAGAGATTCACATGAATCATTAGATGCAGATGATGTGATAGAAGAAGATGGTTGGATGTAATCGTTAACTTGGGTGAAAGAATCATGAGGTATATTTTGGCTTATGGGAGATGAAGATAGATTCATGACATGGTAAGATTGTTCAATATCCTTTGTGTTTGAAGACTTTGATTTGGGTTTCTCATTTAACTTTTTCAAGAATTCAAAGAAATTGAACTTGGATGATGTAGTTGTTGGTGGAGAAGGTGTCTTGTTCGTATTTCTATCAAATGGACACGAATAGATGTCTGACATCAAATATATTTATGTGGTTGTTTCCCTTTGCATATCCCATATTTGTTGTTGAAGGTTTTCCATTTGATGAGCTAAAGCATTCAATTGATCCTCATCTATTTCAAGTTGATAAAATCTATGAAGGGGGTATTCTTCAGTCTTATCCATGATGGTTTGATTCTCACTGTTTTGAGTCTTAATGATTGGAGTTTCAATGGTTGGAGTTTCAATGTTTGGAGTTTCAATATTTGACTCTTCAATGTTTTAATTTTCAAGCCCTTTTTCCTCGTGTTTCCATTTTTGTAACCTTGTTTGAATGGGCATACAAGTGTTATAGTTTTAAACTAAACTTTGATCTTCAATTTGGGAGTGCCAAGGGTTTACCCAAGTTCAAATAGAATGACAAATTCTATTGACGCAAACTAGGGTGAATCTAATTAAGCAAGCGTTGTTTCATGATGAAAGGATGATAGATCTTGATGAGGAAACTAAGCTTGAAAATCATAGATGTTTTGAATATTTTGGGCACTTTAGGATGTTAGATCTTGGTATAGCTAGACATGTTCACTTGTTCGACCTATTTGGAAAGTTTAGACTGCTAGTGAAACTGAGGAATGACTGAACACTACTAAGGATTCTCGGAATGAGATTGATTGTCAGACAGGAGATGAACTTAGATCACTAATTTTTTGGTCTGCAAAATGTGCCAAAACAAGTGAAAAATGCGCAAGAGAAATTGCAAAATGTGCTAGAGAAAGTGCAAAATGCTCCAGAGAAGGTGCAAAATGTGCTAGAGAAAGTGAAAAATGCGCTAGAACACGTGCAATATGAACCATAATAGCTGCAATATGCACTAGAATAGGTTCAAGATTCATTGAAACAGGTACAATATACGCCAGAATAGGTTCAAGATGTGCTGAAACAAGTATGCGCCAAAACAAGTGCAAGATGCGCTACAAGACTTGCAAGATGTGCCAAAAAATCTTACAAGGCTTTGCAAGTAGGTTTTGACTCTAGTAACTTGGACAATATGCATGAATACAGGTGCAAGATGTGCCAAAAGGCAACCAATATTCGCTAGAGGGTTGACAAGATGCACCAAACTAGGAGAATAACACCATTTCTTGGAAGTTTGTTTGATTCTTTGGATTTTCCAGTTAGAGACTTGGTTGTTTCAATGAATGTTTTTTCTGAATCAAGGTTTTCACTTTCAACATGTGAGGTTTTTTGTTTGAAATGGATTCAAAAGCACATTGGTAAAGACACATCAAACATGTACAACTTAGGTTGCGCTTAATTATAGTAGATGATTAGATGCTTGACCCCACTTGCTCCCCTCCACGACACTCAATTCTATGGGGTATCCAAGCATCAATACCCATGAATCTCCCATGGCATATGTCTCATCTCTACTAAAAGCCGCAAGAATGTGGGATGGCTTCAGAATGACTGTTCTTGCACCAACAAATAGATTAAATATTTTGGCCTTGCTACAACAAAGGGTTTTAATATAGGAATTTCGTTCGTGGGGGATCATCCATGGAACAAGAGACCATGGTTTCCCTTCCTGTCGGAACAATCCTCATGATACTTTAACTTTCCCCAAGTACCCACATTTATATCCCAGTTGGAAGTCACTTGGCTTTAGCGTGTTACCAGTTGTGTTGTTCCCTTGGGTGATTACTTTTTCCCACAAGGCAGGCCCTCTATGGATAAACAAAAGTGAGCAAGTACATTTGTAGTTCAATCAATATTTTTTTGTTTGAACAAAGAGAGAACACACGTGATATGCTCAACTCACACTTGCAAAAAAAAAGTGAATGGGTTTGGCTTTTTGGTCACCCAATTAAGGGGAGAGCATATGCCTACCATCCATCAAGCGTGAAAGACATGGTGTTCATTAACCTTTTAATTAAGCTATGTTCCTAACTTAACCAAAAGGAAACAATTAAATCACTTCCAACCCCTACAATATGTCAACAGTTTATATTTGAGTCTTTGACAACAAATATGGGAAACCAGCAAAACAAAAACATAGAGAATTAGCTCTCGTATTTAGTGAAAGACAATGAAACTGCAAAATGCACCATAACAGAGACAAAATGTGCCAGAACAGATACAAAATGCACCAAAACAATGAAAAAATGCACCAATCTACAAGCAATATGTGCCAAAATACATACAATATGCACTAATAGACATGCAATATGCTCTAAACTCAAAAAAAGATGTTATGGAACCCTAGTGAACTTTATTGAAAATTTGCAATATGCGTTATTTCGCATGCAATATGTGCCATTTCACATGCAATATCTGTTGAAACAGGTGCAATATGCATTGAATGAGCTACAAAGTGTGCCAGAGAAAGTGTCATTTATGCCAAACGTCTAACGCCCGAACCTACGAACATAAATTTTCCAGAATGTTAAAAAAAATGGGGCAAGCCCCACAGTGGGCACCAATTTGTGTGTGTGTGAAATGTGGAATGTTAGTAAATCAACACAAACCTTAATGAAATGGATTATATCAAAGATTCAAAGCAAAAAAGCTACTCTAAGTTTCCACAAAACAAATCTTTTAAGAACATCTCATTGTCCTCTATTCTTAAAGATTCCTTTAACCCTTTGGCTCTCAGATTTCTATGTGCACAAAGGCTATTAGAATGACACTTAAGAAACAAGATTAGTATTCAACATGCAAGCCAACTAAGTTCCTACATGCAACTATATGATGAAAAGGATAATGGATACTATGATGAATGAATGGTGGTGTTAGATGATTCGAGGTAGATACTATGGTATTGCATTAAAATGATACTCCATATGCTCAAATGCAAATTATGGAAATGCTAATCTAAAATGTAACTATGATGCAAAGGATGACATAAAATGAAACTATGATGTAAAGTATTACTCTAAGATCTAACTATGATGCAAAACATGGTATAAAATGTGACTATAAGACACCAAAGTGCTACCAAGCTCAAATGATATTTCTACATGATAACTCTATTCAAAAGTGGATGCAAAATATAATGCCAAAGGGTTCTATTTATAGCCCTTTCCAAGCATCTTGTGAGGTGGCAACGATCGACAATCCAGATTCAAACAAGAAGAATGAATGGTGGAGATGGAGAGAATCAAGATGTTGTCCCCTTGACCAAAGACAACATGCCAAATGGATGGAAGACTACACTGTGGGAAGAAAAGACCATGTGTTTGAAAATTGGTTGAAGTGTGTGAGGAATAAGCCATGTGCTTAAAAATTGGTTGAAGTTAATTCTAATTTAAAAATTAGAATTATTTAATTTCATGTGACCTTGGTGAGGTGGCACAAAAAGTTGTAGACATGTGCTTGAATTCCTAATCAAGATTAGTGAAGATTAATTAAATAAAACGCGCTTATGGAAATTTGTTCATTTAATTAATTTAGAAGAATATGATTTTAGATTTGGAGAATTTAGAATATGAACAATATAAATAAATTGAGAATTTATTTATAAGTAGTTGAAATATTAATTAAATAACTAGTATTTAATTAATTAAATGCCATGACCGATTTTAGAGGTGTATACAAGTATTGTCCATCTCAAGCATAGTATTGCCCCTAGACACTTGTCAATCTTGAGCTCAAAAGTATTGCTCATTGACTTCTATCCATCTCGAGCAAGTAATGCCCCTAGACACCTGTCAATCTCGAGCATAAAAGTAGTGCTCCTTGACTTATGTCCATCTCGAGCAAGTAATGCCCCTAAACACCTGTCAATCTCGAGCTTAAATGAACTACTCCTTGACTTCTCTTAGCACTATGACTAGAAGATAGGTCCCTAACGTGATTAAGCAGGCTCCCAACTTAGTTGCAGCCATGAATGGCATTAATAAATATTTCGTATGGAAGCATTGCATGCTCATAGACTCATCTCGGTTGGAAGTAAGGTAGCTCTTTGCCCCATGATAGTTTATGGTTGATACCCTACTTATATTTAAACCCTTAGAAACATTCTAGACATGGACTTGTAAGGGACTATTTTCTCATTACATAACAAAGAATGCCTAAGGTTTACATATGACTATCCTAGCAGCTAGCTAAACATATATAACATACATTAGCCTTAAGATTAAGCCTTGTTATCCTTACAACCCATAATAATTCATAGCAGTAATATGGATATTTAGCATTCTTTAAGTGCATGAGTGATAGTAATATAGGTATGTAATTCCTAATTCATTGAGCAGCAACATAACCTCACAATCTCCCTGTCCTTCCTTCTTGGGTAAGAAATTATAGAAAAAGGGTAGATTAGAGGTGGAATTGATTTGTATAGCTAGAAAGTGTGGTGATACAGTGAACAACACCTATATCACTCCTCCCGTGAATTCGGTTAATGGTTCATGGTTCCCACATTAAATATTTATGTTATTTTATTTCTTCCTTCTAATGCTAATAAATGTATGAATTTTTTTGGTAGCAACCAATGACTCCGTCTATTTTATACTAATTTCTTGATTACAATTATGATAGTTGTCATGGCTAATTAAATAGAGCAATACATGTTTTAGTGAGAGTTTCTAATGAATGTTGAATGGTATGAAGAGTGAACAAGAGTAGTTTTCTAATAATAAGATTTCAAATAACGTGGTTGTAGAACCACCCCTCCTACCCATTCTCAAACTCATTTATTCATAGAACCCATATTTAGACAACATAGTAATTAAGGTTTAAGAACCTAAGATTGGTGGCATAGACACAAATTATCACCTTCAATTACAGCCAGATTATGTATCATTGGATTTGGATTGAATGATTTTCCATCTGCAATAATGAAGTGAAAGGTTTTGATATACAAATTAGAAATATACTTCAAAGACACTCTTGAAGTTGGGGTTTGAAATTATCCTCCAAATCTCTATTAGCAATACAAGCTTCCATAAACTTATTTTGAACTCCATTATAACCCAAAAGAGGGGGTTAGTGTGATCTAGAACCTAAGGCAATTTGAGGTTAAGAAGCAAGTTGTTTCCACTAAAGAATTTTAAACACTAAGGTCGTAGTTTATAAATAATCAACATTATGTGGCTACAACCGGCTTATGGGAAGAGAATAGAGAGGAAATGAACTACTTTTTTTTTGTTATTGCATAGACCATTTCTAGCTTTGGAATGATTTTAAAACAATGAGGATTTATAATGTAGACAACATTGCAAACCAAATAGATGCAACAAAAAGTATCAAAACCTAGATTAGAGGCACCTAAATGAATGGTGTCTGAAGTAGTAATGAAATCTACTCTTCACACATCCCAGACAAGCCGTTCACCTCTCTATTCCTCCTCCAATCTCTTGTTCTTTTCTCTCCTTCTCTTTTACCTCCTTTCTTTGCTCTTCTCAAGCTTTGGCATGCATTTTTTGGGGGTTTGAAGGTTATTAATAGCAAAACCCGACTTCATCCCTTGTCCTAACAAAATGGTTGACAATGGACTGGTGTGCCATGCCCAATAATGGCATGGCCACCCATCCTCCTCTTTTCCACACCTACAACCATTCCTCTTTAATCCTGCCTATCTCCTGGCCGTGGGGCGAGGTTGCGTCATTATGTTGTTTCTTGTGCAAAAATCCCTTCTCCCCATGCGTTTATTTTTCTCCTTTCATTTTATTTTATTTTGCCTCCTTTGGTTCAATAGTTTTTATTTAATTTCCCCTCCTTATTAATATTTCAGGTAGATGGTAAATTTTTATTTATTTGTTTGTTTTTATTTTAATATTTCATAACAATATAATTTATTATTTACTTATTTACTTATTTTAACTTTTATTTATTTATTTTAAATTTCGTTTATCCATTCATTGATCTTTAATAATTTACCATATTATGCAATATCCTCAATTACCCGAAAACAATTTAGGTTATCTCGATATCTTTGCTAAGCAGAAAATGGACGAACAATAATATTTTATCATACATCTAATGTCCTAGGTTTAAATGAACCTCAAGTTGACAACTACAGGCAAGGTCTTGGCAATAAAATGGCTTTACCAATTGTTTGTCTCTCAACCAATAGAATCACAAATTTGTCTCATCTTGCACCTCGAGTAGCTACAACCAATGATAACCTCACATAGGTCCAACAACCAAGTCATTAGTTTGAGTCAGCTTAGACAATTTAATGCATCAAAATAAAAATAAGATAATAAGATTAATAACCACATTCAATAATGTTAACATCAAGGTTCGCAATTAGCGCACACACACACACACACACACACACACACACACACACACACGTCTACATAATAAAATCCGAAAATCCACCCCAAGTCCAAATTACATCAGGGCTAGGGGTCATGCAAAAGATTTAGCAAGGTATCTAGGGGATATGACACATAAATATCACAACAATTCAATTGACACATAAGAAAAAAATTTAGTGGCACACAATAGGCTATGATTCACATATACTAGTGCTAACAACCTTATTGAGTTTGATTTGAATATTGATGTGCTTACTATCATGTTTTGAGTAGCCATGGTTGAGATTATGTTTGTATAGATTGCCTTTTATATATGCAACTTTAAATAATTTTGCATGTCCCTAATTGAAATACTAGGCTATTTGATTGATGACATGATCTTTGGTTATACAGAATCTTGTCATCCATACTTTTCAAAGACACGAGGATTCATGAATTCATATCAAACCGCATTGATGAGGTGGATTACATGTAGATTTGATTTGCTGCCATCTATGGTGATACGCTTTTTTATTTTATTTGTAATTGTTCTAAGATGATATGAGAATTGATATAACTATGTTATCCTTAGGCTTTTAATAATGATAATGAGCTACACATGCATTGCTTTAGTTTGTAAATATAGAGAACTCAACATTTTTCTTATGTTGATCTCTTTATTAACTTATTCTAAAAACTATTGTTTTAATGAATGAATTTTTATTTTATAATTATTAATATGACACATTTCATAGTATAATTGTTAACCATGGTTTTTCTATTTGTTAAGTGAACAATTATTATTTTTTAAAAAATTGATAACATTGAATTATAATAAAAAAATCCATAACCATTACTAAATATTAAATGATTTAATAATAAAAATAAATTGTTACTTTATTTCTCTTATATATAAGAAAGATAGAATATTCAATATTACATCTAGGTAATTATAAAACTATATTAAACAAAAAGCTTTCAATGTGCATCAAGTCTAGAGGTCGTAACCGGGTGAGACTTAGGCCACAAGTCACAGAGCAAGCATGAAACCCTGTTGGACTTTATATAAATAAACTCCCTCGTAATTGAACTGCAACCAAATACCCATACTCTTATTTCCCAAATCATTTACATGGTAATAAACACACTGATGATCATATACATATAGCCACTATATCCAATGTACTCTGTATTCCTGATATTGTATGCTAGAGAATATCTGAGAATCTTTCTTTTAATTTAGGGCAGATGCATAGGAACTCAATTTATTGGAAAAGTTCCGTTGGTCTTGCTCCGATAGATTCACTTTGAAGCTATTCCACCACTTCATGAAGGTAGTATTACTGCAGAAAACCTCTAAGGAAATCTCATGTCCATCCATCATCTTCTCCAGTCGTTTCTGAAAGGCTCTTAGTTCTTCAGCAGTGCTGGAATCAAGAACTCTGAGAGAATAGTTAGCGTCTTCAACATAAGCCCAAAAACATGAATCCTGTGTAAGGAAAGGTGGTTGGGTTCGTGCCCTTGGTTCTGTTCTCCCTTTTCTCTTCTTGCCGTCCAACCATTTCTGAAGAAGCTTATAACGTCTAGGTCTGCCATTAACAAGATAAGACCCAGAGTCTTCATGCTTACCAAGGCGATAATAATGTGCTATGTCAAGAGGCTCTACAAGCAATCTGTATTCAGTCCCTGCATCGATCCACTTATTTTGAGTTTGGAGATCCTTTGGCAATTCTTCTTTCTCCACTAATTCAGTTATTCTATCCCAGAAAGCAGCAAGTTTCAGCCTGCTTTTGTTTGCATTCAATTGAGCAAGTTTGAGCTTTGCATTCAATTCAGCAAATTTGGGCATGCTTTCGGTTGCATTTGACTCAGCAAGTTTGGGCATGCTTTCGTTTGCATTTGACTCAGCAAGTTTGGGCATGCTTTCGTTTGCATTCGACTCAGCAAGTTTATTCTCTCTCTTGTGTGTCTTGAAGCAATCATAGTAACCAGGCAAGTTATCCTCTTCACATATTGTTTTATACCATTCCAGCTCGGCAATGCAGTCCTGCATCTCGTCCAACTTTATACTTTGTTGCTCCATGTTTGTGGTCAGTTTATTTTTATTGTCTTCAATGGCTTTTAGTCCAAGCCAAGCTTGAACATTCTGTGAAAACAACAAAAATGCATGCAATTTGTTAGTTTTATGTTATTAAATAGCTAGAAACAAGGCAGTGGGATGTGATTTGGACAAGGTTTGCATTTCCGAATGAAACGAATTGTGAAGTGAAGAGATATGGCTAGGACGAGTCCAAGGACACTTGGGTAGAATATTTACTTTTATAGATTTATTTATCTAATTGATGTTCCAAAGCTTATGAAGAGCAAATTTCATAAATTAAATCTGAGCTATTCAAGGCATGTTTCACAAAGATTTCACAACTCATTCAGTAAACATATCTTTTTATAGTGTGGGTTGTCTGTAGTGTAAATAAGAGAACTTTATTAATGGTCTAACATGAAAGGAAATGTGAAGTACTTATAGTAGTTTCATAGTTATTTTAGAAAAAAAATTATTAGTTTCCACTCATATTATAGGGTGCTTCTCTTTCTAGTGGTTTTCTCAGCCTATCTATCTAGTGAGTGGGAAGGAGCTCATAGACATGAGA
Source organism: Sequoia sempervirens (assembly GCA_007258455.2). Taxonomy (NCBI): domain Eukaryota; kingdom Viridiplantae; phylum Streptophyta; class Pinopsida; order Cupressales; family Cupressaceae; genus Sequoia; species Sequoia sempervirens. Next base: position 279,777,711 of record VDFB02353493.1, on the reverse strand, counting down.
AATGACGAACCGAATGAGAACATTAACATTGCTAATAGGACTATGTTGGCTACAATGAAGAATACCAGATGAATTTCAGCCAGATTAATTTGATAGGTCAGATTAATAGAATAATGATCAGTCCAACAAGGATTAAATCCTTTAATGTTGTACTTTTATCATAATATGATTATCAAGATAAAAATATGTTGATACTTATAACCTGCTGCTAATGGGTGAGATCAAGATGATGCCTGAAATTGATCAATATGTATGGTAATAAGCCTATAAAAGCATGAGAGGTTGGTAAGGTCATTAACCTTATTTGGTACCTGAACATGGTTCTCCTGTGCATTACATTGTGTTTTCATGTGCACGTGGCATAAGTAAGGTGCTCCTTCTGAGTTTGGCTCAGGGAAGAACATAAGCGTTAGAGAGCTTAAACCCTGGAAAGTCATCCAGGTTGAACTTTTTATATGACAAGCTCATTGTATGTCTTGAGACTGGCAGATGGTGTAAAGAATTCAGTTTTTTGGCGTCTTATGTTGGTAGGTTTGCTGTGTTCATTTGAATCAGTCAACTAATTTATATAACTATTTTATACTGTCCTAATAATGAATGATGGAGTGTAATATAAAAAACAATACAACAATTGTTCATCCAAAAACATAAAAATCCACCTAAATGGAATCTGAAAGTCTAATGCTGCTCAGATTTTTGGTATTTTAACTAGCCTATGACTATTCTTACAAATATTTTAATTTATTTTATTTTATTATAACTCTGTTCCTTTCTGAACTCACAGTATAGTAAGAAAACTTCTAAAAACAGAAACAAAATTACAGAATTAAAGTTTTTGTTTTACCTGATTACCAATCCCCATTGCTTCCAACTGCAAATCAATTCTAACCTCAGCTGCCGAGGATTTGTCAGACTTCACAGTCTTTGAATATGATGCTGTTAGACCTGAACTTTTGGATATGTGCTTTATTGTTTTATCGTACTCTATGTGCTCCATAATGCAAGCCCCAAAAAGTTTGCTGTTTTCCAGAGCAAAATACAACATATGCAGTGTAGTTTCTGTGTTTTCTATACAGCATACACTGCCACTGCTGGAACAGAAGACATAATAACCAAATGGCCTGTAGGGACTCCTTTTGATAAGGTCTTTTACAGCACCTCCTACCAAATTAGCAGGTCCCACAACAAGAGCTGTAGTCTCGTGTGTTAGTACTTGAGAAGCATCGCCGATGACCTGTTTTATAAATTCCTGAGAATTGTCTTTTGAGAGTGGGTGGCTTCCATCTTGGACTGGCTTCTGATTTTCTGTCTTCTGATTTTCTGCCTTGAGCTGATTCTTCATAGAATAGTACCAGTAGGGTAATAGTTCCTCCAGGGCTTTGGAGATGGGTGGTGATTTGAAAGGCGAGAAGCAAATTCTGGGGACAATGTCATGCCTTGAAACTATATGGCAGAAGTAGGGAGACCAATTTTCTCTTTCAATTGCTTTGGCAAATATCTTGTCTCCCACTAACGGACACCCAAATGTGATGCACAGTGGAGAATTTGTATTGTACTTCTCTAGTGTCCAAAGTGTCCACAGGGATGCTGTTGCTCCACCGAAGGAATGGCCGGTGAAGATTATAGTTTTTTTCTCATTCCAAGCTTTGAGAATCTGCACGGTTATGCTTTGTTAGGATGATAAACAACAAAAATTAAATAAAATGACAAGAGCAGTGCTTAGCAGTTTGCTTTAGAATGTACTTTTGAAAAGGGCTTCTATTAGCAAAGAAACTGAAATTTCAAAGTTGTATGTTAATTAAAGAACAAGACTTCCTTAAATAAATCAATTTACTTGTAACGCAAATCCACAAGAAAACATGAAACTGGGCTGTTGGGTGAGGCACTCTCAATTTTTGATTTGTTTTAGGCTTTCTAAGGCAGGTTTAGTAATTGGACTCAAAATCACCAAAAACCCCAAATCAAGTGTTGGGCACTTCTGTAATTTCCGCTTACAGCTGTTGTTTCTACAGTGTATGTGTAATCTTCTGATGTTCTGTTGTTTACAGCAGCTATTGCTGTTTTACTTTTGTCATTTCCGCTTACAGCTTTTATTCCTGTTTTCTTGTGTAATTCTGCTTGCTTCCTCCAATAAAAAAAGTGTTGGGCAAGCCGCTCACAACTTTCTGATCTACCGTAACCTCTATAATTTGACTTGAAATATCAAAGCTGAAGGGTCGGTGAAGCACTTGTCAATTTTTTTTCCTCTCTCAAGAAGACCTTCCACACCGAAACACCAATCGGAGATTTTGGTTTATTGTACCCTCTCTCAAAGATTAGTTTTCAGAAAAATGACAAACTGGGAGAATAGAAAACTTATTTTGCCAATAAAGCAAAAGATAACTAAGCTCAATAACTAGTTGATCATCATCTGAGCTGATAACTGTAAACAGAGAATGGCAATGTTAGTATTCAGGGCTTCTCAATGGGCTGGGCTTCATTTCATGTTAACTATAATTCCAACAGGATTTTATGGGCATTACAAATTCATCGCCAGCAATTCACCGATGGAAAATTCACCGCCAGCAATTCACCGTGGGAAAATTCACCGCCAACAATTCACAGTGGGAAAATTCACCGTCATAACAAATTCATTGTGGGAAAATTCACCGCCATGACAAATTCACCACCAAGTAAAATTCACCACCAACAATTCACACCACATTAATGTTTTTCAATATATATTTCCAAAACTTTGAAAAAAAAAATTAAAATAATTTTCACCTGACTTAAATACAATTTTTTTTAATATTTTTTATGTTTATTTTGATATGAAAATTAGTAAAAAAAAAAAATTAAAAAAAATTATTTACTTTAATTTCTACTTCAAATATTATTTTATTTTTCCATGTGTTTATTTACATATACAATTTTTATTTTTATTTTTATTATCATATATTGAAAAATATATGATTAAATATATTGAAAATAAAATATATTGAAAAATATTTTTATTTTTATTATCATAAATCAAATTCTCTAAAGTTAATACAATTAATTTTTTATTATCATAAATCAAATTATTCTTTTGCAAAAAAAATCAAAGTTTTTGAAATATATATTAAAAAACATTAATGGCCGTTAATTTTCTCCTCCATGAATTGCTGGCAGTGAATTTTACTTGGCGGTGAATTTTCCCACGATAAATTTGTCATGGCCGTGAATTTTCCCACAGTGAATTGTTGGCGATTATTCGTACCTCTCTGTAATATGGGGGACTGCAATTTTCTACCATGTGCTCTTTCTCTTTTTCAAGTGACAGGAAAACCATTAATATTGTTTAACAATGCTCAGTGAGAAGAGTATGCCATAACAGATTATGTAAGGGGTATGTCTGGGAAAGCTACAAGAATATGTTTAGGAAAGGTTTGCAATGATTGATGAATTCGAACCCATGAAGCATGGAGAAGATGTGGGACCAATGTACATCTTAGTTAAGGATGTCTTTTTAATGTGTTTTTAATGAATTCAAACCCATGAAACATTGAGAGATCCATGTATACCTTTGGTAAGGATACCTTTTAATGTGTTTCTAATGAAATCAAACCCTTGAAACATGAAGAAGATGTGGGATCCATGTACACCTTTGCTAAGAATGTCTTTTAATGTATTTCTAATTATTCAAACCTATGAAGCATGGGAAAGATGTGAGACCCATGTACACTTCTATAAAGTTTTCAAAATCACAAATGAAACTTCATTGAATGGAAAAGATGTGGAACTCATGTAAACCTTTGCTAAAGATGTCTTTTAATGTGTTTCCAATGAATTCAAACCTATGAAGCATAGGAAAGATGTGGTACCTTGTACACTTCTGCAAAGTTTTAAAAATCACAAATGAAACTCAATTAACATATATACTTGAGTGAAAATGTGGAGGTGGTTGATGATTTGTAGTTTATACTAGTGTCTGACAACCCCAAAGGCCTGTATGAAATGACTGTCATGATTTCACGCTTACCACACTCTATTGTAATTAGATTACAATACTACAACTCTGCCCCAAATCTTGTTGCTTAACAAACGTTGGGATTTCATAACAAATCTACAACTCGGCTTAAAAGTTAAAGCCCCACCAGTTAGCAAATACAGAGATTTCAGGTTCTCCGCACTTGTTAATTACATTACAAAGCTACAAATCCACCCTGAAACCCTGCCAGTTAACAATATTAGGATTTGGACTTTGCATGCAATGCTTGCAGAGATGCACTCCAAAAGCATTTGCATACATTATGAATAGGTCTTTGGGGTCCAAAACAGAAAGAGGTCAAAACTGGTACAAATGATGGTAAAAAATGTGAAGGTAGTGCATATAGGCATAACTTTGGCACCAAGAGGTATACTTGTCATACACAAATCTCAAACCTAAACATCATATGTTGCTATGACAAGTGTCTTTGTTGGATATTTGTAGAAAGTTTTATCCTATAAAAGATTTTTAAGGGAAAAATTACAGACCCATTGACGAAGGTTGAGAAGATTTATATGGGTGTTAAAATGGATTTTTTAGGAAGATGACGAGACCCAAGTTCGAATCTGGTGGGTGACATGCCCTATGTTGTGTACGCATTCATGTTGGACAGGCCAGTTTCTGGAGGTGTTATTATGCCTTTCACTAGTCTCAATAATAATGGTTTAACAGGTTCAATTTTCAATTTGTAATATCTTAGTCATTTTAATGATAGAAAGTAAGAAGACAGTAGATTGTAGAGCTACTTCTTATATATGATTTTTTCACTTGAAAAATTAGTTATATAATTAAAATAATATTTAGGGAGAGAGTAAGAGAGATATGGTGAAAACAAGAGTGAGGGAGAGAGGAGAAGAAACAGAGAAAGTGAAAGAAGAGAGAGATACAGTTGAAGAGGGAGAGAGCAAGAGAGAGATGGTGAAAGGAAGAGAAAGAGAGGGGGCGAGAAAGTTAGGGAGAGGGGGGAGGAAGGAGAGATTGTGTTAGGGAAAGGTTGGGAGAGAGAGAGGGGGGAGAGTTAGTGAGAGAGAGGGAGCAAACGGGAGCAAACGAAAAATAGTTAGCGAGAGACCTATGATGACATAACAAAATAATTATTTGAATGTTGTAAATGTTCAATAGATAATTAATGTTCATTTTTAAAATTAAATTTTGTGATTGATTAAAGCATTAGCACTCAATAAAATTCGAAAGAAAAGTAGCTAACTGCTGATCTGATATGCTTTAGTCTGTAAAATCCAAGCTTTTGATTAATTTGATGTTAAAAATGTTAATTTGATGTTAGAATTCAATCCATTAAATGAATTACAAAATATCCAGTTTAAACAAAATAATTCAAGAACAAAATAAAACCATTCAAAATATAAAAAAACTTATCATTCATCTTTATGTTAATAATAAACTAAAAACTAATACCAATGATCCGAAATGAAAATTCTTATTTTCATTATCACAATTTTCCCCAATATTCAACAATCATGATCTACAGAAATTTGAAATCCCCACAAGTACTTTGATATAATACTAACCTTAGTCTTGAGGTTAGAGGATCGCAACATGTATAGAAATCTGTCCAAAAACGCTTTTCGTACCACAGCTGGCTTTTGGTCTTCAAAATCACCGTCTCCCATACATTTGAATTCTTCATTATTAGTATTTATATTGCATTCATCAAAGTCATTGTCAGTCACATAATCTCTTGAATTTTGAGAACCACTGAATGCAATAATTAGAAAGTTCTTTTTATATTCATTTTCATAGAAATCTCTGCACTTGTAAGCACTTTGGCATGCATTCCAAGCGTCTGAAATGAGCTCGGTACCCACAAAATAGTTGGTCTCATCAGCCCTGAGAAGGAAAAGCATTAAACAATTAGACTCCCAATAAATACAAGTATATCAATAATAATATATAATTTAATTTAATTTGCGTACTTAGGATTGCAATTCTTTGAGGCTTCCATTTGATCAAATCAAGTAGCCTGGACTAATGCTCTTGGCTGCAATTGTACTGCTGTTTGATTAACGTATACTGGCATTTTATAAGTTTATTTTCTCCATGTATGAAGGAAATGAATATTCTTTCTTAATTATATGGGGAATTTATATTCTATTCTTGGCCATATGGAAAAAGGAAAAAATATTACTTTGGGAAAAAGGAAAAAACATAAAAATTAATATGTTTATATAATATTAATTTTTATTTATATATATAAATTTTAAATGAATTAAAAGTGAATAATTTTTATTTATTATAAATTAAAAAATTTAAATAAATTTAAAAATTATTTTTATTTGTTATGAGTTTTATAATTTTTTAAAATTAAAAAAGTTAAGATTTGTAATTGTTTATATAAAAATAAAAATAAAAGGGAAATCATTAAACATGTTTCTCTTTTAAAGTTAGTAAAGACAATTCCTTTCTTTGTTGAACATGTTTAAGTAAAGGATGTACCAAACAAAATTAAAAGAAGCTATTCTAAATTTGAAAAAAAGTGAATTGTAGATACTTTCACTTTCTTTCATCCTACACATGGATTCATCTTAATTAATTGGGTTTAAACATCATCACCATGTGGATTAATTAATTAATTGATTCCATAGTTTTCATCATATTCTATTAACTTAATAATTAGTTAAATAATTTTTAACTAAATCCATGTTGATTAATTAATTTAATTATTTAATCTCTTCTTTTTTTTAATGAGATAAACACGGAAAAGGGTCTAGACCCATTAAAAAACAACCATAGAGGCAAGTAGGACAAATCTCACTAGTAGTTGTATACACCTAAAATCAGTCAAGATAATTAATTAATTAAATACAAGTTATTTAATTAATGACCCCTTTAATTCGTCTACTTAAATAAATTTAAGTAAATAAATTCTAATTCACACTTTCTAATTCTTCCATCTTAATTCATATTCCTCTAATTTTAATTAAATAAACAAATGCCAATAGTTTGTTTTATTTGATTAATAATCTTCTCACTAAATTTAAATTCCCAATTTGAATTTAGGCACATGTCTCCAATTTTTCCTCTTGCCACATCATCATGTGTCACATGAATTTAAATATTTTTGATATTTAAATGAGAATTATCCTCAACTAATTCCAAAACAAACTTTGGACACTTGGCTCTCTCCATCATTTCATTTTCCCTCACACTTGGCATGGTGCTCTCTTAAAGGGAACATCCTCCATGATTGCCTCTAACTTCTTCCTTCTCCACCGTTCATCTCTCTAGCTGAAATCTTGACCGTTGGTTGCTACCACATCACAATATGCCTTGGAATTCCTATAAATACAACCTCTTGTTACAACATTTGGCATCCCATCTTGAGCAAACTTACTCTGCATAAATTCTATGAGAGCATTTAGAGCATAAGCATAGAGCATTTAAGGCAATTTAGCATTTAGTATTTAGAATTGTAGAATCATATCAAGTTTAGAATCATGGCCTAGTTTCATAGTTGCATTGTAGTTGTCATTTTAGTTTTTATACAACATTTACATCATAGTCTCTAGCATCATATCCATTGTCATATTACCATTATCATTTACAGCATAATATCATAGCATCATTCAGCATTATCATACAGCTTATCAAATCATGTTAGGAGTTAGATTCTTGCATTTTTACAGCATCTCGTTTCTTAGGTTGTCATCCAAATAGTCATAGTGCAATATACAAATCTGAGAGCACTAATGATTTAGAGGATCCTTGAGAATAGAGAACAATGGAACGATTTTAAGAATTTGCTCTTGTTTCAATTTGATTCAGTTTTATAATTAAATTCTCTAATGTAATCCGTTTCATTGCTTGTGTGATCTTGTTTATTTGCACATTTTACCTCACACATAAATTAAGGCCCACCGTGGGGCCTAACCCCTTTTTATTGACTTTTTTCTAGAAGTTGTTTTGTAGAATCTAGACGTGAACTCTTAGGTAGCGCATTCGTTATTTCTTTCAATGCATACAAACAATATTTCAGCACATCCAGTTCCTATTACGGCGCATCTGGGAGATATTTCAATGCATCTGGTCCCTATTGCGGCGCATACAAAGCATCTTTTAGCGCATTTGGTTCACCTTTTGACGCATATAGGGGGTTTTCTAACACATTAGGTTTACATTTTAGCACGTCCAGTAGTTTTTATAGTGCATTCAATAGTTCTTTTAGCACATAGGAGTGATCTTTTAGTGCATCTGATGTCTATTTTTAGCATCTAGTTAATTTTGCATAAATTCAAAATTTTGTGAACTGGCTTATGTTTTTTGTTTTGCAGGTACTTTTATAAGCTAGTCAAAGGTAATTTTATCAAAATACTGATGATGTTTGTAGGGGTTTAGAGCTTTTATTGTCTTTTTTTAATTAAATTAGAAACCTAGTTTAATTAGAAGGTTAAAGAACCCCTTGTCTACTGTGCTTGAAGTGATAGGCCTATGCTCTTCCCTTAACTGGGTGACCAGAATGCTAGACTCACTATTTTATGCTTTGTTAACACCTTTAGAAGGAATGTCATAGTGGGAAAAAGTACTCACCCTACGAGAATGACCTAAGTGGGAACAATTAAAACCAAGTTTCCCGACCCACTATAATCAAAAGCGAATTCGAGGAAAGTCTGCAATTCAATGGTAGTGTGCAAGATAACCATCCCCAAAGCCTTTGTTCTAAAGGTTGGGAGGTCTTCTGAGGGAGTCTATCTATTTTCCGCACCGAACAAAAACCCTTATTATGAACCTTAGTGTAGAAGCCAACCGAGTCGGTCTCCAAACACTTCTAATATCACAGTGCAAGGGGAGGGAAGAATCTGCCCCCAAGATACTCACCATGTAACCATCAGGGATTACTAGCCAAAGGTGGAGGATTCGACCTTGGTTAAGACCCGAGAAAGGCAAAAACACAGGCACCCTCTAGGGGGTGACACGGTTGTTTGAGTTGACATGGTTCTAAGATGTGGGTTGTGGTATTTTAAGTGACCCTTGAGATTAGAAAAGTGCTTGAATTGTCTTCTCTTGTGTTATACCTATGGAAATCGAAGGAATCAGACCAGATTCTTGAATACACACTCAATGTTTAGTTCCTAGGTGGAAACAATTGTTTGACAACTTCTTGTTGTGTTTCTCAAAGCTAAAATGATGAGATGCAATGGAGATGATGAACAAGATTAATTCTCAAACCAAGAGAGTAACCTTGCATAAAAGTTGTGGATGGATTGATGAAGATTAAGGCCTTCATTTATAGATTTTCTTGATGAGAGATTGGCCAAATGGGTGAATGTGGGACTAAAGATCCACCAATGAGAAGAGGCCACTTGTCAAGTGGTGATAGGCCAATGGATGTGCAAGATTTGGGAAGTGTGCCCATGAGAGGGAGTTTCAAATTCAAATTTTGCAATAAATTTTGAGAGGGGGACAAGAAAATGAGCAATAAATGCAATGTTGGAGGGACAAATCAACTTGTCATATTTTTCAAACTTGAGGGAATATTTCCCATAAATGCCATGTTGAGTGAAAATGAGGGTTTTAATAAATCAATAAATTGATGTATTTGTGCAAGTGGCATTATCTAGAGGATGCAAGTGGGTAAGATTGGCATTTAATCATGGTTAAATTAAATTAATGATGATTAGGTTAGTTTGACTTTCATGACTTAAATATTTGATTTATTTAAATCAGAAAAGGATTAAAGGGATGATGTTTGATTTATTTGATTAAAAGGTTGATGAATGTGAGCATGCTTTTAAAATCTGCAAACACTAAACTTCAAACATGGGTTAGTACCTACAAATTCTTCAAGAATACTCCTATGAAGTACATTGTGAATGCTTCCAAATGAAACAAATGATAATAAAAGACTAAAAAAGCATTATGCAACAATAACAAGTTACCTATTCCATAGTGGATTGGTGCTTCTTTGATGTGGAAAGAAGCCCTTTCCCAATCCTTGCTCAAAGCTAAAATGATGAGATGCAATGGAGATGATGAACAAGATTAATTCTCAAACCAAGAGAGTAACCAGATAGACTTGCAAAAACATTGAACATTTCCATATTAGCGCATACACCCTCTATTTCAATGCATTCGCTACATTTTTTGGCGCATATAAGGCATTTTCTAACCCATCCACAACATCTTTTAGCGCATTCAACCCATTTTCTAGCGCATCTGAGTCATTGTCCAACACATCTAGTCCAACTTTTAGCGCATCTAGTCCATTTTCCAGCACATTTGTTCCATCTTTTAGCGCATTCGCAAACCCTTTTAGCACATTCACCTGGAGAATACCAAGTTAAAATCACATACCTAGGGGCAGTCTAGCGCATCACTAGCTTTTTCTAGCGCATATAGTCCATTTTCTGGCACATTTGAGTCATCTTCTAGGGCATTGAGTCCAACTTTTAGCGCATTCAGTATATTCTCCAGTGCATCTAGTCCATTATTTAGCGCATTGAGTCTATTTTTCAGTGCATCTTGGGTATAGTCTAGCGCATCCAGGCTGTTTATTAGCGCATTAGTGCAATTTTTTAGCACATCCATACCCTTTTTTAGCGCATCCAATAATTCAAAACCAGAGAGCTAAATTCATCTCTTGTTCGTCAATGTGAACAAGAATTAAGGATCCATGTCAGCACATAATCATTCCTTAGATACACCAGAGTCTTAAACTTGTTGAAACTGACATTTGCAAGTGGAATTCTTCAAACTAAACTAAGATCTAACACCTTAAAGTTCCTAAACATCAAATCAAACCTCTGATTGTTAAGCTAAGTTTCATCATCAGGATTTTTCATCCTCCATCACGAAACAAAGTTGTATAATCAAATTAAACTTAGTCTCACCAATAGAATTTGTCATTCTATTTGACTTAGTTTTTATCCTTAGCACTCTTCCAAACAAAGATCAAAAGTTTAGTCAAATTATAATACTTACATGCCCGTCCAAACAAGATCACAAAAGAAAAAATTAAAGGAAAAAGAACTTGAAGCTCAAAGCATTGAAACTTAGAACACCATGGTTGAAGCTAAATAAAATCCTTTCCATAAACTCCACCAATCTAAAGGTGAGGAAATAACTGAGGATGACATCCAACATGCTCAACAAGATCTAAATTTCCACAAGTTCCTAGAAAATATTTTTGAAAGAGATGGAGAAAAATACTTCCTAATGTTGGCTAATCAAGGTATCAAACTTCCACATGACTTTGATGTTAATCAATTGAAACCACCTCCTAAAAAGATTGAAAATAATCCATCAAACATAGATCCAGTGGCTGCCTTAACTCATCAAATAAAAAACCTCCAACAAAAGATTCAAGATATGCAAAGGGGAACCTCAAAAAGATACTTGATACAAGACATTTTTCCATATCCTTTTGATCCAACTATCAACATGATTCCTTTTCCCAAACATTGTGAATTTCCAAAGTATGATAAATACAATGGTTAAATAGATCATATAGATCATGTAAGGGAATTTCGAACTATGAGTCTTGAATTTGCACATGAAGAAACTTAATGAGATTGTTTCCACGCAGCCTAGGGGACAATGCACAAAATGGTTCTCTAAACTTGCACCGCCAATTAAGACCTTTGAATAGATGGTTAATAAATTCATCACCCAATACTCCTACAACATCCAACATGAGATAACCATGAAGGACCTTTGCATCACAAAACAGAAAAATGGCGAATAATTCCTCATATTCTTACAAAGATGGCAAAGATTGTTTGCAAGATATTCTTGTCCCATACTTGAAAAGGAAAAGATGGAAATCTTCATTAACAACCTAAATGATGAGATGAGCTATAGACTTTACTTACAATGCCGGTCTACCTTTAAGAAATTGATTGAAAATGGAATCAAAATTGAAGAAGCTTGGTCAAAAGAGGAGCCATAAAAATTTACAATGAAAACAACTCAACCAACTCTTCTAATAATTACAATAGCAGTGATAAAAAAAGTTTTTCCAAAGAAAAAAGAATGCTCGTAACAATGATGCCTCAATTGAAACACAAAATGCAAAACCAGTATTTAACTTGACAGTAGTTGCCACCAAGACCAATCGAAACAACAATTCAACCAGCGACCAAAACAACAACCAAAACACCAATCAAAATACCAATCCAAGCAATGTTGAATCTAGACCACCACCATATCGAACATCCTCAAATCGAAGAAGATTCACACCTTTGGGACAATCATTGGAATCAACATTAAAGGAATTTCTTGCATCTAAGGTTATAACATTACCAAAAGCAAGAGATTGGGAATCAAGAGTTAAACCTTAATGGTGGAATGATGCACATTATTGTGACTATCACATAAACAAAGTACACAAGACAAATGATTGCATGCAACTGAAACATTTGATACAAGATTTGATTGATAACAAGACAATATTTGTGGAAGGACCCCAAACAAATGTTGATCATGGAGCATTCAAGAATCCATTACCAAATTACGAAAAGGGGGAGTCCTCTTCATCAAACACCAAAGGAAAAAAATGTAAACTATGTTTATGATTCTACCATTCATTATGTTGAGGTAGTTGAGCATCACACTAAGGACATCAAAAGTAAGGGCCAAAGAAACACTGTTACAACTGAAAATCATCAACATGACACCTACACCAAATCACATCAAATCAATGACATCATACCAATTAGAGAATGTCAAACCAAGGATATCAAAATCAAGGGCCAAAAAGACATTATTGCAACTGAGAATTCAATTAATGACATCACAATTGAGCATGAACAGAGCATTGTCACAGCTGAAACTCATCTTCATGACAACAACACCAAATCACTTCAAATTAATGACATCATACCAATAAATTTGATCACAAACATTGCTACAAATGATAATCAGAATAATGTCATTAAAATAAGAGAAAAACAAGATGACCAACCAGTCAATGCAACCACAAGAGGGAAAGCCAAAGTAATATTGAAAGGAGCTACATCTAAAACACCCATTGCTACCCCTGCAACACAATACAACATAGTTGATCAATTGCAGAAAATACTAGCTCAAATATTCATATTGGAACTCCTCAAAATTTCACCAGCTCATAAAGAAATTCTAGAACAAGCTCTTGTAGCCACCACAATACCAAATAATCTGAAAGTTTATCAATTCCAAGATATGGTGGGACACTTGACCACACCTCATTGCCTGTCATTTTCAGAAAATGATGATGTATCACTTACCCATCCACATAACGTTGCTCTCCACGTTGAGGCTTTAATTCACAAACACCGGGTCAAACGTGTTCTAATAGATGGTGGAGCTGGCCTAAATATCTGTACTTTGAAACTTATCTGTGCACTTGGATATTCTAAAAATGCCATTGATACTAGAAGAAAAATAACTATCAAAGCTTATGATGATGAAGAGAGATCTTCCCACAGACTAATTGTGCTACCAATTCAAGTGGCACTGGTTGTAAAATATATAGTCTGCCAAGTGTTAGATAAGGAGTTGACATACAATATACTCTTGGGACGTCCTTGGATTCATGAAATGTAAGCAGTGTCATCAACATATCACTAGTGTTTGAAATTTCCTTTCAACGTATCACCATTTTAGTTGATACCAACAATCCACAATATTGCAACACACTCAAAACAACCCAAGATACTTTTGTACCACATAACAAGGAAGCTACAATTCCTAGTTCATCCAACAATGAAAGACAACTAAATTCCTTATTGAAATGGATTGAGAAAAAGGACCAGTCAAAAGATAAGGATATCAGTGATTCTACTCCATCAAACAACGAAAGTCCATCAAATTCTTTGTCAAACCATCCTGAGGAAAAAGTTCAGTCAAAAGACAAAGGTATCAGTGATTCTACTCCATCAAATCATGAAATTCAAGTCAATTCCTTATCAAAACAAGTTGAAAAGGTCCAATTAAAAGATAAAGGCATGGGGGAATATCCATTTGAGCAATCCTTATGTTTTATCACAGTTGCTACCTATTGGCCCACAGTTGTTGTTGCACCAAAAGATTGACCTTTTAATGCCCGATACAACTGCCATAGTTAACGAATCCATGAGAGGTGGTTAGTCCATGTCACAAATCCTGAGGGGAGCGCTAACCATCTTCCAAAAAACTCCCCCTCAACATTACCCGAGGGGATTCAAACCCGACACCTTTGGCTTTGATACCAATTTTTGGCCCACAATTGTCGTTGCACCAAAAGATTGACCTTTTAATGCCCAATACAACTACCAGAGTTAACGGATCCATGGGAGGCAGTTAGTCCATATCACGAATCCTGAGGGGAGTGTTGACCATCTACCAACACATATATACCAAGAAGATATCACCATTAGGAGGTTGTCGGCCTAGGCTCACTATATCATAGTAGGATCACTTCCGAGAATCCCACTGCATTCCTTCGCAAGAGTGGTGCAGGGGCACCAAGTCCATCTTTGTGAATTTGGTCAAGCAAGGTCATTTGTTAGGTTTTAGGTGTGTTAAGTCTTTTTTTGATGCAAATAAGGTCATAATAGACCATTGGTAATGTAATTTGACTTTTTAGGGGTTTATTTTGTAAATGTTGCAATTCTTGCAAAATGTTGTCAAAAGCAAAATTACAAAAATGCAAGGGAGATCAACGATCAAGAGGTTCAAATTTCATTTTGTGTTGGTTGGTTTGGGTATTTTTTGGTGTGTCGAGTTTTAAAAGGCTTGAAAGGCTTGATGCAAGGTTGGAATATTGATTGGTGAAGTTGAAACAATAAAATACCATTTTTTCTCTACAATTTTTGGTAAACTTGTTGTAGCAGACCTCTGTATGGGTATGTACTATGTAATATTGGTCTAAAAGCTATTGCATTCAATGGAGGCTTCAAGTAGCATCATTTTGGTTTTTGTTTGATTGAATTTCATAGAGATTTAAGGTTTTTACAATTATTTTTTTGTCAACGGATCTGAAACCCTGCTTTGAGGGTTTGTGGGTGCACAAAATGGATTGATGGCCCATTCCACCAGTAAAATCCCTTGTAACTTCATGGAATGGGTCCATTTAGGCAGGGTTAGATGTTAGGGTAGGTTTTAAGAAGGGAAGGTGTTTTGATGAGATTTGATTGCTGCCCTAGATGTATTTGTATGAGTTTTGGCTTAAAAATGGTGGTTAAATGTTGGCGTTTGGTGAAATGGCATTGATAAAGCATAGGAGATGGTTATTTAAACATGTGCAAAAATATTTTAGTGTGTTTGAGGAATTGGAAAGGTGAGAAAAGGTCTGAAAGTTGTATTTTCAATAAAACCTCTTAAAACTAGTCAAAATAAGGGTATTATGGTTTGTTGTCTTTGAAGGCATTTCCCTTAATAAAAGTTGTGTATTTTGAGTATTTGTAACTTGGTTGTGAACCTACAATAGATTTTTGGGGTGGAGAGAGTGATTGGGTTGGTGACGCTTTGTAAAAGTGGCCTAATTAGCCTAAGGAGGTAGCGTAGCAATCCATTTTATGGATTGATGTTCCAAAACAATTATATAAAATTTTGAGATATGTCATGTAAGAGGATAATGGTTTTCTAAAACATCTTCTGGTTTCTGGGTTTGAGGAGTATTATGTAATTTGTGCTTAGAAAACACTATTTGCATGGCTACAAGAAGAGTTGGAAGGAATTGAGGAAATTTGCCAAGATAGGGTTTTGAAGAATGGAAAGTTGTTTGAAACACTTTGAATTATGATTGTTAAGCAAACTCCTCCCTACTCTGCATCAAAGAGCACATTCTAGCTTCCAATTTGGAGCCTACCATCTATGATGAAATTTGCACATCATATCCAAATATTAAGAGGAATGGATTAGGTACTAGAAATATATTGCTATCAAAATATGATTGTGCTAGACAATTATTGCCTACTTCAACAAGTATAATGGATAGGACACCTTTGGATCATGCGACATCGATTATGGAGCATTAGGACAAAGAGAAGGGACTAGGAAGGCTCATGGATGGGTCTGTAGGGCCGCACATTATTCAGAAAGGTGATACGCCTCTCGATCAACCTAGTGTAGCATGTTGTAATTCAAATTTTGGGCTTTTGTGTTATTTTGGCTCAAGGCCAACCTATTCCTTGAGAGAAATTGCAAGCATATAAATTTAGGGAGTCAATTCTTACAATAGGCATGGATTATGATGACCTTTTTTTGGACATTTATGTTCTAATTGCTTTTGTAGATGAAAACCCATAGGAGTTGTGATCTTTAGACGAAAACTTGGTGATCACTAGGATCAAAGGACAAAACCCCTTTGGTTCTTAAGGGTATTCTCATTTAGGGGTTGTATCTATGTTTCAAAGAATCTGTAAGAAAATCATTAGTGTTGTTGGTCTATTATAGTATTGTTCATCATTTTAGATTAGTGTTTGTAAGTTGTAATTGTCATACCATATATGTGGATGTAATTTTGAATCACATCAATATAACAAGGCTCTAAATTGTTTTATGTTTGCAAATTTTGGTGTTATTCATTGGATCTATCTGCATTTACTGTTATGATACAATTTTCAAGTAAGGGACATTACAATTTGACACTTGTTTAAACCTGAAATTATATTAGCATTAGGCATGAAAATGTAATTTTCCAAGATTTTTCTTCCCTTTGAGGTTTTCTCTTATTTTTGTGGTGTGTGATCTCTAGAATTTGTATTTTCATTGATTTTCTTCATTATGAGCATGTTGTTTTCAATGAAATGTTGAGAGATTGTTTAAGTTAAGATAAGCTAATGGTATCTATTATTGGTGAGATCTAGAGGTATAGATTAAACTCATTATGGATCATTGACTCACATAATTTATAGATCATCAATGACATATAACGTCACACATGCAATTTGAATGATAAAACATACTATATGCCAATCTCTTCAAAAGTAATTATTGATTATAAAGATAATAAACAATGGAAGCTCAAAACCCACTTTCTTTTGTTTTATTTTTTAAATTTCAAGGCCAAATTCTATGTAACTTGATCCATAGTTGTGAAAAAATAACAATCATAAATATGGCAGCAATTTAATTTACACATAAAAAAGAAAATTGCCAGTACATAATAGGCTATGATTCACATACTCTAGTGCTAACAACCTCCTTGGGTTTGATTTGAAGGATGTGCTTACTAGCATGTTTCTAGTATCCACAATTGAGATTATGTTAGTATAGATTGCCTTCAACATATATGCAACTTTAATTAATTTTTAGGGAAACCTGGGGATGTGTCCCCCCCTGAAATGCCCCGTCCATGTCCCCAAAACATCCTAGGTACAGGGGGATGGCTGGGGGATGCTCCCCTAGCATCCCCTTTTGGGAAAAAAATCAAAAACTATCCCCAAAACGAGGAAAATTTGTTGACCAAATGGGGGACAATTGACCATCCCGAGAACGGCCAAAAGATGGTTGAGTTGTCCCTCGACTATCCTGGGGATGTTCGTCCATCCCCCATGTCATGCAATGTTTTAACTTTAAAAAAAGATTTAAAAAATTAACACACATGCCTACGTGGAATATGTGGGACCCATTGCTCTCGACTCTCTTATGAGGAAAAAAAAGGCCTCTTTTAATTCATTTTATGCATTTGTTTATTGTGAGTAGCCAAGGGTTTGAGAGAAAAAGGAGTTGCAGCCATTAAAGGAGAAAGAACAACAACTTGGAGGAGAGGAGGTTGAAATTAGTGTTGTTAGGAGTGCAAATCCACCAAAGAGGTATGCATTTCCTTTCCCTCTTGTTTTTTCATTTTTTTGCAAAATCTCAAGCATACATTATCTAATTTTTATTTTTATTTTTTTGCATTTTCAGTTGAAACTTGCATTCTAAATATAAAAAAACATGAGCAACAGTGGGGGTGGGAGTAATAGTGAAGATGAAGTGCAAAATAGAAGGGAAAGTGGTGAGGGTGTTAGTGGAGAGCAAACAAACCCATACCAATTCCCTTCAACAACCATGGAACACTATGCAAAACACCCATTAAACAAAAAAAAAACATTCCTTCAATATGTTATGCCTATGGGAGAAAGACAAAAAAAAGTTAGGGGGGAGTACGGTGTGGTTAAGGGTAGTTACACAAGATTTAGGTCTCATTTTTTGGGTGAGGTGGGCCATGGAGTTAGAATTGTTTTGCATTAAAATATGATCAAGCATTAGAGTTCCAAAGAATTCAAATGGAGTTAGATGGGGTTCAAGGTGGGTCACCTTCTTTCCCAAGTGCATAGTCATCTATTTATAATCCTATTCCTTCCATAGTTGGTAGTAGTGGAGTTGCCTCAAGAGGAAAGAGGAAGGTGAGTGGTAGTGGGAAGGCATCTTCAGTTGAGTCTATGTTTAATAACCAAGCACGAGAAGCCACTAAATCTTCCATTGCCAAATTCTTTTTTTCCCATTCCATCTCATTTCATGTGGCCCGTTCATCTTATTTCAAACAAATGGTGAAAGATATAGCCACTATTGGTCCTTCATTTGTACCCCCTGGAGATCATAATCTACACACCACCCTCCTGGGCAAAGAGTACTCCAAAGTTAATGTGTTAATGGAGGAGATGAGGCAAACGTGGATGAGGACGAGGTGCTCTATAGTGATGGATGGGTGGACTCATATTAGACATTGGCCACTCATCAATGTCATAGTCACATTCCCTATTGGTTCTTATTTTCTTAGAGTGATAGATTGTTCAGGGAGACATAAGGATGCAAACTTCCAATTTTCCATTTTGAGAGATTCATAGAGGAGTTTGGGGCTACTAATGTGGTGCAGGTGATCATTGATTCAGCATGTGTGTGCAAATCGGCTGGGTTGATGGTGGAGGGTACTTATAGGCACATATTTTGGACCCCATGTTGTGTTCATGCATTGAACAATGCATTGAAAGACATAGGGAAGTTGGATTTTGTGAAGAAAATAGTGGAAGAAGCTAGAGATATTTAGATGTTCATTTGCAATCACCACACCTCACTTGCTCTCTTCAGGTCATTTTCAAAGGAGTTTCTCAAACCTGATGAGACAAGGTATGCCACTTCATTTTGTTTCACTTTCAATTTTTCAAATTTTGAAAATTCAAAGTTCAAACATTTCAATTTGTATTCATAATATGATTTTATTTTAAATTTCTATTTTTTAATGAATCATTGAATCAATGACTGTAGATATGCGACATACTTCATGTTGTTGGAGAGGATGCTTGAGGTGCATGAGCCTCTACTGTTAATGTTAGGATCAGATTTAACAGAAAGCAGAAAATGCAACACAATGACAGAGCAGATACCCTGGGAAAACCCTCCTCTTGAGGGAGAAAAACCCAGCCTCAAATATATCTCTTATATATTGAAATGTCAACACAAATGTATCCTTTACAAAGGCCAATATGAAGGCCAATAAGAGGCACCACAAACTGATGCAAGCACAGTAATACAATGATGTAATTTGCTGATGATAAGACTCAGCCTTATACAGAATCTCAAACTGCTCTTCTACAGTATTCACATCAAGAATATTGAGCTATCTTAAACAATGAATGACAACACCTCTCTTAGATGCAAAATACAGAATAATATATTTTCCCTTAAAGTCGATCTACTACTACAAAAATATAATTTGTTGTAAGTGTCTGCTATATGTAAACAAGGACTCATTACATGCATAAGAAGACGCACTAGGAGGGGAGTTACATTTGATTAAATTAGAGATTCTCATGCATGTCAGTACAAAGATTCCTTTGCATATTAAATGCATGTCAGTTACCTCTACATTTCAGATGTCTATTTTAGGAGGAGTTACAAAGAAGATTCCCATGCAAGTCAGTTACATGTTGCATGCACCTTGCATGTTGACATTTACAGATTCTCCTGCAGTCGCTGCATGTCCACACATCAGATTCTCTTGCAGTTTGTCATTGCTAGAAGAATACGACTGACGCTACCATAAACATCAACACTCCCTCTCAGCTAGGGAAAATACTTCCAGCTGCACAAGACAAATCACCTCATCGTGATGTCTATCACAATGACTACACTCATATGTGGAAAAGAAACGATATCACCTTATCGTGATATTAGATATCACCTCATCGTGATATCAGATATCACCTCATCGTGATATCAACCATCATGGCTACTCCCATAGATGGTATGTACAAGTGTTCATCACTCAACATGATGTTGTCACCTCATCATGACGTTCACCATGGCTCTCCCAGAGGGTGAAAACACAAGTACAATATGTTGTCATGGAGTCACACACATGACATCCACCATGGCTCTCCCAGAGGGTGGACACAAGGGCTTTCACCTCAAATCTCTCTCAAAGAGAAATGCATTAACATGGGTTGATACCTCAAATCTCTCTCGTAGAGAAATGCATTAACAAGGGCTGATACCTTAAATCTCTCTCGCAGAGAGAAATGCATTAACAAGGGCTGATACCTCAAATTCCTCCATCTCAGAGGAAAATGCATTAACAAGGGATTTCACCTCAAATTCCTCTGTCTCAGAGGAAAATGCATTAACAAGGGCTTTCACCTCAAATTCCTCTGTCTCAGAGGAAAATGCATTAACAACAAATCTCCATGATGATGAGACTCCCTCTGAAGCTCCAAGTACTTGCATCAACATTTTGACCTCCTCATCCAAGGTTGCTTCTGAGGAATTGTCAAACTCCCTCTGAATGTAAATTCTTCCTCTTCGAAGAAACTGATCTCAAAGACAACTTGAATGGGTTCTTCCTCTTCGAGAGATGTCTTCAGCCACCAACTCAGTCCCACAGTTGCAAGCTATGACTCCATGCTTGATCATTTCTCTAGTTGGAATGAGTTCCTTATAGGATGCCTCAAGCTCTTCTTCTCTAGGCAATCTCTCATCAACCTCTTGCTCCTCGATCCGTCCTGGAAGCATTTAGAGAGAGATTACTAATAGTTTAAACTATCCAGAAGAAATATCAAAGCTAGAAGCATACAAGGTTCACTAGCATGAATTAATAACTACATAAAAAATCATGAAAGGTACAAGTATAAGATACTTATCTCTTTATGTTGGTACACCAATGAGCTAGACCTGTAGCTGTGTCTCATCTTCACCACCATCACTCGATCTCACCCTCATGAAGTAGGAATATGAAACGACCGTTTATCAAGGATTCAAGACTCCATTTAAATAACAGCCAATTAATGCTAGCCTTCAAGAGGCACTCCTCGAGACTTCTTCAGAAAAGACATACAACCATGAATTCCAAATGGCTTCACACATTGTGGATGGCAACAAAATAGATTATATATAACACCCTCGTTAGCTCAAAGAATTTATGCACATCCAGAACTCAAAACAAGCAATAGAATAGTATCTAGAAAGTCACAGCTTCACATCAAGTGAAACTAGCCCAAAAGTTACTCACACTTCCATACAGCCCATGCCTAAAGAGGTGTCAATAAATATATAACATTCTCATATCAGTTTTAACAAAACATGACTACCACGCATCAAGACCCCTTTGAACAGCAACAAGACATTCACCCGCACTACAGAAGATAAGTCAACACAAAATAGCATTGACTCCATCACTTTATTTCCATGGCACTTGCACACACAGACGCAAACAACTTTTTCCATGCCTACCAATCATGTCTAAGATTTACACTCTTAAAAAGCCTTCAAAACTCCACTGAGCCATAAGAGACTGTGTTCCTATTAGACCAAATCTGATTGGATCTTTTTGTAGACCCGCTCTGATACCATGTTAATGTCAGGATCATATTTAACAGAAAGCAGAAAATGCAACACAATGACATAGCAGATACCCTGGGAAAACCCTCCTCTTGAGGGAGAAAAACCCAGCCTCAAATATATCTCAGATTATATATTGAAATGTCAACACAAATGTCTCCTTTACAAAGGCCAATATGAAGGCCAATAAGAGACACCACAAACTGATGCAAGCATAGTAATACAATGATGTAATTTGTTGATGATAAGACTCGGCCTTATACAGAATCTCAAACTGCTCTTCTACAGTATTCACATCAAGAATATTGAGCTATCTTAAACAATGAATGACAGCACCTCTCTTAGATGCAAAATACAGAATAATATATTTTCCCTTAAAGTCAATCTGCTACTATAGAAATATAAGTTGTTGTAAGCATCTGCTATATGTAAACAAGGACTCATTACATGCATAAGAAGATGCACTAGGAGGGGAGTTACATTTTCTTAAATTAGAGATTCTCATGCATGTCAGTACGAAGATTCCTTTGCATGTTAAATGCATGTCAGTTACCTCTGCATTTCAGATGTCTATTTTAGGAGTTACAAAGAAGATTCCCATGCAAGTCAGTTACATGTTGCATGCACCTTGCATGTTGACATTTACAGATTCTCCTACAGTCACTACATGTCCACACATTAGATTCTCCTGCAGTTTGTCATTGCTGGAAGAATACGACTGACGCTATCATAAACATCAACATCTACAATTGATGATGGTCAATGCAGAGTGGACTAGATGGCCTAATACAAGTTCTACTCAAGGAAAGACCATCAAAAAAAAGATCCTCAATGACAATTGGTGGGCCAATGTGAGGTAAGACATATTAGATGGCTTATTTTCATATTAAATTTCTGATTTTAATATTTAAATTTTATTGTCCAATGTTCCAACTTTTGAAGTTTCTAACATGTCAATTAACTTGTCA
The DNA here is from genome assembly GCA_007258455.2 of Sequoia sempervirens. Classification (NCBI taxonomy): domain Eukaryota; kingdom Viridiplantae; phylum Streptophyta; class Pinopsida; order Cupressales; family Cupressaceae; genus Sequoia; species Sequoia sempervirens. The sequence goes on along the minus strand of VDFB02353493.1, from coordinate 279,755,001 downwards.
ACTAATTATTTTGAACTTTTTGTTTGCATTTTGCAAATATATTTGCTCCTTCATCTCACCTATTGTAGATGCATTTGATATACTGATACAGACTCTCCTAGTCTTAGAGAGATATATGATACATTTGACAGTATGCTTGGGAAGATCAAGCAAACTATTTTGGCAAAGGATCCCACTTTGGATTTATATGAGAAACACATTAGGCCCATTGTGACATGCAGGTGGAATACAATGAACACCCCACTTCACATGGTTGCCTTTGCTCTAAATCCCAAATGATATGCACCAAGGGATGGTAGGGTGCCTCCATGCGATAACTTTGAGGTTTTAGATAGGTTCACACAGGCCATTGATAAGATGTATCCAGCAAAGCAAGCTTCACTACTTTGGACATTGTTAAAATAAATATTCAAATAGCTCCCTTCGGGTTTTTCCATTGAGTTTTGATCTCCCGCTGTGCGCATCCTCACTTCGCAGCTTCGGGTAGCGGCTTCCCTTTCGGGTCCCGAGAGGCTGCGCTAGGCGTCCACGTGTCTCACTTGCGGAGGTTTTTATTTCTTTTTGCCTTGAAGTCTCTTCGGGTTGCGAAAACCTTCTGCGGGGGTCGTCATTTCTAAAGATTGTCAAAGGGACCTACATCTTGCTACATGGCGGCATATCGCAAGTTTTTCATGCGGGAATGAAATAAACAAATGCGAGCTGCATAATGCTTGCGTGGGGGTTTTCTTTTTCCTTTCTGCAGGTGTTGGTGGGCCCTACCTTCTACTAGGTGGCAACCGTTCGTAGCTCTTTCAATACGGCAGGGAGGTGAGCAACCGCGGGCTGCGAAACGCTGCCACGCATCTTTCGCACCCGGTTGATGCGGCTTTCTCTCCACTGCAATAAGAACCTCAGCCCATTGCACACGTGTTGATTCTTTGTAATCTCTCAGGAGCAATGAGAGAAGTTTTCATTCGGGCAGCGACAGGCTGCCACATGCCTTACAACTAATCCTTGAAGCAAGCGATAGGCTGGCTGAGGGAGATTATGCCATTGGGTGCTGCTCGTCATGGTTCTTTGAAGCGGTGGATGACACTTGTCACCTCGAGCCTGGTTGGGACCACCACCATTATTACAAAGGGTGGGCCTGCAATTGGATGACCAGATGTTGTGTTCTAACTCGTTGCCATTGTAACGGCATTGGGAATCTTCTGATTCTAGCATCATTGCAGGGGATTGTGGGATTTTTTCTGTTACAACTCTCCTAAGCGGTGGGAATTTTTCTCTCCAGCTATATATACTCTCTCTGACGATGAGAGAAGGGTCCAAGAAATTTTGGAAGAAAGGATACTGGTTTTAGCAAGAGACACCTGGCCTCTTTTACATGTTTATTTGCTAGAAACTGTCATACTGTGCCAACTGTTTGGCCTTTATGTTTTTCATGTTTGATAAAACTGTAAACTGTGCTTTTTATTGTCTTAAGCATTTTATTTAGAACTTCTATATATTGAATACAAGCTTGATTATCTAAATCATGTCTAAATGACTCTTCTTAATAGTAAAGTTGTATGCAATACTATTTTATGTCAATAAATGAACTGTTTATGCTATAGTTTTAAGTCTCTGACATTTTGGAACGTGACAACACCATTCAGGCCCTTAAATCTATGATTTATCGTGCCCATCAACAAATGTTGGCGCATCGCCTTAGATTAGACTTTGCTTCATTTTATCCATTTCCTTTTCCCTTTCCAAAAACCCATTATAGAAGAAGTCAGCTTCTTTAAAATCCGGAGGTCACTCAGTTTGGCACAAAGGGGTCCCCTTTGAACTGAGTTTCCCATAAGGCACTATTACCTCGTCAATTTTTGGTGTCAACAGTTTGTCCTTTTTCTGGCACGCCCAGTGGGACCTGAACTAATGAAATTGCCTTATAGAGGGGTGTATGAGTCATCAGCCTGTAACTAGATCCCAGACTGCAAATAACCCAGGTTTACTAGTACCTTCGCTAGGGATAGTCTAGGCCACAAATTAGCTAGTAACCGTTCCATTCCCACCGCCCTTTCCTCTCACCATGTTGTCGGCTGCGAACAGAAACTATGTAGCATGGGATGCTGGAAGTCCCCTGGTAGCTCCGGTAGCGCCTGCTATTTGGGGCGTTATCCCAGTTTCGGCCCTGAAAGCTCTTCCCAAATTTGTCAGAGACAACAAAAAAACACCAGCAGAACATTTGCAGGATGTAGCGGATGTATGTCTGGTACACGGTATTACAGTGCAGAATGTAGCCCTGAGGCTCCTCGCTGCGTTCTTCAAAGGCAAGGCTCTGGATTGGTACCGAACACTGACTCTGAATTCAATTTGCACTTGGGATGACCTCGGAGATCCATTCTATGAAAGGTTCTCAAATGACGGAGATCGCTCTTCGTTATATTATTAGCTATTTGTCATAAGACGAGCGCCCCAGGAGGCCCTGACGGATTTCAATGCCCGATTTCACTCAAATTGGCAGAGGATTCTTGTGACCATCCACCCGACTCCAGAACTGGCATTCATGTTTTATCTGAAGTCCATTAATCCCGACATTTCTGTGATGATTAAGTCTTTGGGAGGAGCCACTCTACCAAATGCTTATGTTACCGCTATCAAAGCTGAGAATCATTTGATAGATTGTGGAAAGTTGCCTCCTCGACCTATTATCCCGATATTTCCTGAAATATCAAACTCAGCACAAGAGGTTGCATCGACTAGTGCGGCAGCAACTCCCCAGTCGATGTACTCCTATGCGGCCGCTCCTGAAAGCTTGGCTTCTACATCGGGTTCTTCCAAGGATGAAATAGGCGACCTCAAAGAGATGTTGCGAACTATGGCAAATGACATAACAACTCTCAAGCGGAACCAAGCAACTCCTCCACGGCCCGCATATCAAAACTATCAGGGTGGGCAGTCTACTTATCAGTAAAATCAATATCAGAGTGTGCCTCGCACTAATCCACCAGCGTCGACTACCAACCAAATGGTCCCAGTGCCTACTCCGCTCACAAGTGCGTCACCAAGCTCTAGTAGAGAATTAACCGCGGGACAAAACAATCTTATTGATGACATCAATCCATGGTGTTTTCCCTGCAATGATGCACATATGCCCCAAAATTGTCCGCGTGACAACTTACAACAGAAGGTAGCAGAGCAACGTAGTCAAGGTACTACAACAGAAAATGGAGAATACATATGTACCTCGGCAATGGAGAATGCGGTCCTTACCGCGCAAATGCAAGGAGTGTCTTTAGAGTAAGAGTCTGATATTGCTCCTGATCATGCACTCTTCTCCTGGATAGAAGATGAGGAAAAGGTGTTTGCCAATGACACATTCGTAGCCGAAACGCTACAGGTGCAATCTGACTATAACACACGCTCAAAGAGGAGATTCACCGGTGAGCCTGTTGTTTCACTTTCAAACAGCCCGCAATGCAAAGGCGTGTCCGATCAAATTCCCGGTGCTTCGACCGTCTCTTCGCCTTCTCAACCACAGAAGGAAATTATTATAACAAGAGCAAAAGAGCAGAAATCTCTGAGCTCGTCACATTTAAATGTGGTAGAGCAATTAAAGAAATCATCCGCTAATGTGTCTTTATGGGACATTCTAGCTATCCCAGAATAGAAGACTATGCTACAGAAGACACTTCAGCAAGAGATCCGCTCAGCACCAACAGAGTCGTCTGCCAGTACAAAGGTGGTTTATCAAATGCTAAGGTTCTTGCAGACAAAGCGAAGGAATCCCATGCGAAAGGCAGAGGTAGGCCAAAACCTCAACCCTTCTTCTTAACTCTCATTGTAGGGGAAAATCTATTACACAATGCCATGATTGATTCTGGCGCTAGTACAACGGTTATGCCAAAACTAATAGCCGAAGCCTTGGGACTCAGCTACGAACCTATGAAGAAAGGGGTGATGCAGCTAGATGGAAATAAAGTTGATACCGTGGGTGTCATCAAAGCGCTTCCGTTAACGCTATTTTCCTGCTCAAGTATCACAGTCCCGCAAGATACGATGATCATAGATGTTCCTCCTAAGTTTAGTCTCTGTCTATCCCGAGAATTTACTTCAAAGGTGGGTGGATATTTGTCTTTAGATTGGTCACATCTAATACTTAGGACCAAGCATGGCACAAAAATGAAGATAGAATCAGAGGCTCTACATTCCGAACATGTGGCAGATGAGGCCCTGATCAATTTTGAGGCCGCACATACCTCTATCACCAAGCAGGACATGTATAGTGTCGAACTGCTAGAGGAAGAGAAGGTGAGTGGAGACCGAAATGATAAGGAAGATGCTCTGTTAAGCGAACACATAAACAATGATCCTTTCGGGAATTATCATGCTACCGGATTGGGCACATATGTGATTTATGATGAAGACCAGGTTCTTCCGAAGGTTGCCAAAGAATCCGACGATAACCAAGCAAACGAGTTGTGGACATTGTATTTTGACGGAGCAAGAAGCAAAGTTGGAGTTGGAGCAGGGGTATGTCTAATATCCTCGTAGAATGAAAAGTTGTTGAGGTCTTTCCGATTCCAATTCGCCTGTTCAAATAATGAAGTTGAATATGAAGGGTTAGTCCAAGGCCTAAGCCTAGCGGAATGAATGGGTATTAAGCAATTGATTGTATTTGGAGATTCCGAACTGGTAGTTAATCAGGTCCAAGGAATTTCCGCAGCGAAGAATGTCTGAATGAGATCCTATCAGCATCGAATCTGGGACCTAATTGAAGGTTTTGAAGCTTTCAACATCCTGACCATTCCTCGAACACAGAATAGCGATGCAGATCGCATGGTGGTGATCGGTGCTCAGTTTGATCCTGTCTTTGACTTGCTTCAAAAAAAATATTCAGTACGAGTGCTTGTTCGACCAGCGATTCCCGATAATGATCAGAGTTGGCAAGTCTTTGAGAGTGATGAGCACATCACCTCATTTATCCAGCACTCTAGAGAATTCACTGATCAACTTCAACCAAAGATCACCGAGGCCTATGAAGGACAAATTATGCAGCTCAAGTCAAATAAACTTCCAAAAGGGTTAGTTACTCTCGAGAATTTTTTTGATTGTAATGACACCCGAAATGATAAGCGGAAGTTCGTGGCAGACAAAAGTGATTATGAAAACCTTCGGGTCTCCGATGGTAGGAATCTCCGGGTCGGAAAAGATGTTCCTCAGCAAGATAAAGAAAGGCTTATCAGTTTCTACGAAAAATATGGAGTAGTGGTCTGATCCTATGATGATCTGGAGGGTTACGATCCTGGCATCATTTAGCACACTATTGAACTAACAGAAGGTGCAAAACCAGTCCGACAGAGGCAGAGGCTAGTCAACCCTAAAGTTGAGGCCCTAATGGCACAAGAGTTAACCAAGCTCATTGATTCACGTATTGTCTTCCCAATCAAACATAGTACTTAGGTATCAAACCTGGTACCAGTGAGAAAGAAGAATGGCGATATCCACTTATGCGTGGACTTCCGAGACCTGAACAGAGCATCTTTGAAAAATCACTATCCATTGCCTTCTATGGAGTCAATCCTTCAAACTGTCGCAGGATCGGAAATGTTCTCTCTACTAGATGGCTTCTCTGGCTATAACCATATTCGAGTTAAAGAGGAAGATCAACACAAGACTACGTTCACCACCAAGTGGGGAACATTTGCATATGCTAAAATGCCCTTTGGTTTATCCAATGCAGGGGCAACTTTCCAGCGAGCTATGCACATCGCATTCAGCGAACTGATCAATAAGTTTATTCTAATCTATTTGGATGACCTTACTATGTTCTCTAAATCTAAAGATGATCATTTTGATCATTTGGAATTAGTTTTTCAAAAATGCTAGGAGTTCGGGGTTTCCTTAAATCCAAAGAAGTGTGTATTCGGAGTACCGCAAGGTAAGCTGTTAGGGCATGTTGTGTCTAAAGAAGGTATTTCAATTGACCCTGAACGAGTAAAGGCTATTAAGGAGCTTCCCCTTCCAGTAAATAAGAAAGCTGTCCAGTCTTTTCTCGGCAAAGTAAATTTCGTCAGCAAATTTATTTCTGATTTTGCGGGAATGATTAGGCCGATCACCCTAATGCTAAAAAAGGATCAAGCTTTCAAGTGGACAACAAAAGCTCGGGAGGCTTTTGAAAAGGTCAAGGAAGCGATCTCCACAGCCCTGGTGCTGATTAATCCAGATCAATGCAAATATTTTATAATGTATGTCTTCAGTAGCAAGTCCAGTATCGCTACTGTCCTGACTCAAAAAGATAGCGAAGGAAAGGGAGAGCATCTAGTAGCGTTCTATTCCCGAACCCTAAAAGAATATGAGGTAAATTATAACTTCGTCGAAAAACAGGCCTTTGCAATAGTAAAGGGACTTAAAAAATTCTGCCATCTAATTTCCCGCAACAAAGTTCTGGTATATGTCGCACATTCTAGTGTGCGGGAATACATCATGGAAGGAAAGATCACAGAAAAAAGGGCTAATTAGATTACTAAGATCCTGGAGTATGACATCCAGGTCAGGCCTACTAAGACTGTTAAAGGCAGAGGACAGTGTGAGTATATGGCACAGAACGAGGAGGTACCTGCCAAGAAGGAACAGCCAGAGCTCGTCCTGATGAATGAATCAGGATCGAAAGACAATTGGCTGACAGATAGAATGAACTTCATGCAAACCAAAAGGTATCCGCCAGACCTCTCATCCCAAAAAAGAAGGTATTACCGGCTTCAAAATTATGGATATACGCTGATAGAAGGAGTCATTTTCAAAAGAAATTTCAATGGTGTGTTCCTGCGATGCGTTACTTCAGGGGAGGTGCAGAGGATCCTCGACGCATTTCACAATAGCGACGAAGGTGGACATTTCTCCACCAAAACTACCACCATCAAGGTCCTGCGAGCTGGATATTACTGGCCTACACTTTTCGGTGACTCCTACTCTCTGGTAAGGGCTTGTAAAAAATGTCAATTCTTCTCTGACAAAAGGAAGAATTCAGCGATGCCCCTCAAACCTATCGTGGCGGATGAACCATTTGCGCAATGGGGCCTGGACTTCATTGGAATGATCAACCCGGTTTCTAGTGCCAGACATAAGTGGATTCTAACAGCTACAGACTACTGCACAAGGTGGGCGGAAGTTGTTCCCCTTAAGGGTGTGATAGAAACAGAGATTGTAGACTTCCTCGAAGTACTAGTGACGAGGTTCAGCCCTCCAAAGACAATCATTTCAGATAATGCCAGAGTATTTCTAGGTACAAAGGTATGTCACTTCGTATTAAAGAATGGCATATTCCTTAAAACATCATCAAACTATTATCCATAGGGAAATGGCCTAGCCGAGTCCACAAATAAAAACTTAGTTCGACTCCTTAAAAAGGTTGGCTCAGAGCACTAGAGGGAATGGCATAAAAATTTCTGAAAAGCACTCTAGGCAAACCGCATAACTCCTAAGCAAGTCCTTAAGACTTCGCCTTATGAGCTGGTATATGGGAAGGAGGTGTTGTTACCTATCTCTATGGAGATCCCAGCAATACAGTTACTGAAATCCCTTGAGATAGAACAAAATGAAGCCATGGAGGTTCGGCTCGCCGAACTGTTGGAAGTACAAGAAAAAAGGGAAAATTCCCTAATAGCAATGACAAGCCGTCAACAGGTGGTCAAACGATGGTTTGACAAGAAGGCTTCCGACCAAGGTCTGAAAAGTGGAGACTTAGTGCTAAAATATGACAGCAGGGCTGCGAAGCCAGGTCAGCACGGTAAATTTGATAGCCTATGGGAGGGACCCTTCAAAATCATTCGCTGCAGGCAACACAACGCTTTTGAGCTGAAAAATATGGAACAAGAGCTGTTAGGAATCCTGGTCAATGGGATTTATCTTAAGTTGTTCCATTAAGCATTAAGCTCTACCTTGTACAGATGTAATTAGTGCTTTCATTTCCTTTCTTGTGTTTGGCCTGTTCTTTTCTAGAATCAGTTGTCTTTCTACGCATTTGTTCATTGTCGTTGGCGGGTAAAACACCAGAGTTGCTTTACACAAAATACACTCATACACGGAGAAATAGCATACAAAATTTGCAAACCCAAAAAATTTTAAACACAGAAGCAAAGAACATGGATTTTTCGTTAAAACGAGAAGTATATGTTTATATATATGTTCTTTGGTTACAAAATGGCTGGAGGGCCGATTTCCATAATATACAAGTATCAAGGTATATTATATACGATAGCCTTTTATCAGGCTTATCTAAAGTAGGAAAGTTACATTTTGAGTAGGAAGGCAAAGGGGTTATCTATCCAAAGGCATGACTGGCAGCAATCGACGTATTCACTGCAGCGTCCACTTCATCCTCGTCCACGGGCTCCTTAGTGGCACTGGCAGCATCATTTGACGCAACCGTCATTAGCAGTGGAAACACCAGGTTCCTGAAGTCACTGTATTAGTCTATGTCGTAGAAAGGTATCACATTGTAACTCTGAAATAGGAAGTGTAGGGCTTGGGTAACCCTCTGTTGGTGCTGGTCACGGGTCTGCAGGTGGAATTCGCTGAGGAATGGCAGCTAAACGACGACAGCTTCTTCTTCGATAAAGCGATGCAGGTTGTTGGCTGTTGGCAGACCTATCCCATATGCAGCATGTGCAACGACCTCACCAAGCCCATTCAAGTATTTTTTCGGAAAGATTTCTTTAACCAGCTTCAGGATAAGTGGTCGGGGAATGCAAATGTCCAGCATGGACGCTACAAAGTGTGAGCATATGTCGGTATTCACCCTATACTTATCCTCATATTCTACGCAATCCTTGCATAGGACCCACTTAATGGCTACCAGAACTAGCAAATGTTTGTTCTTTGTCATCTTTTTCAGCCTCCTAGTGGAAATCTCACCTAGAAACGTTGTCTGTGATTTAAACGAAGTTAGGCGAATTGGGGTATCCATTTTTCCTGACACTATCTTTGGGCTTCTAAGTTAATGTCGGAATTGTGCACCACCTAACCTATGAAAAGACTTGTTTAACGCTCTGCTACTAACCTATCACTTCTCAAATGCTAAGTTTGTTTTGCTCACTATCGACTGGCTTATTTATAGAAAAATTGATAAGACACATGCCAATCTGCTTCTAAAAAGCGTGATATTATGCTAGCTGTTGTCTCGAAAGCCGAGTCTGCATTTGTTCACATTTTTAGGCTGGTACATCCATGATAGCACGGCTCAAGGCGTGTTTAATTAAATGAAGTTGATTAATTAGCTTTAAAAAGGTGGCACTTGTTGGTGAGGGGAAGTGTGGTCGTAGGCTATTGTGTCATCTCTCAAGCGCATCCCAGAGCCCAAGGCGATACTCATATCTTTTCAAGCGATGATCGTTTGCTTGGCGTAATCATTTCGGCCAGGATATTAATTACTAGCGCATGCTAACGCAAGGTTAGAAGGCCAGTTGCTAGCTCAATTTCCAAGGAGATCAAGGCGTATCACACGATCTTGTAGATGTAATAATGAAATCCGACCACCTCGAAATAGCAATCAGTTCATCTTGCACGAGTTGCAAAATTAGCGATACATGCTGAATTAAATGCAAAAGGCTTGCTTTCGCCTACCACCTTGGGAAAAGTTGCTATTATTGCATGAAAAGGCTTAATATTTCAAAGTATTTTTACAAACGCAAGGGAAGTGAAGAGTTGTTTTCTATCCGTCTATCTAGAGCAAGCATCTTCGCAAGCCAGGAGCTTACAAATTCTGCAGAGAAAGAAAAATGTCAGAATCTTCAGCTCAGCCGATGCAAGAGGAGATTAGCCAGGAACTGTTCATAGCTATTCGTTCTTCGGTTGAGGTGTACGTATACGAGGATGTATCATATGCCACGCCTGGTATACCCGTGAAGACAAAAAGAGCCCACATGGAAGAGCTGGATAGACCCAAGGAATGGAGTAACTAGAAAAAGGTTAAAGAAGAATGGAACAATATCTATGACCTAAAGCTTGCGAAGAACCCTAAATCCCTCAGAGAGGTGACTTGTGCAAGGTTATCAGCAACAAAGGCGGACCAATCCACGACAAGTAGAGTTTGGTATAGTGGTCTCCCACAATACATGGTCTCATTGGTGCACTATTGCCCGAAGGTGGTCGACGCAGCTTTTCAGCGCTATAATCCAGATACCCACTACATTGAAGGTCACAATTTAAAGGTTCATATCAGCCCAGAAGTCATCTGGCACATTTTATGTATCCCGGACCCAAGTAGGAGAAAGGAGACTATCGAGCCTTTTCGCCCAAGCAAAGGGGAGAAAATATGAAGGAAAATGAAAATCGGCTCAGATTTCTTGTTAGAGGAGACTAATAAGAAAGGTATCGCGTCCGCTAAAGCACCAAGTATCCCATTATCGCATGGTTCATTCTATGATGATCTCTAGGACGCCATGTCCATGTTGGCTTTTGTTTGTGGCCGAGACTCTGATAAGAAGATAAAGGCTTTTTAGCTGGGCTCTGCAATACAGTTTCGCAAGCAGCATGAACTCTTCTGGTATGATTTTGTTGAGTTCATGGTTGAAGAAATGATACAACAAATGGAGAATTATCAGGCGGAAAAAAAGTTTAGATTTCTTTCCTACCTTGTCCACATGTTTCTGCATCAGAATCCATATTTCTTCGCCCGATTTCTTCCGCTATCAATTTTTGATGAGCAGAATAAAAGAAAGTCGGTGTCTACATGGACGCCTTTCCTTTCTGCATCATATGACTATTATGCATTCACAGACTATTTCATAGCCCCGGTTTTGAATGATTTAATCGAAGAAGGTGATATCATCCGGCTCACCAAGGAGCAGACCGGATTTATGCAGAGCTATACCTCTGCTTGTGACTGGTTCTTAGGTAGGGATTTTACAATCCTCTGAATGCGGGGTTTTACTGGCAAACCTTTCCTGCTCCCGGCCTGCATCACCGATAGAGTGTTTGTGCTGGAAATTTTTCGGCAGGTGTGTATCATTGATTTCACTTTCTGTAGCAGTGGAAGTGTCAAGAAGAAGGGATTTTTCACTTATCCGAAGAGTTTCAAGTCGATAATGCTGGTTAAAAAACAATCGCACAAGTTGTTAGAAGAGAAGCTGGCACATTTAGGGTTGGTACTGATAAATGATAAATGGGAGTACAACCCTTTCAACGACTTACCAGAGCCACATATGAAAGTTACTCATGTTCCCCAACCATACTGGGAAAAATGGTTTAATCCGTGGACAGATAGAGAGGAAGATTTTGTGGAATTAGTGCAAATCCATATGCCAGACACTAGGGGCCCATGGCACAAGTTCTACTTTCCTGTGGTCATGGCCAGGTACAATCTTCCCATGGAGCGCAGCATGTATAACAAGTTGAAGAGGGGTGAGGAATGGAGTGATGAAAAAATAAGAGCTTTCTGGAAATATCGCCAGGAAATAGCACAGTTGGATGCTCCTTATAATTAATTGAAGGACGACCAGGAATTCGACAGATGGTGGAATGAAGGCCACCCCAGCCCGATCTCTAGTGTTGACAGGAGTGAAGAGGGAGAGGGATCCGAAGAGCATGAAGAAGAAGCGGCGGTATCATCCTCTTCAGCGCAAGGGGGCAACGTCTCCGGGCATGCCGCCTATGTGGCCACTAATGTACGTTTTAATATATCAAGAGGCTCGCACACACACACTTGGGCCGCTAAACCGGCCCGGCTAACGCCTCATCAAAAGGATCCGACTACCGAAGTTAGTGAATGTCTGCCTGCGAAAAGGCAGCACACGGAAAGTGTTATCGGAGGGGTTTTGCAAGAACCCATCAGAGGAGAAGTGTCCACTGCTAGCCAAATACCGGAGTTTGCAGGTGAGTCACGGACGATCCTGGAACCACCACCGACCAGTCAACAGGTACATTTCACTCCTTCCTCTCTTGCATCTCATTCCTTCATATCCGCCCCTGCTCCATTAGCAACTCCTGCCATAAGTTTGAGCCCTTTACCTTCTGCTTCTGATCCAGCTCATTTGGTTGGATTTGCCCAGTTTTCATAGGCCCAACCGTTTATAATTACGCCTCTGAGTATGCTCACGCCTACCGCTACCACTCAGACTTCCTCACCTCGCATTTGGAAAATATTCCCCCAGTCGGCTCCCATTCTTTTTCCGCTATGCTTACTGGTCCTCTTCCATTGCAACAAGCTAACATCCAGTCAGCAACTTCCCTTCCCTAGCCAATAAGTCTTACGACTGAATCACCAATTCAGCCGCTACAAATACCTAGCCCTGCTAATAGTTCTCAGGCGAAGCTATGGAACGTGCCACACTTTTCTCCACAAACAGTCACTCTCCAGAAGAAGCAAATGTGTGTGCCTATGAAAGTTACCTATCCCTATGCCCTGCCTTCTGGTGTTCCTTTCGCAGGTGGGCTAGTTTCATCACCAGCTGAATTCATAGCACAGATAGATTGTGGAAAAGAGGCACGCGCAAATAGAATGAGGCAATGCAAGGCAAAGGATGATAATGCTCATGCCGAGCCGAGAGTACAAGCTTCGTATGATGAGGCCCAACAAGAATTAAAATTCGCAGCCATGTACCCAAGGATAAGCAAGTCTCAGGGAGAAATGCAACCCGAAGACTATGAGATCTATGCTGTCGGACTTGACATGAAGGTAGCCCGGCCACAAGATAAGGTCGAAATCATGGAGGAGACACAACGGGTGGTCACTTCCGACTTCCTCAAAACTGGTCACTAATTAAAGAAAAAGGATGAACAGCTCAGGGCAGCCAAGGAAAGGGTGAGTTTTCTTGAAACAAAGGAAAAATTCTTAAAGACAGATATTGCACGAATGACCGAAAGAGCGCTGACAACGGAGAATGAGAGGAACAGACTTCAGGGCGAAATTGCGAAGACCCAGATTGTCGACCCAGGCTTAATAAAAGAATTGCAAAGCTAGAGCCAGGCAGGGCGACAGAGCCTACAGTCAAAAGAGGAAGAACTTGAGCGCATCCACCTTGAGTATAGTCAGGGGATGGCACAAAAGGGTGAGGAGTTGGAGCGCCTACAGGAGCAGTATGAGAAAAAGGTACAAGAGAAAGAGGTCGAATTTAAAAGCCTGAAGGCTAAGTTAGAAGAGGAACTCTGAGAGACAAAGGCTTCCCTGGAAGAGCAATCAATGAACCACTCCCGAGCCGAACAGAATTGGAATAAAGAAATGAACAGCTATGCAGAGCAATTGGCATCCGAGAAAAAGAAGAAAGCATAATTAGCCGAAGCCCTCATTTCAAGGGATGTAGAGATTTCTTCACTTAAAGCCCCTCTGTTGCCTGCCCCTGCCCAACCTGATGTCATTCCGCTGGTTAGGAAATTGTACATTTCTCATTAGGGGAAAGTCAAGACCTTTTGCCTAACACTGCAGCCTACCCTATGATTTATCACCAAGGCATCAAGGCTCAATCAAGAGGCTAATGACACAATGGAGCAGTTCCCACGTTTCATCCTGGAAAAGGTTCCTGAGGCAAGGGACTTGCTCAACAAGTTATACTCAGTCTCGGATGAAATCCTGGCCAGGGGATCGGGACACCGCTGCTCAAACAACAAATAAATTCATTCATTGTCACTTCGCCTTCCAGTGCACTAAGGCAGCGGCGGCTTTTCTAGGTAAGGCACTGGATGGCATTCAGGGAAGTTTCTCCGAGCTAGGCAAGCTGGGGCTGCCATCCCCGTTCCTCGAAGATGGCTCCATTGTCACAACTACACAGATTGCTGAGGTTATTGAGCAAAAGGAAAACGACCCGAAGGCATTCAGGGAGTTCGGCAGCTCCCCAACAACAGCTGACATTGAGGCGATCATTCATCCACTCTCGCAACTGCTTTTCCATATCCAAGTAGGCGCCGGCCTACCTAAGATGCTGCCTCACAAGGAGGCTATTGATCTCCGCAGGGCACAAGAAAATTTGTGCAGCATGACAAAGCCGTCCGAAAGTGAATGGTCGCCCTTGCAAGCTGCTCTTTCCAAACTTTGACTCTATTCGCCCTATGGATAAAAGCTCTGGTTTGCAGAACCAGAGAGTTTTTGGGTTCTTCGTTCCTTATCCGAAACGCCCCTGATAGTCACCAAAAGCTATTAAAATAAATATTCAAACAGCTCCCTTCGGGTTTTTCCATCAAGTTTTGATCTCCCGTTGTGCGCATCCTCACTTCGCAGCTTCGAGTAGCGACTTCCCTTTCGGGTCCCAAGAGGCTGCGCTGGGCATCCACGTGTCTCACTTGCGGAGGTTTTTATTTCTTTTTTCCTTGAAGTCTCTTCGAGTTGCGAAAGCCTTCTGCGGGGGCCGTCATTTCTAAAAATTGTCAGAGGGACCTACATCTTGCTACGTGGCGGCATATCACAAGCTTTTCATGCGGGAATGAAATAAACAAATGCGGACTACGTAATGCTTGCACGGGGGTTTTCTTTTTCCTTTCTGCAGGTGTTGGCGGGCCCTACCTTCTGCTAGGTGGCAACCGTTCACAACTCTTTCAATATGGCAGGGAGGTGAGCAACCACGGGCTGTGAAACGCTACTACGCGTCTTTCGCACCCGGTTGATGCGGCTTTCTCTCCACTGCAACAAGAACCTCAGCCCATTGTACATGTGTTGATTCTTCGCCATCTCTTGGCAGCAATGAGAGAAGTTTTCATTTGGGCAGCGACAGGCTGCCACGTGCCTTACAACTAATCCTTGAAGCAGGCGATAGGCTGGCTGAGGGAGATTATGCCATTGGGTGTTGCTCGTCATGGTTCTTTGAAGCGGTGGATGACACTTGTCGCCTCGAGCCTAGCTGGGACCACCGCCATTATTACAAAGGGTGCGCCTGCAACTAGATGACCAGATGTTGTGTTCTAACTTGTTGCCATTGTAACGGCATTGAGGATCTTCTGATTCTGGCATCATTGCAGGGGATTGTGGGATATTTTCTGTTACAACTCTCCTAAGCGGTGAGAATTTTTCTCTCTGACTATATATACTCTCTCTGACGACGAGAGAAGGGTCCAAAAAATTTTAGAAGAAAGGATATTGGTTTTAGCAAGAGACACCTAGCCTCTTTTACATGTTTATTTGCTAGAAACTGTCAGACTGTGCCAACTGTTCGGCCTTTCTATTTTTCATGTTTGATAAAACTGTAAACTGTGCTTTTTATTGTCTTAAGTATTTTATTTAGAACTTCTATATATTGAATACAAGCTTGCTTATCTAAATCATGTCTAAATGACTCTTCTTAGTAGTAAAGTTGTATGGAATACTATTTTATGTCAATAAATGAACTATCTATGCTATAGTTTTAAGTCTCTGACGTTTTGAAACGTGACAACACCATTCAGGCCCTTAAATCTATGATTTATCGTGCCCATCAGCAAATTTTGGCGCATCGCCTTAGATTAGACTTTGCTTCATTTTATCCATTTCCTTTTCCCTTTCCAAAAACCTATTATAAAAGAAGTCGGCTTCTTTAAAATCTAGAGGTCACTCAGTTTGGCGCAAAGGGGTCCCCGTTGAACTGAGTTTCTCATAAGGCACTATTACCTCGTCAATTTTTGGCGTCAACAGACACAGTTCTTAGACTTTTCAAATCTTAGTGGCCCAAACTTGAGTAAACCACATGTGAGGTTGGATAGAGATATATTAGCTCAAACAAACCCTATTGAATGGTGGACCTATCATGGGAGGGATACACCATAGTTGAAGACACTTTCTACTCGCCTTCTTGCACAGGTTGCCAGTTCCTCTACTGCTGGGAGGAATTGGTCCGCATATATCTTTATCCACTCCCTCAAGAGGAATAGACTTACCTCTAGACAAGAGGAGAAGCTAGTGGCCATTCATAGTGCTCTTCGGCTTCAAGATTGACAAACTCTAGAGTATCGACAGACTCCAACTCTATGGTGGGATATTGATCCTGAGGATGTGGCCCAAGTAGATGAGGAGAAGATAGCTAAGGGTTTGGTTATGGTTTTGTTGGTTGAGGCTGAGGTGGACCATCATAGTGGCAGTGACTTAGACAATGACTTAGATTTTAATGTGGTTATGGGAGATCCTGTGGATTAGGGTAAACAATGCTACTACTCTTTGTTTATTGTATTTTGATTTTCATATCATACTTTAAAACTATATGGCATCAATGTAGCCTTTGGGCATTTTGATATAAGTTTATAAATTATAGCTTGGAGGTTGTTTCATGATTCATGTATGTTAATTTTGAATTTTGAATGTGTATTGAGTATTGACTTAATGTTGAACACAAATGTTATATGTTAAGGTTCTATAATTTATATTATGCATGCATGCCTTATCTATGTTATTATATGAATATTTAAAATTTCCCTATATTTTATATAGTCGCCCCCCCCCCGCCATCCCAAAAATTTTCCTCAAAATCCATAAACTTGGGGACTCATCTCGCCATCCCTTGTCATCCCCATCTCAGAAACTTGGGGTAACACTATTAATTTTACATCCCTAATTGAACTATTAGGCTATTTGATTGATGGCATTTCCTTTGGTTAACAATCTTTTCTTCCCTATTTTTGGAAGACATGAGGATCCATGAATTCATAGTAAGGATGTTGATGAGCTGGATTACATGTAGATTTGATTTGTTGTCATCTATGGTGATATGTTTTTTTCATTTTATTTGTAATTTTTTTAAGATGATATGAGAATTGATATAATTATGTTATGCTTAGGATTTTAATAATAAAGATGAGCTACACCATGCATTGATTTAGTGTGTAAATATAGAGAGAGTTACATTCTTCTTATGTTGATATCTTTGTTAACTTGTTATAAAGTTTGTTGTTTTGATAAATGAGTTTTTATTTTAGAATTATTGAAATGATACATTTCATGGTATAATTGTTAATCATTGTTTTATATTTTTATGCTTGACAATATCACCACCTTTTTAACAAATTTTGTAAAACTTTGATAATGAGCTACACCATGCATTGCTTTAGATTGCAAATATAAAGAGTGTGACATTCTTCTTATGTTGATCTCTTTGTTAACTTGTTCTAAAGGTTGTTATTTTTGTGAATGAGTTTTTATTTTAGAATTATTGAAAAGACATTTCATGGTATAATTGTTAATCATTTTTATATATTTTATGCTTGATAACATTACCATTTTTTAACACATTTTGTAAAACTTTGAAGGATAATAAAATGTTCGTAACCATTACCAAATATTTAATAATTTAACAATTAAAGACAAATTATTATTTTATTTCTCTCTTCCATATATAAATAAGATGTAATTAGAATATTCAAATGCTACCACCTAAACATAAAACAATATTAAACAAAAAGCTTACAATGTGCATCAAATCTATAGATTATAATCTGGTGAGACTTGATTATGAGTCGTGTTTTAGACATTTGTAATATCTTATAAATCATGTTTAATTCAACATAATTATTTTTCATTATACATAATATTTTTTTAGTAATAAAAATAAGAAAATTATTTCTCTTTTATATAAAATAATATATAAAATTGTCACATTAGACTATTTAATATTACCGTGTAAACTTAAACTAAATTAAACAAAGAGCTTAACCCATATCATAGATTAATGGGTGAGACTAAAGCCCCAAGCACACAACAAGCATGGAACCCTCTTGGGTTTTATGTAAATAAATTCCCTTCATTATTGAACTGAAGTGCAACCACTTCACTTATAGTAAAAGTAATATGAGCCATCCTAATAAGTTCCCAACAACTTCACTTATACAATAAAAAATGTAAGCCATCCTAATAATTTCCCAAATCATTTACATGGTAATAAAAACACAACAAACTTCTTAGTAAAAAAACACATTGATGATCATATACATATAGCCACTATATCAAATGTGATGCACCATGTATTCCTCATCTAGCCTGCATATCAGTCCATGTCTTGAGAGTGTAATATTAGTTCATGCCAAGGAACTGTTGAATATCCGAAATACTAAGAGGAGGGGGTGAATCAGTATTCCATAAAACTATTCAAATAAAATCCACTTAAACATTATCGCATATCTAATTGAATCAACAAGAGAGAACATGGAATCAAGACAATGCATCAACACACATGAACACCAATATTTTTATGTGAAAAGGGAAAAACCACGGTGAGCATTAGCTCACAATATATTGTATTTGGATACATTATATTACATGGCTCACTACCAGGACTCACTATCCTTGAAAGGCTCACAGCCTGAATACAAAAGATGCCTAACCACCAAGATATAGAAGTTATGGCTCACTTCCAAAAGTATGAACTAATGGAATACACCTTCTATGTGTAGGGTGTTGGAAGAATGAAGAAGGTGCCCTCTGGGTTAGTTGTCATTGATGCCAACATTGATTGGTAACTGACTAAGTAAACTATTCATCCATGTTGATCTGGTATTTTGGTCAGGAAATCTTCTTAGTAAAAGGAAATCCTATGAGTTTTTGATATGTTGCTTGGGAGTGTTAGTTATAGGCATAAATGAGTTTTCAACAAATCTATGTGATTCGGTTGAGTTATTTGGGTGACAGGAGTTTGGTAGTTTTTTGGCCAACAAGGTTAAGAACTATTGTTCCTTTGTGTGTTCCTTATTAGGTCTAGGCCAACCTAATGTTTTGACAACACATTTTTTTTTGTGCTCTAAAAGGAATTTTGTATTGAGCTGACAAGACATTTTGAATTTTGGGTGTTCACATTCAATTAGGCCGACCTAATTGATAAAGGAAAACATTACCATGTATATATGTGTGTGTATAATGGACAAATAGAGATATAGACATAGAGTATGGTAAGCGAGTGATGCGACAAGTGTAATAGTGTGAAGTTACTGATGGTGTTTGTACACTAGAAACTAGAGCAAAGTTTTGGTATTATTAGAGCTTAACCGAAATTGTTTTCTGCACTCTGTAGGTGCACTTCTCCAGTTCACTTTTGGCAATTAGCCACACCTTTTTGTATCTTGGCTATAAGCCATATTTTATATTCTGGGAGTGAGCCTTTCAAAGTACAGTGAGTCCTGGCAGTGAGCCCTGTAATATCTTATAACTGGTTATAATATATTGTGAGCTAATCCTCACCGTAGTTTTTCCCACCTTGGGTTTTCCATGTAAAAGTCTTGGTGTCAATGTGTTATGATCTCTTTTATGTTTTGGCTCACTAATGTATTTAGATGTGGATTGATAATTGGATGGTAAATTATTAATTTTTCTAGCAGAATATTGATTCACCCCACCTCTCAATATTATGTGTATTCAACAATTGGTATCAAAGCTCAGTTCCTTTGAAAAGGTCTTACAGCTTGAGGAAGGTCCTATAATTTGAATACATGGCTGGAAAATACTATTTTGTTCCTCTAGAAAAAAACTCTATATCTAAAGAAATCAATGTTGCTCTTGAGGAATTGGACAAAAGAAAGGATGAGAAGGAAACTCTGAAAGGAAATCTAAAGGAAGCAAATGATTGCTTCAAGAAGCTAAGAGAGCGAATTAAAAAGTTTAAGGAAAGGCATAGAGAAGTTAGTGATCAGCTAAAAAAGGCTAATGAAGACATTATCAGACTAAAGGTGCAAGTAGAAGAGAAGCAAATTGACGTATGTCAGAAAACTGAGATCCAAAATAGTTAATGAATGTAGAAAGCTTGAGCAAGAAGTGGTAACCCTAAGAGATGATCTAGAAAAAGTGAAATCTCATGAAGAAATATTCAAGACAAGTTTTGCAATGCTTGATGAGTTGATTACATCTCAGAAACCTACTAAAGATAAAAGTGGTCTAGGACTTGAAGTAGGACAAAGCTCAAAGGATAAACCGGTTTCCAACAAAGTGAACAATCAAAGGAGATTTCAAGGAAATACTTATCAAATCAAGAACCAAAAGAACAATACCGAAAGGATTCCTATCTGACAACCTAATGCTCAAAGGTACCCATCTTTTAATGGTTTTTGTTTCTCATGAAATAAATTCAAACATAGAGCAACAGAATGTAGAAGCAGGATGAACCAGAATAGAGTGAGTCAGAATGTTGGATTCTTTACTGGACAATGTTGTTAAAAGGTGTAGGACAACCGAGAGGGGGGATTAATCAGTTGTCACCAAATTTAAACTCAAAACTTCAACACTTATCAATTTCATAACCACACTATTATGTTATTAAGTATGAACATGAAATGCAGATAACAAAAAGCAAAATCAACACAATGAACACCAGATTTTACATGGAAAACCCAATAAGGGAAAAACCACGGTGAGGATTAACTCACAATATAAAGTGATAGCAACATTGAATACAAAAGGCTCACTGCCCAGAAGAGGACTCATTGTCCAAATACAAAGGCTCACTGCCTACAAAAAGGAATCACTATCCAAAAGGGAGGCTCACTGCCTACATATACAAAAGAAAAACAAAAGATCCATCACAAAAATTTACACATTCGTAGCCTTGATCAAAAGATTGCAAAAACCTTCAGCTCACTACCTTCAGAAATCTAACACAATGAAGTACTGCTACCTCAACTCACTTTCGCACAACTTTTCTCTTCACTTGTGGCTTACTTCGTTACTTTGCATCTACTAAACCTTTGCAACTTGACTTGCATTTATACCATCTTCAACCTTAGGAACTTTCTCCAAGGTCGGCCACATATGCTTCATTTCATAAATTCAAATTAGTTCAGAAACTCAACATTCCTGTGGTGGAAAGGAATGAGAGTGGACCAATTAAATACTTAACCAAGACCAAAAGGAACATCTCAGATCAACCACATGCTTCCTTAATAAAATTTAATTCTTCATATGAAGTGTAAACAGCAAGTCAGCCAAACCTAATGAAAACACAAATGAACATTGAAGTACACACTTTCCAAGATAACACGCAAATGATGTAACACGCTTCATCATGCATGAGAAAACTTCTTAGATACATCTAAAGTATGTGTAGCAACCTTCGAACATAGAACACCTTTCAACAGTCCATCTGGACTATGCAAACTCATGCCACTACTCTGAAACTCAACTTTTGAAGCACCAAACCTTGAATATTTCTACCATAATGTAGAGAACACCATTACAAGACATATTCTAGATTCACAAGACCTAAAACAAAATAGTGGAGGACTGCAAAGCAAAAACATTTCTCCCAGTCCACATATAACCAACTCTGCCAGAACAGTTCACACAATGGTGAACACAACTTTCACTTGTCATCAAACCAGTAGCAACAAATCAGGAGATATCACCAATAGATCATAAACAACAAACCTTCAGATCCACGCAAGCATAGGATCAACAAAAAAGAAACGTAGACCACAATCTAGAGCACATTTTGAACACTTCCATAACTTTGACTTCACTCTTTATTAATTTTCTCAAAAGCATTTGGTAACCTATTATTTCAACACATCTGCAACATCATAAGGATAGCTCCATGTACTCACAACATCTCAACAGTGTCTCAACTATACATGCACAATCAGCAACATACTAAACTATGTTGACATCAATGACAACATTAATGACAACACCACCAAACATGCTCATACTTGCAACAATCTTCCACTTCGTCATTGATGGCAACACATTATGTGAAAAACCATCAAAGACCACAAACACCCTACACAATATTTTGGGAGAACACCTTCTCTTTCTCTTCTATTGTTTTTCACATTACTCTCTCTCCCACTTTGACATCAATGGAAAAGACCAAAAGCTCTGATTACTCCCCCTTCGGAGTACACCCATTCAACTCATACTGCAACAATGAAAACTTTTCTACTCCTCCTGCGGAGTAGACCCATTCATCAGTCCAGATAAATGAAGAATCTATGAATTCACTGGACCGATGAACCTCCATGTGCACCTAGTTCAAAGGGCTAATGATCCCCAACCTCTCCCTAGGATACTCAAGAGTATCCTTTGAAAGATCCTTAGTACATATATGTGCAATCTATTCCTTTGTTGACACATACTCCAGCTTGACTTCATTCTCCAACACCTTCTCTCTCAGGAAATGATATATGATAGATATATGTTTTGTTCTTGAATGCATTACTAGATTCTTTGAAATGTAGCACTTGTATTGTCACAGAAAATAGGAGTAGGCTCATCACATATCACTCCAATGTCTTTCAGAGTTTGCTTAATCCACAAAACCTGTGTGCAGCAGGATGCTACAACAATATATTATGCTTTTGCAGTGGATAAAGAAACCAAGTCCTATTTCTTACTCAACCATGAAACTAATCTTTTTCCAAGAAAGAAAGCACCTCCACTGGTACTCTATCGGTCATCCACACAACCAACCCAATCTACATTGGTATAAGCACTCAAAGTGAAATCAGCACCCTTTGGATACCATAAGCCATAAATTGGTGTACCTTTAAGGTATCTAAATATCCTCTTTATAGCTGTAACATGTGCCTCTTTAGGATATGCTTGAAATTTGGCAACTAAACATACTGCATGCATAGTATCTGATATGGTAGCAGTAAGATACAACAGTCCACCAATCATAGATCTACATTTGCTCTGATCAGCTCTAGCAGATTCATCATCTTTACTCAGGTTACAACTAGTCACCATAGGAGTACTAATTGGTTTGGATTCATCCATTCCAAACTTCTTCAACAACTCTTTCACATGTTCCAATTGTGAAATGAATATCCCCTTATCAGTCTGATTTACTAGAAGACCAAGAAAGAAATTCAACTCACCAATCATGGACATTTCAAATTCTTTTTACATTTCCTTTGCAAATCTCTTACACATACCTTCATTTCCTCCAAAGATGATATCATCAACATATACTACCACTATCAACATTTTGTTACCTTGCACTTTGAAGTAAAGATTGTTGTTAGTAAAGCCTTTGTTGAATCCTTATTGTGTCAGGTATCTATCCAATCTTGTGTACCATGCTTTGGGAGCTTGCTTCAATCCATACAATGCCTTCTTCAACTTACAAATGTTAGATTTGGTTGTGAAACCACCCAAGATCAAAGTGACTGAAGGAAAGAAAGATAAAAACCCAAAGATGAACAAAACTTAACACTCTCCTAGCATTGAACTAGACTCACAATTTGAGCTAGTGTTCTCATTAGCATAGGGAGAGGTGAGGGCTTGTTTATATAGAAAAATATAGGCATATAAAACCAAGAGGAATAATAACTCCCCTTTACCCATAATAGGTGGGAGGTTTTGCCAACTTGGTAAATGCCAAATACATAGTTATGCCAACTCAGGTAAAGACAGAAAATGGTTATGGGGAGGTGGCAAATAAGTCCAAAAGAGGGTGTGACATTCAACTACCCAAAGGTGGGTGTGAATGACACATGTGATTGTAGGATTATACCACATGTGCTCCTCCTAACCATTAAAATATAACCTCAGCAAGCTTAATAATGTGTGTAGGAAAAATAAATATTCCCTAACATAAGGAAAATAAAAACCCTACACTAACAACAAACCATAACTGGATTGTTTGATAACTGAAATCCTTCATGTTGTTCCATGTATACTTATTCCTCCAATTCACTATTTAAGAATGTTGACTTGACATCCATTTGATATACTTTGAAATCCTTGTGGACATAAAATGCCAAAAACATCCTAATAGCTTTCATTCTAGCCATAGGAGCAAATGTCTCTTCAAAGTATATGCCTTCAACTTGTGAGTATCCCTTGTATACAATTCTTGCTTTAATTCTTATAACTTCACCATTTTCATTCAACTTATTCCTGAACACCTATTTTGAACCAATTACATTCTAATTCACAGGTCTAGGAACCAATTTCCATGTCTGCTTCTTCTTTATTTGCTGCAACTCTTCTTTCATAGCTCTAACCCAACTCGCATCTTCACATGCTTCACACATGGACTTAGGTTCTATTTTAGAAAGTAAACATGGATTTACCTCAGCTACTACTTTACCTCTAGTCTTCACACCTTCACTCTTATCTCCAATTATCTATTCCTTCATATGATTCTTCTACACAAACTTAGGAGTCTTAACAGCAGGTTCCAGGATTTCTTCTTCTTCTTCTTCTTCCTTCTCCTTATTCTCTTCAGGTACTTGTCCACAAATAGGATCATTAGGTTCAACTTCACTTATCTCAATAGGTCTATGCATGTCCTCATCAACTTTCACATTAGCACTCTCAACAATCTTCCTCGATCTTTTATTGAAGCATCTATATGCTTTGATGGTAGTTGAGTACATGTTGCCCAATTTTTCACCTACGGGCTAAATCAGTTGGGCAATCTATGCTTCAGGTGTTCATGAAGGCCAAATGGAGTCATTGTTGTGCATGATTAAATTATACCCTTGATGCAAAACAAGGGAGTTCAGTTGAAGGTCAGCCTCAGTCAAGTTTGACATAATTTTCCTTTAAGGAGAAAGTCGGCAAGACCTTCCAAATGTCTTGCCGACTAGCAGGGGTTCCATCAATTCTGAATGCTTCACATTAGGGATCCTATCGGCATGAGATTATCTGGGTCTCCCTAACCCATAATGCATTTGGTTAATTTTACCTTTGGCAGGAATTGTCTTCTTCGACATGTGGTCTTGCCAAGTCCCTTGAGTCTTGCTGACCACCGATAAGATATGCATCTCGGTGAGAAAACTTTTTGGCAAAGAGATGTCTTGGCGAATGCATTTGGTCTCATCAAAAAATCACAAAAAGGTTCTATCGGTATGAGGTCTTGAAGTCTCACCGACCAGTGATAGTCACACCGACATGTTGCTTCATTAGGGAAGAGAACGAGAGGATCTCGGCAACCAAAAGTGAACATATAAAGGTTTCGGTGAGATGTAGGGTATCTACAGAACGTCTCCCTGACAAGAGGATGTTACAACGATGCATATGAACGTAGGAATTCATATCGGCATGACTACAGAGAGGTCTCCCCAAAATGAGAAGATCAGCAAGGTTATGCCTTCGACATAAAGTCTAGCTAACGTGCTAGAGTCTTGGTGACATAGAAGAGATATCGCCATAGGTCTGCCCGGAAGAAGAAGGCCCACCAAGTTTCAGTTCGGCGATATTTTTTCTATCGGCAGGAGGTCTGGCTGATAAGCATGGTGTCTCGCCGAGAGTACAGGGGCTTCGCTAGGAGGTCTTACCCAGGAGAAAGGTCACGCTGACAATCATTCACAAGGTCGTCAACGGGGAGGAAAACATATTGCCTTCGGCATAATGTCTTGCCAAAGGATGGTCACACCGAAGAAAACAAAGGGGCCTAGCCGAGGGGTCGTATTCAGTACAATGTCCCGCCGTCGGGATGAGGTTTGGCCTATAGGCCAGTGTCTCGCCGACAACAAAGGGTATCACCGAGAGGGATTCATATCAGCATAAAGTCCTGGCGACCAACTAAAGTCTCACCAAATGGTTGTGGCTTCGATATAAGGAGTGAAGACTGGTGAGATGTCCAGGCAACTGGTAGGAGGTCTCCCCGATATGAAATGAGTTTGCCAAGAGTTGAAGCCATCGCCATGAGGTCCCAACGACCAAGTAATGTCTCGCTGAAGGTCGGGGGTCTCACCCAAGGAAGGTTAAGTCATCGTGATGTCTCGCCGACGGCTTAGTGTCTCACCAAAAGATAAAGGAGGTGGAGCATAACGAAAGAATGAAGACCTCGGTGTGAGGTCTCCCCGACACATGGGTGTCCCACTGAGGAAGTTTTACTCCCTGGCAAAGGGCTCGGTCGGTGTAATTTCTCACCGACCGATGAGGAGTCTCATCAAATGGAATGTAGGAGTCTCGGTGACAAGACGTGAACTCGGGGTAATATCTCCCCGACATGAAGAGGTCTCCCTGACCTGGACTTCTCATCAAGAGAAGAACGACTTCGCCATGTGGTCTTGCCGGTACGTTTTGCGAGCTCAATATGACTTCTATAGCTCGCCGAAACATCCTGCCGACAGTCCCAAGCTATGTCGACCATCCTATGAAGAATACTCACATCGGGGAGACATGATTAGTGTCTAACTGACATGCAATGTTGTTTGAGGGACCCTTTGACCATTTGGTATCTATGGGGCACAAGTTTGACCAATCAGATGGGAGCTAAGGATGCACCATGAGCCGTTTGACTGCCTGACTCCCCCTTGTGGACGAGATCGACAGAGCATAAGCAACGTGTATCTTCTCTAAGAATAAAGTGATGAATCAAATTGATATCCAGAAGGTGTCATCAAGCAACTGAGAGGTCGCGACCACAGGGATAGCTGGGTTGTCAACTGGCAAGGGTTGATCAACATTTATGGTAACGCTCAAAAGCATTCAATTGGGCAGCTCAGCAAGGAAGTTCAAGAATGGGCACGATGACCAGAAGTTAATGTTGCGGTTGCAAAAGATCAAGGAGGCCATTCCTGGAGCAACTCTTCACCAACATAGACAGCAAGGATGCAATCGAACACAACATTAACTACATGAAAATATCTAATGGCAGATCTTTTCCAAGGCAGATATTTTTTGTAAGCCGTAGGGGTTGGGTCTTTTGTATATATGGCATTTTTTTCCTTTTTTGGTAGAGAGTCCTTGCATATTTTCTGCTTTGTGACTTCTAATAGTCCTTAGAGGAGAATACTGAGTTTTGTAACTCATGACAAACATGTATATCAGTGTTCACCATTGAAATCAATGAGTATAAGTACTTTACCTTTTCAATCTCTCTATTAAATTGTGTGCATTTGTGTAATTGATGAAACTACTTGTGAAACTGTATAATTCCTTGTGGTTATGTCTTATCTTAGCACCTTTCTGTAGAGCAATATGTATTTTTGTAGGTTGTGAGATGTGTTCAAAATGCAATATTCTCTAGTTGTGAAGTTATTCCTTCCTTCTAGGAGTGTACCCATATGAACCTTTTCATGAAATGTTTATGCAGAAAACGTATGTGATTGAGTTGTGTATAACTAAGCTTCTGTCATTGATTGAAATTGTGTGTGTAAATTGTGTTATGTTTCTTCTTAGTAAATTAGGTGCATCACCATAGAAATAGTGTTTTCATTAGTTTTAGTGTTTTTCTCCTTCTCCCTTTCCCTTTATAGAATCAGTAGTTTAGGTGACACCAAAGGAAGTCGGCCTTCTCCAGAGGTTCATTTTAACTTCAGGTGACCCACGGCCTTGAAATGATCCCATGTTTCTCTAGAAAGCTTATTTTTCATGAATTTGCATAGGGTGCAATTTTTAGAGATAACAGTTTTGGCATGCCCGGTGGGACAGAGTTAGAAGTAAAATTCTTGATCCTTATTGTTTTTATGTGCTGATAGTAAGCTAACAGCCTTTTAGAGGTTTTTTTCAAGCATATCTAGCGACTCTATGTGGAGGAAAGGATCAATGTGCTTATTTATATGAGAAAAATAGAAACTAGAAGTTTGAAAGCTGTAGATTTTCTACATTTATCTCGTCCAAGAAGAAAAGGGAGGACTCTCAGAAGGATTGTTCCTTCTCCTAGAGTTCAGTCGACACCACTTGGTGTTATTGACAAGACATTGTTTTCATACGGAAGGGGAAGAAGAGACCCTCAAGTTAGGCGTTCAACATCTCCTACTCTTAGAACATAACTTTCAGCCTCCTCATTAGGTGCTTTCAATTGTTCAACATATAATATTTTTGTTGTAGCAAATACCTCTCAACCAATTTCAAGTTCTACTTTAGCAAGCATACCAACGCATTCTAGCTCAATGGCAGCGCCAAGGGCCTTTGCTTTCGTACCATTCAACCAAGGTAGTCCCCTTAATCTAGCGCAACATGATGATATTCCATTAGCAACGTTAAAAGGGTTATCAGAGTTTACTGGAGAAGGAAAAGTGACACCTTTTGAGCATATCAGAGATGTGGCAGCATGTGCAATGTGTATCATGTGATGCAAGAAAATGTAGCCGTGAGATTGTTGGTTGCATCTTTCAAGAAGAAGGTGTTGGAATGGTTTAGAAGCTTGCCAGTGGGTTCTATAAGAACATGGGATGAGCTTGGTGATGAATTTACTAGATTTTTTGAGGAAAAATCTGATCACTTGTCTTTGGTAGAGCAGTTAACAACCATCAAAAGAGCCCCACAAGAACAAATGGTGGACTTCAATATCCGATTTCAAAAGACTTGGAAAAAAATACCTGCTACGGTAAGGCCTTCTGTTAATTATGCTTTTTTATACTATTTAAAAAGCTTAAATAGTGATATCTCAGTCATGATACAGTCCATGGGGGTTGTTTCTTTACCTCAGGCCTATAGCATAGCTATTAAGGCAGAAAATAGTCTCATTCAGGTGGGCAAGTTATCACCTAGGCCACCTATGCCCTATTTCCCTAAAATTCAATCAGATATGCCATTGCAAATGCCATCTTTAGCCCCTTTACCTACTTTTCCAGCATTACCCATTGTTGTGAGTTAGGGAGTGTCAGCTGTAGGACCATCAAGTGAATTGCAAGAGATTAAGTCTAGTCAGCATAAGATAGAAAGCATTTTATGAACTATGGGAAATGAGTTGACCAGCATGAAGAAACAAAATCAAGGGGCAGGGCCGAACCAACAGCAAGGTCAGAATGGAAACCAGTATTATCAAAATCAGGGGTATCAGTATCAGCAAAATAGGCAACCCTATCAAGGTGGTTATCAAAGACAAAATGTTAATCAAAGACCATTCCAATCTTATAATCTGACTCCTCTCAATGCTGCAAGTCCAGTGAAGGATATGGTTCTAGCCCACAATAACTTTGCAATAGAAAATGAATGGTGACATTTGTGCAATCAAGCACATAACCCAGCCTCATGCTCAAATGGGGTAGTTAATCAGGCATTTATGGTCCAAAACGATGTTAGTCCACGGCCGGATACACCTGCTAATATACCTGAACAGCAACCGGATATACATTTTAATGAGACTGCCTTTTTAAATTGGAAAAGTGAAGAGTTTTGTGGTGTGAATGTTGATTCAGCAATTGCAACTAATACACAAGCTAAGAAAAGAGCTCTAGAGGTGGAGCAATCAGCTAATAAAAACAAGGGGCCTGCAACTATAGAAGCATCATCCACACCTATTCTAAATATATCAAAAGGAACTACTATCTTACCAATCAATGGGAAGCCTCACAAGAATAAAGAACCGGTTGCTGCTAAAGTACATCAGAAGGTACCTTTAACTATACCTTATAATATTGTGGATAGCATGAAGAAGATGAATGTGAATATGACTATGTGGGACTCCTTAAGCATTCCAAGACAGGCTAATCTACTTAAAAAGGCATTATTTGAAGATATAAATCCTGAACAAGTTGTTGTTGATTCCCAAAGAGTCATGATGGCTAATGATGATCAAGAGAAAGTTGCTAGTCCCAGTAGCAAAAGGGAATCTTCAATTCAAGGTAAGAACGTGAGACCTCCTCCGTTCTATGTTTCATTGATTATTGGAAAAAAATTAGTGCACAATTGTATGGTAGATAGTGATGCTACCTGCTCTGTGATGCCCAAGCAAGTAGCTGATCAGTTAGGTTTAAAGTATGAACATTTAGAAAAGGGAGTAGTCCAGTTGGATGGCTCATCTGTTAATACAGTGGGTCTTATCAAAGATTCTAGCTTAACTCTACATGCTTACCCTAATTTTTCAATTTCCCTAGACATTTATGTGGCAAATGTGCCTCCATATTATGGGTTATGTTTGTCAAGGGAGTTTACGGCTAAAATAGGGGGATAACTTTCATCTGACTGGTCTCACATGTTATTCCATACTAGATATGGAACTAGAGTAACCATTAAGTCTGAGCTACTTGCAAAAGACAATATAGAACCTTATGTACCCAGTGCAATAAGTGCCAACTGCATAATTTTTGAGCAAGATGAGCATGTTGATATCTTTGATCCTCGCATTGTTGTCGATGACATTCTTGATATACTTCTAGATGAGTGGGCAGTAGGCCAAACTTCTAGTGCTAAGAGTGACTTGGTGTCAGATGTTGGTATGGGTAACTACATGTTTCAAGAAGCTGATATAGTGATGCCTAACTTGGTTAAGAGGCCAGGGAATGTTTCTGATCAGCAAGATGAAGTTTGGGAAATGTTTTTTGATGGCTCAAGGAGCAGGCATGGCACTGGTGGGGGTGCATTATTGGTTTCCCCAAGAGCTGAAAGATATTATGCAGCCTTTAGGTTTGTGTTTTCATGCACTAATAACACAATAGAATATGAAAGTCTCATTCAAGGGCCAGAATGGGAAAGGAAATGTGGAATTAAGTGTTTGAAGGTGCATGGGGATAGTGAATTGGTAGTAAATCAGGTTAGAGGCCTGAACATTGTTAAAAATGATGTTCTTAAATTGTATAAGCACAGGGTTTGGGACCTCATTGAGGATTTTGAGGCTTTCAATATCATTTCAATTCCAAGAAATCAGAATCAGCATGTTGATAGATTAGCAGCTGTGGGGGCTCAGTGTTATATTCTGAACAGTGTAAGCAAGGAGTCTGATCAATAGCATATCAAGGTTATTATCAAGCCTTCCATGCTCGATAACAATGTTAACTGGTAGGTCTTTGAGAGCAATGAGTAGATTCTACAATTTCTACTTGAAGAAGAAGTGTTTGCAGTATCAAACCAGGAGAGAATTAAACAGTAGTATGGAGACCAGGTACTGCAATTAAAGAACAAGTTGCCTAAGGGTCTGGTTACCTTAGAAAGTATTTTTAACTCTGATGATTAGGCTAAAAGTAACAAATCCAATTTACTAGTTCAGCATGATCACTATGAGGAATTAGAAATTGCACCCAAGAGAAGCCTCAAGATAGGGAAAATAAACACTGTTGTTGAAAAGCAATCTTTTCTACAATTATTCCAAGAATTCATTGACATATTTTCTTGGGAATATAGAGATTTGAAGGGATTTGATCCATGTCTTGCATGACATACAATAGAATTGGAGCCAACAGCCAATCCCATAAGGCAAAAACAGAGGCCAGTTAATCCCAAACTAGAGCCACTAATGCAGAAAGAGGTCTTCAGACTTATAGAAAGTGGGATTATCTTTCCCATCAAGCATACTAGTTGGGTTGCAAATCTAGTTCCTGTCAGGAAGAAAGATGGAGAGCTTAGATTATGTGTAGACTTTAGAGATTTGAACAAATCTTCGTTGAAGGATAGGCACCCTCTTCCGTCTATGGAGCATATTCTTCAATGTGTGTCAGGTTCTGAACGTTTTTCTTTATTGGATGGGTATTTTAGTTATAACCAGATTTTGTTAAGGGAAGAAGATCAATTTAAAACTGCCTTCACTACAAAGTGGGGCACAATGGCATATAGGAAAATGCCATTTGGCTTGTCTAACGCTGGAGTAACCTTCCAAAAGGCTATGGACATGGCCTTTAGCAACTTAATGTATAAGTTTGTTTTAGTATATCTTGATGACATCATTGTCTATTCCAAGAAGACAACAGATCACATTGACCATTTGAGGCAAATTTTTGAACATCGTCAAGAGTTTGGTATATCATTGAACCCCAAGAAATGGGTTTTCTCTGTCCATGAAGGAAATCTTCTTGGGTATGTAGTATCTAGAAAGGGAATCACAGTGGATCCTAAAAGAGTGGTAGCAATCTTAGAGCTGCCTTTACCTCCGCATAAGAAAGGACTTCAAAGTTTCATTGGTCATATTAATTTTGTCAAAAGGTTTCTTCCTAATATAGCAGCCTTACTAAAACCCCTTATGGCTATGTTAAAAAAGAATGCAAAGTTCAGATGGACCCGAGAAGCAAGGGATAGTTTTCAAAAGATCAAGGAGGCATTAGCTTCGGCCCCAACATTAGTTAACCCAGATTTCAGTAAGGATTTTACCTTGTATGCTTTTGGTAGTTTTGATGTAATCTCTGCAATCTTGGTGCAAAAAGGTGTAGAAGGGGTCGAGCAGCCCATTGCTTTTTTCAGTAAAGGTCTGAAGACTATGAGCAGAGGTATACCTTCGTAGAAAAACATGTGTTGGCTGTTGTGAAAAGTTTGAAGAAATTTAGACATCTATTGTCTCATAACAAAATTCATCTTCTAGTGGCAATTTCCAGCGTGAAGGAATTCTTACTCAGCAAAGATTTAAGTGAAAAATGGGCTGGATGGATCACAAGAGTTATGGAGTATGATGTGGATATCTAGGTCACTAAATTGGTAAGGGGAAAGGGTTTATGCCAGCAACTGGCTAATGAAGACTTCTCAACAGTAGAAGATCAACGAGACTCAGTTTTGGTCAATGTTGGGACAGCAGATGATGAAGCTACTAGCTAGTTGCAAGAAATGTCACGTTTCTTGAGAGCCGGGGAATGTCCACCTAATCTAAATAGAACAAAGAGGAGGTACTACCAACTTCAGTCTATTCCCTTTTTCTTGATTGATGATGTGTTGTATAGGAAAGATCATAGTGGAGTGTTGCTCAGGTGTATTGATAATGATCAAGTGGATCAAATACTACATGAGTTCCATGATGGACCCTCTGGAGGTCACTATGCTACAAGGACCATAGCCTATAAGATTTTAAGAGCAGGATATTATTGGCCTGACTTGTTCAAAGATGCACATACATATGTCAGGAGATGTTCCAAATGTGCCTTGTTTTTAGGCAAAGAAAAGCTTGTTGCTTTGCCATTACAACCAATTCAGATAGAGTAGCCATTTATGAAGTGGGGAATTGACTTCATAGGGGCAATTAACCCACCCTCAAGTGTAGGCCATCGATGGATTATCACAACAATAGATTACTTTACACGATGGACAGAAGCTTTGCCTCTAAAGGAAGCTAATGAAACAACAGTGTTGAATTTTTATGAAGACATGGTTTGCAGATTTGGAGTTCCAAATTCTATAATTTCTGACAATGCCCTGGAATTTGTTGGTTTGAAGGTCATTGATTGGGCATTGAAGAATGGCATTTACTTGAACACAAGCTCCAACTATTATCCTCAGGGCAACAGACTTGCAGATTCCACTACTAAAAATTTGATTAACATTATCAAAAGGACGCTTCAAAGCAATCAGAGGGATTGGCATGCTAGGCTAAAAACTGCTCTTTGGGCAGATAGAATCACCCCTAAGAAGGTGATTGGGAACTTGCCTTACATGTTGGTGTACGATAAAGAAGAAAAATTACCTATCTCTACTGAGTTGCCCGCCTTGGACATTGCCAGTCAGCTGGTCCTGTTTTAACAGACTGACCCACTTGCCTTAAGATATACTCAACTGATGGAGTTAGAAGGAGCTAGGAATAAGGCTATGAAGAACATGGAACATCAACAAATCCTAACTCAGATAACATTTGATAAGAAAACTAGATCAAGAGATTTCATGGTGGGAGATCTTGTGCTGAAATGGGATGTTCTAAAAAGCAGGCCAGGCCATCACACCAAGTTTGATAACATGTGGGCGGGTCCATTTATTGTCAAAGACCGCAAAGAACACAATGCTTACCAACTGGCCACAATTGAGGGTGAAGTGCTTCCTATCCCAGTCAATGGGATACACCTCAAGCCTTGTTTTGAGGTTTGATAAGTTCTTCCATTGTACATATTAGGTTAGGTTTTATGTTTTCCCTAAGTTTTGTTTCAACATAGTAAATAACTTCTTTTCAGTTTCTCCTATTTTGTCATTTTGGTGACCTGTTGTGTTCTATGGGTCTCAAGCGAGTTGCAGCCATGTGCAAACTATTTTTGATTTTCTTTTTCTGAGTTTTTCTAATAACTCCATGCCCAATGGACAAGTTTGGCTACTAGTTTCCATGTTTAGCAGGCAAACATCCAGCAAAGGTCGCCAGAAATGTTGCCCAATTTTTCACCTACGGGCTAAATCAGTTGGGAAATCTATGCTTCAGGTGTTCATGAAGGCCAAATGGAGGCATTGTTGTGCATGATTAAATTATACCCCTGATGCGAAACAAGGGAGTTCAGTTGAAGGTCAGCCTCAATCAAGTTTGATATAATTTTCCTTTAAGGAGAAAGTCGGCAAGACCTTCCAAATGTCTTGCCGACTAGTAGGGGTTCCATCAAGTCTGAATGCTTCACATTAGGGATCCTATTGGCATGAGATTATCTGTGTCTCCCCGATCCATAATGCATTTGGTTAATTTTTCCTTCGGCAGGAGTTGTCTTCTTCAGCGTGTGGTCTTGCCAAGTCCCTTGAGTCTTGCCGACCACCGATAAGATATGCATCTCGATGAGAAAACTTTGCGGTGTAGAGATGTCTTGGTGAATGCATTTAGTCTCACCGAAAAAGCACAAAAAGGTTCTATCGATATGAGGTCTTGAAGTCTTACCGACCAGTAATAGTCACACCAACATGTTGCTTCATCAGGGAAGAGAACGAGAGGATCTCGGCAACCAAAAGTGAACATATAAAGGTTTCGGTGAGACGTAGGGTATCTACAAGACGTCTCCCCAACAAGAGGATGTTGCAGCAATGCATATGAACATAGGAATTCATATCGGCCTGACTACGGAGAGGTCTCCCTGAAATGAGAAGATCGACAAGGTTATGCCTTCGGCATAAAGTCTGGCCGACGTGCTAGAGTCTTGGCGACATAGAAGAGATATCGCCATAGGTCTTCCCGAAAGAAGAAGGCCCAGCAAGTTTTAGTTCGGCGATAATTTTTCCTTCAGTAGGAGGTTTGGCCGATAAGCATGGTGTCTCGCTGAGAGTACAAGGGCTTCGCTAGGAGGTCTTACCCAGGACAAAGGTCATGCCAACAATCATTCACAAGGCCATCGGCAAGGAGGAAAACATATTTCCTTTGGCATAATGTCCTATCGAAGGATGAAGGTCACACTAAAGAAAACAAAGGGGCCTAGCCGAGGGGTCGTATTCGGCACAACGTCCCACCGTCGGGATGAGGTCTGGCTTATAGGCCAATGTCTCGCCAACAACAAAGGGTATCGCCGAGAGGGATTCATATCGGCATAAAGTCCTGGCGACCAACTAAAGTCTCACCGAAGGGTTGTGGCTTCGGTATAAGGAGTGAAGACCAGTGAAATGTCCCGGCGACCAGTAGGAGGTCTCCCCGATATGAAATGAGCTCGCCAAGAGTTGAAGCCATCGCCATGAGGTCTCGACGACCAAGTAATGTCCCGCCGAAGGTGGGGGTCTCTCCCAAGGAAGGTTAAGTCGTCGTGATGTCTCATCGACGGCTTAGTGTCTCACCAAAAGATAAAGGAGGCGGAGCATAAGGAAAGAATGAAGACCTCAATGTGAGGTCTCACCGACACATGGGTGTCCCGCCGAGGAAGTTTTACTCACTGACAAAGGGCTCGGTCGATGTAATGTCTCACCGACTGACAGGGAGTCTCATCAAATGGAACGTAGGAGTCTCGGCAACAGGGCGTGAACTCAGGGTAATATCTCCCCAACATGAAGAGGTCTCCTCGACCTAGACTTCTCGCTGAGAGGACTTCGCCATGTGGTCTTTCTGAAAGAATGTAGTCTTGCCGGTAGGTTTTGCGAGCTCGATATGACTTCTATAGCTCGCCGAAACATCCTGCCAATAGTCCCAAGCTATGTCGACCGTCCTGTGAAGTATACTCGCATCGGGGAGACACAATTAGTGTCTCACCAACATGCAATGTTGTTTGAGGGACCCTTTGACCGTCTGGTATCTACAGGGCATGAGTTCAACCAATCAGATGGGAGCTAAGGATGCACCATGAGCCGTTTGACTGCCTGACTCCCCCTTGTGGATGAGATCGACAAAGCGTAAGCAACATGTATCTGCTATGAGAATAAAGCGATGAATCAGATTGATATCCAGAAGGTGTCATCAAGCAATAGAGAGGCTACGACCACAGGGACAGTTGGGTTATCAACTGGCAAGGGTTGATCAACATTTATGGTAACGCTCAGAAGCATTCAATCAGGCAGCTCGGCAAGGAAGTTCGAGAATGGGCACGATGACCAGAAGTTAATGTTTTGGTTGCAAAAGATCAAGGAGGCCATTCCTGGAGCAACTCTTCACCGACATAGATAGCAGGGATGCAATCGAACACAACATTAACTACATGAAAAGATCTAATGGCAGATCTTTTCCAAGGCAGATATTTTTTGTAAGCCCTAGGGGCTGGGTCTTTTGTATATATGGCATTTTTTTCCTTTTTTGGTAGAGAGTCCTTACTTGCATATTTTCTGCTTTGTGACTTCTGATAGTCCTTAGAGGAGAATACTAAGTTTTGTAACTCATGACAGACATGTATATCAGTGTTCACCATTGAAATCAATGAGTATAAGTACTTTACCTTTTTAATCTCTCTATTAAATTGTGTACATTCGTGTAATTGATGAAACTACTTGTGAAACTATATAATTCCTTATGGTTATGTCTTATCTCAGCACCTTTCTGTAGAGCAATATGTATTTTTGTAGGTTATGAGATGTGTTCAAAGTGCAGTATTCTCTAGTTGTGAAGTTATTCCTTCCTTCTAGGAGTGTACCCATATGAACATTTTCATGCAATGTTTATGCAGAAAACGTATGTGATTGAGTTGTGTATAACTAAGCTTCTGTCATTGATTGAAATTGTGTGTGTAAACTGTGTTATGTGTCTTCTTAGTAAATTAGGTGCATCACCATAGAGATAGTGTTTTCATTAGTTTTAGTGTTTTTCTCCTTCTCCCTTTCCCTTTACAGAATCAATAGTTTAGGTGACACCAAAGGAAGCCGGCCTTCTCCGGAGGTTCATTTCAACTTCAGGTGACCCACAACCTTGAAATCATCCCATGTTTCTCTAGAAAGCTTAGTTTTCATGACTTTGCATAGGGTGCAATTTTTAGAGCTAACAGTACCCAAGAAAGATTCCTTCATCACATCTAGCATCAAACTTCCCAAGATTTTTGTCATCTCTTTTAATGTAACATCTCCTTCCAAATACCTTAAAGCACTTCACAGTAGGAGTCTTACCAGTCCATAACTCAAAAGGAGTTTTTGTGTTGTTTCCTATAATCTAAACTCTATTAAGAACATAAAAAATGGTGTGTATTGCCTCTCCCTAGTACACATCAAGTACATTTGATTCTTTCATCATGATTCTTGCAGCTTCTAGTACCGTCTAGTTTTTTCTCTCAACCACTCCATTCTGCTGAGGGGTTCTAGGAGTAGAAATTTATCTTTTTATGCCATGCTCTTCACAAAATGCATTAAATTCACTAGAAGTGAATTCTCCACCTCTATCATATCTCAAACATTTGATTGTTAGGTTACTTGATTTTTCACTCTTTCTTTGAACACTTTAAATCTATCCAGAGTCTGAGTCTTCTCTCTAAGAAAAGAAATCCATGTCATTCAAGAATAATCATCAATAAGGAGCATGAAATACCTATCACCATTTAGGCTTATGTTCTAGTTGAACCACAGAGGTCAATATGAATTAATTCTAGCATCCCAGTAGCAGATTGCTCTTTTCCCTTGAAACTACATCTTGTTTGTTTCCCTAACTGACAACTTCTGCAAATAGTGTTAGCAAGCTTTGTGATTCTAGGAAGACCTCAAACAACATCTCTTGAACTAATCCTAACAAAACTATCAAAGTTTACATGTCCCATTCTCCGGTGCCACAACCAACTTTCATTGACTTGAGATACAAGGCACGAACCATCAATACCCTTAAGTTGATAGATGTTTTCATGAGTTCTCCTTCCTGTAGTAACCATATCTCTAGATCTTTTTCTGATTTCACAGGTATTATTCTGAAACACAAGTTTAACACCATTGCTACACATTTGTCCAACACTCAGAAGGTTATGCCTTAAACCATTTACATAATATACATTATCAATGTTGCGTATTCTATCAAAACTAATTATACCTTTCCCAACAATCTTTGCTCCTAAATCATCACCAAACATGACCAAACCACCATCATACTTTTCAAGTTTAGTGAACTTACTTTTATCTCTGGTCATGTGATTAAACCATCCATTGTCAATCACCCAATAGTCTTCATCCTGTCTAGCATGAAAGGAAATGAACAAAGTACCTTCCATCTCATTCTTTTTGTTCTCCGGAACATTATTTCTTGCACATTTTCTAGGGTTAGTAGACATAGGTTTATTCTCCAAGGCTAAAAACAAGCATTCACTATCATCACCTTCATCATCAGAGATTTTGGCTTCTTCTTTAACATAATACGGCTTCTTGTATTTCTTATCCTTTATATATTTATCTTTATAATCCTTTTTCTTCTTATGTACAACTCTATTCAGACATCTTGAAGCATAATGACCAATATTACCACAACTGAAACATTTAAAGGGAAACATACATTTATACTCACTGGTACCTTTCTTCAACTTCTTGGTAAAATTTGCTTCCAACTCATCAGGACCATCACTATTTGGATCATCCTCAGTCTTTGGTGCTTTAAATGTTGTTTTTTTCTTTTCTTTTTTCTTTCCAAACTTTCTCATCTCAAATGTTGTCAAGGCACAAAATAGCTCTTCTTTCGTGTATTTATTAGGATCATACATTTCTTCAATAACTGATATCTTATCACTTTAACACTCAGGTAGGGTTATTAGGATCTTCTCAATTATATCTTCATCAGTCAATTTTCCCCCTTGATTCCTAACTTTGTTTGTTGCAAGCTCAACCCTCTGGAAATAGCTTGCAAAATCTTCACCTTCTTCCATTTTCAAATTCTCATATCTACACTTTGTCATCAGCTTCTTTGTCAATTTCACTCTGTCATTTCCTTCATAAAGATCTTCCAACGTTTTCCAAACTTCATAAGCAGTGCCCAAAGAAAGAACCTTAGTTCTCTCAGTTTTAGATAGAGCACTGAAAATAGCCTACCTCACCTTTTCATTCTCCTCATAAGCAAAAACCTCATTTGCAGTAGTAAGACCAACCGTTAGAGCAACATACTTCATCTCAATAGCCTTCCAGGTCTTATAGCCAAGAGAGATAATGTATCATCTCATCTACACTTTCCAGTCACTGTAATCAGATCCATCAAACATAGGGATCACCAACTTATGCACCATCGGATCTTCCTTAAGTGGTTAAGCTCTACGCCAAGGAACCAAAGCTCTGATACCAATTGTTAAAAGGCGTAATACACTAAGAGGGGGGGTAAATTAGTTGTCACCAAATTTAAACTCAAAACTTCAACACTTATCAATTTCACAATCACACTATTATGTTATTAAGTATGAACATGAAATGCAGATAATAAAAAGCAAAATCAACACAATGAACACCAGATTTTACATGGAAAAACCAATAGGGGAAAAACCATGGTGAGGATTAACTCACAATATAAAGTGATAGCAAAACCAAATACAAAAGGCTCACTACCAAGGGCTCACTACCCAGAAGAGGATTCACTATCCAGATACAAAGGCTCACTACCTACAGAAAGGACTCACTGTCCAACATGGAGACTCACTGCCTATAGATACAAAAGAAAAATAAAAGATCCACCACAACAATTTACACACATCCACAGCCTTGATCAAAAGATTGCAAAAACCTTTAGCTCACCTCCTTCAGGAATCTAACACAATGAAGTATTTCTGCCTCAACTCATTTTCACACAACTATGCTTTTCACTTTTGGCTTACTTTGTTACTTTGCATCTACTAAACCTTCGCAAATCGACTTGCATTTTACCATCTTCAACCTTAGAAACTTTCTCCAAGGTTGGCCACATACACTTCATTTCATAAATTCAAATTAGGTTGGCAACTCAACATTCCTGCAGTGGAAAGGAATGAGAGTGGACGAATTAAATACTTAACCAAGACCATAAGCAATGTCTCAGATCAACCACACACATCCTGATGTAGAGCAAAGAGGAAGAAAACAACTTACTTAATTCCAATTAACAAAACTCAAACATGTTTTGTTTGTTTTTTTCATCACAAGATCACATGACTTGAATATTCACTTTTCCCAAATATCTATAGAACCTTCAAAATTCTTTTACCATCTTTAATTTGAAAAATTCAAGCCAAATATGTTGCCTCACAACTATCTTTTATTAGATTTATTAATTCTTGCATCCAAGACTCAAACCTTAGCATCATGGCTAAATCGGATTTAACTTTCAATCCAAATTGAATCTCCAAAACCTAAATACATTTTTGAGTACCCATTTTGGTCATTAAAAACATATCTCATTTGTAGTACACTTGTTTTGGAACACAGGCTTGCTGTCCGGACTTCTTTGCTACGAATTAGGTCGAAATAACCAAGTATGCATGCAAACAGTCACTTATAACTTTCACAAATAAAAAAATTAATCCAATCGCTCCAGTGAGACTTTAGAGTATATTATTACAAACATCTTCTCCAATTTTTAGCAAAATCCAACG
Organism: Sequoia sempervirens; assembly: GCA_007258455.2. NCBI lineage: Eukaryota > Viridiplantae > Streptophyta > Pinopsida > Cupressales > Cupressaceae > Sequoia > Sequoia sempervirens. The sequence goes on along the minus strand of VDFB02353493.1, from coordinate 279,714,690 downwards.
GTTAAGTTTTGAGAAACACGAATTTTACTGCAAACTGTTACCCTAGATCAGAATTTAGATTGTGTTTACAAAAATTAGCATAACTTCTTTAAAAATGAACCAATCTACATGAAACGAATTGGAAATGGAAGGTGATTGTTCCCTCTAACACTTACAAACATTTATTCCATCATTTGAGGTCGTACAAATCCGTACAAAGTCTGGAAACTGTGAATTTTCTGAAGAAAATTACAGAAAACTGTGCTTTCCATTATTCCATTTCAAATTTTCAATCACCCACCAGCTTATGAACGTACAAAGAACCTTTTTAAAGACATTACAACATGAATAATCAGTTTCCAACTGATTTCCAACTTCCTACTAATGTCTAGTCTCCCTAATGACCTTTTTAACTCCCTAATTGTTGCTTTATGCAACTTTTACACTTTGATTGCAATAATTGTTGACATCTTTAAATTTCTTTTGAAAATTACTTTTAAATTATTTCTACAAATGAAAAAAATGAAATCATCTACAAAATAGAATCATGGTAAAGGTGCTCCTGCACCAAACTCCCCACCAAAAAGACTTCAAGTCCACTTGAAAGTAATCCAACAGTTAAATTTTGAGAAACACGAATTTTACTACAAACTGTTACCCCTAATCAGAATTTAGATTGTGTTTACAAAAATTAGCATAACTTCTTTAAAAATGAACCAATCTGCATGAAACAAATTGGAAATGGAAGGTGATTGTTCCCTCTAACACTTACAAACATTTATTCCATCATTTGAGGTCGTACAAATCCGTACAAAGTCTAGAAACTGTGAATTTTCTGAAGAAAATTACAGAAAATTGTGCTTTCCATTATTCCATTTCAAATTTTCAATCACCCACCAGCTTATGAACGTACAAAGAGCCTTTTTAAAGACATTACAACATGAATAATCAGTTTCTAACTAATTTCCAACTTCCCACTAATGTTTAGTCTCCCTAATGACCTTTTTAACTCCCTAATTGTTGCTTTATGCAACTTTTACACTTTGATTGCAATAATGGTTGACATCTTTAAATTTCTTTTAAAAATTACTTTTAAATGATTTCTACAAATGAAAAAAATGAAATCATTTACAAAATAGAATCATGGTGAAGGTTCTCCTGCACCACATCCTTAATTAAATTTAATTCTTCACATGAAATGTAAACTCCAGGTCAGCCAAATCTAATGAAAACAAAAATGAACATTGCAGTACACATTTCCAAGATAACACGCGAATGACGTAACACGCTTCATCATGCACGAGAACACTTTTAGATACTTCTAGATACATCCGCAATAGGTGTAACAACCTTCGAACACAAAACACCTTTCAACAGTCCATCTAGACTATGCAAACTCATACCACTACTTTGAAACTCAACTTCTAGAGCACCAAACCTTGAATATTTCTACCATAACATAGAGAACACCATTACAAGACATATTTCAGATCCACAAGACCTGAAAAAAATAGTGGAGGACTATGGAGCATAAACATTTCTCCCAGTCCACAAATAACCAACTCTACCAAAACAATTCACACACCAATGAACACAACTTTCACCTATCATCAAACCAGCAACAACAAATCAGGAGATATCACCAATAGATCATCAACAACAAACCTTCAAATCTGCACAAGCACAGGATCAACATAGGAGAAACGCAGAGCACAATTTGGAGCACATTCTGAACACTTCCATAACTCTAACTTCACTTTTTATTAATTTTCTGAAAAGAACTTGGTAACCTATCATTTCAGCACATCTGCAAGACCATAAGGATAGCTCCATGTACTCACATCTCAATAGTGTGTCAACTATACATGCACAATCATACTGAACCGTGTTGACATCAATGACAACATTAATGAAAACACCACCAGACATGCTCATACTTGCAACAAGTTTGGACATACAACTACCGAATGTAGAAGCTAGATGATGATGAACAAGTTTAATGCTAATAGAAGGATTCAGTCTTTTCAAGGCTATTGTTACACATGCAATATCTTTGGACACAAGGCTAATCAGTGTAGATCAAGGATGAATGAAAATTCGTTTGATCAAGGATATGTTGTGCGTTACATTTGCAACAAACCAAGATATATCTCAAAATTTTGTAGGAGCAAAGTCGGGAATAAAACTAACCCGGAACTGAAGAACAAGCCTATGAGCAAAGTAGATCTTGAAGAAGTAAGGAAAGAAATGGAAAAATTTTGGAAAAAGAAGGAAGAACTTGAGAACAAGGATGAATCAAATACCCCTGTATTTGCATCTAGTGCAAATACCTCTTTCAAGAACTGAACCTAGTAATGGTTTCAGGGGAAGCAATCATAGAAAAATCTAGCAAGCCCCCAATATATGTGGTTTCAGGCGATGACACAAGGATATATGATGTGAACCATCATCTTGAAGGCATTGGAGAAAATTCTGGTAGAAAATAAGCAAACCAAGAGAATTGTGGAGCTCTTCTTAGTTTATAGTGTGTTTCATAAAGTGGTTGGTAGCTTTAAAGCTAAAAAGTAATAAATGTGAATTAGGGAAATATTTGTAAATAATAAAGCAAGAGACTAAGATAAAGAAAAGCACATTCGCGCAATTTGGAAGAAGTAGTGTAAGTTGAAGTGAGATTGAAGGTGATTCAGTGCATCGTACATCAAAACCCTAGTTCTCAACAAGCAAAAAAGGTATTCTTTGTTAACTAAATTATGTGGATTTTGAAGTTGAAGAAAAATTTTGTTAAGCATTTTCAAGATTGTTTGGGAAGTATGGCCACGCCTACTGTTGTGGAAATCTCTGAGAGACCCCAACCTAGATTCAGAAGATGTTCATGGAAAGTGTAGACACTGAAAATTGACCTAGGCCTGCAAGCTCTATTTCTCACCATTTTCGTCCTAGCATAATTAAAGTACTTAATTATGTTATTCGTTCTATTTCCATCTATTAAATAAATAATTTTAATTATTTAATTAATTCATGTCTCGTTATTCTTCCTGATTATTTAAATAAATAAATTTTATTTATTTATTTAAATGTGTCGCTAATTATCTAATGTCTTTCTATAATTAAATAAATTTCTTAGTTTATTTAATTACTTATGTCTACTAGTTCTTCTAGATTATTTAAATAAATAAATCTTGTTTATTTATTTATTTAAGTACGTCAATAATTTATATTTTTCTCTTCTAATTAAATAAATTCTTTAATTTATTTAATTATGGCCACATGTCATTTCCCCATTTTAAATAAATAAACAAATCATTACTTATGTAAAATGGTCAAATTTATTTATTTTGGCTGAAGGTGGGCATTTATTGCCTACTATCATTTGATTCTCCTTTTTTGAATTAAAATGATTTTTAATTTAAAAAGATTCCTTTTTGCATGCAAAGGTCAAATGATTTTTATTAATTTGATTCCCCTGCCTTTTTTTAGTCATCTTGTCTCAACTTTCAATCCGGTTCGTCTGTCCGCCTTTTGATCTCGTCCGTCCATTCAAAATTGTCTTTTCTTATAAAATGGTACTTTTGAATTCATTTGGCCTCTCTTAAGCATTCACATGAACTTTCTGGCTCCCATTTTACTATCATCTTCTCTCATACTTTGCATACTTTTGAGTCATTCACATAGTCATTTTCATAGAGAAATCCTTCAACACTTGTGTAGGACATGGCATAGTCTCAAGTTGCTCGGAGAATCTGAGGGCAAATCATCATTTGCAGCAAGCTAGAAGGTATAATGGAGGTCAACCATGGAGATTGAAGGTTTATGGTAAAATATTTTCATTTATTTGTATGTTTTCTCCTTTGCACTCCATTATTTCTTTGGGTTTTTAGATTTAGTGTTGCTAACCTATTATCGCCATGAAATTTCCAGAGATACATTTGGTGAACCTGTGAACAGTGTTTTTTCTTGTAGTTTCCATACATTTTTGGTTTTCTTTTTTTTTTCATAGGTATAGGTACGGTACGCCGCATTCGTCTTTTACCACGCTGCATCTAATGCGTCGCGACACATTCGAAATCCAAAACGCCGCAACCGCTCTGATGAACCACATACGTAGTCTAAAACACTACATTTGACAGATCAAGTCACATATGCTTATTTGACAGATCAAGTCACATATGCTTCTTCAAATGATGCATCTGTATTACTGAGACGCATCTTCCTATCAGACCAGAACGCATGGACCGAGCCATACTTGTAACACAGAGTGACACATTCGCTCTATCATGACGCATTTTCCTGGCAATATTTTTTGTTCATTTTTGCATTCAGCTTCTCTGAATTTCTTTTGGCATTCTGGTTTTATTTTCTGAATTCTGCCTAGCATAGGTTTTTGGGTGTTATTAATCTTAGTTCGCAACGTGTGGTGATTACATTTCGTGGGTCCAAGACTGGTGGATAAAACTACTAACTTGTGGTTTTGCAGTTACATGTGTCAAAGATTTATCTCTCAAACTACTTGTTTACAATTTTTAATTTAGGAACACTTCCTTTGGTGCTTTAAAATGAACTCTGTTTGCAAGTGTTTGATTTTTTTGAACAAATGGTAGGTGATTATGCTCTCACCTTGTGAAAACTTGGTGATCAGAAAACCAGACCCATTTTATCTGTTTTACACCCTTAAGACTTAGTAATCGAAGTATCCTCTCCCCTTACGCTTTCAGGTAATCCTGGGTGTAAGAGAAACGGTTACTGATTCTAGAACTTGGGCCTGTTCTGGTGGGAAATTACTCACCCCAGGACAACTCAAACTGGTAGCACCCTAAACCCGAGGGACTTCCAATCGGTATATAAAGGTGGATTCTTGGAGAAAGCCCAAGAATCACACGTATGGTTCCAACGAGATGGATCTGAAAGGGGACTCTCGCCGCATGGATCATGCCCTACGAATGGAATGCCCTTACTAGACACCTTTTGTTTTAGAGGCCAACCATTTTCAGTCATTGCTTGGTATAGTGCAGGGTACAGTATCATGCCTGAAGATACTCACTACCGATCCCCTTAAGTAGAGATAGCAGTTCTTGGGAAGTGACTACCCAAGAATCCGAAGTTGGTGTGCCCGAATGATGTTAATGAGCCATGGAGGGGAGCCAGTGCCACCAAACTTCTAAGTTATCTGCTCTCAAGAAGGAAAGTTGTTCAACACCAATCTGGGGTATATCGGTGGGCTATATCAAGTATACAAACCCTTGGCCTATTGGCCTATTAGGATTGTGCTTGTCTCATGTGCATTTGTATACACCAAAACATTGTGCCTGTCAAGTGCTTGTTGGATTCTCAAACATTGTTCACCACATTTACACTTTTGGACAAAACATTCAACCTTTGATAGATTAGATTTGCTTTCATTAGATTTGAAAACTCAATTTTAACAAACTATGAACTGATACAATGCATTCACTGAATTGAAATGCATTTGAAAATTTTTGAGACGCAATCGCTCCGTTAAACCACATCTGTTGTCATAAACACCACATATGATTGCGTTGCGACGCATATGAACTTTTGAGAACTGCATTCACTAAACGTTGTCGCATTTGTTATTTCCAGAACTGCATTTGCTTAAACTGAAATACATGTGCTACACTGTGACGCATTCGCTTCCTCAAACGACACATTTTCCTGATAGAAACAAAACCCTGATGCAAACTAGAATCTGAGTCTAAACATTGTCATCCTACTTTCAAACAATTCTTCCAAGAGGTCTATGTCAGAGACCAGCTTTCAAATTGCTCAAAATCTTAATTTTTCACCCATTATTTTGCATTGTTGATCATAGGCTTAATCTTTCAAATTTTACTTTTATCCATTAGGTTCATAATCATTATTGGAATCAGCTTGACTTTAGGTTTTTATTTCTTTGCATACTTTGGAGTAGGCCAACCTTATCACAATTTGCAAAATCATTGCTTTTGAAACTAGATTGTCTTGGACTTCGTCATTCATTTATATTTTTAGTCATTGTCCTTTTTGTGAGGATTTCCAACTCAATAGTCTAGTTAGGAAAACTCACTAGTCATCTTGACCTTACCACTTTGTCATTTTCAACAAGTCCTTTGGTAACTAAAATCGAACAAAAAGATTAAGCTTAGAGTGCTTAGGTACCCCTTTCTCCAAATTGCATTCCAGTTTATATCTTGCATACTTTATTCCCAAAAAATACAAAAACATTATTCATCCTAGTTGTTATTTTGAACCTAGACTTTTCATTAGTTGCCTCTTTAGTCGACATAATCATCTTAGTCCTTATTTTTGCACCTTGTCATCATTGTCATCCTAGTCATAATCATCACTTTCACTTTTTGGCATTTCTCATTTCCATAGGTACACATTATCATTTATTTGCATTGTCATCCTTTATCACACAAAAAGACAAAAACATAGACTAGTGTCATACTTGCATTGTCATCATCTTCATTTGAGCAATCTCTTTGATGGTGGAAACAAGACTTCAAAGAAAGAAAAGACAAATGGAAGACTTTGGACAAGACTTTGACAACAACACCAACATCAACACCAATCCCAATGATTGGATCTTTGATGACCCATTTGGAAATTTGAATGCACAATCTTCCATGAACATGTCAACTTCTTTTCAAAATCCACTTTTTGAACAATTCATACAAAGAGACCAAAATGGACAAGTCTACTGAAAACTTAGAGGCAGCAGCCCAAAATCTTGAAGTCGCTTCGTTTGTCGAAGACTTGGTCTTGAATGATCTTGAACGATACCTCACCATTCTCTTAGACCAAGGCACAAGATTACCAAAAGGCTTTGACATTAATACCATACGACCTGCCTCTCCTAATAATATGACACGAAACAAAACATCCCAACATGACATGAACAATACCTCAACCAATAACATTGTCGTTACTACACAAGTGGTCACTACCACTATTAACACAACATCTAGTGGCACCATAAATCAAAACACCTCCTCTTCAACCAACGCAACATCTACTGGAAGAACATCTATTATGACTGTGCCTACAATTTCCACATCATCTTCACAAACAATAGGAGCTCCCTTTTCACAGACCATGCCTACAACATCCACATCATCTTCACAAATGATAGGAGCCACCTTTGCATCCATATCAGTAGGCACCACTTCCTCAAATCCTAGGTTCAGCTCTTCATCTATGACAATGGGGGCATTTTCATCACATCCCTATGGTGGAACCGCATTTAATCCCTTTGGACAAAACTCACAACACGTTTTCATTCAAGGCCCTCAACACAACATTAACGCATCATCGCAAATGAATATCCCACATGGACAAGGGCACAATATACATATACCACATGGACACTCTCAAGGACCAAACACTACCATGCCATACAGGCAATTCTTTCAACAAGGACAAGGAACTCAAATGATGCAAAAAATGCATACCTTTGGACATCAAATAAGTCAGGGACCCCAAATACAGACAAACATGGTTGGGTCACATATTCCCACATACTCATCCCAGATTCATACTCAACAACAAATTCCCACTCACAACTGGCAATATCAACAGACACCTAATCAAAACATATCGTGCTTTCAAGCGACCAATGATCCCATCATACACACCTTGCTAGCAAGAGTGGATGACCTTCAAAAACAGATGGAAAATATGAAAACCTCTAAAAGAAAGACACAAATTCCATACGACTTATGTCCATATCCTTTTGATACAACTTTGTACATGCCACCATTTCCACATGGTTATGTGGCTCCAAACTTCAACAACTACAAGGGAAAAACAAATCCACTTGAGCACATCAGAGATTTCGTAACAAGTTGTGTGGATATTGCTCATGAGAACACATATCTAATGCGACTATTTCCTAAAAGCCTCGTAGGACCATCCCTAGAATGGTTCTCTACACTGCAGCCCAGAATACAATCATGGAAAGAACTTGCTAAAAAATTTGTGAAAAATTACACATACAATATTGACACAAACACCTCCATTACCAACTTATGCCAGCTCACACAAGAAGATTCAAGTGAAACCTTTTTACCATTCTTTCAAAAATGGAGGGGCCTAGTGAGTCGCTGACATATAGACATACCTGAAAAGGAAAAAGTTGACATGTTCGTACAAACTTTATTAGGGCCACTAAAAAATGGCTTGCATGTTCATTGTTGCACAACTTTTTCAGATCTAGTTGAACGGGGTGTCTAGGTTGAACAAGCCCTTATAGCTGAAGGAAGACTAAAATATGGTCCTAAAAACACAAATGCAAACCCTCCTTCTGCTAACAAAACCAAATTTTGGGTTAAGAACAAACATGTTACCAATGATGGTGTAGTCAATGCTAAGGTTGTCAATGCTATAGGTCTGATGATTACCCTAAAAGGGACACAATCGCAAAACATACAGATGATGACACAAACCTATGCTGCTAATGCAGTCCAAACAAATCAAAATAACCAAGGCAATCAAAACAATCAAATTCAAGGGCAGCCTCGACAACCAAGACAATTACCTAGAGGTCGCACATACACCCCTTTAGGTGAACCTATTGAAGAAGTCCTCAAGAAATGCCTTTAGAATGGTGTCATCGCACTTTAGGACCCCAAACCATACAACCCTGGGTAGTTTAAACCATCTTGGTGGGATGATAATGCATTTTGTGACTATCACCAAATAAAAGGACACAAAACTTCTTCTTGTAAACAATTGAAAAATCTGGTATAGGACCTTATTGAAAAGCACATCATTGAAGTTGGTGGACCACAATTTGCTTCTAATGTGGATCATACAATACACAAAAACCCACTGTAGGATCATGGTTCTGTAAACCTTTCTACAAAAAATACAAATAATCAAGCCAACCATGCTCGTATTGGATACGACTATTCTAGGGGACCTATCATACATCACATTAGAACAACCGATGATCATGTCTGCACAGTCACTGTTAGAAAGGCCCTTGAATGCAATATCACCACTCATGGCAGAAAGGTCACCATAGTCGGCCCCCCTCCTCCTAGACAACCAAAGGTAACAATAGCTGGCCTATCCACTTCGTAGTCGCAATCGCGTCCACAAACCAAGCAATCCCAACCTAAAGGAAACTTTAACCTTATTGACCAGCTTGGAAAAACACCAGCACAAATCTCTATCCTTGAGTTGTTATCCATCTCGCCTGCCCATAAGGCCATCCTAGATAAAACATTGCAAGAATCCTCTATGCCCCAAGATATTGATGTTGGCCAATTCGAAGCCATGGTAGGATATCTCATGGCTCCCCACCATATCACCTTTTCTGACCAAGACTATTTGTCATCCAAATCTAACCATAATGATGCCCTTCATATCGAAGTTCTTGTTCATAAACATAAGGTCAGATGAGTCTTAGTAGATGGTGGAGCAGGACTGAATATATGTTCCTTAAAATTGGTCAAGGCACTTGTCTTTTCTGATGCTTGCGTAGACACCACAAGAAGCATTGTTATCAAGGCATATGATGAAGAACGTTCCTCTCGGGGCGTAATTACACTCCCAATTCGAATCGGGCCAGTCATTGTTGACCCCACTTGACAAGTTCTAGATTTAGACCTGCCATACAACATTTTACTTGGTCAACCTTGGATCCACACTCTGAAAGCCATCCCTTCCACATATCACCAATGCTTGAAGTTTCCTTTTGAAGGCACTAAGATTACTATATACGGAGACCCTGATCCATTCCAATATTGTACCAACCTACGAGGTGTCTCAGAATGCCAAGTCCCTATCAATAGGGAAGCTTTGACGTCCTTTTCTTCTAAATTCATTGACCCCTCAGCACTCGTGAAGTCTTCCGCCTTTTCACCCACTACATCCACTTTTGCTTCTTCCACCACCATGACTGCTTCCATATCACCTACCACTTCATTTATCACCCCAAGTGTCAACCCGAGCTTCCAAATTCAGGACCAAGGATGTGGAGAGTACAAGCTGAATATGATCTATTGCATAACAAAGATGCCCAAGTCTCCCCAGGTCTATGGCAAACCTTGTTTTAGAATACAAGCAAAAGAAACTTTCAGGGTTCCTCCAAATACAGTTTTCATAAAGTGGGGCGAAATGAGTCAAGAGGACATAGATGATATACTATCCTGGATTTATAGAGAACCATGAGACTTAACTCCTTTGCTAGTAACAATATATGGAAAAGGATACAACATGATAAAAGCAAAAGGTTATGATGGAAAAAGTGGTCTTGGCAAGGATAAAAATGGAAGGTGTGAGCCACTATCAGATTCAGAAAGACCAAAACATCTTGGGTTAGGGTTAGGTCCATGAGAATCTAGTGATCCAAGTACCAATGTGCTTCCATGTGAGTTAGTGTATGCTTCATACTGTGTTGAGACAATTAAGGACACCTCTAAAACTGACTCTCAAGAATGGGAATTTGGCTCTCAGCGATCCTTAAGTGACTGCTGCCTTGACAAATTATTCCTTGAACCTGGCGAGCCTACATTTGAGGAATGATTCTGGAAAAAGGTTAAGATCGATACAACACCAAATAATGTCAAGTCCAGATCATATTCTATTCCCATTTGTCCTAGCCCTGACATACCAGCCCGGTCATCCCAAACTGATGACCATCATTCGGAATCACCTAAGCCATCACTTTCCACTACTAATCCTAACCCTAATGCTACTCCCTTTGTCCCTTACTTCGCTGGTGAGTATGAAACAAGCGAAGGAGAATACTGGATAGAATCGGACATAGAGCCAGACAATGACAACTTCATTTTTAATGTCTCGGTGTCCATTTACATGCTCTTTGCGTCATCTCCTTAATTTGCAAATACTAATGATGGAATATCCTTAGTTTACCCTGACCTAATTTACTGGAACCAACAAGGCCCACCAGTAATGGATACTTTTCAAAATGATGAGGCTTTAGCAGAGTTTCTAGGACTACGTGAGGGCATTCCAAATGGGGATGACAAGGCTGGATTTTCTATTGACTTGGATTGTGCTACTTACTTCAGGAAGACTGTGCCATCATCTAGTCGCAAAATTAAAAAGAAAAATAAAGCAAAAAAATGACACGTCTCTAAGTGAAAACTGAAAGGCGCCTTCTAATGACAAAATAGTAAAAATAAAGGAGGTACCCGAGGGTGAAAACCTCCCTGAGGCACCCAATGATGGAGGATTGGAATTTCTCCCCATAGACAGAGAAAAATCAGCAATGCTCATAGAAGACACCATACCAGTTAATATAGCTACGATGGAGGACCCCAAAATGGTTCTCTTTGCGGCATCATTGACAAAAGTTGAACAGCTAGAGTTTCAAAAGTTCTTCTCAGAACACAAGATAAACTTCGCATGGTCTTATGCTGACATGCCAGGGTTAGATCTTGGGTTAGTATTACATCACTTGCCATTATTTCCAGATGCCAAGCCAGTAAAACAAAAGCTAAGAAAAATGCACCTGCAAGTTGCATTGTTGGTTAAAGCTGAACTCAAAAAGTTATTGGATATAGGTTTTATCAGGTCAATTGACTATGTTGAATGGATATCCAACATTGTTCCTGTCACCAAGTATACTGGACAAATTCGTGTATGCACAGACTTCTGAGACATCAATAAAGCATGTCCTAAAGATGATTTTCCTTTGTTGAACATTGACATCATTGTGGACCTTACAGCTGGATATGAGATTCTATCCCTTATGGATGTTTTTTTTGGTTACAATCAGATCCATATTGCCCTTGAAGACCAACACAAAATGGCTTTTACATGCCCTTGGGGTACATACTGTTGGACTGTAATGTCGTTTGGTCTTAAAAATGAGGGCGCTACATATCAAAGGGAAATGACAACAATATTCCACGACATGATACACACATTAATGGAGGACTATGTGGATGATCTTCTAGCAAAGTCATTGACAAGAAAAGACCACCTTTCAGTATTAGACAAAGTTTTCAGGAGGCTAGAAGAATATAAGGTCTGGTTGAACCCGAAAAAGTGTGTTTTCGGTGTGACATCAAGCAAGTTATTGGGATACATAGTCTCTCGTAGAGGCATTGAAGTTGATCCCACTAAAGTCAGAGCTATATTGGATATGCCTCCTCCTAAGGGAATTGGTGACCTAAGAACACTATGAGGTAGGCTTCAATCTATCAGACGGTTCATTGCTCAACTCACAGATAGGTGCCAACCATTCCAGTATCTCCTATGCAAAGGGATGCCCTTTGTGTGGACAGACAAATTCTAGGAGGCATTCAACTAAATCAAACAATACTTATTGTCACCTCTAGTTCTCATGCCTCCTATTCAAGGAAAACCATTAATTATGTACATCTCTACAACTACTTTGGCACTGGGGGCATTACTAGCACAAAATGGCTATGAAGAAAAAGAAAGATCCATATATTATATTAGTAGAACACTAGTGGGGTATGAGATAAATTACACACCCATTGAACGTGCTTATTTGGAAGTTGTATTTGCAGCCCAAAAATTAAGGCATTACATGTTAAACCATAAGACATACTTGGTAGCCAAGATCGATCCCTTGAAGTACCTCTTGAGCCAAGCAGCATTGACAGAACGTTTAGCAAAATGGGTCACGATCCTTAGTGAATATGATATTCAATATGTTGAGCAGAAAGCTATCAAGGGACAGGTAATAGCAGACCAGCTCGCAGATGCACCAATACCAGATAATCATCCTCTTACAATAGACTTTCTAGATGAGTTTGTATTTCATGCAGAATCCCAATAGCCTTGGAAATTATACTTTGATGGATCTCATACTAATCATGGATCAGGAGCTGAAATATTATTCATTACCCCACAAGGAGACTCCATCCCAAGGTCATTCTGCATAGCATTTCCATGCACTAATAACATGGCAGAGTATGAAGCACTAATTACAGGACTTCGAATGGCTATCAAGTGGAAAATCAGGAATTTGTAGGTCCTTGGCGATTCTTAATTAGTTATCAACCAAGTCAATGATGAGTATGAAACCAAAGATGAGAAGCTAATGCCTTATAAATAGATGGTTGATAGTTTTCTGACATATTTTCATAGGTTATCCTTTGAATTAATTCCAAGAACATAGAACAAGGCTACTGACGCTATGGCAACAATTGGATCTTTGCTTGATATTCCCAGCAATGTCCCACAATTTGAGTTTTTGGTTGAGCAGTTATTGGTTCCTGCTTATGATGTCCTCAAATCCGAAATGGTCTGTGAGCTTGTTGGTTCTAGTTCCCCCTGGTATAAGGAAATTTTTGACTATCTCCATTCACAGATCCTTCCTCAAAACCTTTCCAAGAACCAAAGAAATTCCTTTATCCTCAAAGTTGCACATTATACCATCATCAGCGACACCCTTTACCAGCGTAGCTTCAACAATACCCTTCTCCATTGTCTCGACACTAATGAAGCAAAAGAGACCTTATAGGAAGTACATGAGGGTATATGTGGGTCCCATTTGAGTGGCCTGACCTTAGCTAAAAATATTACGAGACTTGGTTACTATTGGCCGACACTAGAAAAGGATGCACTGGAATTTGTAAGAACATGTCGCCAATGTCAGATTCACAGTGATTTGATTCACGCTCTAGCACAAGAGTTGAGGTCAATCACTTCTCCCTATCCTTTCGCACAATGGGGACTTGATCTTGTGGGAAAGATTCACCCTACATCCTCGAATGGACACAAATTCATTATCACCGCCACTGATTACTTTACTAAGTGGATCAAAGCCATCCCACTCACTTACATTACTGGAAAACAGATCTCCAAGTTCATCCTCAATTACATCATTTGTCGATATGGCATTCCACAATCCATCATCACAGATAATGGTCATCCCTTAAAAAATCAGGAGGTCTGTGAACTATTCCAATGTTTCCATATCAGTCACCGCTTTTCCATGCCTTATTACCCACCGGGAAACAGTCAAGTTGAGGCATCTAATAAAACCATTATCAAAATTCTTAAAAAGACTGTCAATGATGCTAGTCATGACTGGCACATCCAACTCAACCTTGATTTGTGGGCATACCGCATGAGCATTCGTACTCCCACCGGTGCCACTCCTTTCGCCCTTGTCTTTGGAGTCGAAGCAATCTTGCCCAAAGAGGTCAAAATTCCATCTTTGCGAGTCTCCATGAAAAGCGTCATCACTGATGAAGAATACAAACAGAAAAGATTGCATGAGTTAGAAATGCTAGATGAACGCAAACACAATGCATTGAATCATTTACAAGCATACCAAAATCGTCTTTGCAGAAGCTATAACAAAAGGGTGATGAATTGACAGTTTGACATTGGCGACCTAGTTCTCATGCAGAATCTCAAGAATCAGTCAGATAGGGAGAAGCCAGGAAAATTTGAGCCCAATTGGTTGGGCCCTTACATCGTCATAGCATCATTTGGTTCTGGAGCATATTAGTTAACTACTTTTGAAGGCAAACAATTGACAGAGCCAATCAACAGTCTACATTTTCCCAAATTCTATGCATAGCATCAGAAAGCCTGTCCGAAAACCAGAAAAAATTAAAAAAAAATTGAAAAATGCAAAAAAACGTCACCTTGATGAAAACCTGGCAAACAGGCGTCCTGGTGACATAAAAAAAAAATGACAAAAATAAAGAGAAATAATTTGTCCAATAGTGAAAACCCGGTAAACATGCACTTTCGATAAGTACCATGGTGAAAACCTGGCAAACAGGCGCCATGTGTAGTCAGTCATTGTTGTGCCATCTATTGTCACTCTATCTACCTTTGTCCCTAATAAACATACTCTTTTCTGACATTTGTCATAACACTTCACCCTAATATCATGACATTCTTGTCCATGGCTGACAATGGTTGAAATCAAGTCTTGCATACTGTCCACTGTCCATGCTAGTCATGCCTTTTCTTTACATTCTATTTTTTCCTAGCTCATTCTCAACTTAACTAGGGGAAAACTTTCATCATGAGACTATAGTGGGTATTGCACGTGATCCTAAAAATTGAAAAATGTCCTAAAAAAGACCTAAAAAAAGACCTAAAAATGTCCTGAAAAAAGACCTAAAAATAAAAAAATGTCCTAAAAAAAGACCTAAAAATCAAAAAAGTCTTGAAAAGACCTAAAGAAAATGGTCTTGAAAAAAAAAGACCTAAAAATGAAAGAAAAAAAACTTGAAAAAGATAAGAAATTGAAAAATGTCCTTAAAAGACCTAAAAATCAAAAATGTCCTAAAAAAAGACCTAAAATTAAAAATGTCTTGAAAAAAGACATAAAAATTGAAAAATGTCCTAAAAAAAGACCTAAAAATCATAAAATGTCCTTAAAAAAGACCTAAAAATCAAAAAATGTCTTTAAAAAAGACCTAAAAATCATAAAATTCAAGTTTTGATTAGTCTTTGTCATTGTCGAACTACGTTGTCTCTACGCATTTGCTACGTAGGAAAGGCTCATCTTTGAGCCCTCGAGACATTAGGTCAATCCTATTAGGTTGTCAAAATAAATCATGACTCAATCTTTGGTCAACAAGACAAAGTCATTGGTCATGTCGAACTACGAGGTCTCTGAGTGTATGACGTAGGCAAGGCCATATGTCGATGAGCCCCCGAGGCCGCACAAGGCTAGTCCATTAGGGTTCATGGCATTACACTGGCACACACGTCAAGAGTCTATAGGTCAAGGAAAATCATTAAAACAAAGTATTGGCAATCATTTATTCAAGCATGACAATCATATCACCATGACATATCATCATATGGTCAACACAAGTCAAACTCAATCAAAACAAGTTAAATGACTATAACCTGTCAAACTGTCAACTCTGGGTTATCTTTCAGATGTGTCCTTCTGAAAGATACCCTCTGTCATTCATGTCCTAGGATGTGTCCTTCCTAGGCATCATCATCGTCATTTGACATTTGAGGGATCCTCTTGACAACCAAGGATCACTCTTCTCGACATCAGTATTCTTTAGATGAGTCCTTCCAAAGAGAAAACTCTATCATTTATGCCTTAGGATGTGTCCTTCCTAGGAAGCATCACTGTCCCTGTCACTGGCATTTTGAGGGATCCCTTTTGAAATTTAGGGATCAATCCTCTCGACATCAACATTATTTAGGATGTGTCCTTCCTGAATTTGGCAATATTCAACATTCATCATCTTGGCATCGCCAAAACCTTGACACCCTGGCACCTCATCGTCATCAAACCTAACATCTTGACATTAGAACAATGGGTATCCAAGAACACTTGGCAAACACTTGGCACTTGTCTTTTGACTTTTTATCATGTT
This sequence comes from Sequoia sempervirens, assembly GCA_007258455.2. Taxonomy (NCBI): domain Eukaryota; kingdom Viridiplantae; phylum Streptophyta; class Pinopsida; order Cupressales; family Cupressaceae; genus Sequoia; species Sequoia sempervirens. The sequence goes on along the minus strand of VDFB02353493.1, from coordinate 279,698,398 downwards.
ACTAGTTTTTCAGTGAGATCCCAACAACAAGATTTAGAGAAGTAGCAACGTATCACGGCATTGGTCTTGACCTTTGACACGCATGATTACTAGTTTCTCAGCAAGGTCCTGATTTCAAGATTTAGTAAAACAATGACGTATCATGATAATGGCTCTATTTTATATTTTGGAAATCATGCTGCTAGTTTCTCAAGGATGTCCTGGAAACAGGATTTAGAGAAGCAATGATGTTCCATGAATTGTCCTTCATGTCTTTTCTGCTTGTGGTTGGTTATGAAAAAAAGACTGGGGTAACCACGCCCTTAGTATGAGTCGTGATCATCCTTGTCTGTAATTGCTTGTCTTATGTGATGGTACAACCTTGCACACTTTGATATATGTCATATCATGGTGTTTGTTGGCCATTACAACAATCTGCCCAATGATGAGTAAGAGCAATAAATAGTAAAGTCCTATGGTAAAGTGTTGAAGGATTTGGTCTAGGAACTAGCGTGCATCTCCTTTGATCTAATCATCTTCTCTCGTCCATCTCATGATGATATCCTATGACATACAAAAACATAAGTGCATACATGATCATATAAACACTGCATTAGGTCCATACCATTAAATCATATACATTTCATTGCATATGGCATTAACATAATCATAAACATGGCATCCATTCAAATAAATACATCATGCATATTGTTATCATCATCATCACAAAATCAACATAACATATAAATAAGCATTGCATCATCATGGCATCATAATCATAAGTAAGCATCATAGAACATACATGATACATCATAAATCAACACCATACATAAAGCATCACATCACATATCTCATAATGCATGAATCAAATAGCATCGCATAAACACATATGTGGCCCACATCAAAACTGCATCATCAGATAGCATCATCTCACAAAAATATATAATGTCATAGGATAGAGTCAAGGGATATCCCAAAAATGGAGCTTGCACACTCAGTGGTCTATACATAATGTGTCATAACAAGAAAACAAATGTATCAAACATGCCCCTAGGTAAGGCTCTCATCATCCCCCCGTGGCAAAGAGTGTGGTGGCTAAGGATCTGTGACTGGCGTTGAGATAATGGGTGGACCTGTGGCAGCCTCTGTCTATGAAACCAATGGAACTGACACTGAAGGCATCATCTCCATGGTAATAGACACCTATGATGACACTGCGGCCTAACTCTGAGAGGCTGAGGGATCTGTCACTAGTGGTTGCCTCTGTACTGAACTAGTGGACCCATGACTGGGGCTCGAGTGATGACTCGAGGCATGTCTGTGTGAGTGGTGGGACCTATGCCCTGATGTGTGCCTTGAAGAGGCAGACCCTCCTGCACTAGCATGAATCCTATTGCTACTCCCACTCCCTGATCTGTGACCACTGCCTGTCCTCATTTGTGAGCGCAACAGTGTAGGATCTCATCGCTTGGGCAACATTTCCTGCTCGGAGAGGGTCTTGTACTTCCCATAACTAGTGCTCACCCTGGCTAGCTCATGAGTTATATCCCCAAAAGGTCCTGAGCATAATGCTGCAAATTCCACACACCACTGTGCTAACTCCTGCCTCCAAATCTCAGCCTGATCCTACTCGACCCTCGCTACCTCCAGCTCTACCCACAAGGCCCTGACCTCTTCCACACTCTCATCCAGCCTCCTCTGTAGATCAGCCACCCTTTGATCTGTCGTGGCATCCTAGGGCAATATCGAGGAAGACGGTATCTCCTCCTCTCCCCCCACCATCCTCCATCTCAGGAGTCTCTCGGCCTCATCCATGGCATCATCATCATCATCATCATCCTCCTCCTCTGCAACATCCTCTCCACTGACTCCCACATCCACGTCCACATCCACATCCTCCTCCTGTTTGGCCTCCTCCTCGACCACAGGCTCCTCCTGTCTCTCCTCCTGCTCCTACCTCGACTACTCCTCTTGTCTCTCCTCCTCCTGCTCCTGCCTCGGCTACTCCTCCTCCCCTCTCTCCCCCTCCTCGGCCACCTCTAGGATAACATCTAGTGCCACTTTGGCCACACACGGTCGAACCCTCCTGCCCTGTCTCTAGCCATCCCTCCTCCGTCTCTGGCCATATCCTCCATCATCCCCATCTCCTCCATCATCTCCACCCTGACCTCCCTCTTTGCCCCCATCTCACCCTCCACCCCAACCTCCATCCCCCCCAGCCTCTACCTCTATCACCGTCTCTACCTCTTCACCTGACTCTCGGCACATGAGGTATAACTGACATCTTGTCCACAGGTGTTGGCCCATCTAGATCTGTCAGTGGCACTGGTCTATGTGCCTGCCACCACAAGTCATAATTAGCCATAGTCCCTGGATCTGCCTCTCTGCCTCTCCATTCCCACTGCTGGGCTACTAGCCCATCGATCTGTTGCTCAGAAAAGGCTACGGGAATGGCTGGCCCCCAAGCATACTCTCTGGAAGACCGAGCATACTCTGTTGTGTTTGCAGGTACACCCTGCTACTCTTTGAACTGTCGTAGGACACACTGTGGAAGGTACATCTCTATAATCAGTTGGATCTACATTGGCCTCCCAATCAAGTAGCGATATTTTTTTATAAGCTCAAGTGGTCATCCTCATCGTCCCACTGCTAGCAGTCTCTGTACGGCCTCTAGATGAGTGAAACCATGGTGTCAATACAATTTCACCACCAACCTGTCTCTCCCATCTGTGTCTGTTGTAAGACACCGGCATAGTAATACGCATAAGGCATCCCCTCAGCCAACTGTGGTCTCTTAATGGGCGGTCAGAATATTGCTATATTCTCCCAAGCCCAAATCATCATCAGTGTGGTGCCACATGAGATGCTCTCTGCCCACCTGTACGCCACCTCATGAAGCTAATGGTAGATAGTGCCTAAAAAATAGGACCCCCAAGCATATATTGTCTTGTCTCACCTCATCCCCACTAGGACGTCTCCCCAACCAATAGGGAAACCATGTCTGTGTCGGTCAGGAATCAATATCCCGCCGATCAGTGTTGCCAGGAATGCATCGAAATGAGCATAATGCTTCGCCATAAACTCCCAGCGAATCTCATAACCCTGGATGTCGAGTCCTGCTCCCTCATCCCGATAGTATGCTGTAAAAGTTTGGTGGCCATGGCGAGGGTCATAAACAATCCGCTCTCCTTGGATCAGCAAGCGCAGAATGCAGTAAACATCCTCCAGTGTAACGGTCGCCTCTCCTATCAGCAGGTGGAAGGAGCATGTCTTGGAATGTCATCGCTCACATAGCGTAGTCAATAATCCCCTATTTGCTTGAATAGTGGGCATATAGGTAGTGTAAAACAGACCTAACCGCATCAATCGTCGTCACTCTCGTGGAGTCAACTGATCAACAAACTGAAAAGTCGACGGTCTGCCCTCTCGCATGTATATGGGGGCTAGTTGTCTCTGCACAAGGCCAAACAATGTGTCAGTACCTTCTAGACAATTGTCCTAAAAAATCATTTCAAAATTGAAAAGCATCGGAATCAGCCCTAGTCAAAGTCAAAGTCAAATGCGTCGCGTTGACTGCAATTGCGTCGTAAAACAACAGTTGTGTCATTTCGTACTTCAAATGCATCATGACATGTCGATTGCGTCGTTCTGACGCACAAATATGTTGCATCAGTGCACTTGCGTCACGATATAAGACACATGCATCGCTTCAGTCGAATGCGTCGCTCAAATAGGCGATTATGTCACAAAATGACAAATACGACATTCTAAATTTCGAATGTGGCTAAAAAAGGCCAATGCATCACAAATTTTGGAAAATGTGTTGTAAACCCTTGACCTACCCTAAAATACCTTGCACTTGCATTGCAACACATCAAATGTGTCAAACGCGAAGTCAAATGCGGCTTACGCGCATGCATATGCATCGCAGCGCATTTGTTGTTCGCTCTAAAACCCTAATTTTGACACGCAAAATGAGAAAATTACAAAAGGGGTTAGGGGTACATACCGTCGGCTCTGAGCCCTCTGGCCGCCTAAATGTTTGTATGATCTCGCCACGATGCTCTATCACTAGAATCACCATCCTCGTTGCAGTCCTCTTCGCTCTAAGCTCTAAAATTTGCAAAGGTAAATAGTGAAAATGAATTGACTTTTACCCCTTTGTCAACCTATTTATAAAGTCAAAATGACACAGGTCAACTAGGTTATTACTGGAAGCTCTTTTGACAAAATTTGACCACCCCGTTGGCTACCTTAAGCATGTCAGAATCCAAAACTGTTTGCGCCATTGTTTTTCTACTTATCAAATTGACTTATTGGGACCCTTTCCAAATTTTTGTCACCAGCCCAAAATTTGAAATTTTCCCGAGGGGGCATCAATACTTCGTACCTTCGCTGGGGCAGGACTTTGACCTATTTTTCTTTGTCACAATGTGACAAGCTGCATTATGACAAAGAGGGGCAAAATGTAGACACTGAAAATTGACCTAGGCCTGCAAGCTCTATTTCTCGTCATTTTCGTCCTAGCATAATTAAAGTACTTAATTATGTTATTCGGTCCATTTCCATCTATTAATTAAATAATTTTAATTATTTAATTAATTCATGTCTCATTATTCTTCCTGATTATTTTTTTTTTTAACGAGGGGAATCAAAAGACGTCTTTACTGACCGATGGGGACACCACCACCACGGGAGCCGGAGAGTCGAACCCATGGTGGGCGCCCTGCAACATGGAACACCTTAACCAACTGGGCTCGGACCAGCGCCCCTATTCTTCCTGATTATTTAAATAAATAAATTTTATTTATTTATTTAAGTGCTTCGCTAATTATCTAATGTCTTTCTATAATTAAATAAATTTCTTAGTTTATTTAATTACTTATGTCTACTAGTTCTTCTAGATTATTTAAATAAATAAATCTTGTTTATTTATTTATTTAAGTACATCAATAATTTACATTTTTCTCTTCCAATTAAATAAATTCTTTAATTTATTTAATTATCTCCACATGTCATTTTCCCCATTTTAAATAAATAAACAAATCATTACTTATTTAAAATGGTCAAATTTCCTTATTTTGGCTGAAGGTGGGCATTTATTGCCTACTGTCATTTGATTCTCCTTTTTGAATTAAAATGATTTTTAATTCAAAAATATGCCTTTTTGCATGCAAAGGTCAAATGATTTTTATTAATTTGATTCCCCTGCCTTTTTTTAGTCATCCTGTCTCAACTTTCAATCTGGTCCGTCTGTCCGCCTTTTGATCTCATCCGTCCATTCGAAATTTTATTTTCTTATAAAATGGTAATTTCAAATTCATTTGGCCTCTCTTAAGCATTCATGTGAACTTTTTGGCTCCCATTTTACTGTCATCTTCTCTCATACTTTGCATACTTTTGAGTCATTCACATAGTCATTTTCATACAGAAATCCTTCAACACTTGTGTAGGACATGGCATAGTCTCAAGTTGTTTGGAGAATCTGAGGGAAAATCGTCATTTGCAACAAGCTAGAAGGTATAATGGAGGTCAACCATGGAGATTGAAGGTTTATGGTAAAATATTTTCATTTATTTGTTTGTTTTCTCCTTTGCACTCCATTATTTCTTTGGATTTTTAGATTTAGTGTTGCTAACCTATTATCGCCATGAAATTTCCAGAGATACAAAAAGTATATGAAAATGACCCCATGGGTGCATTCTTGCACATTCTAAGCCATGTGCTACCCATTGAAGACCCAAGAACTTACATTCATGGGAAATTAGAAGAATTCAATCATTAGGAGTTGAAGGATTTGTGGGACAATGAGTTGAATGATGATTAACTGCTTAAGCTGGAATATGAAAACCTAGTTCAAATAAAGTTGAACATTTTGAATTGGTTTCCGAACTTCTCCAGTGAGAGTGAGGCGAAGTTTGTCAGAATGGCCCTTAGTAGGGTTCATAGAAATTTTGTGTGGATAAATGAACCTTGGATTATCAACAAGGAGGCAATTTGAGTTGTTACTAGTCTTTGTGACATTGGTGCCATCCAGTTCTAAAAGCCATGAAAAATGATGAAGTCACAAGGTTGACTGGTGCTAAGTTTGGCGGGAGAGCTTTAACCACAAAGTCTATTGTAAACCCTGTCATCAAATACGTTGCCATCATGATTGGCCAAAAAATCTACTTCACTAACTAAGCAAATTCAGTATCATCCATGGAAATTCATACTACTTATGAAATGGTGATGAATGGAAAATATTTCGATCTCTATGAGTTGCTTAGGTTGCAACTTATGGAAAACATGAGTATGAAAAAGGCGAAGAAACGTGTTTTTAAATTTGGCACTCTAATTGTTTTTCTATTATTCTATTTCCTAAAGGAGTTACTGAGAAGAAAAGGCATAATATGGGATAACTCTAGGCCTATTTCTCATCATATTTTTGACCATATGCGCAGTTTGGCTGATTTTAGGGCACAAAACAATGCCCTAACTGCCTTCTTTGCAATCTTTTAGAATAAAATGCATGAAAGAGACATGATTCCAAGGAGTTTGGTGAAGAAGTATGAGGAGATAACATTTCTTGTATCTACAGATGAATGCATCATTGAGGCTATATAACCTAGAACTCGATGGATTGAACCTCTAGGATATGAGATTGAAGAACAAGTGGCAGAGAGGTACATTGAGATTTTGTTGGCCAGTCCTAAGGACCCCTCTCTACCTAGGCATGGTACATATCAAGAGAAATCTATTGAAATTCATCTAGAGGCTACTACATCTAAAAAAAGAAAGAAGGTTGAAGCTTTCTTCCAAGGTGTAACATACACTAAGGATGATATAGAACAATTGAAGGAGGTGATTGATGAAAGCAGAGCCAAATCTGTTGAACAACCCTCCAGACCCAGGAAATTAGGAAGACTATCTTCTGGTGCTACTCCATCACCTATTTCTAGTTTTTCCACCCCTGGTGGTGCTAATGTTGAGAAAGGGAAAAGGAAAGAACAAAGTTCCCTGTATTTGTTGATGTTGTTGCCCCTACCAGTCCCAATACCAAGGAATCTAAGAAAAAGGACATACCTTCTGCTACACCATTTGTTGCTTCAGGAAGAAGAAGAATAAAATAAAAGGCTGATAGGAAAATAATTTTGAGTGATGTTGTTGAGGAAGAAATTAAACTTGGCTTAGAAGAGGAGCAACAATTAAAAATAAATAGAAGAGGTAGTACCTTCGGTGAAGGAACCAAAACCAGAGTTGAGATCTCCACTAATGAGGAGATAGAGGAAGAGGAGGATGCTTACCGAATCCATGTGCACACAAAGAAGAATGAAGAAGGCTCATCTGATCCTATGGAGAACATGCCCGGTTCTCCTCCAGTAAGTGATCATCCACCCTTAGTTCTTGGAGCCTTAGTAAACAATATGATTGAAAAGGACCTTATGCCAACTATTGAGTTATATGATAAGGTTAATGATGAAGGGAAAGAAACCATCATAAATGCTTTTACTCAATACATAGTTATTTTTAATATAAATATGGATGCCATATGGTCAAAAGTTATTGAAAATGTGTGGAGAGAGTTAGTACTCAAAAGGAAAGAGGATTTGAGTGTTGAAGACAAGATGAGAAGTAAAGCCTTAAAATCCATTAGTTCAACTTATTATAAGATAGAAGCTGCAAATTTGAAAAAATAATGTTCTACATTGTTTATAGTTAAGCAGAGTTAACATGTTAATGACTAAGGAAGATGATTATATGGAAAAAGTAAGGAAAGAAACTTAGGATGTGATTAGACAATTAGCAAGGAGCTACTGGACAAGAACCAATTCTTCGTCTCACATTGCTTAGACACAGGAATATGTTATGGTTGTAGAAGTATTGGATAACCTAGTCTTGGAGATTTTTGATGAGACACTTGGTGCTTCAAAGACCCTTTCCCCTCCGAATGACATAGAAGAAACTACTAGTAATAGGTTTGATGATCATAATAGAGATAAATCCAATGAAGAGAGAAGAACATCAAGAATCTACCGGAAACAGGGAAGAGAAAAACCAAGATGAAAGTGAAGGGAGTAAGGAAAAAAAGAAGAAAAATGACAAGGATGATGAAGATAGAAGGGAGAAAGAAAACAGAGATAAGTCCTCTAGAAAGTCATCTTGAGAAGAAGAAAAAGAAAAGAAAGAAAAACAAGAAAAACAAGAAGAAAAGAAGACAGAGGAAGACAAGGAATTCATTCCAGCTGAAAAGAGAAAAATAGAAATTTCCAAAGGCCTTGAACCATCAAATCCATTTGAAGAATCATCTGGAAGTACTCTTAAAGGTATTCTTTCAAGACAAGCTATAATCCAACCTGTGCTTCCACCTCAGCTAGTCAAACTACCATCTCACCGAGGTTTTTTGGATTTGACGAAGATTACACCTAGTGATAGAATAAAGCTAAGTGACACTTTTCTCGGCTCTGTCACACAAGAGGTTACAGAGTCATATCAAAAGGGAAATGAATTAAGAAATGAATCTATCAAATCTTTATAGGAGACAACCCCCCGTGTTACTTCAGACAACTCTTGAACTCCAATTAAAAATTTGAGGCTTATAGTTGATTCTATTAAAGAGTACACATCTAATCTCAAGGAACAGACTATAAAAGATGTGGAGTTGAGTCTACTAGAGAAAAGATTAGTGTTTCTACAAGATAAGTGTAGAGTTGCATATAACAAGGCTTTACAAACTTTGAAAGAGGTAAGAAAATGTGATGAGGAAGCCCAATTTCTATTTGTTTATTGCATGAAATGGTCAGAAGCCACTCAAGGTATCAAGGATTTAATGGATTCAATTGAGTCTTAGATTGTTGATGCCTTCAAAGATTATAAGACTGTAGTTGACAGAAACTATGTTAGGTGGGTTTCTATTGTAGATCTTCAAAGTAAGTTCTTCATCCTACAGAGGTAGAAAGAAGAGGCTATGAGACGATATGCCTAGATTGGAGACCTAGTTATGTCCAAACATGTATTGATATCAAATGCATTGTTGGAGGTAGAAAAACTTGAGAAAATGAACATTGCTCCATCCACTCTGGAAGAAGGAGAAGAATGCCTAGCAAAAATAGAGACTCTAAATAAAAAAATCTCCAGGGTGAAAGGAGTCTAGGATGATGGAAATCCTTCTTGGGAAGTGATTCTCAAGGAGTTACAAGGTGCCCCCAATTCTTGATTTGAAGTTTTTTCTCTTTTCCTGATCCTTTATCCTTGATGTCAAAGGGGGAGAAGAGGAGAAGAGGGAAAAATTATGTATAAAGAATTTCATATTATATGTTTGTGTCATGTACATATGATGGGGGAGTTGAGCACAGTTTTGTTTTGAAGTTTTGAAGCAAGTCTCTTTTTGGCACATATTGTCGTCAATGACAAAGGGGGAGATTGTTGGAAGAATGGAGAAGGTGCCCTCTGAGTTTGTTGTCATTGTTGCCAACATTGGTTGGTAACTGACAAAGTAAACTGTGTGTCCATGTTGATCTAATATTTTGGGCTAAAAATATTCTTAGTAAAAGGAAATCCTATGATTTTTTGATATGTTGCTCGGGAGTGTCAGTTACAGTCATAAACGAGTTTTCAGCAAGTCTGTGTGATCCGGTTGAGTTATCCAAGTGACAGGAGTTCGATATTCTTTTGGCCAAGGTTAAGAACTATTTTTCCTTTGTGTGTTCCTTATTAGGTCTGGGCCGACTTAATGTTTTGACAACACTTTTTTTTTTGTGCACTAAAAGGAATTTTGTATTGACCCAACAAGACATTTTGAATTTTGGGTGTTCACATTCAATTAGGGCGACCTAATTGATAAAGGAAAACATGACCATGTATATATGTGTGTGTATGATGGACAAATAGAGATATAGACATAGAGTATGGTAAGCGAGCGATGTGACAAGTGTAATAGTGCGAAGTTACTGATGGTGTTTGTACAATGGCAACCAGAGAAGAATTTTGGTATTATCATAGCTTAACCAAAACTATTTTCTACACTCTATAAGTGCACTTCTCCAGTTCACTTTTGGCAGTGAGCCACACCTTTTTGTATATTGGCTATAAGCCATATTTTGTATTTTGGTAGTGAGCCTTTCAAAGGATAGTGAGTCCTAAAAGTGAGCCCTATAATATCTTATAACCAGTTATAATATATTGTGAGCTAATCCTCACCGTGGTTTTTCCCACCTTGGGTTTTCCACATAAAAATACTAGTGTCAATGTGTTATTATCTCTTTTATGTTTTGTCTCACTATTGCATTTAGATGTGGATTGATAATTGGATGGTTAATTATTAATTTTTCTAGCAGAATACTAATTCACCCCCCCTCTCAGTATTCAGTGTATTCAACATAGGGGTTAGTTCCAATGAAGCTCTGAATAAGAAGTCCTACTTCCCACAACAGTTGCTCAACAATTATGTTATGATCCTCAACTGATAAATCATGTAGGCTCGCATATTCAAACTTTCCTCAATCCTCTTCACACTTCACCACACCTCTCTTCTTTCTCCTTCCCATACTAACATCTTCACACCTTCACTCCTCTCATTTTCTCCTTCTGTAACAACCCCAGTGTTCTTCACAATAAAATTTCCAATGTTTTCACCTTAAATGAATAAATCATGATGCCATGACATAGCAATACAATTTTTTCTTCCAATAATGTAAATTACATGCTTAATTGAAATAACACAAATCCAATTTGTGATTGCAATCCAAATTAATTATACAAATATTCCCAAAACATAGATATCATATTGAACAAAGATGTCACACAATATTCAATAAGGATTCCATTCCAATATAATAATTTCACAAGTTACAATATTCTAAGAATGTATACAATTACAAACACAACTCCACCAAGCTTCTTATCATAAGATATAGATGGTTTTGGAATCTTCCTTTCAAAACCTTGGTCTTTTTTCACCTACTAATGAGGAGAAGCATCACTCAAATGCTTTTTCGCCAACCATGGACTCATATGCAGTCCCCCGCACATCTATCAATGATAGATGGCCCTACCCTTCGACGAAGGTATTGGTCGGGTAACCTCGTATGAAATACCACTCTGAGCTTAGTGTTGTGCCTTACATGACTAGGATTTATAACCTACGCTAGGTAACCCTCATGAATTTAAATGGACATGATGAACTAACAGTGGAGCCCTGAGAAATCACACTACTTTGGCCAAAGTATTCTCACTCAGTACTTTGAGTGAAGGTCTACCATTCACTTACACTATAGCAAGCTCATTTTGACTTAAGGCCATTATATCTATGCTTAGGCAATCCCTCTCCACGGGAAAGCTACTCCCTAGGATAACCTATCTCTTTGACACAACCTAAGCTAACACAACTCATTAAGCAAAGTACTAGTTCCCTCCCTTCACTAGATAACAATCCCAAGAGTAACCTACTAGCCATCTAGCATAATTAAATATCTATCTATGAGTATCCCTTAAGCTACCCATGTTTAATCATATCTAGTACAATAACAATACCTATGACAAACAATCTCTCCTATCATGGAGTAAATACAAACACAATGCATGGCCTTAATCGAAGAGTTGTCATAACAATAGACGATTCCATTTGAGAGTATCACCTCTTTGACTAAAAGGGTTTAAGCTATGAATAAGCCCCATGCTTTCCATGTTTATTCATATCTAGTATGTAATACTTAGGATAAACATAATCATCCTATTATGGAGTAATTACAAGCATTTCACAAACAATATATGTAGCGTCTACTTTCTTTCAAAGTAAACAATACTTTTCTCTAAATGCATGTAACCATAACAGACTTCAAAATAAAAAAAGAATAACTCTTTCAAAACTAATGAAAACTAAGGAAGATTATCCTCATGCCTATGATAAGCTCTCCAATCGACTGGTTGCAAAAAAAGCACTTCCAAAACAAGAACTAGTCTGGTATCAATCCTCCAACAAAGTCTCAATAACCACTATCTCACAAGTTGGCAAATACTTCTCTCAAAATAATAAAAAACTCTCTCTAATGCTCAAAGCTCTCACTCACTGTATTAAGCAAAATAATGCAAATAGGAATGTAAATAGAATGCAAAAAAATTCTCAAGGAATTCATCCCAATCAAGTGAACTTGCTCCACTCACTATAGTAGAACAGGAAAATAGCGTTGGATTTCAGTGTATTTCAGTTCACAAATTGGGTGATTTGGATGATGCTAAACTCGGCACAAACAGACATGGTCATCTTAGCTCCGACTTTGACGCCGACTTTTGTGTCGTACGTAATGTCGGAGTTAGCACCGAAAAATCACAGCACCCTTGTTAGCGCCTGGAAATAGTGCCTCTGTTAACGACTAAAATAGTGTCGGGAAATAGCGTCAAAAATAGCGCCTAAATTAGCGCCCAATTAGGCCTTCGATTTTTCTTCTATGTCTACTCCCATTTTTGCTTTTAGTTTTTCTTATGGTTTTGCTTCTAGGTTTGCTTCCAGTTTTGCTTATAGTTTTGCTTCTAGTTTTGCTTCCAGTTTTGCCTCCAGTTTTGCTTCTGGTTTTGCTTCTAGTTTTTCTTCCAATTTTGCTTTCGATTTTGCTTCTAGTTTTGCTTCCATTTTTGCTTCCCATTTTGCTTCCAGTTTTTCTTCCAATTTTGCTTCCACGTTTGCTTCCGTTTTTGCTTCCAATTTTTCTTCCAAGATTGCTTCTAGTTTGGCTTCCATTGTTGCTTCATTTTTTGCTTCTAAAAATGCTTCTTGTTTTGCTTCCCTTTTTGCTTCTAAAAATACTTCTTGTTTTGCTTCTTTTTATTAATTTAATATGTTTTATTTCAATTTAATTAGTTAAATATATCGTGCCTCTTAAATAACTCATATGATTATAGAATAAGTAATTTAATTATTTAACTCATATGGTTAAATAACAAGACAAATTTTTTTTTTGAATCGGTAACATGAAATTTTTGTATTGCTTTTAAAGATAAAAAAGTACATCTATTGTTCAGTGTCATTACCCACCAAAATTCCATAGCAAACAACAAAAACTAGAGGCACCTTAATGTGCAGAGTAAAACATTAAACAAACCTCGTAACCCCTATAACTATTTACCAGTAAAATCCTTACAAAAAATAACCACCATTAATAGTGTTCAGAGTTGCATGCTTTAATACAACAAAAGCGAAGGGAGAATTCAAAATCAGACACAAACAAACATGACCAGTCTTAACGAGCTCCACTTGGACCCAACAGATGCTTGGCTATCTCCTTCAGAGGCTTCTTCTTCCATTGCTTCCCCAACTTCTTCTTCTAGCACTTCCTTTTCGCTTGCAATCCCTGCATCTCCGCCTTTGCTTGTTCGATGACGAGTTTGAGTGCTTTTCATCCCAAATGTGCTTTCTCATGGAAATGAGCTTTGTATTTTACTTCAGGCAATGAATAAATGGTTTGAGTCCCGATCTCCCATAGAGCTCCTCAATTTCATCATCTACTAGTCCATCAAAATAATCTAAACCTACACCCAAAACTTCCCATTCGAGAATGGACTCCAAGCCTACCAGAAAATCTTCATGCACAATTTTCTACATCACCATCCTCACCATTTCCACTAGTTCACCTAAATCCAAGCCCCACGCCGTAATTAAGGAGTAAACATCCATGTTGGTTCAGTATCTGTGTTTCAGAGAGCTGAAATCCCTACCACAAATCATTTGTGCACACTGCACTAGCCGCTCGTCATCAACAAGGAAAATTCCCTCTAGTCATTTTCTGGACGCCTCTCCATAAAACGGGCCCAAATGTCTTCATGACTGAAAGGTGAAATTGGCTTCCATTTCTCCTGACAACTAGCGCTGCCACCACCAAAGTTTTTTGCAGAGTTTTTCTCGACCCTTTCCAAATGAAATTAACACATCTTAATCAAGGGCTTGCATTTAACACCATCTTGGATTGCCCACACTTTCTATTAATGAAGTACTACTTCGCCATTGCCCGCCACCCCTGCCTTCACTTTTCATGTCAAACCTACTTCACTCGCTTTTCCACCTTGTTCATTTAAGGTGCTATCCTCTCCTGTGTTTTCAGCTAAGTCTGCTAGCTTAACACCTCTAAAATCCTCCAACCTAAATTCCCTCGCTTCACCAAAATTTAAAGCCCATTTAGATAAGACATCCACTTCCACATTACCACCTCTTTTAATGTGGCTCACTGCAAAACTTTCAATTACATTCTAGAGGTGCCAAGCATACCTTACATCACTTCCTGAACTATTATTGTAACATGATCACCATTTATAATTAAAACAAGTGAGTCAAATATCTATAATTTAATTGAATTTGGCAACATCCATCCTAAGCAATAAATTAAAATCATCATACGTAATAAATATCCCTCCAAAAAACATCAACCACTTTTAATATATATAAATTGACAAGTCAATACCGATAAGATCATCATCATATATAACTAAAACAAGTGAAAGTCAAATATGCCTGTACATCAAAAACATGTCAAAATGATACATGTCCAACAGTCGACATAAGTGAAAATGATTCATGTACAAATGATATAAATAAAATTGATAAATTATGTAACTCAAACTGATACAAGTCAAGATGATACATGTCCAAATGATATAGTGAAAAATTGAAAATGATACATGTCAATATGATACAACTCAATAATATAGTATTGTGGGTCGTGAAAATGATACATATCATAGTAACCATGAAAAGAGTCATCATAACGATATATCAGCAATGATCCATGATGCAATCTATATGATCATGAATTTCACTGGTTACTATCACCATTTGTCTCATCATGATCATCACCATCGTGATCATCATCATCATCATCATTGTTGTTGTCGTCATCATCATTGTCATCGGCCTTGGTGTCTTCCACATCTGCATCATCATTGTCATCGGCCTTGGTGTCTTTCGCATCTGCATCATAATCATCCTCTACCATGTGATTTGTACCGACAAAACCAATATTTTGTGGATCTATATCATGTTGAGGATCATCTTAATCTTCTGGAAGACCCATATTCTACAAAAAAAAATAGCTAGAATGAAAAGTTATTATTTATTTCATGCAATAATTTGTTTTTCTGTTATATATCTAATATTACAACATATGAGACAAAACCATAATCATATTACATCATATCAAAGTGCACATACCATAATAAAATTTCAAATTCCCTAGCTAATACTTGAGATTGAGATTGTTAACCTTGAGAGAGTATGACTTGGGAAAAGGCATTTGATATGGCTATTATTTTCAAAGACTTCAAGTGGGATGTACTCTGCATTGATGCCATTCCCCAATCTTCACTTGATGGCATCAAGGAATGGCTAAACTCCATGGATATAAAGTATTATGAAAGCATAATGAACTTGAACTGGCAGCCAATTTTGAAGAGTATTACTAATGATCTAGATAAAAAAATTTAAGATGGTGGTTGGGAATTTTTGAATATGGAAGCTAGTGATTTTGATTCTAATAATTTAGAAGAGTCAGATCAAGGATATGAGCCCTCTGATGTAGAAGAGGAATCAAAATCAGATTCCATGTAGCCACCATCAAGAGTGTTACAAGCCAATTAACAAGATGGAGGGAATTCTTATATAAGTATAATTCTCAATGTTGCAGGTACCGGCTTTAATGCCAACTACAATGGCAACATTGAAATTCCCTAGCAGTATTTATGTTAAGGAAATTTCCTTTAGATGTAAGGATTCAACACACATCAACCATGTGGTATAGATGATTAAATCCCAGAGATGATTTGTAGCAATGAAAGAGTTTGAAAAGGTAGAGAGAGCTAAACTGGTGACTCAGGAGAAACTTCAACTTTCAAAAACAAAGCCAATCAGGCTGGCAGACTTGTGGATTAGGCCAACATTTGGTGGAAGAGGAAGAAAGATGACTAGAACTTTGGAGGCCCACCATACTAGATTTCAGTATTCAACCATGAGAGAAAAAGAGAGAGTTGATATCATGTATCAAAATATTAAGCATGCATTCTTCCAGCCAACAGAGAAGGAGATGATTACTTTGCTTCATTTTCATTTGCATAGCCATATCACGGCATGGGAACCAAGAAGACCAAGGATGTCCAATTTTATGTGGAGGTAATGGATGTGGTCCAAACTTTAAGAGGGGCAAGAAGGTCAATGTATGATCCTAATGAAATTGAGGAAGAACAACAAGAGAGGGACAGGAAAAATAAAACAATAGAGAGTTTCAAGGATTTTTCAAAGTGAGTAAGAGAGTTATGGGAGCAACCTCATCTAAAATATTTTGAACTAGAGTTTTATATACCATTTAGAGAGCTTTTTTTTCATGGGGTTCCTTTCAAATCCTCTGCTTTTATTGTTCCTACGGTAAATTGTTTGGTAGAGTTGGTGGAATTACCTTTCATAGTAATCACTATTAGTGAGATTGAGATTGTTAACCTTGAGAGAGTATGACTTGGGAAAAAGGCATTTGATATGGCTATTATTTTCAAAGACTTCAAGTGGGATGTACTCCGCATTGACGCCATTCCCCAGTCTTCACTTGATGGCATCAAGGAATGGTTGAACTCCATGAATATAAAGTATTATGAAAGTAGAATGAACTTGAACTGGCAACCATTTTTGAAGAGTATTATTGATGATCCAAATAAATTTATTGAAGATGGTGGTTGGGAATTTTTGAATATGGAAGCTAGTGATTTTGATTCTGATAATTCAGAAGAGTCAGATCAAGGATATGAACCTTCTGATGTAGAAGAGGAATCATAATCAGATTTCATGTAGCCACCATCAAGAGTGTTACAATCCAACAAGATGGAGAGAATTCTTATATAAGGATAATTTTCAATGTTGTAGGTATTGGATTTAGTGCCAACTACAATGGCAACATGGAAATTCCCTAGCAATATTTATGTTAAGGAAATTTTCTTTAGATGCAAGGATTCAAAGCACATCAACCATGTGGTACAAATGATTGAATCCCAGAGATGATTTGTAGCAATGAAAGAGTCTGAAAAGGAAAAGAGAGCTACATTGGTGACTCAGCAGAAACTTCAGCTTTCAAAAACAAAGCCAATTAGGCTGGTAGACTTGTGGATTAGGCTAGCATTTGGTGGAAGAGGAAGAAAGATGATTGGAACTCTGGAGGCCCACCATACTGGATTTTGATATTCAACCATAAGAGCAGAAGAGAGAGTTGATATCATTTATCAAAACATTAAGCATGCATTCTTCTAGCCAATGGAGAAGGAGATGATTACTTTGCTTCATTTTCATTTGCATAACCATATCATGGCATGGGAACCAAGAAGACCAAGAATGTCTAGTTTTATGTGGAGGTAATGGATGTGGTCCAAACTTTAGGAGGGGCAAGAAGTTCAATGTATGATCCTGATGAAATATTTGAGGAAGAACAACAAGAGAGGGATAGGAAAATAAAATCAATACAAAGTTTCAAGGATTTGTCGAAGCAAGTAAGAGAGCATGGGAGCAGCCTCATCTAAAATATTTTGAACTAGAGTTTGATATACCATTTAGAGAGGGTTTTCATGGAGTTCCTTTCAAAGCCTTTGCTTTTATTGTTCCTATAGTAAACTATTTGGTAGAGTTGGTGGAATTACCTTTCTTAGTAATCGCTATTAGTGAGATTAAGATTGTTAACCTTAAGAGAGTAGGACTTGGGAAAAAGGAATTTGATATGGCTATTGTTTTCAAAGACTTCAAGTGAGATGTACTCTGCATGTACACCATTCCTCAATCTTTGCTTGATGGCATCAAGGAATGCATAACAATATCACGGTGTGGGAACCAAGAAGACCAAGGATGTCCAGTTTTATGTGGAGGTAATGATGTGGTCCAAACTTTAAGAGGGGCAAGAAGGTCAATGTATGATCCTAATGAAATTGAGGAAGAACAATAAGAGAGGGACAGGAGAAATAAAATCAATACAGAATTTCAAGGATTTTTCAAAGTGAGTAAGAGAGCTATGGGAGCAACCTCATTTAAAATATTTTGAACTAGAGTTTGATA
The DNA here is from genome assembly GCA_007258455.2 of Sequoia sempervirens. Taxonomy (NCBI): domain Eukaryota; kingdom Viridiplantae; phylum Streptophyta; class Pinopsida; order Cupressales; family Cupressaceae; genus Sequoia; species Sequoia sempervirens. The sequence continues at coordinate 279,680,376 of VDFB02353493.1, read as the reverse complement.
TACCATTTAGAGAGCTTGGTTTTCATGGAGTTCCTTTCAAAGCCTATGCTTTTATTGTTCCTACGGTAAACTATTTGGTAGAGTTGGTGGAATTACCTTTCTTAGTAATCACTATTAGTGAGATTGAGATTGTTAACCTTGAGAGAGTATGACTTGGGAAAAAGGCATTTGATATGGCTATTATTTTCAAAGACTTCAAGCGAGATGTACTCTGCATTGACACCATTCCCCAATCTTCACTTGATGGCATCAAGGAATGGCTAAACTCCATGGATATAAAGTATTATGAAAGTAGAATGAACTTGACGTAGTGACCAATTTTGAAGAGTATTACTAATGATCCAAATAAATTTATAGAAGATGTTGGTTGAGAATTTTTGAATATGGAAGCTAGTGATTCTGATTCTGATAATTCAGAAGAGTCAAATCAAGGATACGAACCCTCTAATGTAGAAGAGGAATCAAAATCAGATTTCATGTAGCCACCATCAAGAGTGTTACACACCAATTAACAAGATGGAGGGAATTCTTATATAAGGATAATTTTCAATGTTGTAGGTACTGGCTTTAATGCCAAATATAATGGCTACATTGAAATTCCCTAGCAGTATTTATGTTAAGGAAATTTACTTTAGATGTAAGGATTCAAATCACATCAACCATGTGGTATAGATGATTAAATCCCAGAGATGATCTGTAGCAATGAAAGAGTCTAAAAAGGTAGAGAGAGCCACATTGGTGACTCAGGAGAAACTTTAGCTTTCAAAAACAAAGCCAATTAGGCTGGCAGATGTGTGGATTAGGCCAACATTTGGTGGAAGAGGAAGAAAGATGAATGGAACTCTAGAGGCCCACCATACTGTATTTTGGTATTCAACCATGAGAGCAGAAGAGAGAGCTGATATCATGTATCAAAACATTAAGCATGCATTCTTCTAGCCAACATAGGAGATGATTACTTTGCTTCATTTTCATTTGTATAACCCTATCATGGTGTGGGAACCAAGAAGACCAAGGATGTCTAGTTTTATGTGGAGGTAATGTATGTGGTCCAAACTTTAGGAGGGGCAAGAAGGTCAATTTATGATTCTAATGAAATTGAGGAAGAACAACAAGAGAGGGATAGGAAAAATCAATACAGAATTTCAAGGATTTGTCAAGCGAGTAAGAGAGCTTATATGGGAGTAGCCTCATCTAAAATATTTTGAACTAGAGTTTGATATACCATTTAGAGAGCTTGGTTTTCATGGAGTTCCTTTCAAAGCCTCTGCTTTTATTGTTCCTATGGTAAACTGTTTGGTAGAGTTGGTGGAATTACCTTTCTTAGTAATCACCATTAGTGAGATTGAGATTGTTAACCTTGAAAGAGTATGACTTGGGAAAAAGGAATTTGATATGGATATTATTTTCAAAGACTTGTACTCTGCATGTAAGCCATTCATCAATCTTCACTTGATGGCATCAAGGGATGGCTAAACTCCATGGATATAAAGTATTATGAAAGCAAAATGAACTTGAACTGGTGGCCAATTTTGAAGAGTATTACTAATGATCCAAATAAATTTATTGAAGATGTTGGTTTGGAATTTTTGAATATGGAAGCTAGTGATTCTGATTCTAATAATTCATAAGAGTCTAATCAAGGATATGAACCCTCTGATGTAGAAGAGGAATCAGAATCAGATGAGGAAGATTCAGAAGATGAATCTCTTGTGGAGTCAAAGGAGGATGATGAATAAGAAGATTCTAAAGAGGAGGAAGGTAAAACATGGGATGAATTAGAAGCTGAAGCTAGAAATGCATATAAGGAAAAAGGAGATGAGTCTCACAATGAAGAGGAAAGGTGGCAATGAAAGGTAAAAGCTATAGGGAAGTCTCAGGCACCTGATATTAGAGATTCAAGAGGAATTCCTGTCAAGAGGCATAACGTCAGATGAATTCAGTTCATCTACATCTTCCTACTATTTATTCATGCACATAAAAAGTCATCTTGTAATCATAAGATTTGAGCTCTATTTACTCATCCTATGCATCAAAAAACAACTCAACACAAGAGATGCAAATTGACATATTAACACAACAATATCCAACTAAGTTATTGAAATTCAACTATTGATACCTCGTTCTCCATCCAAATTACAAAATCATTCCACTTTTTGTTTTGTAACATATTCTTTTCAAATTGCTTTGGATGGCGGCCATATTTCCCCTCTTGTCAAAACATGACACATGGACTAGTTAAACTAATTAATATGCAATCATTTACTTTTTCCAACGAAAAATAAATAAAAATCATTTAACATATTAAATATACTTACAAATGTACAGAGCAAGGCATGTAAACCTTTCTAGCCACTACGATGCGTGGCATGAAGTTTCTCAAGCCTAGCCTTGGAGGCCTTGTCCTGAAACATATACTAATTCAATTTAACTATGTACAAATAAAATTTAAATATCGTTTAATAAATTTGATATAATCTTATGAGAAAATTCAAATACCTGCGTACTCTCCTCACTAGACTTCCTCTATGCATCAAACTTCTCATATGCTTTTACAAGCTCTCTCCATACTTTCACACTTACATCAATTGTCCTTTTTTCTGCCTTAGCTCAAGATGGATTTTTTAATCTTCTCTGTTTGGTCGCACCGAAATCTCTTGTAGTTTTGAGACATTCGTAGCTTTATCTTCTTTATAGACTAACCTTTTCCAAAATCAGTCTTCATGTCATGGATAACTACTATTTTCAGGTGCATGGGTAGCTTTGAGAATGGAAAATGTAGATGGTCTTTGAACTGTTGAAGGCATGATTCCTTCAACCTATTCACAAACGTTTTCTCAACATCTGTCATTCGGACTTCCCCTGGAACCACCTCATATTCTATCTTCGTATTGTAGCTACCAATGCAAGATTGAAAACATGGCGTGGTGGAAGAAGTTTGTGTCCCAGGAATGGAAGTCTTTGCTCCCTGTTCCACATTCTTAGAGTTTAATGTCACTGATTTCCTCCTAAATCTTTTGCTCAATCCAGGATTGGTTGGGGAATCAATTGATTCCCTTTGACACAATTTATTTGTTTGCAATGTTTGAGGGGTGTTAATAGATTGTTTTTCTATGTATCTGGCAAGTGTTATCTAGTCCACATTAGCCAATTTGTTCACTACCTCTACCCCCAATATGGAAGCCAATTATCTTTCTCTTTTTCAGTATCATGTCCCTATATATATATGTATATATTTAAATTACATTTCTTCTTTTAAATTTAGAAATAAAAAACTAAAAAGTAAAATTCAAAGAAATAATGGAAACATTTACAAATCTATAAATTGACAATGAATTACCTCATTGTGGCTAGATTTTATTGTCAATGCTCGCTTCCCTCCATTGATTGACATTTTGAGGCGGCCTAGGGAAAATTATTTTTGTCCAATTTGTGGAGGCAAATGAAGTACACACTGTTAGGTATGAAAGTTTTCATCCAGTTTGTGGTATGAAAGTTTTGTATTGTGGGTAAATATGTTCATTGGGTTTTCTTAGTGTTGATAACCTAGGGAAAATATGTTCGCTCGGTTTTCTTAGTGTTGATAACCTTATCATGAAAACTCTTTCATAATGCAATATTGCACGAATTTGTCATGGCATCAGTGACTATGGCATGGTTGGGAAAAACCAAGTTGTTTCTGCATTTATTTTCAGTAGTTGCTCAGCAATGACCGACCCAATTCCCAAATTTTCCAAGCAATTCACTATTTCCTTGATACCCAGGTTAGGGAAAGAATATGAAGGCATCCTCACTTCGTGCTATAATATTTTGAGCCAAAGCTCCAATGGGTAGGGTAAAATTTTTTATTGGTTTCTCAAAGGTTTTACAATTTATAATTATGAGACAATTTAGAGGTTGCCTGGACTTGTTATGCCACGAACCAGTAAACAATTACGAATTCAAATGCAATACAAAAAGTAGTAAACAATCACAAATTCAAGCGAGAAAAAAAATTTGTAACATTACCTATGGTGTCACAAACTAAATCAAATTTCTCATAAAAATTCAACTTAAAGGCTGACAATCTGCACGAGTTATTTGAGGAGAAGATTAGCAAGACAACTAGTTTTTTGGTCAAATTCATAAAAGAAGGTCCAACATGGAAAAGAGTTTGGAGATTCCTTAACTTTTTGGATCTCGGTCTTGTTAGCTCTCAAAAACGCAGGTGGGACGGCTCAAGAGGCTGCCAATCTCTTGATATGTTTTAGGGTAATAGACAAGGTCAAGAGAACTCAACCTTCTACTCTTCAAGTGCTGCAAGACCTAGGCGGGTGTACCTAACTAAATGAAGTAGACTTTATATACTTATGATTATCTTTCTTGCAGTGATTTGTCCACAATGGCAGATGGAAGTGAACAAATGAAATCAAACTTGATAGCAATAGCAATCTTCTGATCTAAATCCTAAAATGCTCAATTAACAGATATAAAGAAACTGAATGAATTCAAAATGATCAAATGTAGAGACTAGTGCCTTGTTGGGTATGCAAAGTCAAATGAAACAGAAGTGGGCAACTTATTCTAGCAGAAAATCAAATTGCTGGCATATGTTCTGTTTACAACTTGTATAAACATGCAGGATTATGACTACTAAGCTCTACTTTAATAATCCAGATGAATATCCCTGATTACTGTGATCAACTAAAAGGATTTAATCTCTTCTTGAGAGAACCAGTTAATTAACCACACAGATACAACAAATGTGCATTGATAAACTGAAAATAAGCTTGTTACATCAATTTAAACAACCAGAAAGAATCAACTTGGAGATAGCTTAGCAATGCTTTTCAATAAACTCAACATTGACACTAGAAATAACCTGCCACATCAACTGACTTTCATTGAAATCGCCATTTGAAAACATGCAACATAGCCTCTGTTCAGAGAAATTTATTCTACTATATCCATCTCTACCTATTGTATTTAATCTCAAATCTCATCTCAAATCTCCTCTTTCAATTACAATCGGGAGTGCATATTTATACACCAACATTAGGAAACATATCGCTTCAAATTCATGTCGGCCAACAGTAGTATTCGGGAAAATTTCATGTCGGCCTGCAACAGTATATGGGTTTTAATTAATCATTCGTCGAGACAGGTCAGCAAGTATGTTGAAGGCAATTATATCGCTGTTAGTCGCCCTGTGTTCTCATTGTGTTTCGCTGTGACCTTCTACCGTCGAGGAGAAATCATATCAAATTCTCCTTGTTATACCGAGAGCCCCGAGTCACACTTGTTCGCCAAGACAACATTACCTTTATACCGACAAAGTCCATATGTATACTATCGGTGAGACTGGAGGTCACTCGCCGAGACATCACACTGAAAGCTTTAACTCCTACCAAGATGCTCCCTTTATGTTGTCGGTCGGCGAGACACAAATAACCTCTCACCGAAAGCCATTTGAGAGAAACCCTTCATGCTCCATCGGTGAGACATATACACTTCACTGTGACCACTCACCGAAGACCTTTATGTTTGGCCAAAGTGAAACCCCATATGTGATGTCGGCAAGACCGAAGGTCACTTGCCGAGACCTTATATCGAGAGCAACATGTTTGGCCGAAGAAATCCTTCTATGTGTTGTTCGGTGAGACCACAAGAGTTTTCCATGACATTATATAGATGTCGCAACTCATGTCGATATGCCCCGTCGGTGAGACATAACAATCTCGCTGTGACCCTATACCGACGATATAACCCTTGCCGACAGGGATCACCCACAGTCGTTGAAACAATGAGAAAGTCCTACCAAAAGCTGCCTGTAGGTAGAATCCAGTCGTCGTGACATCAAATGAGTCTTGCTGATAGCAACATAGACTCATGCAAGCAGAAAAACAAAATGGATCGGGAAACCCATGACCAATACATGCCGATATGAACTGCAACGTGAAATATTCAAGACCTAATGGATCATATGGGACAACATGGCCAAAAATAAGGAAAATGTGCACATGGTAGGACTCACCTGGAAAATTATGAATGTGAACAATATGTAAAATCAGCAGATTTTTACAATTCCAATAGTGGCTCCGTCTGGGGATGAATGATAGTAAGATCATTGCAAGGATCCAGATCTTTGGGCGAGCAGACTAGACACAAAATGAGCAAAATGGAAATGGACAAATAGCATGATAGAATGAAATCAAAATGAAAGAAAGATGGAGGAGAACCTAAACCCTAAACTACTATGCATGGAAAAGAATTTTAAAGAGGATAAGCAAGAGTTGTCCATGCACTGGCAACCCTTAATCCTCTATGTTTCAACTTCACCTGTTCTAAGCTGTTACGATCTAAAACTCAAACCATACTTTCCCCTGTCAAATACCTATTTTTGTCTTGAGTTCATTAGATTCCTCTTGAAAATACTCATGCAATCCTCTCTATCACTGTTATTGCAAGTTTTTAGAAAATCATGTTCAACCTAGCCCAAATTCCCTTCATCATTTTGTAGTTCAAATTCTCCATCATCATGAGGCAAATCTCTGTTATCTTCAACATAGAAAATATATGCATATTCAATGCAAAATTCCTCATTATCTTTCTCACTATTGTGTACTATGAAACACTCACTCAGCTGTATTGAAAATTTATCATCAAAGTGCTTCTCTTGAGAAACAAAAAGTTTCATTATATCAACACTGTCTGAAACACACAAATCTGAAACCTTTTGCACCTCTTCCAAATCATCATTTGGAGATAATATTATATTATAGCTCACATCTCCAGTATCAAGCATATATGAACCAATCAAAGCTGGAATTCTATCATCATTAGCATGCAAATAAAAGTCTCTACCACATGAATTAGAAATTTCAAAATCACATACCTCTTCTTGAACGGACACAGGATTTTGATCAACACCAAAAGTTTCGCCATCACTCCAAGAAATGCATTGGGAGTCATAAAAATCTTTACACAAAGATCTCTCACTATCAAAAAAAATGTAAGTTGGACAAAAATCTTCAAGATCACCCTCATTTGCACATCCCTGGTATTTAGGAATTAACAAATCTAAAATATGTCCACTGTTGAGCGAACAAGTCTCAACATTTTCATCACTACAGTTGTACTTTTCATTTTTATCATCATCAAAGAGAGGTCCAAAATCATCAGAGAAAGCAAAATCAAAAACATTACCAACGCAATCATTTATTCCATCATTTTTCCTGTCTGAAATTATCTCCTCTTTCTCATAAAGTGGATTTGAAAATACCTGAAGTTCATTCATGGGCATACCTCGACAAAATATCATCTGATCTTCTTTTAAAACTTCAACATACAATGGGTTTGAAATTTTTTGAAAACTATTATCAAATGTACCCACCACTTTTTCATCAACTGTATCTTCATAATAGGTAGAAGAATCCCTTGATTGCAGATCAAAATCCTCTGGTTCATCATCAGAATCTGAATACTCACTGGATTCCTCACAACATGCACTGCTTTCCCTGTCACAATCTGTTATGCAAGAGAAATATCTTGACCTTCATCTTCCTCATGCAAGCTATCATAGGAATCATCTTGATTTGCACATGTTTCATCTTCTATCAGTTGCATCATCTGATCAATTTCTTTATACTCATAAAAAATACAACTATTGGATTCAACATTGATAGTGTTCTCATACCTTATTCCCTGAATGAAGTTAAAAGAGGAGCCTTCTGCCTTAATCCTTTTCTTCTACTCCAATGTTTCTTCTTTGTTTTCTTCCTTCTGATCAGTCTCTTGCATATCTTTGAGCAGCTCTCTAACTTTCTCCTTTTGGACAGGCTTTTGTTCACTTTTATTATGTTGTCTACTTTATGCTTTCTTATTAGCACTTGTGTCACCTTCTGATCTTTCATAAAGATTCCTCTGGGGACACCTTCATTCTCATTTATTGTCCTATTTCTTAGCCAGTGTTTACTCTTTGCTTCCTTAACTGCAGCAACAGTTAGTCTCTCTATCTCCTCTTCGGTGAGTCTCCTCATACTGCATTGAGTAGGCACCACAATAGAATGTGGCACTGTATAATCTTCTTTAGAGTCAGAAAGGACCTGCTGTTCAGGCATATGAACATTGTATTTTTTATTTGAAACATCATGTTGATAACCTTCATCCTCTGAAGATGAGTACCTCTCCATAACATAGTGAAAAGTGTTTGAAGTCAAATATACTGTGTGATCTTCTATATTGTTTCCCATCAACTTTCCCTCCTCTTGCATTCTTTGGGCTACAACACAATGATCTGGGGAATGTGGCTTATCACAAAATTCACAGAAGTAATTGTTACTTACCATATAGGCTCCCTTCTTGCTCAATGGATCAGGAGCTTCTTTGTTTCCAGGCCTAGCTGTTATAGGTTTCTCAATCCTTCCAATCTGTATTATAAGGCATGTCATGCAACCTCGACCTTTCATTCCTGTAAGTATTCTCTTGTCAGTACTGATAACTGTTGCTTTGCTGACAAACCTTAGGATTGTCTCTTTTATCCATTATCCCTGCAGCCTTCCTATTGTTTTCAATTGTCTGTGCCATCTTAAGAGCCTCAGCCAAATCTCTTGGGAATCTATTTCTCAATTCATACCCTGTTTTAGGATTAAAAGCATTCAAATAAACACTGAGTGCTACAGAATCTAGCAACTTTGATCCATGAGGTATCTTATTCTGCAATTTATTGAATCTCTGATTAAAATCATAAATTGTGTCATTTTGATCTTTCTGAATCCGTATTAATTCATGAAGAGTAGCATCTAGTGCACTTGGATTCCCATATTGCTCAAGGAATTGATCCTAAAATCCTTGGAGAGAATCAATAGAGACTGCTAGTAGGTTGTTGAACCAATCCCTGGCATCTTCAATAAGTGATATCATGAATAGCCTCATGTGTAAAAGTTCATATGGCACACCCAAATCTTGGATGAAAGCATTGAAACTTCTTAAATGCTCTTCAGCAGTAATTGCATTACTCCCTGTAAACTTTGGAACAATACCTCTCCAACTGCCATCCATTGGATAAGGGGATAATTGAATCCCTGCCAAATCAAACTATCTAATCATTGTTGTGTGTTGATGAGGGGGGGCGCCAGGTGGGTACTGATGCTGGTATTGTGGCATATACTTTTGAACATGAGGTGGTTGTGGTGAGTATATATTCTGTTGTGCATGATATACATTGCCTCCATTGTGAAAATTTCCAATTGTACTATCAGGCATTTGAGGAATCCAATGCCTGACTGCATTTGTGTACTCATTCATTCCATACGCAAATTCCATTCTTCATCAAGATTTTTTCAGAGTCGCCACCTACTTTTCCAAACGTAGGAAAATGATTATTTCTGATCTTTTCCCTAACAGAATCACTCTTTTTGAATCTTCTCAAATTATAACCTTCTCTTCACTAACTCTATATGATGGTCTTCAACCGAATTTTCTGATGTAATCCCCAACAGAGTCGCCAATTTGTTAGCTCTCAAAAACGCAGGCGGGACACCTCAAGAGGCTACCAATCTCTTGATACGTTTCAGGGTAATAGACAAGGTCAAGAGAACTCAACCTTCTACTCTTCAGGTGCTGCAAGACCTATGCGGGTGTACCTAACTAAATGAAGTAGACTTTATATACTTATGATTATCTTTCTTGCAGTGATTTGTCCACAATGGCAGATGGAAGTGAACAAATGAAATCAAACTTGATAGCAATAGCAATCTTCTGATCTAAATCCTAAAATGCTCAATTAACAAATATAAAGAAACTGAATGAATTAAAAATGATGAAATGCAGAGACCAGTGCCTTGTTGGGTATGCAAAGTCAAATGAAACAAAAGTGGGCAACTTATTCTGGCAGAAAATCAAATTGTTGGCATATGTTCTGTTTACAACTTGTATAAACATGCAGGATTATGACTACTAAGCTCTACTTTAATAATCCAGATGAATCTCCCTGATTACTATGATCAACTAAAAGGATTTAATCTCTTCTTGAGAGAACCAGTTAGTTAACCACACAGATACAACAAATGTGCACTAATAAACTGAAAATAAGCTTGTTACATCAATTTAAACAACCAGAAAGAATCAACTTGGAGACAGCTTAGCAATGCTTTTCAATAAACTCAACATTGACACCAGAAATAGCCTACCACATCAACTGAATTTCATTGAAATCACCATTTGAAAACATGCAACATAGCCTTTGTTCAGAGAAATTTATTCTACTATATCCATCTCTACCTATTATATTTAATCTAAAATTTCATCTCAAATCTCCTCTTTCAATTACAATCGAGAGTGCATATTTATACACCAGCATTAGGAAACATATTGCTTCAAATTCATGTTGGCCAACCATAGTATTCAGGCAAATTTCATGTCGGCCTGCAACAATATATGGGTTTTAATTAATCATTCGCCGAGACAGGTTAGCAAGTATGCCGAAGGCAATTATATCACTGTTAGTCGCCATGTGTTCTCATTGTGTTTCGTCGTGACCTTCTACCATCGGGGAGAGATCATATCGAATTCTCCTTGTTATACCGAGAGCCCCGAGCTCACACCTATTCGCCAAGACAACATTACCTTTATACCAACAGAGTCCATATGTATACTATCAACGAGATCAGAGGTCACTCACCGAGACATCACACCGAAAGCTTTAACTCCTACCGAGATGCTCCCTATATGTTGTCAATCGGCGAGACACAACTAACCTCTCACCGAAAGCCATTTGAGAGAAACCCTCAATGCTCTGTCGGTGAGACATATACACTTCATTGTGACCACTCACCGAAAACCTTTATGTTTGGCCGAAGCGAAACCCCATATGTGATGTCGGCGAGACCGAAGGTCACTTGTCGAGACCTTATAACGAGAGAAACATGGCTGGCCGAAGAAATCCTTCTATGTGTTGTTCGGTGAGACCACAAGAGTTCGCCATGACATTATATCGACATTGCAACTCATGCCGATATGCCCCGTTGGTGAGACATAACAATCTCGCTGTGACCCTATACTGATGGTATAACCCCTGCCGATAGGGATCACCCACAGTCGCTGAAACAATGAGAAAGTCCTGCCAAAAGCTTCCTACAGGTAAAATCCATTCGCCGTGACATCAAATGAGTCTTGTCGATAGGCAACACAGACTCATGCAAGCAGAAAAAAAAATGGATCAGGAAACCCATGACCAATACATGCCAATATGAACTGCAACGTGAAATATTCAAGACCTAATGGATCATATGGGATAACATGGCCAAAAATAAGGAAAATGTGCACATGGTAGGACTCACCTGGAAAATTATGAATGTGAACAATATGTAAAATCAGCAGATTTTTACAGTTCCAATAGGTCCCTTAGGCCACTTAGTCTTATGGACGCCATTAAAATCTCTCATTCATTCATTCATCAGTGTTGGTAGCGCCCTGCTCTCTTCCTTCGTGCAACATTTTTCCCTTTTTTGTCATTTGATTTCTTCCTTTGTGCGGGAAAGTTTTAAATTTTCAATTTTGATTCATTAGTCGCACTTTAGTCAGCGTTAGTTAACGCCAGCTTTAGCGCCGAATTTTGGTTGTTAATGTATTTTTTTTGGGACGTATAAGGCAGTGTCAAGTGCACCTAATTTAGCACCTATCATTGTTGTATAGTGACTATTTTCATTATTGTGTATCACAGGACCCAGAGTGTTGGAATAACTCCAACTCTTGCTTTGTTTTTGTGACCACTGCTGTCCCATGGCTCCTTCATCAGTTTGGTGTGGTAGAGTAGTTTTTACCACGGTCCCGCAAGGTTCTTCATCCTTCTCGATGGTAGTGCGGTGAAAGCTTCTGTGGTGGCACGTGAGTCTTCCTTTTGTTCCTGGCGGTGTTGCAGTGACTCCCGCAGTATCGCAAGTCTTCTACCATGGGCGTGTGGTAGTGTAGTGACCACCACTATCCTGTGACTCCTTCATCAACTTGGTGTGGTAGAGCAGTTTTTACCACTATCCTGCAAGTTGTTTTTTCCTTCTCGACAGTAGTGCAATGAAAGCTTTTGTGGCCACATTTTTATTCACAAAGGAGGCCATGGAGAGAGGACATGGACAACGTAGAAATACTAAATTGCTGAGAGGAGAGTGGGTGGAAATAGATGAGACAACAAAATATGTAGATACAATAGAGGTAAGAAGAGAAAGCAACCTCAACCAAAGGAGGAAGGTGTTTATGAATTCACAAATGCTACAACATAGAGGAGATAAAGTCATTTTTTGTCCATGAGGCCTCTGAGGTCAAACTTATCGGTTGACAATGCACTGGAATGGTATTTAAATGTGATTCTATGATCAAGGGAAAAGTTTGAAAATTAGGATAGCCAAACATGATATCAATATGTCAAATATATGAGTAAAGTGAGGTTTTGTGTTGGATAGCATATTTGTTGAAATGATATAATTGGTGTACTAAACATTATTTACTATGATGTGTATTATAGGGGTGAGATGAGGCCATGGCAACAGATTGTGTCATATCAAATGAGGACACAGTGGATGAAGTGGGACATTAGGTACTCAAATTTTGACTTAACTTAGGAAAAAATGATATAATGGCATTTTGTGATACGTCCATCTTTTTTCACATTATTATTGAAATTTATAATGTATTATCCAATCTTGACATAAATTAATGCATGTTGTTGATAATTTTAGATGGAGATTGGAGCAAATGTAGAGCCTAAGCGTTCAACTAGAAAAAGAACAAGATATGTACATGGACGTGGACCTAAAACTATTAAATCATGTAGACGGAAGTGGGTGGAAGAGGATATGACAATGGATACTATAGACACAACAAATGATTGCACTGAAGAAGAGGTAGGTCAAGACTATAGTACATGGGATGAATACTTTGAGAAAATCATTGTTTGTGGATGTTATGTATGTCATGGAAAGAAACAATTCAAACGAGCGATTGTACAAAGACATTACATATATGATGAGCTTCTAGTCAGTAGTATGCCTCCTACAATCAATTCAAATCCAATAGGAATTGTGGTGAGGAATTTTCCAATTTGATATAAATAACATGTATAGTTTGTTTAAACATTGTTTTATATTATTTAAATAGCTAATTTTTTCTTAATGGATACCTGCAGGATAAAGTTCTTGGTTTAAAATTTCTTGGATCACCGACTTCCAGCCTAGAGGGCAATGATCATTTATTAGATGATACATCTAACAAAAATATGTGCCAATATACTAGCTCGGAAGATGAGGAATTGATAAAAACAAGTAACAAAACAAGAACCGGTGTGAAGATGCATAATTTTCTTAAAGACAAGGGGAAGGTGGACTACATACCCTATGAGAATGAATGTGATGGAGATGATGACTTTCCCCTGAGTTTGAGATCAATTTACAAAGAGACATTTGATCGTCGACTATATTGCGCTTGGCCTAGTGATCAACAACTACCTAGAGTGTACGAGGTGTTTCAATTTTGGGGATACAACTACATGATACGACCCTCCAATATTCGTGGAGAAAATCTACGCCTCTTTATTGTCCAAAATGTACATGTGGGATCCAAACATAGAAACAATTCAGAACAAACCACTAGGAGATTAATGCCATATTATTGTCCATCATATTACATTGGTGAATGGAGAAGGCTAGCAGAATATAAGCCTAACATGTTAGCATATGGTCTAAATTTGAATATGTATACACATCGTCTCCAATTGGAAAGTAGAAAATAAATGAATAGAGGTCATCTTATCTATATAGATGGACGTGCATACGCACACAAAAATATTGCAAGATTTATAAATAGTAGTAAGGGAAGGGACCCTAATGTAAGACTGAATTGTCAATTTGTTGAGGTTATAAATGATAAGGATGGAGATGTGGAAAGAGAGGTTGATAGATTGATAATGGTTGAGGCTATTATGGACCTTACCATTGGGGATGAGTTATTGATTTATTACCCCTTCTTAAAACGCACTCCTACACGAAAGAAGAGGGAAGAACAAGATCTCCCTAAGGGTGTTCTTAAGGGTAGAAAACCAAAGAATAATAAATGAGTGTGGACTGATGTTTTATAAACTATGTTGTCAAAATTGTGTTTTATAGAAATTATTGTATAAAAAAGGTAGTCTATAAAATAATTTTCCATTATTCAATTGATGTATATATGTTCATACAATTTATATAATGTCTAATATATGTATGTTGTTCATGTGCAGGTATTTTTCTATGAAGATATTTTGGACCCGAAATGGATATTTGTCATACATTATGATCCAAGATTAAGGCATGTATTTGATGATGCATTAGTGGATATTGAGCAAAACAATGATGGCCAACAAAATGTGAGAGAAGGATTAGAGAACATCGAAGAAATTGACATCCATGATGATGTTGAAGATGGTTATGTTCAAGCACATGAAGACAACAATCCAGAGTTAGATGATGTTATGGAAGACAACAATATGGATGGTATAGAAAATGATGATCCAAATACATCTAGTAACAATATAGATGGTCTACAGTCGAATTTCAATGATGATGAAGATGATGCAAGTCAAGATGAGGATGATGATGATATTAAATAGTTGAAAGAACATATGAACATTGACAATGATACACTGGATGACATTATAGCAAACAATAATGTTAATGACCAAGACTTCTAAATTTTTAGAATTATTTACAATCTGTGTTTAAAAAAGGATGATTCTTATGGCCTAAACTTTGAAATGCTTCAGTAATATTATGTTGAACTTGGACAATTGAAAACTTGTTTTATTCTCCTAGCAAGCTTTTTTATTTTCTATTATAATTCTAAACCAAACAATATTTGCGGGGATGACCTTTTGTACCAATCTTAATTTGTATGAAGTTTACGAACTTGTTGTCAAGCAATAAATTCCTTTTGTAGATAGGAAATGTAAAGGCTTCATTTAAGAAAAGATAAGTAGTCTCTTTCTAAGGGTAATCCACATGCAAAAAATAAAAAACACATAAAAAAATAATTGTACAGTAGAAAATCAGATTCAATTAGTTATGTCTTATTTCGCTTGCACACTTATCTGAAAGACATAGGGTATTCACCATACATTTTCCTTGACAAAGCAAACATGTGCTTTCATTTATTTTTACTGTATATCTCAGAAGTGAAATTGTTATAACAATAATGATGCACTGAGAAAATAATATATACAGAAAAATGCATAGAAAATGTTTGAAATTTAACATGCAACCTACTATGTTGTGCTGAAAGGAATCAAGATTAATTGGGACAAGAAATAAAAATAAAATTTTGATGATTGTATTTAAAAGTGAACAGGATATGAAAAATGTGGACAATGATGGTGTTGAAATTGAAAACACTGATTCTAATGATATTACTGTTTTATGTCTTTTGAGATAAAGAGCACATACAATTTTATATACATTGAAAATGAAGATTTGAAACTAGTAAACTGAAAATGTGAACACTGTAAGATTTTTTCTTAAACAATAATTTACATACTCACTTACAAAAAAGGGTGAAGCATTTTTTTATTCAAACTCTATTTTATTTAATAGACATAATAGTAAAAGAATATTTACAAGTACAAGAATATATACACTGTTTCATAGAAAATAAGGAATGTTTCATAGAATATACAAGTACAAGAATATATCATCATCATCATATCCTTAATTAATACATATTACAATATCCTTAAATTGTTCAATCTTTGGTATGAATTGTTGGCAAAAAAAAAAAAAGATTACTTGGATGCTTCTTCCATTCATTTTGTATCAACATATGTTCATGAAGACACAAAAGTTAATAAAATATTAATGCATGTAACTCACAATTATTTAAATAAGCAATTTGTTAACTTTATTATTTTTAAATAGTTTCCATTTTTATGTTAAACATGTAATAAGGCAAAATAAGCTCAAATTTTCAAAAACATTAGCAGCTCTACCAACATCCACAATAAATGCTTTACTGTATCAACATATTCATTCGCATAAGCACAGTATTGAGGCTCACTAACTAATATTCATTCAAATATAAGAAGAAATAAGTATGACAAACATAAGAAAAATATAGAATGATAACACAGTCATGGAGAATCTCTGATAATAAGATGTTCTCCATTATATTGCTTCAATTGATATATATTAATAACGAAAGTCTTCAAAATGGAAATGATATATGATGATGATAATTTAAAACTAGGCCTTGGTTTCCTATTTATATAGGAAGCAGCAAGCTACAGGCCTTTTACAAAAAGAAACAACCTTTCATAACTACTTCTTTTACTAACAACTATTTAATTAGCATAATTAAGGAAATAACAATACTTAAGACATTTTGACATATGGTTCCATTATTCAACGTAGAAGACCCGTGATCATTGATCTGGAAAATTCTTCCTCTCCATGATGAACGTCCAAATGCTCTCACCTCAATGTCCTATTCTTCTGAAACCAAATACTTTTCCTCCCACTGATACATCGTAAAATCTGATGGCCACTTATATTCCTAGATCTTTTGCATGTTTGCAAGATGAGTTTTACATCGACTATCTAGTAATGCCTTTGTATCATTGACAAACTTTAGGTATCCCGCATCAAGAACAATCAACCCATCCATGATCTGATTTAGCCTGGGAAGACTGGTATCATCATCCTCCTGTATATGAGTTACACACTTATGAACAAACTGACTGAATTCTTTCTTCCACTTATCCAAGTCCTCCAACTAATCACTGTCTCTCATGATTTTAGGTATATACCATTGTTTGTAGGTATGGAATAAATCCATTTGTGTTACAATCTTTTTATCAAACCCTTGTACATACTAAAATTCGTCAATAATCATCTTCACAGTTTGTTTAGTTGGCTTTAATGTTGTGGGTGCATCATGACTTCTTTGTAGAATTTTGCATAACTTAGCCAAAGTGTGGTGAATAGGCTACCACTTTTTGAACAAAGGATCTAATACAAGCATATGTGTCTCTATTTGATCCATTGCCTGCTAAAGTGTTTTATAACTATCATGCACATTCTCCAATTTATCCATAACTGATTTTATCCTATGCTCAAGAATCTTTTCCATAACTTCACAAATTCGTCTTTTCACTTCATCTTGGGTTTGATTGTTGGCCTTCTTTACATCACCCACTTCCTTCTCTGGAGTTTTTACCTATTCTACATAAATGTTCTTCACAATATCCATTGGAGCAATAGGAGGCCTGTATAACACTATCTCCTTGATTTGTGAGGGTCTTGCTCCTCTTAATTGTTCTTTCAATTTGACATTCTCCATGAAAAATTTATTAACTTCATCATTTAGGAACCTTTTTTCCTTTTCATACTCCAATTTGTCTTCTAATCCCTTAACAGTTGCTCGAGTGAACATGGCAAAATGCATGGACATTTTGGCTACCTCTAAAGGGGCGGTATCTTGTATTGTCCTTACCATCATTTCCCCTTTCATCCCTTGAATTACATCCAATAATTTTGGTTTCTATGTATTTTTTTGTTTGATCCATATGGCCAAGGTTTCAATCTTTGGGTTTTACCCAGTTCCACTCACACCGTCATCAGAGTCAAATTATGCAACTAGCATTGGATCTTCTTGAGCCCGCACTTGATCAAGCAGAAATATTTTCTTTAATTCCAAACCAGGAAAAATGAGCATATTTCTCTTCAAGACCATTTCTCTAGCCTTCTAAGGGATAATGTCAATGTTGTCAACTCTTAGTTCCTGGAAA
The DNA here is from genome assembly GCA_007258455.2 of Sequoia sempervirens. Lineage (NCBI taxonomy): Eukaryota > Viridiplantae > Streptophyta > Pinopsida > Cupressales > Cupressaceae > Sequoia > Sequoia sempervirens. The sequence goes on along the minus strand of VDFB02353493.1, from coordinate 279,662,597 downwards.
TTTTGTGCTACCATTTCATTTTTCTCTGATTCTTTAATTCCTGCTTCAGCTAATTCCATCCTCTCTTGAAAATATTTTATCTTCATCTTCATCCAAAAATCCTTAAACTCAGGAGTCTTAATGAATCCATCAGCTTCTATGAATCTCCTGGCTACAATTTCCCTTTCATCTTCATGTACCTCTGTACTTTTTTTTTCTACATCACCCATCATTTCCTCATGTTTATAAGCACTGGTCTCAAGGATGGGTTGATCAACTTCAATATCACCTTTCAATGACTACAGTACTATAGCCACTTCCTTAGTATCACCCACAACTTCAGTATCCTCATAAGGTACTAACTATTCAATGCTTCTTGTCTTCTGTCTTTTGGGAGGTAACTGCTCCATGGGAGGCTCAGAGGTTTCACCTGGGGTATGCTCTGTAGTTGCACCACTATGATGTTCTTCGAGATATGCTTCCTTCTTTCTGTACAAGTCTTCAAATCTACCAATTATCAATTCTATCCTCTTGATGGGGTCCTTTTTCCTCAACAAAGTATCCTAGGAAATCCTTGGACCTCCACTTCGTCCTTTTTTCAACCTTCTTCATATATTCCCATTTTTTCCTTCTACTAAGTACATCATTATAAGTAATGCAATTCCTTATGACATCTTCAAAATCCACTTGGTGTGGAACTGTCATTTTGGTAAGAAGATTGTGCCTTATGTTGTTCATATGATTTTTAGGGTCAAAGGCTCTTTCTTTTCCAAATTTCAATGCATATCTTGTCTTCAAATAATACTGTAACTCCTCTAGTATGTCTGAGCCTACAGTCCAATCTTCACACTTGGTTTGGTTTGGCAGGAAAGTTCCTTTCTTCTACTTGTGCATTACTTATTTCTCCATCCACATCATTTGCCACATAAATTCAAGAAATGCTAATCTGAGGGGCACAAATTTTGGCAGTATGTTTGGAGAAATAGGGCATCCATAAACTCTTATTATTGTAACTTCCGGGAGGAAGAACCAATCTCCAAAATTATGTGTATGACCCTGCTCTAGTCTTAAAGCCAAAGGTCTCACTAGTTGCAACATTTTGGTTGACAATCTTGGTATTGCATACCCAATAACTTGAAGGATTTTGTGTACAAAGTCTTCGTAGAATACAACAAAGCTTGAATTCTTGCATCGACTATCCCAAATATAGCACCATTTCTGGACAAGTGTGGGATTCCCTTGCTCATCTACTATAGCCAAGTCCATTCTTTTAGTCCATTGGTCCCTATTCTGGTACAATATCAGAGGACATTGTAGGGAATAGTGTATGAATGTAATCGATACTCTATCCTCTATAACTTGGGAGAATTTATCATCTAACGCCCTCTCAAGGTATGAAGCAAAGTCATATTCAATATTAGTTTCAGGGTTTTGAATTCTCATGGCCATCATCATTAGGCCTATTGGCATTTTATCTTGAGCATCCATCCCCAACACTTGGCAAAGAGCTAAATATGTATTCACAAAGTAATACTAAAAATTTGTCACATTAAATGGTTCAGTAGTGGTAGTAGAGATGGGGAATGTTCTATTACAAATGCCTCTTTTCATATATAGGGGTACCTCATCACTTCTATAAGTATTTTTTAACCTACCATAATCCTCCTCACTTTTTTGCAGGTTTATCTTGGTTAGAGCCTGCTTGTTTAAGCCAAAACACTCAATGATGGCTTTTCTAGTTACTTCTAACAATACTGTGTCGTTTGGAAACCTTAATGTTTTAGTAGCTAAGTGATAGTGTTTGGCTAGTAGTCTGATAAATTCTACATCAACAAACACATTTGGGACAATCAACCTTGCTATATGCAACATCCAAGTGTTTGACACTGGAATCTTCTCATTTCTCTTATTGTAAAAATACCAAAATAGGTCCCATCTATATTTGGAAATGAGGGCATCCCTACAACTTTGTGTGGTGTCCATGAGAAAATTCTTATTACCCTATTTAGTAGACCTTGGAAGTATATCTAATATGGACTGATGGAGTGGTCTCTTCTTTACTTTAGGTTCTTCATCTTTAATTTTAAGCTGATTTTCTTTTACTTCTGATTGTTTTCTTTTAGGAGGCATGTTTCAATTTTCTCTACTATGGCTTCAGATGACAAAACCTTGAAAGATTTTTTATATTAACAGAGCTCTTCCAGAAAGTTTTCGTGCACTTACCTGAGTATTTCATGCTTGCAGGACTTCTTCTCGTATCCTTAGCTCCTTCCACATAGTGCATTGCAATTGAGTGCGATATTGGAAAAACTCACTTATCTTTGGATGGTGTGGTATTCATTCATATTATTTTTGGCAACCCTTAATAATTTAATAGCATTTAATTTTAACAATTGATGTGATTTGTTGTAAATTTTAATGATGCCATGTTTACCGCACTACTGCCTTGCTCAAGGCTTCTAGTTGTGGGGTTACGGTGTATACCGCTTTACCACATATGTTGCTCACCTTCTCGGTGGTATAGTGGTGTATGCTTTTGATCATTACTTGAAGAGTGTCGATGAGACAATCTTATTTGTCTTATTGATATCTCAATGTCTCATCGACATTAGATCTTATGTTCCTCTGATGTTGGTTTTCGGTGTTAATGAGACAAATTAATATCTCTTGCCGATATGCCACTTTCTCATCAATATTTTCCTTCAGCAGTATTTCTTTATATATCAGTGTAACTCTACCATGTCGGGGAGACTTGTGATTATTGTTGCAGTACAACGATGTTTTTCCCTTCCCTTATGTTGTTTACCATACTACTGCCTTGCTCAAGGCTTCTTGCTGCGGGGTTGCGGTGTATACTGCTCTACCGCATATGTTGCTCACCTTCCCGATAGTATAGCAGTGTATGCTTTTGATCATTACTTGAAGAGTGTCGATGAGACAATCTTATTTGTCTTACTGATATCTCAATGTCTCATTGACATTACTTTGTTATATCCAAGAGTTTTGTTTCACCGAGCACTTGTAGATATACCTTGTCGATGTGACATAAGTGATTATCTTCTCGATATGCCTGTATATTGTTCACATTTCACTGTTTTACATTGTTGATGAGACATAAATAAGTCTCTTCAACATAGGGGTGTCTAAATCGGTGCTAAACCCAAAGCTAAAAGTGACGCTACACTCAAAGCTAATATTGATGCTAAAGACGACATTACTTTAGGCACTAATTAGCACCTAAATTAGCGTCGACTTGTAGTGATCAACACAATAAATGCCAAAAATTGTGCAATCCTGATAAATAGTGCCAAAATTTTCAAAAAATTGCCAAAAAATACATTAAAACAGTGAGTGGAAGTAAAAAAAAGGAGCAAAAAATGGAGCAAATCACAGGGATTTGTAGTGACTATTTATACAACAATATGGAGACCACTCAACCTATAGTTTAGGTATGAGTTATGATAGTAATTAGCATGCAAAACAACACATAATCCTCAACTAGGTGGAAAATATGTAAGCACATACTTAGCTAAAACAAGCTACAGATTGACCTTGTTGATTGACAATAATTAGAGACTAATTCAAATCAACACATGATTGAATTCAGTTTGCACTTCATAATGGACATCTACAAGTAATAGGATTCAAAGGTGGCGCCAAAGCATCAACATTCACTTTAAGTGTTGGTGTGGTTTCCTTCATATCTGAAGTAGTCAATATCAAATATGTGACACCAAGCTTGCATCGACTAAGTCTCGATGTGAGTCAATTCACATAATTAATTAGTTTGACAAAGACATCGACTTGTTTACACACCTTTACAAATGTTGGTCTATGCTCAATAACATGGCACTTAAATTTTACTAAGTCCATGGGCTTTCCACAAAAGGCATTGACTTATTCTTTCATCATTCATCGACTTAATGGTTGCTCATTGTTTTGCAGATTACAAACTCTTCATACGCAGGTAGCAAGAGTAATATGCAGCTAAAGAATACAATCATACCTATATCATACTTTGGCCTTGATTTAGTTGATGATAATTGACTTCAAAGCTTCTCCTAAAGTTGTGCCTAACATAATCAAAGCGCTTATGGAAGTATTTCAAGTGCTTAACATATATAATATAGTGCCTATTTATAATATAAATAAATACTCTCATAAACCACCCTTTGGTTTATAATCACCCCTATATATGCTCATTGTGTATATATTGTGATCCTAAATGTTTATCAACCCCAAATATGCAAAAAAACAACAATAATGCAATGGAAAAACACAAGGGACACCTCAAGATTAGCCTAAGGAATTGTTAAAGCAAAGAAATAAGCTAAAATGAAGATTACAAAACAATTATACCTTCTTTGCAGCTAAAACTCCTTGGTTGGCCCTTGATTTTGGATTGTTTTGTATGCTCCTTAGATGGCTATTGATGTAGCTAAATGCAAGACTAAGTAGATGGTGGGATGCAAATGCAAAATAGCTAAAATGGATGGCTAGATGAGTGCACAAAGTGACAACATAAAATTGCAAAATGGCTAAGTGTTGTAAATACCTTAGAAGATGGGGTATTTATAGAGAAATTTGAATTCTCTAGATAATTCAATGGTTGAGATTGAGCCACCAAGGTCAAGATGTAGGGCTATAGTGAGTTGAGGACTCACAAGCTCTCACATCTTGACATGTGGAATGTGAAGTGGCTAAGGGTGATGATGTGTAGGTGTTGTGGAAGGAGAGTACATGATGTGGAGGAAGGACAAGTACCTTCCAAATACTTTGGGGAGTGAGAAGACTTCCTCAAAAAGAAACTTCTTATCCCGAAAGTGACATTTGAGGAACTTTGGAATTCCTAAAAAATCTCCATGAGAAATGAGAAAGTGGTTGGAGAAATAAAAGTGGAAAATTCACATTCTTTGGAGAATCTAATGGATAAGAGAGGGTCTCCAAAAAGGTGGGAATTGGTCACATGTGGATGAGATGACAAGTCAAATGTTCTAGAATACTTGGAAGGATAAAATGTGAATTAAAAAATTTACATGGGGAGGAGAAAAACCTAGGATGAATAAATGTGAATTAAAAATTCACATGGGAAAGATGGTCGATGCCAAGAAAGACAAATAAATAGGTTGACTAAAAAGTGGTGCTAAAATTGGTTAATGAATTTAATTAAGGTTGTGCAAATATTTGATTAGGGTAGTTAATGAAGGATTAGAAGCAAGTGGCAAATGTAGGAGGATGTGACATTAATATTTGATTAAGAGGATGCACATCTTAATCATGAATTAATTAAATTAATCTAGATTAGAGAGGGATTATGGAGGATGTGACAAAGAGAGAGAAAAATGAAGAATTTTAAATTTATTTTAATTCAAAAAAGGTTAAAATGACTAAATTAAATAAATTGATGTATTTATTTAATTTAGAGAGGAAAAGGGTGTAAGGTAAGGCATTTAATTGTTAAATTAAATACTTTAAGAACTTTAGGCGGGGAAGTGTAATATTAATTAAATAAATTAATATTGGTGGAATAGATAAATAGAGAGGTAAATTTGATCGTATGGGAGCGATCAAATTTGGATGTCTACATTTTTCCCCTCTTCGAAATATTTTTAAAATAACAGTGTTTCGAAGAAAAATAAAATGCTGATGGTGAAGAAAATGATAGGGCTTGATGCCCCAGCATGAAAGAGGTTGAATGAGTTGCCCAAGCAGAGGGAAAAAAGAAGGGAGATGCCCTAGTGATTTCCACGAAGGGATGGAGGGAAAATGGTAGGGTATGCCCCCTCAAGAGGGCAGTTGGGGAAGAAAAGGGGGCCCAGATGACTTTTCGATAGGAAGAAATGAAAGATACCATTGGATAGAGCTCAAAAAACTAAGCAATTTTGACTTTTGAACGGAGTCGATCAGACGCACGATTTACAAATGGCAGCCCCGAGAAAGGAGGGAATTAATTGGAGGAGAAAAAAGTTAAATAAAAGGTAAAAAATACCTTTTATTTGAAAAGGGTGAAAAGAGGGGTTAAAAGTTAATTTGAAAATTTACCTTGTCACATTGTCACTGTAGCAGTTGAGAGAAGAGGAGAGGAAGAGCAATGATGCTGCAGGATTACGACTCAGATATCATTCACCGGGCAGACGAGATACGGAGGTGCCACACCCACTACGTGGTGCCCCGCCAAGTTAGTAAGAAAACCCCGCTTGTGTATTTTAAATATTTACAGCATGTTTTGGGATATTTTAGAAAATGTAAAACATGGGTTTTATTGGCAGGATAAAATAGAAAAATGGGTAGATAAAAAAAATTCCAATTGAGTAGGAAAAAATGACATTTAGAGGGTGGGGGGTTGTGCTGGGAGTGGAAAATTTGCCCCAGACGGGGGTAAGTCCACCCTACAGTGGGGCGTATCCGCCCCGACTAGGGGCAGAGTCGCCCAAGGGCAGGGGCGCGTCTGCCCCGAGTCAGGGCAAAGTCGCCCTGGGTCAGGGGCATGTTCGCCCTGCCTTAGGGCGATAGCGCCCCGGCTGGGGGCATGTCCGACCTGGCTGGGGATGAAAATGCCTCGAGTCAGGGACGTGTCCGCCCCAGACAGGGCAAAATTTCCCAAAGCAGGGGGTGTGTCCGCCTCGACTGGGGGAAAACACGCCCCGGCTTGGGGTGGAAGTGCCCCGGGTCTAGGGCGCGTCTGCCCTAGGTCGGGGCGAAGATGCCCCAGTGCAGGGGTGTGTTTGCCCCGGGTCGGGGTGGATTCGCCCCAGCTTAGTGGCGTGTCCACCCCGGCTCAAGGCAGAGTCGACCCAAGGCTAGGGTGTGTCTACCCCGGCTCTAGGCGGAGTCGCCTTGGCTTGGGGGCATGTTCGCCCCTGCTTAGGGTAGAGTCACCTCGGCGTTGGGACGCGTCTGCCCCAAAGTTGGGGCGTGTCCACCCCGGACTAGGATAGGTCCGTTCCGACGCAGGGGCGCATTTCCCCCTAGGTGGGAGTGTCTCCAAGTGGGTTCAAGAAGACAAGTTTGTGCCAATGAGGGTAAAGTGGGAAAATGAAGAACAAAATAAAAGAGAGGAAATCAAGCAAGGTCTCGGGGTTAGGAATATGGTGAACTGACAATCGGGTAATATGGATGCAAGGTTTTGGGAGATTATAGACACGTGAGTGATGGTCAGAGGTATTGACAGCGACCACAACAACCATGACCGGAGTAGATCATGCAACATTTGATCATGTAGGGTTATTGCACTTTTTACAGGTTCCGATGATGAGGGTTCATCGAACGATGCTGACAGCCCTAATAGAGAGATGGAGTTCAAAGACATCAATGTTTCATCTTCCGACAGGGGAGATGATGGTGACACTAGAGGATGTATGGCGCATCTTGAAGCTGCCAATAGTGGGGTTGTTAGTCAGTGATGTGGTATCGAGAGGGGTGGAGTTAGATCACACTGTGTTAGTGTTATTTGGAGATGTGGATTTGCCCATACAGGGTGAGCAGTTGGATCTAGTTAGATGTTTGTCTGTGGGGGTACCACCCCTACCATTATTCCTGGGTGGACTAATTAGTGGGATATTTGTACCGGATCGGAGCAAGCGGTTTTGTAGTCTATGGTACATGGAGGTGATTCGACATATTGTTGAGTGGCGCAAGGGACATATCTCGCAGGGTACCTGTGTATTAGCGCAGTTATACAAGGATATGCATGTGATCTGCTAACAGAATGCAATGAGTTTGACACACACAACCCTACTACAAGTGTGGGCATGGGAGCACATTATGGTGACGAGATCCATAGTGGTTAGGGAGGGAGATGAGGACGATAGGGACCCGATGGCCTGGGGGTATGGGGAGGCGAGGGGTTGGGTTTTGTGATACGAGATGCAGGGGGTATGGATGGGTGGAGAAGAGCGATAGATGGGCTACCGAAGAGAGACATACTATGGTGTTCATATATGTATCGCTAATTCAGAGGATGGAGGGGGGAGGAGAGATAGAGGGGTTACTTTATGAGCTGGTGCATCTTGATTGGGAGTCTGCCATGCATAGTGGAGATGCATTGACCAGACAGAGTGTTGAGGTAGTTTGGGCTAATACAGGATATTCCGAAGGCACTTGTCAGGTTTCATCGACTCACCAGAAAGTGACCATGGGGACCTATTTTGAGACTGAGGGATGCCAAAGTGGTGTGGGCGGCGACAGTGCAGGTACCCTACCCAGGGAGAGCTGTTGGGGTGGAGGATGCAGGAGTGACGATACGATATGAATGGTGGTGGCACAACCACTGATGGGAGAGGATTACACCGTTGGTGCCTATTGTAGGAGTCGTAGGATTTAGATCAAAGGATGAGCGCCAGGGGGTGAGGGAGGGCAGGGCAGTGTGACAACAAGAGGATGCAAAGGGTGTTGGTCAATAGGGCAGAGGAGAGCATGAGGTTGAGGTGGTAGGACAACCAAATAGGAGGAGAAGGAGGCAGAGGAGACAATGGAGGAGGGCTAGGGTGGAGGTGGACGTAGCAGGACCCATTGGTGGGAGAGATGCAAGATGACAGGAGGGTGTGATAGGTCTAGAGCCAGATGTAGTAGGATAGGATGACCCAGAAGTGGAGATGATATGCGTGGTGGAGGGTGGGGGTGGTCAATAGACAGGCATAAGAGGTAGGGTACGATGGAGGAGAGTGTTGGTATGGGCTGAGCAGGAGGAGATGGGAGGGGATGGACAACAAGATGGAGTGCAAGAGGAGATTGAGGCCAGGAGTCAATCAGAGAGGATGGCGAGTAGGGGACGAAAAAGGAGGGTGCAGATCATGGTAGAGCAGGAGGATATGGGAGGGGGTGGACAACAAGATGGAGCCCAGGAGGAGATTGAGGCCAAGAGTCAGTCAGATAAGATGGCGAGTAGGAGATGATAGAGGAGGGTGCAAATCGTGGCAGAGCAGGGGCCTCCCATTATAGAAATAGGGGGGAATGAGGATGAGGAGGAGCCAGAGAGGGAGGTGAGGATTGTAGGTGAGCTGAGGAGACTGATGAGAGTGGGGAGGCATGGTCAGCCGTGCAGAGTTCAGATCTGCCCCACTAGGGAGGACCGGGAGACTCACCAGGAGCAGGAGTGTAGGGGGCGATGATGCTATGGAGATAGATGGAGATGTTCCAGATATTTTAGATGCAGAGCCATTGGTAGTGGTTCCTTGCATGTCATTAGAGGATCCTACTACTCATCTGAGAGATACTGTGGAGAGGCTGAGGATGATAGATCAGAGGTTGAGGATAGCTGAGGCGAAGGTGATCAAACTTAGGGTTGAGCTATCGAGGATACCAGTAGCAGGTTAGAGAGATTATAGATTTATGGTTGACCTTTTATCCACACAGGTAGAGGTGATGGGGAGAGAGAGAGATGGACTATAGGTTGACATATAGAGGGTACGGGATGAGTTGGTTGTTGTTAGTTAGGATCGTGATAGATAACAAGTAGAGGTAGTTATATTATAGGCCAGGGGGAGCCAGAGGGAGTGACAAATCAGGGGTTAGGAGGCCTTGGGCAACAGATAGATGATCTTCAGTGGGAGCGAGATGAGCTATGTGATAGAGTGCATTGTTTAGAGAAAATAGTCAAAGATATGGGGTTGATGCAAGAGAGAGAGTGAGACGAGGGAGCAGGCCCGTATTATGCAAGTAGAGAGAGATGTAGTGCAGGAACAAGTGTAGGTTTTGCAAAGTGAGAGAGAGTTGACAGAAGGCACATATACAGTCTCTTCAGAGGAGGAGAGAGGAGGCCGTTTTAGAGGTATTGTCACTGCAAAGAGAGCGATATGCATCAGGTTTGAGAGTGCATGAGCTATAGAGGGACAAGGATGCAACGGTGGCTCAATCATAGGCTGCACAGAGGGAGAGAGATGCTACAGAGGTGCAGATGCAGATGCTGCAAGGAGAGTGGGACACATCAGTGGCTCAGTTACAGTTAGTAGAGAGGGAGAGGGATGTTGTAGAGATGAGGATGCAGATGTTGTAGGGAGAGTGAGACGTAGCAGTGGCTCAGCTGCAGTCAGTACAGAGTGGTGATGTGATAGGGGTGGATATACAGGGGTTACAGGGGGAGAGGGATGCAGCAGTGGGTAGGGCAGTGGCTGCCGAGGAGATTATCCCAGGAGGCATGGGAGCAGGAGAGGAAAGTGATCACTAGAGATCGAGATAGTATCGTCAGGAGAAAAATTTCGCTTGAGTCTAGGTTGTTGAGCAAAAGGAGAATGAGAGGGACGCAGGATTTTGGATGGTCGCATATTATCATGCAGTTCCAGACTTGGCACAATGGATGTTCCAGTATGTTCGGCAGACACCACAGATGCCAGCAGCATCCTAGACGTTGGGGATGCGGACTTGAGGTTTCAGTGACTCACAGGGGGTTTCACTAGGTAGGCAATCAGTACCTGATTCACCTCAGAGATCGGATGTGGGCAGTTCATTTGGAAGATGACAGGCTACTGAGTTATTGATAGGTGCAGGGTGGATGGATAGGTCATAGTGACAATGGTTATTTACAAGACCTTGTATTGGTATTTTTCTCTGATGATTTTTTTATACGATGGTCACATATATGATGACATCAGCGACATGATTATGATATTATTCATGTGATAGTCATGATTTATGAGATGTTCTTTGGACTTTTGGTATATTTATATATGATATATGATAGTCCTTATTGACACCATGTTCATGCGTTGGATGAGTGATCGTGTTTATGCATTTGTGGACTATGGATGATTTTATTAATGCAAATGCTTATATGATGATATGATGTATGCATATGTTTTATCTATGATGGCTTATGTAGTTGTTTATGTATGGATGCTTATGTGATGTATTGATGTGTATGTATGTGTATGATGGCTTATGTAGATACTTTTATGAATGTTTTATATATGCAGGATGTGATATATTATGAGTCTAACACTTTGTGATGCAGGTGGTGATGTATACATGATTCTAATATGTTACAATGTAGGCAGCGATGTATGTATGAATAATAGAATGAACCTAATATGTGTAGATGATAATGTACGTGTAATGGAGTTAAAGCTGTAATGAATCAACAATAGTAAATCATGATAGGTAATAACACATGGTCATAATCGTCAATAAGGACTGACATGAAAGGATGTATGTGTAGTGATTGTGGAAAATGGGTGTAATTTGGCACTTGTCAATAACTTTTAGTAACGTAAGAAGAATGGGAGAGAGCGGGGTAAGTATTTGCACAACCAAAATCATAGGGTGAATGCAATGCAATAGATGAAATGCAATCGTAATATGATTTGCCATCTTTACAGAACTGATTTTTGCTATAGTATAAGATACCAAGTGCCAAGGTATGGGCAACCAAGGAGAGTTAGCATCTAATGCATGAAACAAACACACAAACAAGAAGGCTATCCCAACACCCCTAAGTAGTGAAAACTTTGATCGGGCCAGGCATTGGGATAACCACAAGCACAAAGGGATGTCCCAACGTAAAACAAGATTACAAGGATCTTGGTGGGTATTACGTGGGACAACCCAGTAGACAACAACAATAAAAGATCAAGATATGCCCCTATGTGAATAAGCCAAGACACACCATAATATGATAGATTATGGCGATCTTAACTAATTATAATAGGAAGCTCAAATGATAAACAAGAACCAAAAGTATCAAACGACCGCAATTAAATTTCAAACGTCCTTTTCCATAGGATCGAGAGGATGGATGAGGTTGATGAGGTCTATTAGGAAGGATGCATCCTATTGAGATCAATGATATATACTAAACTAAAAGATCGATATGACACGAGATATTCAGAACCAATTAGATTTGCTGATATTAGCGGATCTCGTTTGTTAATAACTAGCTATATAAGGGCATAGCTTGATGACACATTACAAGAGATAAGTCACTGACACATCCTATAGACCTAGGGGCTCGGGGGCCAATCAAAGATTAGCCTTATGTACGTGAAAGCGCAGAGCCCTCGTAGTTCTTGAAAAGACTATGGATAAGGCAGAAAGATGACAATCGTGACTGACAATGGATGACACAAGACATGACACATAAATGCCCCTGGGAAGGATCAAATGATCAACCTTGCGTATGTGAAAGCATAGGGGCAACGTAGTTCAGAAAAGATAAATGAAAATCAACCATGGATAAAAGCGAAAAGGGGACAGTGAAGACAGATGATGAATGACCATCACAAGATGGTCAAAATGCCCCGGGGGCAGATCAAATGATCAGCCTTTCCTACGTGAAAGTGCAGGGGCAACGTAGTTCAACTAGAGGACGAGAAGACCGATGTGATAGGATGAGATCTAGATGTAGACCAACGCGATGGATAATCCTATATAATGACATCAACTGGTTGACGATCAAATGAATGACACAAGCTTAGGGTGGGATACCGAAAAGTTCAGGATGAGGGATAGCCAAGGTGAATCGTCCAATGCTTAATCAAGATATATACCAAGCAGCTGAGGATGGGATGGGTGAGGATGATAGGGAAGATGAAGGCATAAATAACTAGGACGCAAGGTAGATAATGATTAAACCCTCTACAAATGGTGCCTGCAAACAGGTTTTCACCACTTGTATTTATCCAAGGCGCCACCAAAGGTAGTTTTCACCATAGGACGAATTTATTTTTCTTTACTATTTTATTTTTCTTGATTTTTTTTTTTTTTTGTATTTTTGTAGGTAGGGTTACCAAGCAGATTTAGGTGTAGAACCTCTTCAGATGCATGATATTGATAGGCTCTTCTAGGGGTTCTCCTTCAAGGGTAGCAAGTCTGTATGCCTCAGATCCATATTTAGTGGTTATGATATAAGGACCCAACCAATTTGCTTCAAATTTTCCTTTCTTATCACGGTCCTGTTGAGTACACTGGTTCTCTTTAAGGACTAGTTCACCAATCTGGAATTATTGAGGACGAACCTGCTTGTTGTAGTTACGCTTGAGATAGTTTTGATAAACTTGTAGATGATCATAGGCTTCGATTCGTCTTTCATCAAGTAACTCCAGCTGTGCAAGTCGTGCAACACGAGCGTCCTCCTCACTGATAAGGTTCTTTAGAGAAATCCTTAGTGATGGGATCTCAACTTCAATTGGAAAGATGGCTTCAACACCGTATACTAAAGAATAGGGGGTGGCGCTTGTAGGGGTGCAGATGGAGGTGTGATATGCCCAGAGGGCAGGATGAATATGGAGGTGCCAATCTCGACCAGTGTTATTGACAACCTTCTTGAGGATGCAGATAAGGGTCTTGTTGGTTGCTTCTGCCTGACCATTACCTTGGGGATAATAAGGCATTGACCAATGATGTTGGATGTGAAAGGTGTCACATAGATCTTTCATGGCTTTGTTTTTAAAAGGTTTTCCATTATCGAATAGGATGGTGGATGGAATACCATATCTACAAAGAATATGGTAAAGGATGAACTTTGAAATTTGAGTACTGGTGATTTGTGAGAGTGGAATTGCTTCCACCCATTTGGTGAAGTATTTAGTGGCGGTAATTATGAATGTATGGTTGTCGGAAGAGGGTGGGTAAATCTTGCCAATCAAGTTGAAACCCCATTGAGAGAAGGGCCATGGTGCTAGTAGGGGCTGAAGGTCTTGTGCAAGAGCATGAATCAAATCTGCATGTTGCTGGCAAGGAAGACATTTCTTCACGAACTCACAGGCATCATGTTCTAATGTAGGCCAATAATATCCAACTCAGAGAATCCTTTTGGCCAAAGCCATACCATCTAAATGGGCCTTGCAAACACCACTATGTACCTCTGTTAGTGCAGTATGCACTTCGGTCTCATTCAGACACCTAAGGAGGGTTCCATTATACCCACGACGATAAAGCGTATCACCGACAATAATGTATCAGGCTGAACATTGAATAAAGGATTTTCGTTGGTTTCTTGTGAGGTCTGGGGGTAAAATATTATCATGAAGATAATTATATATGCCTTGGTACCATTGTATATTGCACCTCAAAATTTGGTCAAATTGTATGAAGGTGAAATACTTCTTGAAGTCATCCACCATGCGTTTATAGGGTAATATTTTATCATCTTTTGGTAGGAATTCATCATTAACTTGTTTAATGACCAATAATGAATCACCAAAGACTCTCAAGTGAGTTATGTGCCACTGTTTTGCAATTTGGAGGCCTGTGAGGAGGGCTTCATACTCTGCTATGTTGTTGGTACATGGGAATGCTATCCTGAATGATTTTGGAATGTAGTCACCTTGAGGGGTAACTAATAGAATTCCTGCGCCTGATCCATTATGAGTATATGAGCCGTCAAAATACAATATCCAAGTCGGTGTTTCTGTAACTGTGAAAACTTCTTCATCTGGAAATTCAATGACTAGAGGACAAGCATCCACTATTGGTGCCTCGACCAACCGATCAGCTATGACTTGTCCCTTTATGGCTTTGCGATCCACGTACTCTATGTCAAATTCACTTAAGAGCATGACCCATTTAGCCATGCGACCAGTTAAAGTGGTTCTAGATAATAGATACTTTAATGGATCAATTTTTGCTATTAATTTGACCGAATGGCTAAGCATGTAATGTCAGAGTTTTTGTGTACTAAAGACCACTGCAAGGCAGGCTTTCTCCATGGGTGAATAGTTTAGTTCATAGCCGACCAGTGTTCAACTAATGTAGTAGATTGCTCTTTCTTTTGATGATTCATTATGTTGTGCCAACAATGCTCCCAGTGCGACTGAAGTGGAAGAGATGTAAAGTAGGAGGGGTTTCCCTAGAATCGGTGACATTAAGATGGGTGGATGAGCCAAGTACTCCTTGATCTTATCAAAACCTATCTGACACTGTTGGTTCCATCTGAAGGTAAAATCTTTTTTCAGAAGATGGGTGAATGACTGACACTTATCTACAAGCTGGGCTATGAATCGGCAAATGGATTGCAACTTTCCTTGGAGACTTCTTAATTGTTTTAGATTGCGTGGGGGTGGCATATCTAGAATAAATTTCACCTTGGTGGGATCAACCTCAATGCCTCTTCAAGAGACTATGAAACCCAACAATTTCCTTGATGTAACACCAAAGACACTTTTTTGGATTTAGTCGTAGCTTGTAATGTTCTAACCACTCGAAGATCTTTTTCAAGATGGCAGGGGTGCTCTGCTCTGGTTTTGGATTTTCCTAGCAAGTTTTCAACATAATCTTCCATTATAATATGGATAAGGTCATGGAAGATGACAGTCATTGCCCTCTGATAGGTCGCCCCCACATTCTTGAGACCACAGGGCATAACATTGTAGCAAAAGGTACCCCAAGGTGTCGTAAAAGCGGTCTTATGTTGGTCTTCAGGTGCAATTCAGATATGATTATAACCAGAGAAACCATCCATAAGGGACAACATCTCATGTCTTGCAGTAAGGTCTACCAACATGTCAATATTGGGCAGCGGAAAGTCATCTTTTGGACAGGCTTTGTTAAGATCCCATAAGTTTGTGCAAATCCGAATGTCTCTGTTTGGCTTGGCAACAGGTACTATGTTGGAGATCCAATCAAAGTAGTCAATGGGTCTGATAAAACTGACATCCAATAATTTTTCTAACTCCTTCTTGACCAATAATGCTACTTGTGGATGCATCTTTCAGAGCTTCTGTTTGACAAGCTTGGCATCTGGGCGAACATCCAGATGATGAACTACCAAAGCAGGGTCTAATCCTGGCATGTCTGAGTATGACCAAGCAAAGTTAATGACTCCATCTTGGAGTAGCTGAACAAATACTAAATATTCTTGCTTTGATAGTGACTTGGCCACATAAGTGATCTTAGGGTTTTCAGCAGTACCTAGGTTAACTTCTTGAGTTTCTTCAATTAGGATGGATGACCGTATGGATAATTGAGTTCCCACAAGGGGAAGATGAACATCTACATCCTCCAGCACCTCTTCGAGGTTTTCACTATTGGATGTGTCATTTATTTTTACTTTTTCCAGGTCAAGAAGTGCCTCTGGAAGGTTTTCACTAGATGACTATTTTTTATTTTTCTTGTTTTTATTTTTGCGACTAGAGCGTTCATCCTCCCCCAATCCCATGAGGTTGACATATGTATCCAAGGAGACCTTGGCAGGTGTGCTATCACGTAGGTCCCAATCAATGAGTTCGGGATGGCAAAGAGAAAGGCTGATGGTATAGACAAATAAGCAGTCAAACATGGATGATAGGTCTGTGTGATCAACATCATCGTACGCACGTATGATGGATTCTTCCTCAAGTATGTCTTCCAAGGGATCATTCTCCACAATAACGCTATTGGAGGTATTAGACGATGTTGCAGGGCCTTTCTATTTTTTGTTGTATCTGAGGCCTATATTTTGGGATAGCTTTGATACATCAATAGGTTGCAACCGTCCCTGTTCTTCCTTACCTAGGCCCCCACCTTGGTAGTTATGCTTTTCTACGAACTTAGCTAACTAGGGTATACTTCCTAAAAGTATTCTTTTAGAGGAGGGTCTGGTTGGGGTTCTTCACGGTATACCCACTGACTGATATCCTCTTATGGTGCATCTATCTTTATACTAAGAGACCAGACAGTGGTAGTGGGAATATTTTTTGCACTGAAGGTGATAGTCTTGTCTTCCTTTGGAGTAGCCTGGGAAGGTTGGCCATACATGTGTGGTGACAGTGGCATGGTTGCCACATTTAGAGCG
The DNA here is from genome assembly GCA_007258455.2 of Sequoia sempervirens. Classification (NCBI taxonomy): domain Eukaryota; kingdom Viridiplantae; phylum Streptophyta; class Pinopsida; order Cupressales; family Cupressaceae; genus Sequoia; species Sequoia sempervirens. The sequence goes on along the minus strand of VDFB02353493.1, from coordinate 279,645,916 downwards.
GTATGCATTTCGTATTCACCACACCCCTTGTCACTAATCTGGACTTTGCTGACTGTAGGATTGGTGGTAGAAGATGGCAACTATCGTGGTGGATGATGGATTGGAGGATGATGACTGAGATGTCCCCATTTTGACCGCAGGACAATAATGTAAATGGGGAAATGATGCTTCTAGAGTGCGACAATATTCAAATGGTTGTGGGTTGGCATAAATGGTGATCTCTTGTCCATTAACAGAGAACTTTAGGCATTGATGGTATGTGGAGGGTATGACTTGCATGGCGTGAAGCCATGGGTGGCTGAGGAGGAGATTATATGGTAAGTCCAGATCAAGAACATGACAAGTAGTATATTGAACTACAGGTCCAACCTGGATAGGAAGATTGATAATCCCTTCAGAATTTCTTTCTGCATTATCATAAGCCTTAATTGTGATGATTTGATTATTCAAATCCACTTGAGTATACCTTACCTATTTTATGAATTTCAGAGTACATAGATTGAGGGCAGAGCCATTATCTACCAAGACCCTTTTTATTTTATGATGAGCAACCAAGACTTCGATGTGTAAGGGACGGTTGTGATTGGCGTCAATATTTGGCATGTCATTTTGGATGTAGTGTAGTTGGTAAGACAAATCCAGGTGTCCTACTAAAGCTTGGAACCATGTGGGATCGATGTTGTTAGGTACATGGGTTTCTTGTAAAGCTTTGTTGAGTATTTCTTGATGTACGGGAGAAGGCTTAAGTAGATCCAAGATTGAAATATGAGCAGGGGTCTTCCCTAAGTGATCAAGAATGTTATATTGAGAATTTACAGGATTTGATTGGGTGGATGTGGAGGCTGCAGGGACAGTAATGTGGGACCATCTAGTAGCAACAACACATTGGGGATCTTTAGCCTTAACATGTATCTTAGACACATGGGGTTCTACCTGTTCAATGTAATGGACAACACCATCATAATTGAGGGGTACATTTTTATAGATTATATTATTTGTGTTGTGGTCTTGGGGATTATTATTGGAGGTGCTTACGCCTTGATTATGGTTAGGGAAGGATTTTGGTATATTTGTAATTGAGCATTGGATGATGAAGCTTGACTAGTGTCAACTTTGATATCTCCTCGATCAATAAGATCTTGGATATAGTTTTTGAGATCTTGACACTTATTTAGAGTGCGCCCCTTTATCTTATGGAATTCACAATATTCATTCTCCCTAAACTAGGCTGGTTTGGGTTTGGATTCATCAAGTGGTTTGGTGATGGGGTACGTGATCAGATAGTTGACCTGTAACAACTTATTGAAGATGACGCTCAAGGGTTTTCCTAATTGAGTATATTGGTGTTTTCAAATTCCCTTGGATGTTCTGGTTTGACTATTGAGGAGGACGAGATGCCCCCTGTGGCACGGATATGGCATTAGGTACAGATGGTGGTTGCCTTTGGGATGTGCTAGCCATCTGAACATGTTTAGTGTCAGTGACACCATCATTCACTACATTTTTGTTCTTGTTCCAAAAGCGTGACTTATTGTCAGATGGCCTTTCTTTGTCATGGTTATGTATCTTGATGTGCCCTTTGACAATAAGGGTGCGTTCAAGGATAGGTCCTTTTTCCACTATTTCAGTGAAAGTGGTAACACAATGTAATTTGAAGTTGTGAGCCATGTCAGGATGTGAGTTTTCCACAAAGAGAGTGAGCATGTCTTTCTCTTTGAGAGGGGTTTCATTCGGCTTGCTAGTTCTCACCACCTTTGAAGGTAGCTAAGAAAGGTTTCACCTTCACGTTGCTTCTCCTTAAGAAGGTCCAAAGTATCAGTATCTTTTTCCAAATTGAAGGAGAAGTAGGAAACAATTTTTTTTGAAAGATCTGCAAATGATTTTATGGACCCTCGTTCTAGACCCATGAACCATTCTAGGGCATTACTTGTCAAGCTTCGTGGAAACAACCGCAAGAGGTAGTTTTCATTGTGCATAACTTCTTGACACTGGGAGTAAAACTCTTGCAAGTAAGCCTTTGGATCTTTGTTTCCCTTGTATCTGTCAAACTTTGGTATCTCAAAGTGCTTTGGGAAGGGAATTAGTGAGATGGATAGATCAAATGGATAGGGACATATATCTTCAAATTTAAAGGATTGTTTACCAGTCCCTGCTTGGAGATCTTTCAAAGCAACTTTTATTTCCAATAGATCTGCGTTGACTGGTTGTGCAATCAAGGTTGGTGGGTTGGATGGATAGGGATGATATGGTGACTGTGGATAAGTGTGATTGGTTTGATTGGATGAATAGATTGAGTGATTGGATAGGTGCGATTGGATGATGGAAGATGTGTGGGACCCTAAGTCCAGTAAAAAAACATCACCCTTAGTGACCTAGAGCATTGATTGATCCAGTAGATGATCACAGCCTCAAATCCACCTCAAGATAGAAATGGATTGATTTGGGCTGAGGATGATAACTTATGACACCGAATTCACCTCAAGATGGAAGTAAATTGATTTGGGTCAAAGTTGAAGATTGATGTGAAGGATAACAACCAAATTCAAATGCTAAGATCAATTCAGGTAACCACTTTCAACACAAGGTTAAGGTGATTTGATGAGGATTGGTGTTGATGCGATATGGCTTAGGTGATGCAAATGGTAAGATTTTGGTGAATCAAGTGGTGCTATGGGTTTTCCAAATGAATTACTGGAAAATTCAAAATGAGTGGGAAAATTGAGAGAATAAATGTATGGATACTTGGGATGACCAATGGAGATTTAGGATGATTAGACAAAAAATTTGGAGGCTAAATGGAGGTTTGGAATGATAAAATGGGGGTTTAGAATGATCAAATGGGAGTTTTCAGAGGTTTAGAATGACAAAATGGAGGCTTGGGATGATTAGATAAAGGTTTGGAGTGATTAGACGATGGTTTAGAGGCTAAACGAAGCTAAACAGAGCAATTTTGACTGTTTAGGAGGGAAAATTCGCCCCACTGCAGCAAACAGGAGGGAAAATTCGCCCCACTCCAGTAAATAGGAGGGAAAATTTGCCCCTCTGCAGTGGACAATGACTTCGTTTTGTTGAAAATGACTATGGAAAGGACTTAAAATGACAACAATAAGGCCAACTTGTCAAAAAATTTATTGGTTTCTCACAAGAAAACACTTTCAAGTAAGCACAATCCTATGATTAGTGTTAAGGGTATGGCTGATAAAGGTCTTAATCTAAAATGCATAAGATGTCTAGGGAGTCCTCGATATACTCTCGGTACATGAGGCACAACCGTGAACACCAACCTGTCACAGGCGTGAGTCGGGAACCCTAGTAAGATACTGAAGGGCTCAGACAACTCTTCACGTCTATCTAGGTATCACCTAGCTTTGACGCTCTGCCAATCACGATGCGACTAGATTGAGGTATAGTTTTCACTCTCCCCCCTTTATATACCCCGCGGGTACGCGTGGTTAAGATCGTCCCTTGGGGTGATGAAATCCCCAAGCAGGTCCTACTAGAAAGAAGACACTAATTGTTTCCAACTACTCCCCAGGATCACACGAGGTGCAAGGGGAAAGTGAAAACAAACTAATGCCCCCTTTGGGTAACACCAAAAGAGATAGACACAATAAACAATAGATATTACCCCCTAATTAAACTATATTCCTAGATTAACGAAAAATAGCACAAGGATAGCTTTGGAAATCTGTGTAAACAGAAGATCCTACAAGCAAACATTAGTTGTTTTATCCTTCTTTCTTCACAAGAATATGCTATAAAATGTTAGCAAAAAAGCCAACATCCTTGCAAAAAACAATGTTAGGGGGTCAAGATATGAAAACAACAAAAAACTAGAGTAAAAACTAAGTTAAAATGGTCATTTTACCTCTCAAAATGTGTTGTGTTGGGGCATATTCACCCCTCTGCAGTGACCAGGAGGGCGTAGTTGCCCTTTTGCAGTAACTAAGGGGCATAGTCACCCTTCTGTAGTAACTAGGAGGTGTAGTTTCCCATCTGCAGTTAACCAAAGGGCATAGTCGCCCCTCTGCAGTGAAATGTTAGCAAGCAAAATTCAAATCAGGAGTGTAGTCGCCCTTCTGCAGTGAAATGTTAGCAAGCAAAATTCAAATTAGGGGCATAGTCACCCTTTTGCAATGAAATGTTAGTAAGAAAAATTCAAATCAGGGGCATAGTCACCCTTCTGCAGTGAAATGTTAGCAAACAAAATTCAAATCAGGGGCGTAGTTGCCCTTCTGCAGTGACCAAGAGGGCGTAGTCACCTTTCTGTAGTGAAATGTTATCAAGCAAAATTTAAATCAGGGGCGTAGTCACTCTTCTGTAGTGACCAGGGGTGCGTAGTCGCCTTTCTGTAGTGAAATGTTAGCAAACAAAATTAAAATCAAGGGCGTAGTCGCCCTTCTACAGTGACCAGGAGGGCGTAGTCGCCCTTCTGCAGTGACTAAGAGGGTGTAGTCGCCCCTTTGCAACAAACCAGAGGGCGTAGTCGCCACTCTGCAGCAAACTAGAGGGTGTAGTCACCCCTCTGCAGCAAACCAGAGGGTGTAGTTGCCTTTCTGCAACCTGTTCCTGCAAACAACTCAACAACAACAAACGTAAAATAGAGGAACCCACTTGTGGGTCCCACTAGACGTGCCAAAAATGTGATCCTAAATGTTTATCAACCCAAAATATGCAAAAAAAAAACAATAATGCAATGGAAAAACACAAAAGGACACCTCAAGATTAGCCTAAAAAATTGTTAAAGCAAAGAAATAAGCTAAAATGAAGATTACAAAACAATTATACCTTCTTTGCAGCTAAAACTCCTTGGTTGGCCCTTGATTTTAGATTGTTTTGTATGCTCCTTAGATGGCTATTGATGTAGCTAAATGCAAGACTAAGTAGATGGTGGGATGCAAATGCAAAATAGCTAAAATGGATGGCTAGATGAGTGCACAAAGTGACAACATAAGATTGCAAAATGGCTAAGTGTTGTAAATACCTTAGAAGATGGGGTATTTATAGAGAAATTTGAATTCTCTAGATAATTCAATGGTTGAGATTGAGCCACCAAGGTCAAGATGTAGGGCTATAGTGAGTTGAGGACTCATAAGCTCTCACATCTTGACATGTGGAATGTGAAGTGGCTAAGGGTGATGATGTGTAGGTGATGTGGAAGGAGAGTACATGATGTGGAGGAAGGACAAGTACCTTCCAAATACTTTGGGGAGTGAGAAGACTTCCTCAAAAAGAAACTTCTTATCCTGAAAGTGACATTTGAAGAATTTTGGAATTCCTCAAAAATCTCCATGGGAAATGAGAAAGTGGTTGGAAAAATAAATGTGAAAATTTCACATTCTTAGGAGAATCTAATGGATAGAGAGGGTCTCCAAAAAGGTGGGAATTGGTCACATGTGGATGAGGTGACAAGTCAAATGTTCTAGAAGTCTTGGAAGGATAAAATGTGAATTAAAAAATTCACATGGGGAGGAGAAAAACCTAGGATGAATAAATGTGAATTAAAAATTCACATGGGAAAGAGAGTCAATGCTAAGAAAGACAAATAAATAGGTTGACTAAAAAGTGGTGCTAAAAGTGGTTAATGACTTTGATTAAGGTTGTGCAAATATTTGATTAGAGTAATTAATGAAGGATTAGAAGCAAATGGAAAATGTAGGAGGATGTGACATTAATCTTTGATTAAGATGATGCACATATTAGAGAGGGATTATGGAGGATGTGACAAGGAGAGAGAAAAATGAAGAATTTTAAATTGATTTTAATTCAAAGAAGGTTAAGATAACTAAATTAAATAAACTGATGTATTTATTTAATTTAGAGAGGAAAAGGGTGTAAGGTAAGACATATAATTGTTAAATTAAATACTTTAGGAACCTTAGGCAGGGAAGTGTAATATTAATTAAATAAATTAATATTGGCGGAATAGATAAATAGAGAGGTAAATTTGATCGTATGGGAGCGATTGAATTTGGATGTCTACATATATATATATATACATACATACATGTTGGTGTCTTACTATAAGTTAGCCTACATGTATCAAATATATATACTTATATTTGTGACAATCAAGTAATCACATTGATATTACATATAAATACATGCACACTTAATACATGAAGTCTCATACCGTTATAAATATATATATTATAAATATATACATTCGTATATGTACATATATATATATGCTGACAAATAGCATTAACACTATCTCTTATGTATCTATATGTGTGTGTATCAATTTATATATTTATACCCCAAGTCAATAAAGCATGAATACATTCGATATATGAATGAATACAACAAGACAATCTTCACATAATAATAATATATATATTATATATATATATATGTATAGATATACACACTCCTCTATTAAGCATTCATGCTTATGTGTGTATTGTATATATATATATAGCAACATGACAGTCAAATGATCCATTCAATATCCGAATGATCATGACCTACATAACTATAGGATCATATCAACGTTTATATACAGATATGCATATCTATACATATGTCGTCGTACTCGTATGGACATCCCATTATATCCATCCTATGCGTAGGCCAAAATATGCATATATCCCAATACTAATTTAACCACACAAACAAGCATAGTAACATAAGGAAGGACTCACAAGCTCAAGCAAATAACATCACCCAATAATGCACTCAATAGTAAACAAGACCCTTACTAATGCAGACACATTACACTAAGGATGACTTACCTACTTCCCATATAATAACCCAACTCAATTATTCTATTGTGGTGTGTGTAAGCTTAGATAGGTTACGTTATTGGTTACTTGACCAAGATCTTCTCCTGAGTGATACTTCCCCTTTACCTGGAGGTATGAACATATTCTTGCATCCACATTCTCAAAATATGCCCAAAGTAGTCAACTATTCAACAAAATATGCATTACACATAATACATCTCCATAGTTAGAATATTAATTCAATAACCATCCAATCACATATATGCATTACTTTACAAAACATTAAATGAGATAACATTCATTCATAATGCATTGATAACAAGGTGCAAGTACAATTTATCCATCCACAAAATTCACATTACATTCACATTTTACCCTACATAGTAATAGTAAATAGTCATTACACAATTGGGGTGTAACACCTTCAAAGAGTCTTACATATATGTGTAAGTATATCTTATTCATCAACTAGGTCAGCCTAATTAGATGAAAATAAACCAACCAAAAACACTCTAGTCAGCACCATATAAGATTTAAAACATTTTTATCCATGTAGTGCATCATATCAAGTCAATGTAGATCTATAGAAAGCATCCACAAAGTATATTTAATCTTCTTAATGCATGTCATATGTTAGGTTGGCCAAGACTAGGACCTAAACACAAAAAATCCAAACCAACATAACCTTCTCAAAGTAAACACCTTCCAGATCTGATATCACTTCAGTTTCTCATTTCATTAACATCAGAGAGACTACCATTAGACCATAGCATTAGAATGTTCTTAAGAAAATGTGGAGTCTCCCACGCTGATATGTTGAGTAGTGAAACAACTATAGTGTACAAAGTTAAACTCTGTCAGTGATAACTTTCTACTCTCAACACAAAACTTCTCAAGATCCTAGATATAGTTGTCTGAATGAGTCATAATAACATGGTTAAGAGATTAGAGTCATCTTTTCTTGCGATGGATTTTGGACTAAAAAACCAACACATTGATTCATTAGTAAAGAACACTTCCGATAGAGATTAGCTTTCAGTATATCAAATAAACTTCATGTACTATTGTCACCATGTTGACATCAATGACAACACATGATCGATCTATATACACTTCATGCTGATGTTGCAAAACTCCATATTTCCAACAATCTTCCCCTTTGGCATTAATGGCAACATGTATATCAAAAACATTTTTATACCACTAAGAGGCAACTAAATACCCCCCCTTTCAAAAATGTTATTTTCAAAAAAATGTTTTTCCTCTGTCTATCTCTCTATTTCTCCCCCTTTGACATCAATGGCAAAGGATGCATAGGGGTCTGGTATATGTATATGCATAAAAAATTGACTAGAAAAATGATATGTACAAAAAAGAATGTATTAACTTGAAGAAGAGGAACCTTTGAGGTTCTTTAGGGTATCCTTCCATGAAGTTTTGCCTTCATCCCATCCTTCTTTCACACTTACAAGAGTCTTGTATAGTAGTTCAATCTTAGTCAAAGACTCGATACCATCTGCTAATGTATTGGGACTAAGATTAACTTTTGATAGATTACGAATATTGTCAAGGGCACTAGATATAGGAATATGCCTGAGTTTTACCATATCTTTGAGTGCCACAAACTGCTTAATTACTTATGTTCTTTGATCCTATAGGGAAAATAATTTGTCCTAGAGCTGCACAATGTAGGACCATCTTTGATTATCTCTACAATCTACCAAGTTGTACATATTTGTTTGAGTACTCATCCGAGTTTCACTCTTCCTTATTTCATCTCTTATATTTAGTGTACTGTTAAACCAATTCAAGTAGAAAGAAAGAGATTCTTGAGCTTCTTTCTCACAAACCTATACACTCTTCAACTCCTTCACCACTTTGTGATATGCATCTACACATTTCTTCTTGATACCTTCTAAATTTTCTTCTGCAAACCTAATTCCAATTTGTACTTCTAGTCCAAAGATGTATGCTTTCAAAGAGTTAATCATGCTTCTAAGATTTTCCACAATTGATATAGATGAATTGAAGTTAGCACCAGGGATTACCTTCTACAATTCTTTTAATGCTCCTTGAATGTTTATGCTTTCATGCTCATGTTGAGCTCTCTTTGATTCACTTTCTTCTATGACTTCTTGTTTGATAACAACACCTTTTCTCTTCTTCCCTGTTCTGATTGCACTACTGAAGGCTTCAGTCATAGAAATTTCTTCTTCATTGGGATTCTTGGGGCTCTCTAAAAGTACTTTGCATAATGATCAATCTCAACCTCAGTCACCTCATAATCTAGTTCAGAAATCCACACCAGTTTGGATTCAATTGCTTCCATATAATAAAAATCTGTAGAAACTAGGAAATTAATATTTCCAGAGTACTTCTCAATCATATTTTCTAGAATCCTTGTTCTTTTTTTCATCCTCATTTGAAATGTTCCAAAGAATGAAGCAAGAGTAGTCTCTTGAGCATCTGAACCACCAAGATTTATCATGAAATTCCTGATCTGATGAGCAATAGGTTTTGTGTTTGTCCATTCTATTCTTCCAATTACCAGTAACTCTTTCATGAAGTAAAAGAGTAAGCAAACAATCAAAGTTTCGTATCAGAATATATTTTTCTTGCTCTTCTTGATTTCCTTCAAGTTCTTCAATAGATTCATTCGAAGTAGCTCACATAGGTCATAATCCATACCGCTCCTAACCATATCAACAACAGTGTAAACAACAACAATAGAAACTATGTGGACATTGCTTGGTAAGAAAACTTTGTGTCCAACAATCATTGCAACATACCTAATGAACAAATCTTCAATTGTTCTTAAAACAAGTTCTTTTCCTTCGAGGGTTGCACTAGTCATCTCAATTATCTCTTGTTCATTCATAGACTTTTGTTTGGTAACTAGTCTAGAGGAACACAAACCAGTTACACCTCTTATAGCTTCTTTGGTTATCAAGTGTGCTTCATCAATCCACATTGATTAATCATGAATCCTGCTCAAAATTATTCGAATGTATTTCTTGTTGAATTCGAACAGTGGGAATCTTCACCATACATCCAACTTCTTTTCAACCAATCATGATTTTCTTCCAACTCATCCTTCCAAAAAATGTTTAAATGAACCAATGACATTTCCTCAATTTTACCATAAACATATGCATAGATATTTTTAGTGGGTAATACTCTAGGAGGAATCCTAGAGAATGCACCAACAAATTTTTTCAACAAATTTTTCAAATATTTCCTCAATTTGACTTGTGATTTATCCGAAATATTCACAACCTTTGAATTATCTATTGCATAAAATTGAAAAATGTTTAAGAAAAATACCTCTATAATTGACAACGAAGAACAAGATTAGATTTTTAGCTTCCAGAGCATGCTTTGAATCTATTTCGATTCCCTATTTCTTTACCAAATCTTGAAACTCAGATGTATCGAATTGCTTTAGTTTCTTCAAACTTCCTTTGCACGCTTCTTCGTATTCACAAATGCCTTTTGAATGTGATTTCCTTGATACTTCTGAATTTATTTCTTTCATTTCAAATACTTTTGCAATAAATGATTCAAATTGCAGGTAGATCACCTCGAAATTTGTGTGCACTTCCATCCTTTCAAATTTTGCAAATTTCATTCTTCACACATGTGCTTGAAAATTCCTTGAATTTGTTACCACATTAAATATACGTTTGTCATGATGTGACATCAAGTATTGTTGAGGGGTTTATTAATTTTTTTGATAATTGCTCCCCCTAAGGCATTGCCTAACTCAAAATTTGATAGGCGTATCTGAACCAGAGGACGACACAAATAAAACTGATGATTCAGATTCATCTTGCTTGAATTCTCCTTCCTTTCTCTAGATTCTTTTCATTTCTTTTCTTACCTCTTCCAGGTCTATAATTGGTTCATGCTTCTTTGTCGAATAGATATTTTTTATCCTTCTATTTTTGCAGTCTCTAACAGACTGTTCCAAATTGTTGCCATCATAGCAAACACCATTCTTTCTTCCATACATTCTTTTAATTAATCTATATTTGCATTGATTAGCCTTGTGTCCAAACTCCTTGCACTTAAAACATTTATTGGAGAATGATGAAGTATCATTCATTCTACTTTTGTAATTTTTTGCCCTATGTCCAAATTTATTGGAGGAAAACAAACATCATTAAAAGACAAGTACCTTTGAGCATTACGCTGTCTGATGGGAGTCCTTTCGGTATTGCTTCGTAAGTCCTTGATTTGTCCATCTTTGCACTGAGTCTTCTTGCTAGGAGGTTACTTTGTCTTTGAGCTCTGTCCTTCTTCAAACTCTAAGCCACTTTTATCCATTGCAGGTCTCTAAGAATTAAACAACTCATCAAACATTGTAGTGCTTGCCTTGAATTTATCCTCAAGTCTTTTTGCCTTTTCTAGATCTGATCTCATAATTTCCATTTCTTGTTTGAGCTTGACACATTCATCCATCTTCCTTTGAATTTCAACTTTCTAACAGTCTTCAATTATTTTCTTTTCTTCCAATTGTTCTTGCAGTCCGGTGATATCATCATGTTCTCTTTTTAATTGATCACAGGGTTCTTCATATCTTCTCCTCAGATTCTTGATACAATCATTCGCTTCTTTCAGCTTAATCTTCAAATCTTCATTTCCTTCTGAATTTCCAACAAAGATCACTTCCGAAGGAAAAAAAATTCTTATATCCAAATTTTGGGACCTTCCTCAAGCTTCTTCTTAGAGGAATTGGGCTTTGATACCAATTGTTGAATATTCGGAATACTAAAAGGGTGGTGAATCAGTATTCCGGATATTCAATAGGAACTATTGAAGAGGCTTCTTCAAACAATAAACAGTGATTCAAACAATAAATAGTGATTAATGTATGCTATGATGGTCAATTAGAATGCAATTTTTTAAAAGATTTATGCAATGTTTGGTAGTTTAGTCAGTAAAGATGCATGTTTTTAGTTCAAATATTCAATAATTTTTTTTGGCGCTCTCTGATTGGCTCTCTGCAGATTGTCACAGACTTACGGGCATTTCTAGGCAGTATACCGCATAAATTTCGAAGTTGTTGTAGATTGTCAGAGGTGAACACGAGGAGGGACAAAAAAAGGCGCCTGTGTGAATTCCATGTAATGTTGCTCTGGAACATATTGTTGCAGCTGCTGTTGCATTAGCATCTCCAATGGGGCCTTGTAAATCTCGCCCGCTCGGAGCATGTTTGCATGGAGACGAGACATGGCTAGTGTTGTTGGCCTCCCGGACATCCGTTACCAGGAGTTAATGAGAAGGGCATTAAAATATTTGATATAAATTCTATGCACCCACAAATGCATACCAAAAACTATTCGCCTTAGGATTAGAGAAAAGATTTAGGATTTTTTACCCCAATCTTTTGCACAGATTTGCAAATCTTAATAATCGTACAAGGTACGCATAATCAATGTATCCTTCCTCTATTTTTAATTTGTTTTTATATATATATTTTTTCTCAATGGAGTAGAAAATTTATATAAACAAACCGTAAATTATTGAAAATGCAGGGCACTAAACTTTTGTTGTGGCAGTGTCAAACCTCAAAAATCCTAGGCAATCTCTGCACAGGTAATCTCTAGCTTTTTGATCTTAAAATGTGTATATATGCTTTGCTATATATCTCTTAGCAATGCCCTATATGGACAAATAAGACAGAGAACTTAACCAAAGCCAGTTACTTGCAATTTGATGTTAATAAGGGAAGGGACAACATGATTGTGTTGTTTTGTTGTTGACTGATGCTGAGAAGGGCTCCGGTAACAGAGCCTGGAATCTCAATGTTTGAGGTGAATAGTTAGGAAGTACACAAGTTTTGAAGCTCCGAATTTCTAAAGTCATTTCTGGTAGGTTGGAAACCAGCATTTAGTATATAGCTGTTGCTGAAAAACAAACAAGTAAATATATTTGTTTGTTGTGGGAATAATTTTCTATGGTAGGGAATTGCGGGTTTAGGGTTTTCTGTGTGTTTCAATTAACAATCATTTCATCTTCATATCAATCCTACTCACTTATCAACCGCTGATTACTGTTGCCGCTGTGGCCCTGCTGTTATGTGTGTTTGTTGTCTCAAAAGTGGCCTCCCCATGCTGCACCAGCTCATCTGGTAAATTATTCAGGTCAAGCTCGAGCTTGCATACACCCATTTTTTGTCTTCAATCGCTGAGTGCTTGGGCATATTCTCCTGCAAATATTTGAGATTTAGCTTGGCAATGCTTAAGAAAGTGGTGCCAAACCACACCCAGTTCTTGATGGTCAAAAGGAGCTGTAATGCCTCTTTTTTTAACAAATATTCTTTCATGATGAAGAAGTTGCAGGAACATTTGATATTTTATCGTAAGATATTTTGTCAGTGTTTTTTTCTCCTTAATCACTTTTATTTTCCTTCTTTTTCAATTTTCTCTTTTTTGCCTTTTTATTCTCAAATTCCTTTGCTTGGTTATTATTTTCTTTTCCATTTATTTTTTAACTTGGTTTTTCATTCTACCATACTATTAACTAACTTGTTACAACTAGAACCTAGAGCTGAAAAATGGGTATGTGATGATTGGAATTTGGATGGGAGATAAATGGGTACATTTGTAATCTATGTTTACTAGGTGGAGTTGTTTGTCAGCAGTTATAATGTACATGATTCAGTAGTTGTATTTGTTGGCTCAATGTTGTTTGCTGTTTGGACTGGAGATAAACTTTCCCATTGCCTTGGCGATATTCTGCTAACTGCAAAATTATAAGGCATGAACATCTGCAAAAGTGGCATGGGCATTAATACAAGGAAGCAAAATCAAAATCACCATAAACTTGTTTGTACCCAGCCTTGGTAACTGTGGTCTTGCCAGTACCGCATATTCCAGCTTTAAGCACATCTTCCACTGAATTCAAATGAGAGCATTCTTGATGTTGTCCACTCCCACTGGATGATTAATGTCTAATCATGTCATTCATTACCATCTTTACAAGCAGATCTTTAAAGCTGCAATGGCCGACTTACTATTATGACCTGTGTAGTCAACAAAAATTGCAAAACTACAACTTATTATCCCCAAAATATGAGAGAAATGTAGCAACAAATGTTGCAATATAAAACTCACTTATAATATGAAAGAGAATGGTTGGAAAATATAACATTCAGTTGTATACATTATGAACAAACTTCTGAATTAGGTAGTGTTACAAATAAACTTTGAATTTTAACTTGGAATATTAGATAAGAACTATGAACTAGTAATTGTTAAGTCATTTTGTCCTAGATTCTTGTTGCATTTAAACTTGGAAGCCAATTTGGTAAGTTTCTTTTGTACAAGTGTTCCTATTTGAACATGTAGTTCTTCATTATACCGCATTTATAAGTGTATATGACTATGCATTGGTTGTGAAAAGATTGTCAAGGTTCAACCATTGGACCCATGATCCTTGCCTTAAATGGAGAATTGCATATTACATCTAAATGTAGGAAATGAAGTAAGTGAAAGAAGTTGATGTGGCTAGTTTCATGAACAACAGAAAATGATGAAAAATGTTTAATTAAATGTTCGCATGAAGGAGTAGAGAGTGTTATTTTATTTACTGTGATCATATGCGTGCTTGATATTATAACACATACACACAAATATAAATATTGTGACTACATATGTATCTACATACATACATGTGATATGCCTTCTTAAAGGTATTAATTTCATATTCTACATTGTCAGAAATCTCTGTTTCTATGATTAAAGAAGCATGAACTTTGTAATATTTGCATAAGCTTGCATGCATTTTAACTATGTTGGCAATATAATCCTTTTAATATCAATATGCCTTGTTCGTGTTTTGATTGTTATGAGGAATTGTTGATCAAATGACTTGGAGATGAACTGATATGTTGTCTTATGTGACTGGAATGTGTATTCTAGAGTGTTCCTAATTTGTGTTTGGAATCATGACATCAGTAGAGGTAGTTATGTCTCTTCACAATTCCATTACTCCATTCAGTTCGCATTGCTAGTCTTCCTCATGCTGGGTCGGGTATTCTTTCTTCATAAAGAATTCCGGGGAAGTGACTCACTTCATGGTAGGGTGGAAATGCACTCCAGCAATGTTCTTGCCCTTGAAGTGGTCAAAGGAGTTCAAAAGTTATAGAATCCTGTAAGGAAGTTCCATGTTGTGTTATATTTGTATAATTTTTGTACTTGACCATGTGGTATATTGTAAGGGATACATTCCTTTATGTTCGCCATAATATTGGCATTTGTACTTCAAAATTCTATCTAATACAAATCCTTGTCTCTATTCTTGACCAATGGACATGTGTCACTGTCACTTTTATATGCTCAATTTGAATAATATGTGTAATTTGTTAATTGAATTTTACGGAGGTTGTTACACAGGTCCAAGAGGCTGAGGAAAAGACTGCTGGTGGCTTGCTTTTGCCATCGAGTGCTAAGGAGAAGCCTTCTATGGGAACGGTATGCATGGTTAGCTTTCAGTGAGAATGTTTATTAGTCATTTGTTCTGTTATTGTGATCATGTCGATTCACAATTATTAATATTTTAGTGCATGTGCATGTGCATGCAATCAGGTAATTGCAGTAGGACCAGGCTCATATGAAGGAAGGGACTTAGTATATCCCCTGGAAATACTGTTTTGTACTCAAAATATGCAGGAAATGAATTCAAAAGTAAAGATGATTCTCAGTATATCACACTGAGGGTGTCTGATGTGATTGCTGTGATGTGTTAATACGTTTGAATGTGTCTCTTAGGGTGGTTGTCAAGTTGAATTGCCATATTGTGTCCAAAGAAACCTTTTACATAATGAAGGGATGGTGTTTTTGCAATTAAAGCAATCTCATAGAATGAGATTTAATGACTTCTGTGTTGCAGCATAGAAAAAGAAAGTTTAGTTTTACATCCACTTTAAATGAGCTTTATAATTAAGCTTTTCCAAAATTTTATGCATTTCTAGAATGATTTTCTTTTGGTCATAGTTTAAATATTTAAGCATTAGATAAATATCCTACATAATGTAGTGAAGGAGAATATATGAGGCAATTATGTAACATCAAGCAAATGGCAATTTTGAGAGGGACATAGTTTATTCTCTATAAATGTACAGTCTCTTCCTTGAATCATATAAGTTGCCAATTTACTAGTATTAGTGCTCAGGAGTTAGGAACTTCTCCTGTTATCAGGATGTATGTCTCATAAGCGTAATCATATAACCTTTTAATTTTATGTCCAATGACTTCTGTTACATTTTACCCTAGTTGAAGATCAATCCATCACTAGGTGATTGCAATAGTTTAGGACAGGCCTATAAACATCTTGAGTTTTAAAAAAAACAAAACTTATGCATAACTACAACCTGATACAATGAAACAAATGCATTCCTATTATCAGGATGTATGTCTCATAAGCGTAATCATATAACCTTCCAATTTTATGTCCAATGACTTCTGTTACATTTTACCCTAGTTGAAGAACAATCCATCACTAGGTGATTGCAATAGTTTAGGACAGGCCTATAAACATTGAGTTTCAAAAAAAGAAAAAAACTTTATGAATAATTACAGCCTGATACAATGAAACAAATGCAGTATCCAAGACAGGTCCATTTAAGTAGCTAAACTGAGCATTTTTCCAAAAAGATAGAGACAAAACCAATAAAATTACATTGAATCCCAATCAAAATACTTGTTGATGGTCAATTGTCAACTATTTGGGCAGTTATTTGGATAGTGGACCAGTCAAGATTGACCTTGTCACATTCTGGACACAGCATTATCTTTTGCATCTCTTGTGTAGGCCTATTTTTCTTTGAAAAAAGGACATAAGCAGCTTAACTAGTCTTCTATTGGATATTCCTAACAAGTACACTCATCCGATTTCCTATTTCCTCTTGGGCAAAATATGATTAACTCAGCCTAAAAACAGGAATTAAATTCAGAATACCACATATGGAGCATAATATATAAATGCATTCCAATGCCAGCATCACCTACCTCCACTCCAATTGTTTTGTTGCACAACAAATAAAAACAAAACCATTCTTGCACACTCTGGCAGGAACTTCGCTGCTCTGCAGCTCTTGTTTCAAATTGTTACGGCGGCAGGAGCATAAGATCTCAACTTATTGGAAAACCTCTGCAGGCAATGTAAGTGGGGATTCCCTTTGAAGCTATTCCACCAGTTCATGAAGGTACTATTACTGGAGAAAACCTCTAAGGAAATCTCATGGCCATCCATCATCTTCTCCAGTCGTTCCTGAAAGGCTTTTAGTTCTTCATCAGTGCTGGAATTAGGAACACTCAGAGAATAATGAGCGTCTTCAACATAAGCCCAAAAACATGAATCCTGTGTAAGGATAGCTGGTTGGGTTCGTGCCCTTGATTGGGTTCCCACTTTTCTCTTCTTGTCATCTAACCATTTCTGAAGAAGCTTATAACGTCTAGGTCTGCCATTATCAAGATAAGACCCAGAATCTTCATGCTTACCAAGGCGATAATAATGCGCTATGTCAAGAGGCTCTACAAGCAATCTGTATTCAGTTCCTGCATCGATCCACTTATCTTGAGTTTGGAGATCCTTTGGCAATTCTTCTTTCTCCACTAATTCAGTTATTCTATCCCAGAAAGCAGCAAGCTTGAGCCTGCTTTTGTTTGCATTCAATTGAGCAAGTTTGAGCTTTGCATTCAATTCAGCAAATTTGGGCATGCTTTCGGTTGCATTCGACTCAGCAAGTTTATTCTCTCTCTTGTGTGTCTTGAAGCAATCGTAGTAACCAGGCAAGTCATCATCTTCACATATTGTTTTATACCATTCCAGCTCGGCCATGCAGTCCTGTATCTCGTCTAACTTTATAATTTGTTGCTCCATGTTTGTGATCAATTTATTCTTATTGTCTTCAATAGCTTTTAATCCAAGCCAAGCTTGAACATTCTGTTAAAACAACAAAAAAAAACATGTAATTTGTCAGTGTTATACCATTAAATAACTAGAAACAAGGCAATGGGATGTGTTTTACCAAGAATTTGGACAGGCTTTCATATCCGGATAAAACAAATTGTGAAGTGAAGAGATATGGCAAGGACAAGTCCAAGGACACTTGGGCAGAATCTTTATTTTTTATAGATTAGTTCATCTAATTGATGTTCCAAAGCTTATGAAGAGTGAATGTATGTTTCACAAAGATTTCACAGCTCATTCAGGTAACATATCTTTTTATAATGTGGGTTGTGTTAGAATATTATATTCCTTTATACTGTTAATGGTTATGAATGTATTTAAGTAGATTAGATATTTCTGTTTCTGGTATGTAGACATTTAATGTCTACAGTTGTAGCTGGTTGGTCTCTTAAATGTCTGTAGGTAGAGGTAGTTAGTTTCATTAATTTCCTCAGTACTTTGTATTACAATAAATTGTAATCTTTTTCTCTTGTTAATACAAGCAATTTCCTAGCTAAAATTGTTTCAGGTTGCCTATAGTGTAAAAAAGAGAATTTTATTAATGGTCTAACATGAAAGGAAATGTGAAGTACTTAATAGTAGTTTCATAGTTATTAGAAAAAATTTATTAGTTTTTACTCAATTTACAGGGTGGTTTTCTCAGTCTATCTATCTAGTGAGAAGAAAGGGGCTCATTGACACGAGAAATGACGGACAGAATGAGAACATTAACAATGCTAATAGGACTATGTTGGCTACAATGAAGAATACCAGATGAATTTCAGCCAGAATTAATATGATAGGTCAGATTAATAGAATGATGATCATTCCAACAAGGATTAAATCCTTTAATGTTGTACTTTTATCATAATATGATTATCAAGATAAAAATATGTTGATACTTATAACCTGCTGCTAATGGGTGAGATCAAGATGATGCCTGAAATTGATCAATGTGTATGGTAACAAGCCTATAAAAGCATGAGAGGTTGGTAAAGTCCCTAACCTTCATTTGGTACCTGAACATGGTTCTCCTGTGCATTACATTGTGTTTTCATGTGCACGTGGCATAAGTAAGCTGCTCCTTCTGAGTTTGGCTTAGGGAAGAACATAAGCGTTAGAGAGCTTAAACCCTGGAAAGTCATCCAGGTTGAACTTTTTATATGACAAGCTCATTGTATATCTTGGATTCTGGAAACTGGCAGATGGTGTAAAGTATTCAGTAGTTTGGCATCTTATGTTGGTAGGTTTGCTGTGTTCATTTTGAATCAGTCAACCAATTTATATAACTATTTTATACTGTCCTAATAATGAATGATGGAGTGTAATATAAACAAAACAATACAACAATTGTTACAATTTTCTCCAAAAACAAAAAATCCACTTAAATGGAATCTGAAAATCTAATGCTGCTCAGATTTTTGATATTTTAACTAGCTTATGACTATTCTTGTAAATATTTTCATTTAATTTATTTTATCATAACTCTGTTCCTTTCTGAACTCACTGTATAGTAAGAAAACTTCTAAAATCAGAAACAAAATTACAGAATTAAAGTTCTTGTTTTACCTGATTCCCTATCCCCATTGCTTCCAGCTGCAAATCAATTCTAACCTCAGCTGCCGAGGATTTGTCAGACTTCAGAGTCTTTGAATACGATGCTGTTAGACCTGAACTTTTGGATATGTGCTTTATTGTTTTTTCGTACTCTATGTGCTCCATAATGCAAGCCCCGGAATCTTTGCTGTTTTCCAGAGCAAAATACAATATATGCAGTGTAGTTTCTGTGTTTTCTATACAACATACACTGCCACTGCTGGAACAGAAGACATAATAACCAAATGGCCTGTAGGGACTCCTTTTGATAAGGTCTTTTACAGCACCTCCTACCAAATTAGCAGGTCCCACAACAAGAGCTGTAGTCTCGTGTGTGAGTACTTGAGAAGCATCACCAATTACCTGTTTTATAAATTCCTGAGAATTGTCTTTTGAGAGTGGGTGGCTTCCATCTTGGACTGGCTTCTGATTTTCTGCCTTGATCTGATTCTTCATGGAATTGTACCAGTAGGGCAATAGTTCCTCCAGGGCTTTGGAGATGGGTGGTGATTTGCAAGGCGAGAAGCAAATTCTGGGGACAATGTCATGCCTTGAAACTATATGGCAGAAGTAGGGAGACCAATTTTCTCTTTCAATTGCTTTGGCAAATATCTTGTCTCCAACTAACGGACACCCAAATGTGATGCACAGTGGATAATTTGTATTGTACTGCTGTAGTGTCCAAAGTGTCCACAGGGATGCTATTGCTCCACCGAAGGAATGGCCAGTGAAGATTATAGTTTTTTTCTCATTCAAAGATTTGAGAACCTGCACGGTTATGCTTTGTTAGGATAATAAACAACAAAAGTTAAATCAAATGACAAGAGTAGTGTTTAGTAGTTTGCTTTAGAATGTACTTTTGAAAGGGGCTTCTATTAGCAAAGAAACTGAAGTTTTAAAATTGTATGTTAAATAAAGAACAAAACTTCCTTAAATAAATCAATTTACTTGTAACGCAAACCCACAAGAAAACATGAAACAGGGCTGTTGGGAGAGAGACTCTCAATTTTTGATTTGTTTATGCTTTCTAAGGCAGGTTTAGTGATTGGACTCAAAATCACCAAAAACCCCAAACCAAGTGTTGGGCAAGGCGCTCACAACTTTCTGATCTACCGTAACCTCTATAATTTGACTTCGAAATATCAAAGCTGAAGGGTGGTTGAAACACTTACCAATTTTTTTTCCTCTCTCAAGCAGACCTTCCACACCGAAACACCAATAGGAGATTTTGGTTTATTGTACCCTCTTTCAAAGATTAGTTTTCAGGAAAATGACAAACTGGGAGAATACAAAACTTATTTTGCCAATAAAGCAAAAGATAACTAAGCTCAATAACTAGTTGATCATCATCTGAGCTGATAACTGTAAACAGAGAATGGCAATGTTAGTATTAATGGCTTCTCAATGGGCTGGGCTTCAATTCATGTTAACTATAATTCCAACAGGATCTTATGCCAACTCCATTCGTACCTCTCTGTAATATGAGCCTGAGGGACTGCAATTTTCTATCATGTGCTCTTTCTCTTTTCAAGTGACAGGAAAACCATTAATATTGTTTGACAATGCTTAGTGAAAAGAGTACGCCATAACAGATTATGTAAGGGGTCTGTCTGGGAAAGCTACAAGAATATGTTGCAAAGATCTATGAATTCAAACCCATGAAGCATGGAGAAGATGTGGGACACCTCTGTTAAGGATGCCTTTTTAATGTATTTTCAACGAATTCAAAACCCATGAAGCATGGAGAGGCCCATGTACACCTTTGGTAGGATACTTTTTAATGTGTTTACAATGAATTCAAACCCATGAAACATGAAGAAGATGTGGGGCTGATGCAGCTGCTTCTTGACTGCTGTTGCTTAGCAGTCTTCGTAGGATTTAATATTTCTGTTTTGGACTGCTGTTGCTTAGTAGTCTTTGTAGGAGTCAATTTAGGAGTTCCTTGGTAAATAAATGGTAGAGCTGGACTCGTAGGAGTCAGTATTTTGGAGATGTAATGATGTTTTCAATAATGGATACAGATCAGTTTTTAAGGGAGTAAGAATTCCTAATAAATTTCTTTTGTCTCTGTTTTTTTGTTTTTATTTCCTCTGCATTACAGAGGGCAAGTTTATCAAATTGCTGGATCTGAGGAATCGTCCACATCAGTTTGATGATGCAACTGTTTCTTCACTGCTGTTGCTTAGCAGTCTTCGTAGGAGTTGATTTAGAAGTTAATATTTCTGTTTTGGACAGCTGTTGCTTAGTACTCTTCATAGGAGTTAATGTAGGAGTTGATTATTCAGTTTAGGAGTTGATTTAGGAGTTCATTGGTAAATAAATGGGAGAGTTGGACTCATAGGAGTCAATTTTTTTGGAGATGTAATGATGGTTTGAATAATGGATACAGAGCAGTTTTTAAAGGAGTGAGAATTCCTACTAAATTTCTTTTGTCTCTGTTTTTTTTCTTTTTATTTCCTCTGCATTACAGAGGGCAAGTTTATCAAATTGTTGGATTTGAGGAATCGTCTGCATCAGTTTGGTATCATCATAGCAAATAAGATCAGAGCTCAGGTTAGTGGGAAGATTAGGTTGTGAAGAGAGTTGCAGATCAAATAAGATCTGGTCGCCACATAAAGGAATTTTGGTTGCCCAAGACAACAAAAGGAAAGCAGATCGTGGTTTCATGGTCTGCTGACCACGGTCCAAAGGAAGATTGCCACAGATCTGAAAAAAACAAAATTGAAAGAATTAAGGGATGCCGATAAGGCAGAACATCGAGTGAAGCTGCAGCAGGAAGATATCTATTGTAGCCGCCTGGAAAAGAAATGTAGATTGCGCTATTTACAAAACTTGATGTTTGTCCCCCATTGTTTGAGCAAAGAAGAAGCATGATTGCAGCCAATAAGAGATTGTAGGAGGTTGTTGTTGCAGAAAGAGATCACTGCCATTGTCAAAAAGGATTTCTATTAAAAAGGCCACAGCCTCATTGCTCCAGGAGACACCAATTTAGAGCAAACTGTGGGAGGATAAAAAGATGACCCTGCCACAGTCTGAAGAGTTCACCAATTGAAGTAAATACCGCCATTTTGAATGCAGATCGCTGTCTTCAGAGGAAAATTGCTTGACTTGAAGGCTTCTTTGTTCCTCTATATTAACTGGACCCATATAACTCATTCGAGTTGCTCCACAATTAAGCAGTGCAGAAGATTTGGTGACTCAGCTGACCAGGGGAGGGGCATTGTGGTTTGTTCTAAAGTGTGAGTTGGAGGAGTCTGTGGACAGCCAAATAGTTGGGGAAAGAGACAAAAGATCATAACAAAGAATAAAGCCATGAAAAATGCAGACATGCTGTGGAATAAGGGCAGAATGCCAGAATGGCTACTTACAGGTTTAGAGGAGACCCTTGAGTGGAAGTAGTTGTCACGATTTGGAAGACATCCTATGCTTAGGGAAACCAAAAGTTCAATGTTTAATAAGAACAGGGGAGATGGAATTTTTATGAGAAATGTGTACCAAAAGTATAAAAGATAGATGATGCAAAATTGTTGTGGTGAACTGTTATGTACAAGAAGATGAAAGTTGTGAAGTACAAAAATGGAGTTATATCATGATGTAACAAAGAGGATAACCAAGGTGGAAGAAAAGATAAGATAAAGGTGGAGGTAGAAGCTAACAAAGGACCAGCAAAAAGAGTTGCAAAATTTAGAGTATGAGTTTAAGGAGTTACGGAGGATGTTGGAGGAATATGAGGCATGCAATCATAAGAAGGCAAAGAAAAAGAAATTGGCAGCTAAGGCACTAAAGAGTTGTGAGAAGGTGAAAAGAATGATGAGGTTAAATACTCATCTTGTGAGCAAAAGGTATATTTAGAGAGGAAAGTCATGAGGCAAGGATTAGCCAAGGGATAGAATTGTTAGAACAGAGAAAGATTAAATCTCTTGAAGAGTTGGCAATAATATTAGCAGATAAAAGACATATAAATGTAATTTTCCAAAAGTTCCAAAGAGAAGAGAGCAAGGAATGGGATGAGGATGAAGAGATAGATGATTGGGTTGAAGATGAAGAGATGGATGAGTTGGATGAAGTTGTTGAATTGTGTTACCCCGAAAAAGCGGAAGGTATTGAAGATTACAATACATGAGGAGAAGAGTTTGAAGATTGCAATGAAGAGGAATGCAACCTATCACAAGAAGAGGCCCAAAATGTTGTAGTAGTGGATGTGTTCCAGGTGAGAGAGGAAGCTACAACAAAGTTAAGAGATCTTTGGGATCCTCGTATGTGATGAAGTCTTATTAGTTTTTGAAAACACAACCAATCAGAAGCAACTAGAAGAATGTGAGTTGACAGAGGAATGTCTAGAGAATCCCATGATTAATGAAAAGAGAGAAGAAATGGATCATCTCTTTCTTGGAGAAGAAATGAGGATGATTGAGAGAGACATAAAAATGATCATTTGTGGCATAAAAGAGGACAATGTAAAAAATGAGTTGTTTTGTGAACAATATCACATTGAGCTAGGAAATGAAGTCCACCTCACAAAATATAATATGGAAGTGTAATGTCCCCAATTTTTGCGAGCATCGAGTTCGATGGATTTAGCCTATTATGCGACCCTCGTAGGCTGATAGGATGGATAGAGAATTTGATGGAGCTTGGCAGCCGGTTTGATTGTTATTAGTTGGCTTTCGTTTGGGCTCGTTCGGACACTATTTGCTCAGATTGCTATTTTTAGCAGTTTTTAGCACTCAGCGGAGCACCCCTGCTATTTTTAGCAGTATGGTCTGGTCTCGTGCAGAATCGCTTTCTTCTTCGTCAGCTTCAGACGGTTCGTGCATCGGGCATATATTGAGAGAGATATTAATATTTAATTGATTTAATTAAATATTAATTATTTGGAGCTTATGTATAAAGTTATAATATTTTAAATATTATAACTTAAGTGAATTGCTGAAGGGGTCGCCATCATTGGAAGGGGCCACTTTTAATTATATTTTATAATTAAAAGTGCTTTCAGCTATTGAAAGAAAGAATAAAAGGAAAAGTTCGGGGGTTATAGAGGGTTTCATTGGGTCTTGAAGCTTATGTTTATGAAATCAATTTTTGATCAAGTCTTCTTGAGAACGAAGCCGAGGGTTTCAGTTGTCTACAGGCATTGGAGAACGAGCCATCTTCAGTGTTGCAGTTCAGAGGCTGTGAAATATCAGCTGATCTATTGCATTCAAAGGGATATCTTCATTCAGAAGTTATCACAGAACGTTCACAGAGTTTCTTTCAGCTTGCTGCAATAATCAGGTTTTCATCGAAATATCGTTGCCTTTTTAGTTGCATGTTATTGGATCATTATTGTACTTGTTTCAGAAGATTAATAAATAGTCTGGCATCAACATTTTCAATAGATTCTATCATTTCTGGTGTTGCATTATTTTATATAAATTTATTCAGCATTTTTCTTTCAAAAACGAAAAAAAAACAATCAAAGCAATCAGTTTTCAGAATCAAGGAGAACAGGGGTTTCTACAGTGGTATCAGAGCCTGAATCCTGCCATCCTGTGTGGGAAATAAATTTCATGAGCAGAGAGAAAAAATTTCAGAATATTATGGATTTACAGATACAAAGAAGATTCTGAGAATTTAGGGTTTGAAAAGTTTATCAATTGCAGAGAATTACCAGTCAGAATTTAAAGTATTGGGTTTGTTTGGTACGACCAGAGGAATGATTTAAATATTTGCAGGAACAAGTAATATTTAATAGTCAATCAAATTATTGAAGGGAGCCGATAGTTTGTGTAAGTAAGAAATTTTGTCCCAGATCATCAATCAAATAAATTTTAAACGCAGATGAAGACAAAACAATAGTCTGCCGCTACTGACAAAATGGGTGTTGGAATTTTTGAAGAAGCCGATAGAGACAAATCGTGGCTTTCAGAAGTTCGATATTGAACATCGACACATCGGTTTATTATTTTAAAGAGCCGCATTATATTGAAATCGCATATTGTAGAGGCTACGTAATAAGTCGGGAATTGCTTATATGGGAGCTGCTTAGATAAAGACAGTGGAGGCTTGTCTTATTCATTGCTGGAGAATAAGAAAAAAATTGTCAGTAGTAGATAGGACAAAAAGAATAATCGCGTCTTTGAGAGCAATCGGGACCAACTTGAGAGAAGCAAGCGAATATAAATCTTTATCTCTGCCGCCAGGGAGAGTTTTAATATTCCTGAAGACATCAGATATTTCGGGAATCATGTTTTAAAAGCCGACATATACCAGTATCGGGACCTGCTTGTTTTTTCAGCTGCCGCTACAGACAAGACAAAAAGGTAACGGGACATCATAAATAATCTTATCGGTCAAATTCCAAACTATTGAATTCGTCCCTCTTCATAAGGCACGACTTTTATATCCCAGCACTATCCATTGGAGTGAGACGTGAACATTCTACACCAGCTAAGCAGTCGGTAAAATCACGATTTGGAATATATTTTCTGAAGAAACAAAAATAAAGTTAGCGCCGGCAGATACAGACAAAGAGATGATTGTTGGGATTTTAAGGAAAGATATATCATTTTAAAAAGGCTAGACGGGTTCTGATGATTTAAAGGTTCCAACCAACATTATTAATCGGGCCTCCTTGAAGATAGACATACTTTGCCGTCACTTCTAAGGGCAAATAAGACAAGAAAATTGAGCAACTGAAGAATTCGGTTTCTGTAGAAGACGTCTGAGTTTTGAAGTCTTTGCCCAGGTTTCCTCCCAACAGCAGGTCAGATGTTGCCAGGGTTGTTGACAATGATTTATTGAAATTCGTCTCTCTTGAGAGCAATCTGCTGTAACCGATATTCAGTATAATTGTATTTTAGACAAGACTTCATTGTATTGTTGCTATTTTTTGGCATGATTATTGGTATGTTAGCTATATTTGAAGTTGGATATAATTGTTGTGCCAAAGTTTCATAATCAAATTCAGTTCAGTCATGCAAGTTGCATGCCAGATGTTTGCACAAATACCCATTTGCTGAAGGTACACTTTAGTCATCATTTTGGATTGAAAGCAGTAAATACTTGCATTGGCACCTATATCAGTCACTGGAAGATTGCAACCAGAGTCATCTTATGCATTGAAAAGATTGCAACCGGAGTCATCTTATGCATTGAAATCACCAACGAAACAATAATCAGTAGATAGTTACTTGGCCAACAAAGTGTTTAACGAAATGTCCAGTTGCTGAAAGTAGAGAATTTACGTTAGATCAATCTTGAAATTAGTTTGACAAGTGAAACTGTCAAACTAGAAAGAGAAATTACAAGCAAAATACAAGCCAAAACAGTCAAGAGATTGAAGGACAACTGTTTGATGAAATTCCAGAGTTCCCAAAATCAGAAAATCCAGAAATTATGGCTTTTAAATTTGTTGATGAGATAATGGTTGCTTATGAAGAATATATAGCACTTTCAGATAAGGTCAAAGAGCGTCTAGACTTCGAACAATATATGGAGCATCGAACAGATTATAACAAGCAAAGAAGAAAATCAAAGAAATGTGAACAGCCAAGTGTTGAGAGCATTTTGAATGATATCCAGTGGAAACTTAAACTATCACAACGAAGATTAACTCATAGTTTGCAGTGGTATGAGGATTCCCTTTCTAGACGAACCTCATCACGAAACAAAAATGAGAGACTTGGTGAAGTGTCCAAAAGTCTCTATGATGAGTTTGGTTTAAAATGTGATAAGTTAGCAGATCATGATCTTCAACCTACAGGTGGACACGGGGTTGAAAATGAAACAGTGATTGATAAGGAAATCTTATATCAAGAAAATAGTATGGTGGAGCCACAGAATGATGCTCACAACATTCCAGAAAGTGTAACCAGCATTGTTAACAATTCTGATTTACATAACAGCAGCAGAAAAAGTTTGCATCAGCTTGAGACAGCAATGACTTCACCTGTGCAAAATGATCCTATTGAATTGTCGCATGAAAGTACTCAGGAATTGGGTACTAATGACGCATTGTATGTTGATGATTCATGTTATGGTGAGTCTGATTTTCCAGATCAGACTTTAGAAAATAAGTCAGAAGGTTCACATGTTGACATGGAATCCCAGGATTGTGAGTTGGAAAGTGATGCAGTAACTTTGGGAGTGGAAGTGTGTGAAGATACTGTCATACCAGCAACTTCTACCTTATCAGTTGAGCCATCTTTCGAGGTACATAGCATCAGTACCTTAGATGTTGAGGTGTGCATGGATGAAAGCACACATGATGCCGCTTATCATTTAGTGAGTGATGACGAATCAGCCTCATATCATAGTGCAGATTGTGAACTGGAAAACTTGTATGGGGGTCATAAGCTACAGAGTCCTCATCATTTGGTTGGGCAACTAAAAGTGAATGACAATATGATTGCCACAACCATTGAGCATTTTGATGTTGCTCGTCAGATGTTAGCTACCTATGGTTGGAGTACTCCTTTGACAGATGAGCACGGTGATAGTGGTTTTTCCCTTGCAGAGATACATGCACTTCGAGAAGCAATTGGAATGATGAAACAAAATTACCTAAAACTACTTGCAGACAGGGATTTTCTTCTCGAGTGGGATTGCATTTGTTATGATGCATTGCAGAGGAAGGAGGAGCAGGTTGATGAGCTCACTCATGAGCTTGAGGTGACTATGGACTCGTTGGAGAGTGCTCAGTTGGCCCTTCAAGAGTCACAGTCACGGTTGGAGGAGTTGACCGTGGAGTTGAGTTTGGCACAGTCTCCACTAGCTGCAGATACAGTACAGTTATATACAGAGGCAGTTGATGAGGATCTTATATCCACGAGTTGTAGTGAGGATGTGGTTACATCTATCACAGATATTGGTGCAGTCAATTCAGCTGGGATGAGTGTTTTGGTTGAGAGCTCTTGTGATGAGATAGTTGATTTTTCCGAGAGTTGTGTGACAGATCACGTCACTACTTCATTGTCGTCACAGGAGATATGTGGGGCATCATCCAGTATGGAGATTTGTACTTATGCTAATTTGTTTCCCCAGGACTATGATGGACAGCCATTGACAGAGGTGGGAGCATTTTATCTTGATTGCATCGTGAGGAGTGTTTATCACTTCTCCTTTGGTCCACACACGGAGGATTTGATGATGCATCGGTGTGGATTGGCCCCGGAGTTATACCATCCGTTGTGGGATGGGTATTCACCGTCTTCAGAAGATGGGATTAGCTGCTGCAAGCGTCCGAATCAGCTGTTTGCGGGGGATCACTTGCAGGGACAGCTATCAGTTTTACATCATGCCGATATGTCTCCAACTGGGTTTGCTACTTCTATGTCACAAGGTTTTCTTATGGGTACATGGTTACAGGATGACTACGGTGTCAGTTGGCATGATGGCTTGGTCAGTTATCACATTCATGAGGGTTTAGCAGAGGACAGGGAGAGATTCAGTGTAGCAGATGCTTCTAGAAGTTCTTTTCTCCGCATGACAGATGGATGTGAATTCAGATTGTATTGGGATCCAGGTGGTGACAGTTTTGGCACTGAGTATTGGATGGGTCCCATTGGGTTACTTCACCACTCACAACATGGTGAAGTTGGAGGCAGTAGAGCGCAGTGGCAGCCTGAGGATGACAGACACGACAGACTTTCACTATGGGTTTGGGATCCAGGGATAGCTTGCGCAGTTGTGTTTTTGTTGATGCTACAGGAGGCAGTTAGAGATGTGTGGGACACTTCACAGTTCTTATTTTGGGCCTTCCGAGGAGTTGGGTTTCTTTGCAGTAGAATTGCTTGAGGACAAGCAATTTCAGGGAGGGAGGACTGTAATGTCCCCAATTTTTTGTGAGCATCAGAGTTCAATGGATTTAGCCTATTATGCGACCCTCGTAGGCTGATAGGATGGATAGAGGGTCTTGATGGAGCTTGGCTTGGCTTCAGTTGTCAGATTGTTATCAGTTGGCTTTTGTTTGGGCTCGTTCAGACACTATTTGCTCGGATTGCTATTTTTAGCAGTTTTTAGCACTCAGCGGAGCACCCCTGCTATTTTTAGCAGTATGGTCTGGTCTCGTGCAAATCACTTTCTTCTTCGTCAGCTTCAGACGGTTCGTGCATCGGGCATATATTGAGAGAGATATTAATATTTAATTGATTTAATTAAATATTAATTATTTGGAGCTTATGTTATAAAGTTATAATATTTTAAATATTATAACTTAAGTGATTTTTGCTGAAGGGGTCGCCTATCATTGAAGGGGCCACTTTTAATTATATTTTATAATTAAAAGTGCTTTCGAAAACTATTGAAAAATTAAAAAGAAAAGTTCGAATTTATTTAAATGAAACCTAATTGAGAAAATTCGAACTCTTGAGGAGATATAAGGGTTTCATTGGGTCTTGAGCTCATTATGTTTTATGAAATCAATTTTTGATCAAGTCTTCTTCAGAGAACGAAGCCGAGGGTTTCAGTTGTCTACAGGCATTGGAGAACGAGCCATCTTCAGTGTTGCAGTTCAGAGGCTGTGAAATATCAGCTGATCTATTGCATTCAAAGGGATATCTTCATTCAGAAGTTATCACAGAACGTTCACAGAGTTTCTTTCAGCTTGCTGCAATAATCAGGTTTTCATCGAAATATCGTTGCCTTTTTAGTTGCATGTTATTGGATCATTATTGTACTTGTTTCAGAAGATTAATAAATAGTCTGGCATCAACATTTTCAATAGATTCTATCATTTCTGGTGTTGCATTATTTTATATAAATTTATTCAGCATTTTTCTTTCAAAAACAAAAAAAAAACAATCAAAGCAATCAGTTTTCAGAATCAAGGAGAACAGGGGTTTCTACAGACGACATCCTAGAATTGTTTTTGTACTGCGCCTAGCTCAATGTAGGCACCTCCCTCGTGCTGATAAAGGCAAGGGATGGATATTGTCAACGTTCTTGTGAAGTTGATAATACCTACCACAATATGTCGATACTCAATCAGTTCCACAGAATTGGCATCAATCGTGCTTTTACCTTGTATGCTAGCTGTGTTTTCCAAGCGAAAAGATGTTACTTGTTCTCTACAGTGGTAACTGATTGGTACACCAATTGTAAATCAGTGATTGTGACTTCATCTCCAGGCCTCTTTTCTGTTGTCTCTAGTTCTGTGTTGTACCCCAAATTAAGATTTTTGCTACACTTAGGCATTTTGAAGAAATGAGTAAAAGACTTGTCAAATTTGTCAAAAAGGTCAAAATTTGGGTGTGCATGTCTTGCATGAGGGGCAAAAATTTGAAATTTCCACAATCTAACGATCTGGGTCTGCTCAAAGCGACCAAATCTACAAAACCCAAATCTCAGTTTTTAATCCCTACTTTTTAGGAAAACTGCTATTTTTAGAAAATTTCCAAAAATAGTAACTTTTTCTGGGTTTCTTTCAAAATGGCTACTAGAAAAACTTTTTAAAAATAGAAAGTTTGTTCGTCAGGGTTTAAATTGATTTTGATTGACTTAAAATACTTCCTCATCAGGCTAGTGCAGTCAGAATCACGAAACGATCAGTTTTGCCCTAGTAGGTCTATTCTGCTTTTTCAATTTCAGAAGCATTTTGGGAGCTCCAAAAGTCATCAATGGAGGTCAATTAGCTGCCTGGCAACAGATTCAACGTTCAAGCTCTGAACAGAAGATGGGTTGAAGAACATGCACGAAGAACGAAGGATGAAGGTGAGACCTGCAGACAAATGATTAAGTCTGCCAGCCATGGGCGCCCCAGGAGAAGATAGGCGCCTATCTTTTTAGGGCATTAGATGGTGGAATTAGGATTTGTGCTTCCAAGCATAATTGTTTAGATTCTTCCTAGTTCCGTAGTGAGTCCGACAGCGTCATCATCAGATGATCCAGTCACCCGGAATTCGAGATCAAACAAGGAGGTTTCAACCAGAAGACAAAAGGAAAACCATGAAAATCACTAAAAAAATTCTAAGTCTGGGAACTTTGGGTGCCCTAGGTGCCCAGGGGCGCCCAGCCTTTTGAGAGGTCAAACTCAGCAGTTAGGGTTTGTCGATGAGCTCAATCTCTTCAGAATCCAGTTAGCTTCGCAATACATACCTTCGTCAAATTGTCAAACTTGTCAGTCATCGACAAATTCAGATTGAGCTGGAGGTATAAAGAAGAAGGTTCAAGTTTGAAGATAAAATCAGAGCAAAAATGGCTAAGTATGGAGGAGTTGGGCGCCCCAGGAGGAGAAAGACACCCAAGTTTTTAAGTGCCTAAACAGATGAATTCGTCAGTGAAGCCTCCAACGTGACTTCCTCAGAGTTGATCAGGCTTTCAAACGAGACCATCAGCTCGTCAATTGGAGTTGGCAGTCATCAGATGCTGAAGGCGGAACAGAGGGAAAGATGAGCTAAATATTAGAAGTCAAGAGCAAAGGTGAAGATACAGAAAATATTCTAACTCTGGTAGAGTTGGGCGATGCAGCATTCAGGAGATAGCGTTCCCAGAAGACCCTTCCCAAAATCTTCTCAACTCTATAATGAGTCCAATCTCAGTCCATCCAAGCTCTGGAGCATCCAAAATGACAAGATCATCTGAAGGAGAGGAGTTGATAAAGAAATCAGAAAAATGGTCAAGTTGCCTTGCCTTAGTCAAAATTTTCAAATTTTCTAATTACAAGAAGAATGAATGACCAAGTTCAATGAACAGGCAGATTTTAGGGTTTTGAAGATAAAAGCAAAAAGAAAGTAGAGTAATCTCAAGCCAAAGGCTTATTTAAGAGGCTTTTATCATTCAAAATTCAGTATTCTTTGCAGGTGGCGTCCAAGTTGAAGAGGAGCAGCAACTTTGAAGTTTTTATTTCAAGATTCAAGAGTTCAAGCTTGCTGATTTTCAAGAAGTTCTTCATTAATTTTCAGACCAGCAACATGAGACCTTTGTTTTTCATGCTTTTTTCATCCAGAACATCGAATTTTTGAAAAAGAAGGTCAAGGATTTCAATTTTCAGTTATCTGGGTCTTTTCATCTCGTCTTTTTGAAGAATTTTTGAGGAGTTTTCTCAAGTTGCAGCAGTTGCTTTTTCCTTGCATGTCAAAGAAATCATTAGAGTATGCAAATTTTGATCATCCGGGTCCTCTTAAAACAATCCTCTGAAGAAAACCCAGATCACAACTTTTTTCAAGAAAATTTCAGATTTTAGGGTTTTGCTGTTTTTTCAATCAGCCCTCAATATTTTTCAAATCTGATTAACTGGGTTCATTCCAAATTTTATTCTTAACAAAACCCAAGTGCCAGCTTTTTTGGTGAAAAATTGAAGAAGTTAGGGTTTGCTACTTTGTTAGTCTACACTTAAATTTTCAAAAACGGACGATCTGGGTTGTCTTCAACGAAATTTTGAGCAAAACCCATATCTCAGAAAAATTTCAAAAAATTTGTTCATTTTAAGAAGAAAAACCAACATTCTAAAAATAGTAAGTTGCTCAAAACTTGCCTGAACATAGGCAAGTTTATAGTCATTCTTCAAGATTTTCAAAATGGAATACACTCCCAATGATTTCAAGACCAAGTCAGCACTATACCATGACTTCATCAAAATAGCTGAGACTGACTTGCATCACATCAAGCCGGTGTTCGACCTACATGCTTTGGAGAGCGCAAGTAACACTGCAATCAGAAACCTAGGGCACTCTAGACTACTCGCAGCGGCATCCATTCATATTTCAGTTCAGAGTCTTGAATTTGTAATTGCTTATATCAATCATTACAATCCGGCGACACGGAAGATTCAATCAGTTGATGGCAGATTGATTTGTAGTTTGAAACCTGACATGATCGAGAAATGTTTCTCAATTCCTCCTTGGCCTGAAAGTGTGACTATTTCTAAAGGAGAATGTGAAAGGATATGGGAGATGCACAAGGACAAGTACAATAAGAAGATTGCACAGAAGTGGATGAAAAAAAAAAAAAGACTTTGCCTAAGAACATCGGGCAAGGAGAGTTCAAAGATGAAATTGCTATCATAATCACCTTGCTCAACAGGGTCACTGGACAAGAAGATGCTACAAAGTTTCAACCCTGGATGTTCTACGTTATACCTCACATCATGAAGAAGACTGAGTTCTATGATTGGGCGACCTTGATCAATGATAGCCTCCATCAACAAATAATAGAATACTTCCAGATTCATGAATTCCATACGGTTTCCTACCTAGTCTACCTAGTGGCCTACCAAGGTCAATTCAGAGGGTTCAATACCGAGGGGTCTCTGAGCGTATAGCATATCTACAACTACTACCCTCAACTGGAGTTCACGAAGTCACTACATCATTACAAGAGGGTGAACGAAGCTTTCTTGATGCACACAGTGCAAAACCTAGATAATGAGTTGCATGTCCGTGTCTCATCCACCGCCAGGGCAATAGTAGCAGAGTGGGCAGATTGGTTTATACAGTTTCCTACTTTCACCTACCTCAGAGTCTATGGCTTCTTCGGTGCTCCACTCATGTTGCTGAGGTACCCATCAGATGAAGTCGTTTTCATGGAATTTTTAAGGCAAGCACATGATTTCCACACAGTCTTGAGAAATAGAAAGAAACCTACCCTCAGTTTTCCATTGGGATTGGGAATTTATACATGTAGATCAACAACAGATGCTAAGACCATGAGAGAGGAGTTAGATAAACTTGGTCTCAAGCCTTATAGCGAGAGATGATCATATGACCCTCATGGTGTCTTCGTTGCCTGACTTGAGAAGAACTATGTTCATTTGCCCGCTCTTGAAGATTTTTGGGCCAACTGCATAGATGAGTTCGAGGTGCGGAGGCGTAGTTACAGCAGGCTCACTCTTCATTAGATGAAAGATTGCCTATCAGAGGATATCGAAGGGTTATCAAATGATGATGAGGATGTGCTTCTCCCAATGTACGCTCATAAGCAAATTGAAGAGCAACCTCTTCCTCAGGTCAATTGGGCTAAGAAAGAGTCCCTCTTAGTTGAAGAACGGACAAGACAAGTCCTCGAACACAGTAAAGTTTTCCTAGTCCTCCAGAGGAAGAAGTCCATCCCAGCAGCAGAGCCACCAAGAATACAGTCGTCACTTCCCTCCTCTTCCGGAGCACAATCAAAAGGGAAAGGTGTAAGTTAGTCTCAAGAAG
Organism: Sequoia sempervirens; assembly: GCA_007258455.2. Classification (NCBI taxonomy): domain Eukaryota; kingdom Viridiplantae; phylum Streptophyta; class Pinopsida; order Cupressales; family Cupressaceae; genus Sequoia; species Sequoia sempervirens. The sequence goes on along the minus strand of VDFB02353493.1, from coordinate 279,611,523 downwards.
GTGTGAAGGACAACAAATCAACTAAAAACGTAAGAAGAAGGTCAGACTTCTCAGGAATAGTCATATAGGAGCAACCAACAGTTGAAGCAAAAGCTCCTCCAGAAGGGCCCATACCTCAGAAGGAAACAAAAGAAGTGCCCATAACACATGATTCTATACCATTGACATGGTCTTCACCAATCCACATCGATCTAGATATTGAAGAAGATGAAGAAGTTGCAATTGTACCTCCCAAGGAAGTTAGTAAAGATACTACCGTGTCTTGGCTTGAGAGCTCCTTGGGAGGGGTAAGAAGAAGACCTTCATAGAAGTGCCTAAGAAGAAAGCAAAGAGACAAATCCACTTTGAGAGAAATCTTGATGGTGAAATGATCATGGAGACTGCTACACCTCCTTAAGATAGAAACAGAGATGAAGTGGATCTAGATGACTTCGTGATGGTGAAGGAAAATCTTGGCAAAAGCACCAGACATGCAGAAGTTAGTATGTTCAGAGTTGTATCTAAAATCCTTCAAGAAAGAGTGATTAAAGATGGAGAAGACAAGGCAGCCCTCAAAGCTGAAGTTCAGCAGCTCAGGCTTTACATTTCTAACCTTGTCCATGGCACTTCATAGGCTACTCAGTTTTTGCCCCAGGTTTTAGAGAGACCAACTGATCATCATCAGTTAAGACAGCTAGTAATATGTGGGAAACAAACTCGGGAATGGATTGAGAATTTCATCTTCAGAGGGAAGGAAATCTTGGCATGAATATTTTAGTTGAGAGATGATGCTCATAAGCTACGTTAAGGAATTCAAGGATTTGAACAGTCAATGGCAGAGGTAAAACCAAGGCATGAAATCATCATTGCAGATTTGAATACAGCCTATGGTTCAATGGTTTCAAGAAAACACAAGAAGCAGATCCTTGCATGGAGAGAGTGTCACATCTTCAAGGTGAAAACCTATGAGAGGATAGCAGAGGAGTTCGTTGCATACAGGCAAAGGGTAGTTGAAGCTTTTTTGTTCATAAATGAGTTTATCACAGAGGTTCTTGCTCGATGTCATGATGATGATGGTTCCTATGTCAGACTTGATGAAGTGCAAGCCCAGTTTCAGAATGTTGTTCGCAGTAGTGATGGCGGCCTAAGTCAGATTTCCATGATGTCAGCAAAGTTCGAGAAAGCGGCCAATGAAGTTGAAGATTTCCTAAGATCGATTGCAGATGGAGAGGATATCTTAGAAAAGTGAAACTTTGCTATTGATAGTATTGATGCCCCAAACAGAGACACAATCTCCAACTTTTTAGCGGATGTGATCAAGATTTAAAGCAACTTTCTTCTTTCCGCTTTCTTTCTATTCTCGGAACAATTCTTACCTATTCTTTGAAGAAGAGAAAGAAGATAAAATGTAATAGTTGACATTTCTAGCTTTTCCTGCTTTCTTAGGTGTTAGATGTTAATCTCTTTGTATTTTAGAAATAAAGCTTGCTTGCCGAAAGTGTTGCACCCCAAATTAAAAAAATTACACATCTCTAGACATTTTTGAAGAAATTATAAAAAAACTGCTAAATTTGTCAAAAAGGGTCAAAATTTGGGTGTGCATGTCTGCATTTAAGGGTAAAACCAAGATTTCCAGTTCGACGTGATTTGGGTCTGCCTGTGTTTAATCTAATTTAAGCAAAACCCGCATCTCAATTTCATCCCTACTTTTTAGGGGAGAAAACCACTATTTTTAGAAATTTTCTAAAAATACTAACTTTTTTTGGGTTTCTTTCAAAACGAATACTGACAAAATTTTCTAAAAATAGAAATTTGCTCCGTTAGGGTTCAAACTGATTTTGATTGGCTCAAATACTTCCTCATCAGGCTAGTGCAATCAGAATCAAGAAACTATCAGTTTTACCCTAATGGGTCTATTTTGCTTTTTCAATTTTAGAAAGCATTTCGGGAGCTTCAAAAGTCATCAATGGAGGTCAATCAACTGCCAAGCCCCAGATCCAACACGCAAGCACTGAACAGAAGTTGAGTTGATGAACATGCACGAAGAACGAAGGAGGGTAAAATTTGCAAAATTTTGATTAACCCTACTAGCCATGCTAGGTGAAGTTGGGCGTCCATCTTTTTAGGGCACCAGATGATCGAATTTGGGTTCGAGTTCTCAGGCAAAGTTATTCAGAATCCTCCCAACCCCGCAACAAATCCAGCAATGTAGTCACCAGATCATCTAGTCACTCGGAATTCAAGGTCAAACAGAGGAGTTTCAAACAGAAGACATAATGGAAATCGCAAAAATGTCTGAAAAGTTTCTAAGTCTGGGAACTTTGGGTGCCCTAGGTGTCCAGGGGCGCCCAGCTTTTTGAGAAGCCCGACTCAGCAGTTAGGGTTTGCAGATGGGATCAATCTCTTCAGAATTCGGTCAGCTTCACAACGGATATCTTCGTTAGGGCATCCGACTAGCCAATCTCCGACAAATCTAGATCCAAGTGGAAGGTACAGAATGAAGGTTTGAATTTGAAGATGAAAATCAAAAGAAAATTGTTAAGTCTGGAGCAAATGGGCGCCCCAAAAGGAGATAGGTGCCCAAGATTTTGAGGGCTCAAACATATGAATTTGCAGACGAATCCCTAACGTGACTTCTTCAGAGTTGATCAGGCTTTCCAATGAGACCTTTAGCACGTTAAACAGAGTTGGCAGTCACTAGATGTAGCAGGCTGAATGGAGGGTTTGATAAGAGCTGAAAACCAAAATTCAAAAGCAAAGGTGAAAATTGCAAAAAATTAGCTGTCTAGTGAAGTTGGGCGCCCCAGCTTGCCAGGGGCGCCCAAGCTTTTGAAGGCCCAAATTCAACTTTTTGACAGAAGTGTCTCCAGAAGACCCCTCTTGGAATCTCCTCAGCTTCGCAACGAGCATAACCATCAGTCTATCCGATGCCTGGAACTTCAGATTTGATAGGATCGTCTGTAGAAGAGAAAAAAAAACAAGAATATATTCTTAGTCTGGTCCAAGTAGGCGCCCTTGGGGAGAAAGGGCGCCCAAGGTTTTGAGGTTTGAGATGATAGAATTTGCAGACAGAGCGTCTAAGATCACCTCTTCAGATTCAATCGAGCTATCCAATGCAGCTGTCAGCCAGACAATCAGATTAGAGTAGCTCCCGAAATCAAAATGCCACCAGAAGATCAAAGGGAAATGAAGAACTTGAAAATCATGCAAAAATGGTTAAACACTGTGAAAGTTCAAAGCCCCTGAAGGAAATAGGCTCCTATGAATTTGAAGGTCAAAACAAAGTTTTTAGCCAGAAGGGCCTCTAGGGGGACCTTCTCAGAATCAGTTAGCCTACGCGATGAATCATCCAACTCACTCATCGGATCAATCTGGAAGCCAAAGATCAGGGCGAAAGTAGGGCTTCAAAATTGAGAGGAGTTGAAAATTCCCAAAAAATGACTAACTCTAGAGCAAGTTGACGCCCCTAGCCAAGAAGGGCGCCCAACTTGTCATGCCTTAGCCAAAATTTTCAAGATTTCAAAATTGTAAGATGAAGAGAATGTCCAAGTTCGTCGAACCAGCTGATTTTAGGGTTTTGAAGATTAAAGCAAAAGAAAGCAAACCTATTTCAAACCCTAAAGTCTATTTAACACCACTTTTTCATGCGATTCTCATCATTTTTTCAGGTGGCGTCCCAAGGAGAAGAGTGGAGCAGTAAGTTTGAAGAAATTTTTCAAGATTCAAGAACTCAAGTTTGCTGATTCTTCATCAAAATTTTCAGACCAGCAGCATAAGATCTTGCTTTTCATGCTTTTTTCATCCAGAAGATCAAATTTTTCAAAGGAGGTGGTCAAGATTTTTCAAATTTCAGCCTTCTGGGTCTGCTCAACTCATTCTTCTGAAGAATTTTTCAAGAAATTCATCAAGTTGCAGCAGCTGTTTTTTCCTTGCATTTCAGAGAAATCTTCAGAGTTTTCAAATTTTGATCATCTAGGTCCTCTCAAAACAGTCTTATGAAGAAAACCCATATCACAGCTTTTTTCAAGCAAATTTCAAATCCTAGGGTTGGCTGCTTATCAGAGGATATCGAGGGGTTATCAGAGGATATCGAGGGGTTGGCTGCTTATCAGAGGATATCGAGGGGTTATCAGATGATGATGAGGATGTGCTTCTCCCAATGTATACTCAGAAACGAATTGAAGATCAGCCTCTTCCTCAAGTCAATTGGACCAACAAAGAATCCCTCTCAGTTGAAGAAAGGACAAGACAAGTCCTCGAGCATAGCAAGGTTTTCCTAGTCTTAAAAAGAAAGAAATCTATCCCAGCAGTAGATCCGCCAAGAGTACAGGCAACACTTCCCTCTTCTTCCAAAGCACAGTAAAAAAGGAAGAGTGTTAGTCAATCTCAAGAAAATGCAAAGGGCAGTAGGTCAACTAAAAATGTAAGAAGGTTAGACTTCTCAGGCATAGTTATACAGGAGCAACCAACAGCTGAAGCAGAAGCTCCTCCAGAAGAGCCCATACCTCAGAAGGAATCAAAAGAAGTACCCTTAACACATGATTCTATACCATTAACAGGGTCTTCACCTATCCACATTGACCTAGATATTGAAGATGATGAAGAGGTTGCAATTGTACCTCCCAAAGAAGTTAGTAAAGATACTACCGTGTCTTGGCTTGAGAGCTCCTTGGGAAGGGTAAGAAGACCTTCATATCAGGTGAATTTTGATGACCTTGATAACATCTATCAGGAACCACTTAAGAAGAAAGCCAAGAGGCAAGTTCACTTTGAGAGAAATCCTGATAGTGAGGTGATCATGGAGACTATTACACCCCCTGAAGACAAGAACAGAGATGAAGTTGATATAGATGACTTCGTGATGGTCAAGGCTAATCTGGGCAAGAACACCAAGCATGCAGATGTCAGTTTATTCAGAGTTGTATCCGAAAGCCTTCAGGAAAGAGTGCTCAAGGATGGAGAAGACAAAGCAGCCCTCAAAGATGAAATACGACATCTGAGGCTCTTCATTTCAAACCTTGTCCAAGGTACTTCACAGGCCACTCACTTTCTGCCCCAGGTTTTAGAGACACCAGCTGATCATCATTAGTTGAGGCAGTTGGTAATATGCGGAAAACAAACTCAAGAATGGATAGAAGGTTTCATTATCAGAGGGAAAGAAATCCTTGCACAAATGTTTTAGTTGAGAAATAATGCTCATGACTTACGTCAAGGCCTTCAAGGGTTTGAATAGGCGATGGCAGAGGTGAAGCCCAGGCATGAAATCATATTGCTGATTTGAGTACAGCCTATGGTGCTACAGCTTCAAGAGAACACAAGAGGCAAATTCTTGCATGGAAAGAGCATCATGTCTTCAAAGTGAAGACTTATGAGAGGATAGCTGAGGAGTTCATTGCATATAGGCAAAGGGTAGTTGAAGCTTTCTTGTTCGTAAACGAGCTTATCACAGAGATTCTAGCTTGGTGTCATCATGATGATGGCTCCTATATCAGACTTGATGAAGTGCAAAATCAGTTTCAGAGTGTTGTTCGCAACAGTGATGGTGGCATGAGTCACATTTCCATGATAGCAAAGTTTGAGAAAGCAGCCAATGAGATCAAAGATTTCTTGAGATCAATTGCAGATGGAGAGGATATCTTAGAAAAATGCAACTTTGCTATTGATGGTATAGATGCACCGAACCGGGACACAATTTCCAGCTTTCTAGCAGATGTGGTTGAAATCTAAAGCGGCTTCAATCTAGAAGCTTTCTTTTCGCTTCCTTTCTATTCTTGGAACAATTCTTATCCATTCTTTGAGAAGAGAAAGAAGATAGATTGTAATAATTGGCATTTCCTGCTTTTTCTGCTTTCTTAGGTGTTAGATGTTATCTTCTTTCTAGATTTAGAAATAAAGGTTGCTTGTTGAGCAAGCCCTAGATTGTAAAAGCAAGGAGATTTTAGGGTTCCCTACTCCTCTACTTGCCTATAAATAAGAGCCTTTGCTCATTAGTTTTCTTTAACCATGCTAGTGATAACAAAACGTTGAGCCTAAGTGTCTTCTATTTGTTATTCAGTGTTGTTCAATTGTGTTTATGATAGCGAATTGTTGAGTCTCTTTTAGCCAACAAGTAGTTGTTGTAATTACTGTTCTCTTTGTGTAAGAACAAGATTGCAAGCCTCTTTAGTTACAATTTCTTGTTCCATGCATGTGTTTAGTGTAATCTTTGTTCTAGAAGTTTGAGAAATAAAATCATGAGCCTCCTTTGCCTTGGTATAACGTCTCAGATTTCTGTTTATTGTGTTATGCTTTTATGAACTTAATTTCAGCTTACATAGAAAGTAAGTAGGTGTATGTTGGGAAAGAGTTTATTGAAACACTTTGTCAGAGAATCAACCTTGTTCATTTCTAATTCTCTTGCTTTGTGTATTACTTGAGATATTAGAAACGTCTTTAGCTAAAGTTAATCGTAGTTGGGATTCTTAATCAGAAAATCTCACTTGTGGCGTTTGTGTTTTATAAACCTTGTGCTCTAGCTGAAACAAAAAGATAGGCGAATTAGTTTTAATTTACTTTCTTTCACACCATTAGCAAGAGGGAGCTTCCCCTCCTAATTTGAAGAGCAGTTTTACTGTGCATAGCTGTTTGTTTCAAATTCACATTCCAGAGGTGCGAATTTAAACGCCAACACTGAGCAAGTCTTAGTTGTAAAAGCAAGGATATTTTAGGGTTCCCTACTCCTCTGCATAGGCTATAAATAAGAGCAATCTTGCTCATTTATTTTCAACCATGCTCGTGATAACAAACGCTGAGCCTATTCGTGCCTTCTATTTGCTATTCAGTGTTGTTCAATCGTACTTATGATAGCAAATTGTTGAGTCTCTTTTAGCCAGCAAATTGTTGTTGTAGTTGCTATTTATTTTGTGTAAGAACAAGATTGCAAGTCTCTTTTAGCTGCAAGTTCTTGTTCCGTGCATGTGTTTAGTGTAATCTTTGTTCTAAAGATTTGAGAAATAAAGTCTTGAGCCTCTTTTGCCTTGATATAATGTCTCAAGTTTCCGTCGATTGTGTGATGCTTATATGATCTTTAATTTCAGCTTGCATTGAAAGTTAGTAGATGTATGTTGGAAGGAGATTTTATCTAAGTACGTTTACTATGTTATACTTATGTGATCTTAATCTCAGCTTACATTGAAAGTAAGTAAATGTTTGTTGAGAAAGAGTTTATTTAAGCACTTTGTCAAAGAATCAAACTTTGTTGATTTCTAATTCTCTTGCGCTGTGTTTTACTTGAGATATTAGAAACATCATTAGCGTAGGTTAGTCATAGTTGAAGTTCTAAATCAGAAAATCTCAACTACGACATTTGAGTTTTATAAACCTTGTGCTCTAGCTAAACGAAAAAGATAGGAAAATTAGATTTAATTTACTTTCTTTCACACCATTAGCAAGAGGGAGCTTCCCCTCCTCATTTGAAGAGCAGTTTATCTGTGCATAGCTGTCCGTTTCAAATTCGCATTCCAGAAGTGCGAATTAAAATGCCAACATTTTGACTGTTGGATCTCTACGTGGAGTTCATGTGCTCTGTCCCTCAACTGGTATAGTTCTGCCAGTATACACCGTCCTCTAACAACAAATTCCTCCACTTGATTTCTCAAGTGTTTTCCATATGAAATCAGCTGGTGATGGTTTTGCTCCACGGGGAGGTGTAGCAACTCTCGTGGAAAAGTTGAGACGTTTGGGGTATTGTGCATCAGGCTAGATATGTACATCCTCAATTGCTGATTTTCAGCTTTTAAGTCTGCTTTGTCTCTTCCGTCCTTAGCCATTCTCTCTTGAATGCTCACCAAGGCAATTCCGAGAAGATCTACCTCCACCTGACGGGTGGTCTTTCCGAGGTTGACCTTTGACAATGTGAAGTCCTCAACCTCTACCTCGTGTATATTTTTGTCCTCAGGTGGGGCAGCCGTCTCTATGAAAAACTCATTATCTTCATTTCTTCCTACATGAACTTGCTTCTTCAATTTCTTTGTTGGCATGTCTTGAGGGACATGATCAAACTCTGTGAAGTCAAGCCGGTAGGAAGGCCTTTCTCTTTTCCTTCCTAGGAGAATCTCAAGCCAGATTGAATCCTGACTAGCTTCGCTGGAAGGAGGAATGTTAGGCCTTGGAATGCCCGATGAATGAGATTGTGCTGCAGGGATGTCTCATGGTGGAGAGTCCAAGTCAATGGGGGCTTGCAACTACTAAGATGGTGGTGAAGTAGGAGGCTCTGTCTCTATCATAGGCACTATATCTGCTGCAACTACTTCCACTATGGGCTTTGTCTCTGCTGTGATTATCTCAATCACTGGCTCAGCTGCAGTAGTTTCCATGACTATCTCAGGAATGTTTGTGGCTGTCTCCACATGTAATTCTTGTGCTCTTCCCCTTGTGTACCTTGACATTCACATCCCTTTGGGAGGATTGCTCCATTGTTTCTGCCTGGGTTTCTTCCTTGACGTGGAAGGTAGTGAAGATTGAACCGAAGGCGGCTCTGTTCGGTGAATTACTACCTTCCTTGTCTTCTTACTATCCAAATAGAGTTGACTATTTCTGACAACCCTACTTGTTCTTTCCTCTATAGATGTGTTCTCCTTTGCATACCAATCCACTTTCCCAAGCGGTTGTGAGTCTACTTAATCCACGAAGAATGAGGGGAGAATGACTTCCTCTTCATCATCATATAAGCCCTCCACATCTTCTGACATGAAGTCAGCAATTTGTGGGAGCCTAAATCGGCTGTAGTTCCTTCTTCGTACATCAAGCTCATCATCACAGTTGACTCAGTAGTCTTCCATGGAAGACTCGTGCGATGAGTGCTTCTCAAGGTGCACTGCATATAGGCCTCTCGGATCATACGACCGCCTCTCAATGAGATATTTGAGATTTAGTTTCACTGTCTCTTGGCACATCATTTTGGCATTAGACGTTGTTTTACACTTGTAGAGTCCCATCTAGATAGGAAAGCTTGCAGCTGTCTTCTTTTTTAGGCACAGATGAGAATGGACTTCGGCCAACTACCGCAAGAACTCCATGAATACTACCCTATTTGAAGGGTAACGGGGCATCATGGTAGGATGACCGTTGTATCCATATACGTGCATATAGGTGAAGGTGGGGAATTGGATGAACCAATCTACCTAGTCCACCATTGCCTCCTTGGCTATTGGTGATATACGTACATGCATCTCATGGTTGAGGTCTCATACGGTGTGCATAATGAAAAGATCATTTATCTGCTTGAAATGTCGTTCTGCTTGTGTAAACTCAAGTTGCGAAAAGTATTCATGGACCTTCTACACACCTAAGGTTCCCATAGTGTTTAATGTCCTGAACTCACCTTGGAAGGCAATCAGGTATACAAGATAGGAGCACATGTGGAACATATGAGCCTCTAAAAACCCGGTCATTTGCTGGTGGAGTGTATCACTAATGAGGGTGGTCGAGTCATAATGCTCTCTATTGCTGACAATCTTAGCGATGATGTAGCACATCCACGACTGAAATCAATTCCTCTTCCCGTCCAGTGATCTGGTTGAGTAGAGTGATCATCACTGCATACTTGTCTCGGAATTCTCCTCTCCCAACATTCTTGGGTAAGTTGGCCCTTTTTACTTTTAACCACTTTTCTGCCATTCTCTGCTGACATTTATCTTTTGCCACTTCAAATGCTCTTTCGCATTCTTTCACTGATATAACCACATTGGTCAAGCATGGTGGAATAGCAAAACATTTTTCAACATCCTTTGGTTTAAGGCTGCAAATCACCCTCCCATCCACTAATCAGATTCCTCGTGTGGTAGGGTTGTAATGCTTAATGCAAGCAATTACAAACTCCATATTCTGTAAGGTGATGGGGATTGATGCAACCTCAAGCAATCTGGATTGCTCGATGTTTTGTAGCATGATTTGGTTCATGTCCTCCAAATCTTCTGAATTGACCTTTGGGTGCACTTGATGCAAGTCTGTGTCTATTGTTTTCAGGAAATCATGGTACAAGACCATTTTGGTCTTGTATTGTACTTGGGAGAACTGCATCCTAAAAAACTTAAAGATCAATTGTGCACACGACCCTCTTCTGACAACTTTTGAAAACCCTTAAAAATAGTGTTTGCCGAGAAGTATTTTTCCGAAAAAAAATCCGACACATGGGTTTTGTTCGTGCTTCAATGTTGAACAATGTTGTACCCCAAATAAATTTTTTGGCATTCTATGTAAATTGTGCTAAATCTTGTTAAAATGCCAGGTAAAGTCTGTTTTAGGTCAAACCAATCATAGAATCTTGGTGGGTTTTTGTCAAGGAACACACGTACAAAATTTTGAAAATTTGAAAATTAGGGTTTTTCGCCCCTATTTTCAGGGAAAACCCCCGAAAATAGGACCTTCCCATAAATGATTGAAAATGATTTTGATAGGGTTAAAAGGCTTCACGATCACATTGGTCAAGTCAGAATCATCAAAAGATAAGTTTTACTCTAGTGGGTCTATTTCTATTTTTCAGGAACAAAGTTAGGAGCTCCGCAGCCATTAATGGCAGATTGGCCAGTACCAGGTGCTGAAAGCTAACCTTTGAAAGCTTCAACGACACAACCATGGCGGAAAGGTCAAAAATGATGCTGTTTGATGAAGGGGATTTTCAAAGTGAAAAATGCTGAAAATTGATTCAAGTCTCCATTTCAAAATGAAAAATGCTGAAAATTGATCAAGTCCGATTTTCAAAATGTAAAATGCCGAAAATTGATCTTCGTCTCTGAGAATGCACGCCTTGCTACCAAGAGGAGGTTGGTACTAAAATGCCTTAGTCATTTTTCCTAAACATCCAGTACACTTATGAACGTGAGATATGAAGAAGAAATGGTGATTCGGCGAGGAGTTTCCCCGTAAAGTGAAAAAAGGTCAAAAATTCTTACCTAACTCGGAACGTAAGCATTTAAGGAGAAAACTCAAAAGTCAAAAGAGCCTTTTCGCGCTTCATGATCTGAGGGCCAGCCAAACAAGATGATCATCATCCAAAGCGCCATTCCTGACGCGCTTGAGGCCGGCTTGATGAAACAAACACCGTATCATCCCCATGAATATCACTAGCAATCCGCCGACGCAAGCAAAAAGAGGCAGTTTGAGGAATTGTCGAAAACCAGCTTAATCTGCAGTTCGAAAAGAGCCTTTCCAAAAGAAAGGCCTTCTTTCTTGACCTCCGATGTCGATAATATTCAGTTGCCTTCCCAGATAACCTTCAAAATTTCAAATGGATCTCTGAACGAATCGCAAGCATCGCATTATCCGACAGAGTATATCTAACGGAGAATCCAGATCAAAGCAGGCAACTTTTCGGCGAAGATAATCAGCCCAAAAGGTAAAAGCGCCCTTTTCAAGGAGGGGCGCCCTTGAATAAAGGAACCCTAAATTGAGATCCAAGTTTTCTAAAGTCAGTCATCTTTGGCGGAACAGAGCTGGGTACCTGATGAGACATCAAGCAAAATCATCTGACTCTCCGATCAACGAGAAATCCAGATCAAAGCACGAGAGGTCATTTCAAAAGGCTGAAGAACGAAGATCAAAATTTCACCAAGGCATAAGCAAAAGAGCCTTTTCTTGGAAAAGGCGCCCTTTCTTTTGAAGCCCTAAACTCATCTTTTTACCATCATGCCTCCCAGGCACTTCTCTTCAGGTCAAATCCAGCTCAGCAGTGAAGGTGTCAGCATCATCTCAGGATCAATAGATCAAGCCAGATTCAGGATCAAACAGAGGGTTTTCAGGAGAAAAATACTTTAAAAAAAAACTTGCAAGAAGCCAAAAGGGACGCCCAAAAGAAGTCAAAGGTCATTTGTTGACTAAAGTCAAAAGCTTTTGAGTTAAAGTTGGCTAAAACGCTCCACGATTGGTGGAAATCACCTTTTCAACTTTAGATCAAGCCTAAATCACCTTTTGAGCTTGTGTTAGGTCCCCAAATTTGTGGATCTGAAGCTTAAACATACATATTCAAGGTGAAGGCGTCCCATTTCATTATTTCATTGCAGGATAAAAGATCAAAAACAGCCACAAGCTCTCAAGGACGCCATTGATAGATCTGAAGGAGGTTTTCATCCGTTCTTCAATTTTTCTTGCAGATCTGAAGCAGAAAAGGATCACTATTTTGAGGATTGGACCCAGAGATAGATTTTTCAGAGAATCAGATAAAACTTCCAATCCATCTTCTGTCTACTTCCTCTCTTCTTGTCTTAGGTTTTCTTGCACATTTCAAAAAGGTGGTAGGCTACATCAGATCAAATCAACTGGGTAGATCCAGCATAATTTTCCAGAGGAACCCATCTCGTCAAATTTCCGAAAATCAGCATACTTGCTGCCCCTATTTTTGGGGGTTTTTCCGAAAAAGTTTTAGAATCCAAATTCTGAGGAACTGGGTCTGTTCAGCATTGATGCACAAACAAAACCCATGTGCCAGACTTTTTCCGGAAAAATACTTCTCGAGAGGGCGCTATTTTCAAGGGTTTTTCAGAACTTGTCTGAACACGTCCGTGTTTACAGTCAACAGGCGAGTTCTTCTTCATAGAATGACAATTTGGCGTCCTTGGACTCCAATTGAACAACTAGACCTTGCACCAGCAACTCTCCAACCAGATCTTACACACATTGCTGGAGAGCAAACGGACATCACCAACAGTCTGCAGATCTTTATCTTTGAAAAGAATACATCTCCCGCTCAGTGGAGACCTGCAGCAGTTACTCTGGACGAAGAAGAAAGAAAGGCTGATCTTGCAGCGAAAAGACCAATATTACCACCTCCCGCATGGTAGTAAGCACCTTGACTTACCAGCTGCGAAGAGATCATTCCAAGCATGGAGCCGCCAAAAGTTACCAAGAGCAACAACTTGCACAAGAAGAGGAGATGGCGTGTCATCAAAACATTGACTATTTGAAAACAGAAGAAGTCAACACAGATCAAGAAGCTGTTGACCGGAAGTGATGATGAGGTGTCAGACACCTAGGAAGGACGCCATGCACCCTCCAAGTGGCATTCATGAGACTTGAGTTGACTTGATGCTTCTTTCCAAGTCAACTCGAGATGATATTAAATGTAGTTGGAGTTAACTTGATGCTTCTTTCCAAGTTTAACTCCACTTTCCTTAAATCATGCATTGTTAGATCCCACTAATTAAGGATGTGTAATTGGCTTCCATGATTTGTGGATCTTAGATCTCCACTAAATATGGATGTCTATTTTGGCGCGTGGATATTTTTACATTTAACCACCTTTAGTTTACTTTCAGTCAACTGAAGTACTTTCCAGTTGACTCTTTGTTTAGTTTCAGTTAACTGAAGTAGTTTTCCACTTAACTGCTTGTTCCCTCTTTTTAGGAATAAATCTTGCTAATTGATTGGCAAGAACTCATTGCTAACTCAAGGAGATTTTGGGGTTACCCACTCCTTTGAGTTCTATAAATAAGAGCCTTGGGCTCATTATTTGTTTAACTTTTACTTGCTATGCAAAATTGGTTTTTCATTGCTGCCAAATAATAATAATAATAATAACACTTTGAAAGCTAATATTTGTTCACTCTTGGATGAGAGTTCGTTGGTTGATTGTAATTGTGCATGATTTCGTGCCTTTGCTCTCCCAACTTTTGTAGTTCGTTGATAAAGCATTGAAGAAGAATATCAGAAGGCGCTTGCATTTTGATCATCTTATTTGAGTTATGTCTACGTCCTGTGTTTAATAGCTTGTTGTCTCATTTCCCTCCTCGGATAGGAGTCCCTCCTCCTTGGATATTTGTTATTGACAGTTGTCGTTTGATGTTGTTTAATGTGCTGACTTCCAAGCTATACTTCGGATAGGAGTCCCTCCTCCTTAGCAAGCTCGTTGGCCAAGGCATCGGATTTTGTTGTTTCTGGTAACCATTTCTTAAGCTCGGTACCTCGGATAGAGTCCTCCTCCTTGGCGTATCTCGATCTAGTTTGTCGCAAGTGTAGTGTTTGCTTGTACCAACCTTTATCCCTGCAGTATTCGAGAGTTCGTGAGCCCGGGTCATATCCTCGAGACAAGGAATTCAAGGATCCAACCATCCCATTCCTCAAAGCCTTACCCTCATGCTCGTTTACCTTTGAAGGTATTGGATAGATAGAAGCTAGTTAGTCGTAGTTAAGATCTGCAGAAACCAGAGAAAAGCTTAGCTACGGCGCATTGTGTTTGTGCACCCTTGTGTCCTGCCGCTGAAGCATAAAAAGATAGGAACTTAGTTAAACATTTCCCTTCCCTACGCATTGCTCCCAGCAGAGAGGGACTTCTCCTCTTTAAATAACGAAGAAGTGTTGCAAAACATTTGAAATAGCTGAACGTTTACAATCAGAACTCCAGAGGTGCTAATTTAAACGCCAACAAACAAACCAAATTCATTAGATTTTTGATTTTGTGACTTTCTCGAAAAAACCCCTAAAAATAGGGGCAGCAAGTTTGTTGTTTCTGGAAAATTTGAAGAGATGGGTTTTGTTGGAAAATTATGTTGATCATACCTAGTTGGTCAAATCTGTGATAGCCTGTTGTTTTCTGTAACATGCAAGAAATTTAAGACAAAAGAGAGGAAGAAGACAAGAGGAAGATTGGAAGTTATTTGCTGCCCTCTTGTAAAAATGTGCCTTTGGATGCAACCTTTGAGAAATTATGCTTTTGTGCCACTGATCTTCGAAAAATAACGAAGAACGGTCAAATCCCTCTGTCAGATCTTGAAAAGACATTTTGGAGAGCAAATTGTTGTTTTAGCCTTCAACCTGCAAAAGAAAATAATGAAATGGGACACCTAACTTGATTATATAATGATTGATGCTTGAATGCATCAAGTATGGGCACCATCTCATGATTGAAGACTGATTTGGCTTGATCTAGAGTTCTAAAAACTGATTTCCACTGATTGTGAGATGTTTTGGCCAAGTTTGCCTCCAAAATCTCTAACTCAAGTCAACATATCTTGTTTTGACTTTTTAGGCGTCCTTGAGTTTTGAACACTTTTTCATCATTTTTTCATGCTGAAATGCCTCTATTTGATCCTTGCTCCCAATCATTCAGTGGACCTTTAGCTAATGCTGACAAATTCACCGCTGAGATGGAACAACCCTGATAAGTGTGCTTGGGAGCTAAAAAGCTCAAAGACTGAATTTGATGCCTTCAAATCAAGGGTGCCTTTCCTCAACAAGGGTGCTTTTGGCCTCAGACTTAGTCAATTTCTTGACTATTCTTCAATTTCTTTGTTTTGACCCTCCATGCTCTTATCTGAGATCATTGTTGAATGATGAGTCTGATGATCTTGCTGAAACGTGGGATGGATAACTAGCTCAGTCCTAGAAAGGATGACTGGTTTCACAAAACTTGAAAGTCAGTTTAGGTCCTTCAAAAGCTTGGGTGCCCTTGGCCAACAGGGGCACCTTTGGCTTTTTGACTCATGATTTTCATGTTGTAAACCGTCAAGACTGATCCCAATTTGATCTCTGTCGTCAAGTGTCTGATTTGTCTGTTGTCTTCACTGACGGTGTCGTTGTTGAAATTGATCAAAACAGAGGTCATGCTAGAGTTCACCAAGCTTGCAGACAACATCTGACTGCCCAAAAAGATGGGCGCCTTTCTTCAGCAGGGGCTCTTTTGACCAACACTTAGCCAATTTCTTGACATTCTTCCTTCAACTTTTATCGTTTAGGTGTCTTCTGCTTGATCTCAGCCTCTGATTGTTTGACAGGTCATGTGGACGCATAGCTAGATTGATCGTGAAGTTGAGAGAGAGCTTAGCAGATGCCATGTAGATAGTAGTGGTTGGAAACTTCATTAGGTGCCTCATATTCAAGGGCGCCCCTGGCCAGTAGGAGCGCTTTTTCCTTGATATGCATTGATTTTTCACTGATTTTGCATGCTCTAACGAGCTGTCGTTTGATATGTCTTGCAGGCTGGCTGACAGGTTTCTTTGCGAGGTTGAGCTGATGTTGAAGAGATCATCTGAAGGCAAGTTTTCTCCAAAGTGACATCAGGATCATCCAGTTCAAGGGCGCCTTTCTTCAGCAGGGGCACTTTTCCCAAGTGTAAATGCATTGTCTCCTTGGTAGCAAGGCATATCTTTTCCAGAGTTAGCCAATTTTTGGCATTTTTCAGTTTTGAGAATCCCCTCTATGAGATAGCATCTTTTTGGAGTATTTCTTCCATGGTTTCTTCATTGAAGCTTTTGAAGCTTAGTTTTCAGCACCTGGTACTAGCCAATCTGCCATTAATGGCTGCGGAGCTCCTAGCTTTCTTCCTGAAAAATGAAAATAGACCCACCAAAGTAAAACTAACTTTTTGGTGATTTTGACTTGACTAGTGTGATCGTGAAGTCAATTCATCCTATCAAAATCATTTTCAATGAATTTTGGCAAGGTCCTATTTTCAAGGGTTTCCCTAAAAATAGGGGCACGAAACCCTAATTTTCAAATTTTTGGAATTTTGCACATACGTTCCTTGACACAAATCCACAAAAGCCTTATGTTTTGTTTGACCTAAAACATGCTTTTGACAATATTTTTACATGAGCTAGATCATTTTAACAAAAATGTCTCTTTAAAGCAAAAAAATATTTTGGGTACAACATGATTCACAATCATTTTGTCAAACAATTGGCAGAAAGAATGATTTAGCATTTCAGGACTTAAACATGTAAACTGCTACATTCCATCTTTCAAATAATATGGATTCTAATGCAGAATGAGTTCATTCAAAATTAAAATAGAAGAGCTTATAATAGACAGATGATAAGAATTCTACATTGAAGCCCTCATAGCACTTTAATCTTTACATTTACTGAGCAGCTGTTATCACTTATTATGTCAAACACTTACTATGCAGATTGGAAACAAGAGAATACCCAAATGAAAATAATGCCAATCAAGTGGTAGGCCCTGAATTAACCCTGTTAACAATGTCTCTTGCAGGTCCACATTGTCATACAGGTATCATAAACTATAGTGGATCCTTCTGGAAAGCCTAGAGCAATATTGGAAGGGTCAGTGACTAAATCTGCTAGTGGTCGACCTTAAGCAGCATAATAGTGACAGTGATTAGAAATATCTCCCTTTCTTTTTCAATGGCAATCTACAACCTTCCTATATCCTTCCTATAACCCACAACTCCTTTTATGGCTGGCTCAATTCACTTATAACTTATATTTGAAGACTCTCCAAGGAGGCAACTGGGTAGTAATCTTCCTAGTTGGCGGCCAAGCTGGAAGATAATGTAAAGTTCCACCCCAAATTTTTTTCCAAAATATTTTGCTCTCTCCCCAAGTTCAACAGGTAAACATTTTATCAAGCAGTTCACAAACAATCCAGTTTGGAAACATAAATTGTTACAGCTCAATAGATAACTTTATCATAGTTTCACAGTAAACTGCTTATCCAATTTTATTTTTTTAAATAGTGTGGTAACAGTGTTTTCAAATTTGAGTATTGCATATCAATAATAACTCTTACAGCTGGTTCATTGGATGCACACAGAAGAAAAAATTATACCAGATTGAAAGAATTAAATATAATTTTTCTGACCTTTTACCTCTTCAGCAACCTCCTATAAATGGTACGACACCTTGCTTGTTCCATTTGCAAGCTACAAGGGGTCAGCAGTTTGAATATTGTATGGCTCTTAAAATTCCCTCTCCTGATTTTCTCTCTTAATCGCACCACCCAGCTTTGAACGCTCAACTTAGGGTGTATGGTAATGGGCTGAAAATTCACCAAACAAAAACAATTCAAAGTCGCCGCCTCCCTAAAGTCAGCATGTATGGCTTTCTCCAAATTAAACGCAAGGTTTGAAACCACTTTGGGACTTACAAAAGCTTAAGGAAGATAATGATATGTTTTAAGAATAATACTCCATCACCTTTCATGGTACGACTTAAACCCCATAGTTACCAAAAGTTAACATGCAACCTATATGGACCCTTGTAGCTCGAATTGGTATGAACTACTTGATGATTATAGTGACGAACAATTTTAAACCCCTAAAAACTCTCAAATTATGAACACCATTAATATTTTTAAAAATTAACACTTTGAATACCAACACAGTCCCTAAGTGGAACTATCAGCAATCATCTAGGAAGTATTTTTTAACTTCAAAGATGATATTCTCCATGAAGGATTTCATCTTTACAAAGTTCTGTAAAATAGCAGCAAAAACTTCTTCCCAAAAGTTTTTCACATTATGAAAAAAGAGCCCAAAAATTACTTTTGTTCTCTTTCTGTAACTCCCCACAAAATTCTTGAAATTCCAATATTTTCTTTTAATTTAATTCCTTTATTAAAATAATCCTTATTTCACCCAAAAGTGACTTAATTAAATTAGTTGACTTTTCTAGCACTTTAGTCACTTTAAACCTAAGTTACCGGTTTGCTACTGGGGGCCCCACGGTCCCGGTATGGTTCAACCTAGTTCCGGGGTCTAGATTTGGTCCCTTGTGGTTTCGGATAGGGTCCAGCCCACAAATTGTGGGTCCGAGCCCGCCAAACCTGGGCGGACCCAAGAAGAATTTAGGCCCCTCATGTGCCCAGGTGGTGTATTTTCACTACTTTTTGACTTTTTCAATTTTTTGACTTAAAGATATTGAATAAAGCCCCCAAACCCTAATTTATGAGTGATAAAACACATAATAGGCAAAAGAAAACTCATTGATCATATTGTGAATGAAAAACAGTTTTTTTTCCCTCCATTGCTGAACTTATTTTCTTGCTTGCCATTGCACGGATAGAGTTGAAGATTGATCGTTGAATGCTCAAAGCTGGTTGTTGTGCTATTCCTACGCATTTGCAAGTGTTTGTTTGTTGCCAAGAAGATCGTGTTGGAAATATTGTCATTGATGTCAAAGTGAAATAGATGGAGTGAAAAGGTTTGTAAGGTTGAAAAGGAGCACAATTAAAGAGAGCAGCAACGTGTTGAAGATCATGAGATTCAGCTCATGAGACTTACTGGTAGTGGCTTTCAAGTTTGAAGAATATTCAGAATTCAGACCTCAAGTAGATCGTTCAGTTTGAAGAATGATTCAGAATTCAGACCTTTTAATCGTTAGATTAGAGTATCATAAGTTTCATTATGAAAAGGCTTAAATAGAATCACCATAAAGTTTAAGATGCTGGTTGATGTTGGCTTGACTCGACTCAGAGATGTTACATTCAGATTCAGATTTAGAGATGTATGACAGATCTTCAAGAAGATATATGGAAAAGTTTATGAGCAGACTTTGAAGAACTTATGAACAGCTTACGAGTATCAAAAGAACATAACAACAAATATCTCAGAGAGAAAAGGCATATTGTCTTGAACCCAAGGCTCTCAAGAGATCAGGTTGAACAACTGACACAGATACACATGAACTGCAAGTTACCTCTTGTTCACTTATTTGGAGAATTGAATATTTTGTTGCCCAAGTTGATGACTAATAAGGAGAGCAGCTATTTACATAAATCAAACTTGTACACAAAGACAAGATACCGATGATACTCAAAGGATATGGTCATGTTGATGTTGCTGATAACGTGTCCTCAGAAATGGCCCTGAAGATAAATTATATTAAGCAGAGTTTATATTAAGCAACGATCTTTTTAAGGATGATACAGATTTGATTTAAAAAGGGCACATAAAGACAGAATCAAATAAGACAAATGAAGAAAGGACAAAAACAAATAAGACAAAAATAGAACAACCTCAGATTTGCAAAAAGAAAAATTCAGAAAAGGTGCGATTAGTTTTGTTTAGAGAAAAAGAAACAAAGTAAGAAAAAGACGATTTAAGAAAAGGACAAATGAGATAAGGACAAAAACCTAATAAGACAAATTTAAAAAGTACGATTCCATACATGTTTTATTTCTGAAAAGGTGCGATATAATAAAAAGATACGTCTTAACTCCAAATGGTGCGATCTTCAAAGGACGTGTTTATTAAATCTGAAAAAGCATCAAAGAACATGTTTTAGAAATAATGCGATGGTTTGAAAGTGATTTATAAGGGATGCGTTTTTACAAAGGACGTGTTTTTTTCTAGAGGCAGATCTCTAATGAGATGACCTTCCATTAGATGAAGAATATATATATATATTTGATATTCAAAAATGGAGCTGTGTGTGTAAGGAATAACTGATAAATCATAAAAACACGAATGTGGCTGTGTGTGAAAAATTGAATATCATCAAAGGATAGAGAGATTTGGGTTATAGATTTTATTGAATATCATTGATGATAAATAGAGGATATGATCTGAATCAGAGTCAAATGAAATAAATATTATTTGAAGTGAGTGAAGGAAACGTATGGTGTTGAATGTGTAAGTATAAAGATTATATCATCTGAACTCAAGCAGTTGCTGATAGCTGAGTAAAATAAGAATTGCAACATGTGTGTATGAAGTTAAAAAGAATATCATATATACACCAGCAAATCTAAAGAGAATATAAAAAGTGGATTTGGCTGAGTTGAGAAGAGTGATTAAGCAAAGTTTTGAATACATTTGGGCAGACATATGAAACATATGAAGGCAGATTATAAATAGGAATACGTGCAGATTAGAGAATATCTTGAAGACTAAATTCATGAGAAGATTGTGAATAGTGATGATCAGTTTTCTAAAAGGAGTTTGTGCACAGTCTGGATCTGATTTGTGAAGAATGTATGCAGATCTTATAAAGCAGATTGAAGTGAAATAAGTGCAGATTTTGGATACAGTAATAAGTATTGAAGACAAAACATATACATCAGATTTGTAAGAAAATTGTTTGAGCAAAAATTATCCATCATCTGTTGAGGAAGCAACAATTGAAGGTGGAACATTATCATTCAAATTATAATCTTTGCTAAGTTGGTGCTTGGCAAGTAGGGGTTGATGCACCTTGTAGGTTGGTGTCTACTAAATCAGCATTAGGGGTTGAAGCTCCTTGTAGGTTGGTGCCTACTAAATCTGGATTAAGGGTTGGTGCTCTTTGTAGGTTGGTGCCTACTAACTACTCATTTAGTGATTCAAGTAGGTTGGTGCCTACATTCATTGTAAAAGTTTATATAATTCATAAAAGTACATTGTTTGTACCGTGGTTTTCTCCCGTAAGGGTTTCCACGTAAAATCTTGGTGTCAACTTGTTCATATTGAGTTATTCTTGCATAGTTGATTTGTATTAGAGTTTGAAGTTGATAAGAGTTGAAAGGGAAAAAGTTAGTTGATATACTGATTCACCCCCCCCCCCCTCTCAGTATATCTTTGTGCTCTTCAGATCGTAGAGGAAGATTTATTCAAAAGAGTTTTTTTTTGAGGTTTTTGGTTTTTTTCCTGCATTTTTTTTACAAATGAACTCTCTTGTTTTGTTTTGAAGTTTTTGGTTTGTTTTCATTCTTCTAGGTATCTATAACACATGCTTAATTTTTAAAATGAATTAATTAATAAGTTGTATTTATATATTAATATTTTTTTGTTTTCAAATTTCATTAGTTTCAATTCTTTGAATGTGTTGTTTATTGAACTTGTTGCCTTAGGTATTACAATGGCAACCATTTCTAGCTCCACGAGCCAATCTCTCTTCAAAACAGACCCAAACTCTCCCCTTTGGAAATATGTTGAAATGGTACAACTTCTAGGTGGTGGAGGTTATGTTTACATTTGTGGTCATTATGAAGTTAGATATTTGAGCTCAAATACAAGAGTATGGATGCATACTATGTTGGGAGGAAAGGGTACAGAGAGGAGAGAAGTAAATGCATGCTTTCCATAGCATATGCTACTCTTGGCTAGTCAAATCAACAGCTGAATAAAATATGGATGCATAGCCAAAGATCATAAACTTAATATGGTGAGTCTAATAACATGCAATATGTTTGTACCCAAAATAAATTTTTGCTTCAATAAGACATTTTTCTTAAAATGATCTAAATCATGTAAAATTGTTGTCAAAAGTATGTTTTAGGTCAAACAAAACATAGGCTTTTTGTGGGTTTTTGTTAAGGAAGATGCTTGCAAATTTCTAAATTTTTGAAAATTAGGGTTTCAAACCCCTGTTTTTAGGAAAACCCCTAAAAATAGGACCTTCCCAGAAATGATTGAAAATTATTTTTATAGGATTAATCGACTTCACAATCACACTGGTCAAGTCAAAATCACCAAAAAGTTTGTTTAACTCTAGTGGGTCTATTTTCATTTTTTAGGAAGAAAGTTAGGACCTTCGCAACCATTAATGGCAGAATGGCCAATACCAGGTGGTGAAATCTAAGCCTCAAAAGCTTCAATGAAGAAACCATGGTGAAAATGCTCGAGAAGATGCTCTACGATGGAGGGGATTTTCAAAAGTGAAAAATGCTGAAAATTGACTAAGTTTGGAGAATGCATGCCTTGCTCTCAAGAGGAAGCTATGTAGTCAAATGCCTTCGTCATTTTTGCAACACCCGTACACACAGCATGATGAAGGTGATTGCTAAGATGCACATGTTCGCATCGTCAACGACAATGCTCAAACTAATTAAGCTACACGGTGAATGTGAGATGTGAAGAGATGAAGATTTTCAAAGGAAATGATGAAACTACAAGCTAAAAGCGTCCCTACTGGCCAGGGGTGCCCTTGAATTCAAAGGGTCAAAGACAGTCATCAACTTTCACCAGGACAATCATCTCCTTCATGTTTTTGTTGGCTTTCTGATGCATCGACAAGCAATGCCACCTGATTCATAAATCACTGGAGAACGTAAGCAAAGTCAGGAGATGCTGCAAGCAAGTACTATCAGAAATAGCAATCAAACATGGGAAAAGCGCCCCTCTTGACTAGGGGCGCCCTTGAATTAGATGATCCAAATGTCAATTTTGAATGAACTGGTCTTCAGGTGATCTCCCCAACATCAACTCAGCTTTGCAACAAACTTGTTCGCTATCTTGCGAGACACATCAAACGACAAAAACTGTTGATCGTTAGAGCATGCAAAATGAAGGGTAAATCAGTGCATATCAAGACAAAAGCGCCCTTGCTGACCAGGGGCGCCCTTCATTTTGAGTCACCTAATGAGGTTTTCAACAACTGCTTTCTACAAGGCATCTGTTCAACACTCTTAGCTTTGCGATCGATCCAACTGCACGTTCACAGGACCTGTCAAGCATTTGCAAATGAAGATCAAGCAGAAAAAGCCAAAAGGTGAAGGCGAGATGAAAGACATGCAAAAATTGGCTAAGTGTCAAGGTAAATGCATCTTCCTAGAAATAGGCGCCCAATTTTTTGGGCAATCAAATGCAACCTGTAAGCTCAGTGACCTCTAGGATAACCTTCTCCATTTTGATCAATCTCAACAATGACGTCGTCAGCGAAGACAACAGACAAATCAAACATCTAACGACAGAGATCAAATTGGGGCAGTTCGTGAAAGTTTGCAAACTAAAAATAACAAGTCAAAAGGTCAAAGGTGCCCCTGTAGGCCAGGGGTGCCCAAGCTTTTGAGACATCTAAATCAACTTTCAGGATTCGCAAAGCCAGTCATCCTTTCCAGGACTGAACTGGTTATCCATCCCATGTTTCAGCAAGGTCGTCAGACTCATCAGTCATCGATGATCTTAGATTAGAGAACAGAGGATCCAACTAGAGGAATTAAAGAACACTCAAAAAATTGACTAAGTTTGGTGAAAAATGCACCTTCTTGGGAAAAGGCACCCAAGAATCAAAGGCATCAAACTCAGGTTTTGAGCTTTGCAGCTCCCAAGCACACTTCATTAGAGTTGTTCCATCTCAACAATGGATCTATCAACAACACCTCAAGATCAACTGAGCAACCGGAATCAAGGATCGAACAGAGGCACTTCACCATGAAAAAGAATGAAAATATCTTCAACTCCTCAACTTGGACGCCTAAAGTCAACATAGATCTAGTTGACTAAAGTTAAGATATTTTTGAAGCCTTTATATGTCTAAAATGTCCCCAAATTGGTGGAAATCAATGTTGTGAACTCCAGATCAGGTAGAAAGACTCCTCCATCATGTGTTGGCGCCCAAACTTGATGCATTCAACATCAATCAATATGTATCAAGCTTAGGCATCATTATTCATTATTTCTCTTTGCAGGTTGAAGCTCAAGAACAAGCATTTTTCCTCTCCGACGTCTTTTTGAAGATTTGACAGAGGGGTTTTCATTGTTCTTCATATTTTGAAAGATTAGTTGCATAGAGGGACAATTTATCAGAGGTTGCATCTTCAGGCATAATTTTCTTAAAGATCCAGAGAGGCAGTTGATAACTTCCAAACTTGTCTTTTTCCTCTATTCTTGTCTTAGATCTTCTCGCATGTCCAAATAAACAAAGGTTATTCACAAATCTGACCTTCTGGGTATGATCAGATAACTTTTTCAACAAAACCCATGTGTTAGATTTTTCCAGAAACAGTAACCTTGCTGCCCCTATTTTTAGGGTTTTCTGAAAAAGTCATGTTGTGACTTAATTCACACCTCGCCCCATTGCAAATGGGGACCCTTGTCGTTTTCTCTTTTAGGGTTTTGCTCTCGCGTGCCTTGTTTTGTCTGCTCTTTGTCTGGGGGTTTTGAGTCTGAATTTTGAATGGTCACCCGAGTCGAGCAATTGAGTTTTAGCCTGGATCACTGTATAAACGTCGCCATCGTGCTTCGAAGGCCTGGGAGACGAGATCGACGCCGTTTTCAATTCGACACTTCCAAGCTTTTAGGGTTTCTCACCCCGGGCCCCCTATTTTTAGGACCTACTTTTTTGGCACTTTTGGGCAATTCTGGGATCCCTATTTTTTAGGGTCTATTTTTGGAAAGTTGCTATTTTTGGAAAATTTCTATTTTTAGAAAGTTTCTATATTTAGAAAGGTCACGAGTTTCAAAAATCCACTCAGAAGTTCGAAAAGAGCAATGAAACTCTCAGAAAATCAATTCGAAATTTTTTGAAATCATGGCTAAAGTTCAAAAATCTGGAAAATTTGCTTGAAAATGGTGAAAAATCTGGTGAAAATCACAGAAAATCTTTCGAAAATCACAAAAAATGGTGGAAAATCTGAAAAATCAGTCTAGAAACAATGAAAAATCTGAGCAATCCATGAAAAAAATCTGAGAAATCCATGGAAATCTGAACATTCATGGAGAAAACTGAGATTTGTAACGAACACACTTGTACGATAAAATTAAAACTTTACAATTCATTCATAAAAGTAAGAACAATACCATTTTGAACAAACAATTTCTTTTCAAAACATAAATAAGAAACATTTATTGCATCTATAAACTATTTCATATCAAATGAAATTACAAAGCATGATGAGAAACATACATACATAGCCCGTAGGCTTTTGACACCAATAGAAATAAGAAGGTCCAGGAATCCGTCCTGTCAAGCTTTGGAGCATCCGTCGGGTGTTCGTGGAGGAGAAACATCACTCGAGCGTTTTTCCGCCAACCACGGACTTATAATGCGGTCCCCCGCACGATCATTTTTCAATGAACGGCCCTCCCTTCGAAGAAGAGATTGGTTGGGTAACCTTTAATGACTACCAACTGGACATAGTGCTGTGATTCTACAAAACTAGCTTTCGTGCTAACGGAAAATCACAAACTAGGTTGTATTTCGGAATCACGGTGAACTGACAGTGTAGTACAACAACTAAATGGTTCCTTACACTACTTTGGCCAAAGTGTTTACGTTCAACGAAGAACATAGGTCATATGTCACATTCACTAGCCAGGTTCAACTTGACTTAAGGCTATCTTAGTTCTACGCGTAGGTTGGTCTATCAGGGTAGTCCGTACCCTAGACTCCCTACAACATTTTACTACGGGAATGATGAATCTATTTAACAAGTTACTACAACGGACGCCCTAATTCAGGATATACACATCCTAGGGATACAATAACTTGATTAAGTTGTTTGTATTAAGTTGTAGAGTATATCTTGCAAATATTCTTGACTCAACCCTAGTAACTAATATTTATTCACAGGCATATGCTCATTATATAGAGCCATTAAAACACAATGCAGTTTGTTTTCCATTAACCAATGTAAAGTGTACATCATTGACAACAAAAGCCAAACAACAACCATGACCAGACTAAATTCATGATAATGGTTAAGAAACTATTATTCTTTTAGTTCAATCTTGAGATAATCATATTCATTTCTTTCTAGCTATGACTAAATTTCAGAGAATTATCAGATTAACATAAAAAGTAAGAGTTTAGCATGCCTGCTTTAGCTTTCCACAAGTTGGGAAGATAACTCCTTCACTGGCCTCTATTCAGACCACTTTCAGCTTGGATTCTTGAAACCAAAAGCTCAACACAGTAACAGTGTAATTCCCAGTTACTCCTCTTTTATTCAAAGCTTACTTTAAACCAGCAATTTCAATTCTGCTCTTATGATCAGAAAACACCCTTCCTTAACAAAATACTTCACAAATTCTCTACTATGGCGAATTCTCTCTTTTGCTATGAAATGCTCAAGAACTTGATTGTAAATTCGTGTGCCTAAGAATGCCAAAACGCAGGTATATTTATAGGTTCATTTTAAAACTGATTTCCACCTTCTATGGCGCCAGGACTGCCAGCAGGTTGAAGAATATTTCAAACTATAAACGTGTATCAAATTGGTGAGGGTTTCGACCTCCATGTTTGACAGCAAGAAGTTCATTTTAATTCGAATTTGTTTCAGGCTGTTAAAACTGTGACAACTTTCAACTGGCGCGTTTTTACAGTTAGGTTAAATGCCAAGTTTCATTTCTGACTTCTTCCTTGCTCAAATGGCGTACAGATTTCCTCTTATTCACCAAGCAAGAGATGAATCGGCCATTTTAGACGTCTGGCCCTAGTCGCGCGGGTTACCTGCGCGTTTTTCATTTTCCCTTCTGCATTTTCGCGTTTTTCTTCTTTATTTCGCTTTGGTAAAACTTTAATATTTTAATAGATTTTTCAAAGTAAATATGGCGCATATATGCAGGCTCATTTTTGAAGATTAACACTTCAATGAATACATTTAGAAAAATTCGCGTTTTCTTATCAATTCGTGATTTTTATGAAATCCGCGATTTTTAATTTCTTCCCAGATTTGCATTCGTGCTTTACAATGCTTTACTTTTATTTCATTTGATTTTGACCAATCTTTTATTTAAATATATTTGTTTATTATATTAAAATACTTACATAATATAGTTTA
The DNA here is from genome assembly GCA_007258455.2 of Sequoia sempervirens. Classification (NCBI taxonomy): domain Eukaryota; kingdom Viridiplantae; phylum Streptophyta; class Pinopsida; order Cupressales; family Cupressaceae; genus Sequoia; species Sequoia sempervirens. The sequence goes on along the minus strand of VDFB02353493.1, from coordinate 279,584,355 downwards.
TGCATAATTATTTAAATTATCAATTTAAATAATATTGTATACATTTTAAACTATATTATATTAATATTTTAATATAATATTAAATATATTGAAATACTTAACATTATATTAATACATATATATTCATTTACATTATACATTAAACACGTAAATTAATATATATGTATTCGTATAATTTCAGAGACAAGATATCATTACAATATCAAATTCATTTATCTTGTTAGCCGTGGGTATGTATACTTGTATATATATCTGTATATATACTACATGTATAAGTATCCATAAATACATTTATATCGACACATACGTATGGCATATCCATTTGCTTAATACGTTTGTATTGACATGAATGTACTTATGGGTACTTGTACATATCGTATTCGTATGTACAAATACACATATCCACCTCTAACCAGAACTTATCAGTTATAAGGTTATATTGGCAAGCATCACTTGTTTACACATTCAGAAGAAGACACGACTCCTAATGATACGAGACAAGCCTACGGATGACTTACCTTTAACCAAAAACAATGACTTAGCTTACTCAGTTCTAAGGCTTGTGTGTGTATGTCCAGTTGGTATCCATTACTGTTTACCCGACCAAGTTCTTCCCCGAGTGATATCTCTCCTCTGTCTCGAGGTACGAACCTGTCTCCTGCAAATCATGAGATGACAACGGAAATCAATTGCTCAAAACCAAGGTAATATACATTAAGCATTGTAATAGGTTAGAACAACATTATTCCATAACTCAATATGCTAATTTCATTCAAGAATTACAATAACAGAAGCATCAGATAAAGAGACAATCATTTAGGATACATCCAATTGATCACAAGAACATTTCACTTTATTCAACAGAAAGATTCAACATTTACAATGTACATCCTATGAATAGTAGCTATACAATCGGGGTGTAACATACTCCCCCCCTTATGATTCATCGTCCCCGATGAACAAGGTATTATTTAAAGCATAAAAACAACAAAACACTACTTTATTCACCATTCTTGAATGCCTCAAGAATGTCAGGAAATTTTCTCCGGATTTCCTCATAGTCTTCCCAGGTAGCTGAGTCCTCAGTATATTGATCCCACTGGACTTTACATTGAGAGACTTCTCTGTTCCGTAAGCGTAGCTTGCGGACTTCAAGCACTTTAATAGGCTCGAGCATTACTACCCCGGGATCCTTTACCTGTAAAGCAGTCCAATCAATAACATGGTTATCACCTGGTATATACTTCTTAAGGTAGGACACATGGAAGACATTATGCATTCGAGCAAGAGCAGGTGGTAATGCAATTCGATAGGCTACTGGGTTTACTTCTTCTAAAACCTCAAAAGGTCCAACATAACGTGGAGCTAATTTGGATGACTTTCCAAATTTAATGGAGCTTTTATGATGTTTGACTCTTAACAAAACCTTATCACCTATGGAAAAATTTCGAGGTACCCTCTTTGCATCAGCATAACTCTTTTGTCGACTGTTAGCTTCGGCTAACCTTTGCTTTATACTCTTTACTTGCTCTTCCATTTCTGCTAACATTACGGGTCCAAGACTTACTCAATCCTCAAGTTTATCCCAACTTATCGGAGTTCGACACTTTCGACCATACAAGGCTTCAAACGGAGCCATTTTAATTGCAGAATGGTATGAATTATTGTAGGCAAATTCGACTAAAGGTAAAGTCTTCCCACTTATATTGCTGATCCATGCAATATACTCGAAGTAGGTCTTCTAAAACTTGATTTACTCTTTCAGTTTGCCCATCCGTTTCCGGATGATATGCTGAGCTGATATTTAGCTGAGTTCCGAGTGCAGAAAATAAGGTTTGCCAAAACCTAGAAGTAATTCTTGCATCCCTATCAGAAATGATCTTTTCAGGTATCCCATGCAATCTGAATACTTCTTGCACAAATTTCTTTGCAATAACTGGTGCTCCATCAGTTAGATTTCCAGGTATAAAGTGAGCTACTTTAGTCAGCCTATCAACCACTACTAGTATGGTATTGTGCTTATTTCTGGACATAGGCAATCCTTGCACAAAATCCATACTTATCACTTGCCACTTCCACTCTAGAATATCATGTGGGTATAGCAAACCGGCTGGATGATGATGCTCAGCTTTTACTCGTTGACATTCCAAGCATTTTGCAACATAATTAGCAGCATCTCCCTTCATTCCTTTCCAGAAATATAATGGCTTAACATCGGCCATCATTTTTGTTACCCCTGGATGACCAAAATATGGAGCCTCATGTGCTTCTTTCCACACCAAATTTCTTAAGTTGCTTATGTTGGGTACATACATCCTTCCTTTATACCTAAGCATTCCATTTGGTTCAAACTTGAAACCATCATACCTTGAATCTTCAGGATTCTCTTTAAGTGCTTGCTTAACTTGTAAATAATATTCATCTTCCGCACATTTCTGGAGCACTAGGTTTTTAAAATCAGTATGAATTGCAACCATAGAAGCTATATGGCGTCTTCGACTTAATGCATCAGCAACCCTGTTTTCTTTTCCTTTGATGTAGCTGATATTGAAATCATAATCAGCAATCAACTCCAACCATCTCCTCTGTCTGGCGTTTAGATTTGGTTGAGCAAAAAGGTATTTTAAACCATTATGATCAGTTTTCAACTCAAAGGGTTTCCCAAGCAAATAGTGTCTCCACATTCGCAATGCATGAACGACAGCTGCCAACTCTAAATCATGCGAAGCATAATTTATCTCATAAGGTTTTAGCTTTCTTGACTCATAAGCAATTACTTGATTATCTTGCATAAGTACTCCACCAAGTCCTTCTCCGCAAGCATCAGTGACAACTGTGAAACTTCTTTCAGGATCTGGCACTTTCAGGATTGGTGCGGTAGTTAGTTTCTCTTTGAGTAGGTCAAATGCCTTTTGACACTTCTCATTCCAATCAAATCTTTTTCCCTTTTTCTGTAGAGAAGTTATAGGAAAAGCAATCTTGGAGAAGTTTTCAACAAACTTCCTATAATAACCTACTAGTCCCATAAAACTTCTCACTTCAGGTACATTCTTAGGTACAGGCCACTGAGTTATTGCTGCGATCTTAGCCGGATCAACTTCTATTCCCTCAGCTGAAATTACATGTCCCAAGTAATGCACTTTATGTTGGAAGAAGGTACACTTGGATAGCTTTCCGTACAACTTATGCTCACGCAAACGTTGTAGAACCATTCCTAAGTGCCTATTGTGTTCTTCTTCATTTCTAGAATAGATTAATATGTCATCTAGAAACACCAACACAAACTTATCCAAGTAATCTCTGAATACACTATTCATAAGGTTCATAAATGCTGCAGGTGCATTTGTCAAACCAAATGGCAATACTGTGAATTCATAGTGTCCATACCGAGTTCTAAAGGCGGTTTTATAGATATCCTCATCCTTAACTCTAAGTTGGTGATATCCGGATCTTAGATCAATTTTAGAAAATACGGCTGCTCCTCTGACTTGATCAAACAAATCATCAATTCGAGGTAGTGGATACTTGTTCTTTATCGTAGCTTTGTTAAGCATGCGATAGTCAATACAAAGCCGCATTGTTCCATCCTTCTTTCTTTGACGAAAACCGGCGTTCTTCCTGGTATTCTTTTGTCGTTCTTAGTTGAAATCCTCATCTAGTCAGCCTTGAGTTCTCAAGTAATCAGAGTCATTCTCGTATATAGTACCTTGATGCGTGTTCGATCCACGGTGAATTGCGTTCATAGAAAAATTCAAAGACTTTTTAGGGGTAAACTATAATTCCTCGTGAAACAGGTACTCAGCATATTCCTTTAAAACCCATATTTCTCAACATCAGATTCCCATTCATCAATTTCTCCATCTTCAATCTCCTGTGCAGTTTCATTATCAGGGTCACCTAATTCTTCAATCTTTACTGCAAAAATTTTGCATCCTTTCTTCTTGGCTCTTAGCAATTGCATTGCTGAGATTTGCCTAATTTTAATCTCTTTAGGTATTCCTTGAAGATTTACTTGATTTCCATAGTCATCTAAACATTTAACTGTTTTTGATTCACAGTCAACTATGGCTCTATGTCTCCACAACCAATTCATTCCTAAGATGACATCATAGGATCCTAATGGTGTGATATAAAGATTAACTTCAGTGGTGAAACTAGGCAATTCTAAGTTAGCCTCGAAGAGACATTGGTCCACCTTTGCTCTTGTACTATTAGCATATTCTACATTCCATGATGTAGCCATGTGCCCAGCCTTTCTAGTCAATTTATTTGCTATACTAGGAGAAACAAAACTTTCAGTTGCACCAGTATCTATAAGAACAGAGATAGGTAAACCAAATAATTTACCTGTTGTTTCGATGGGCGTTATTTGATAGTCAGCTTGCCTATCATCAACTGCTGCATGTATCCTTTGCTGGAACATAGCCTTTTGTGGAGGCAAGGAATTCCCAGAAGTTTTGTTTGGACAATCCCTAGCATAATGATCACCTTTGCATATGAAACATCCTGTAGGAGGTCCTTTTCTTCCGGAAGTCTCTCCAGATTTATTGTTTCCATCATTGGACTTGTTAGCGTTTCCACTATTATAGTTGTTCCTTTTCTGATCTTTACGGAAATCTTTCCCACCGAAGTGAGATCTCTTTCCTTTTGACTTAGCAACTTCCCGAACAGGTTCATCCTTCTTTGGAGTTTGTTTGGCCATAACCTCGCTGTCCTTCTTGTGCTCCTTTTTCTCTTGGCGATGAGAATCAACTTTGAGTTTCTGCTCCTGCTTTATAGCCTTTTCATAGACTAAGTCCATGGTAGTTGGACCATGCATGTCCACTTCACCACCAATTTTGCCATTTAGCCCAAGTATGAACTTTCTGATGCGGAATCGTTCATCCTTATGGTAAATCGGAACATACCGAAGGAGTCTTGTGAACTTTTCCCAGTATTCATGTACTAACATAGTTCCTTGTTTTAATTCTTGGAAGTCAGAAAGTTTCTGATCATAGAATAATTGTGGTAACCACCGCTTACGGAAGATTTCCACAAATTCTCCCCACGTCAATTTCCAAGAACTTATATCCAACTCCAATTTCTTGTTCATCCACCAATTTGAGGCTTCTCCTGCTAATTGGTAGGCTCCCCAAGCTGCCTTTGTTACTTCGTCATAATTTCTTATTTCAAAGTATTTTTCCATTTGGACAAGCCAAATTTCTGCTTCATCACCTCCCGCACTACCATCAAACTTAGGTGGTATTATCTTTTTCATGTCCCTTGACAGTTCAGTAGAAATTATCTTTTTATTCCTCTCGACGGAATTGGTTGGTGATTTCTCCCTTTCATCATTATGTCCGTGAGAAGAACTTGCAGCTTCTGTATTATCAATGTTTAACTCTTTTTCTAACTTATCCCTTTCTCTTTCACTCTCAATATTGGACAACCTTGCTAGAATCAGGTCTAGGGTTGCTTGTACTCCTATGTCTCTTTGTTCATCATCCTTGCTTGTTCCGGGTTTGTTACGCATCCTTTCGTAAGTTTTCACCATGATTTTATGATTGATTTATACCTGATATCTTATCTAAGTTAGATTCTTTAACTTATGATAAAATAGAAAACGTAAAAGCTTTCAAGATATAAACACATAATATACCAAGCAAGTTTTGAAGTATACACAAATCTTTGATAAACACAGAAATTTTTATTTATTCAAAAGGATTTAAACATCCATCGATTACATAGAATGACTATTGAGATAGTCAAGAGGTGAATATCCCTCTGATTCAGTCTCAGAAGCATAGCTAAGAGGAGTATATCCTACAGATTGAGAATATTGCTGAAATCTATCATTTTCCTCATCTCTAATCTGCTCTTCTCTATCCCAAAAAGGATAATATCCATCAGTTTTATCTTCAGATACATAGTTAAGAGTGTTGTTGATATGGTGCTCATCAACAATAGGATCCATTATTTGAAAGTAAGGATCATTCTCAACTGGTGGAGTCCTCGGAGTGTATCCTACTGACTCATCACTGGAAGAAATGGTTATGATCTCAGCCAACGGAAGAACTCTAGGATCCCGAAAAATGAATGCTGGACTCGTGCTTTCCTCGGAAGGCATGTCCCTCGATAATGGTAAGGAATCAGATTTTCCCGGAGAAGTGTTGGGTAGACGGTTGAAAGCAGCTTCCATCTTCAGTCTACCTTTTACTTCATTGATACGGGAAAGAGCATGACTGACTGTTTCTGTGTCGCTTAACCAAATTGCATTTTCTTGGTTGGTTCCTAAGATAGTTCTAGTAATGGCCTCATTTTCCTTCTTGGCTTTCAGGTATCATTCGTTACCGACTACAGTCTTCCTGGCTGTTAATCGTACGCGTACCATCCTGTCACAAGAATTTCACAACATTAGATAATGTTGGATTGAGGAAAATTGGCGGACTCATAGGTTCCTAGTGTTTTAAACCTGGCTCTGATACCACATGTAACGAACACACTTGTACGATAAAATTAAAACTTTACAATTCATACATAAAAGTAAGAACAATACCATTTTGAACAAACAATTTCTTTTCAAAACATAAATAAGAAACATTTATTGCATCTATAAACTATTTCATTTCAAATGAAATTACAAAGCATGAAGAGAAATATACATACATAGCCCGTAGGCTTTTGACACCAATAGAAATAAGAAGGTCCAGGAATTCGTCCTGTCAAGCTTTGGATCATCTGTCGGGTGTTCGTGGAGGAGAAACATCACTCGAGCGTTTTTCCGCCAACCACGGACTTATAATGCTGTCCCCCGCACGATCATTTTTCAATGAACGGCCCTCCCTTCGAAGAAGAGATTGGTTGGGTAACCTTTAATGACTACCAACTGGACATAGTGCTGTGATTCTACAAAACTAGCTTTCGTGCTATCGACAAATCACAAACTAGGTTGTATTTCGGAATCACGGTGAACTGACAGTGTAGTACAACAACTAAATGGTTCCTTACACTACTTTGGCCAAAGTGTTTACGTTCAATGAAGAACATAGGTCATATGTCACATTCACTAGCCAGGTTCAACTTGACTTAAGGCTATCTTAGTTCTACGCATAGGTTGGTCTATCGGGGTAGTCCGTACCCTAGACTTCCTACAACATTTTACTACGGAAATGATGAATCTATTTAACAAGTTACTACAACGGACGCCCTAATTCAGGATATACACATCCTAGGGATACAATAACTTGATTAAGTTGTTTGTATTAAGTTGTAGAGTATATCTTGCAAATATTCTTGACTCAACCCTAGTATTTAATATTTAAACACAAGCATATGCTCATTATATAGAGCCATTAAAACACAATGCAGTTTGTTTTCCATTAACCAATGTAAAGTGTACATCATTGACAACAAAAGCCAAACAACAACCATGACCAGACTAAATTCATGATAATGGTTAAGAAACTATTATTCTTTTAGTTCAATCTTGAGATAATCATATTCATTTCTTTCTAGCTATGACTAAATTTCAGAGAATTATCAGATTAACATAAAAAGTAAGAGTTTAGCATGCCTGCTTTAGCTTTCCACAAGTTGGGAAGATAACTCCTTCACTGGCCTCTATTCAGACCACTTTCAGCTTGAATTCTTGAAACCAAAAGCTCAACACAGTAACAGTGTAATTCCCAGTTACTCCTCTTTTATTCAAAGCTTACTTTAAACCAGCAATTTCAACTTCTGCTCTTATGATCAGAAAACACCCTTCCTTAACAAAATACTTCACAAATTCTCTACTATGGCGAATTCTCTCTTTTACTATGAAATGCTCAAGAACTTGATTGTAAATTCGTGTGCCTAAGAATGCCAAAACGCAGGTATATTTATAGGTTCATTTTAAAACTGATTTCCACCTTCTATGGCGCCAGGACTGCCAGCAGGTTGAAGAATATTTCAAACTAAAAACGTGTATCAAATTGGTGAGGGTTTCGACCTCCATGTTTAACAGCAAGAAGTTCATTTTAATTCGAATTTGTTTCTGTGTCGTTAAAATCGCGGATAATCCTCTCAACGCCTTGTGTCTCGTCGTCTTCTACCTCTCTCCCGTCGCCTACATCTTCCTGGTTCCCAGATAACGCTCCGTCCTGCCCAAGTCTGTCTTCCCTCCTGAGTCTCTCGGCTTCCTTTAAAACTTTAATATTTTAATAGATTTTTCAAAGTAAATATGGCGCATATATGCAGGCTCATATTTGAAGATTAACACTTCAAAGAATACATTCTAGAAAAATTCGCGTTTTCTTATCAATTCGTGATTTTTATGAAATCCGCAATTTTTAATTTCTTCCCAGATTTGGCATTCATGCTTTACAATGTTTTACTTTTATTTCATTTGATTTTGACCAATCTTTTATTTAAATATATTTGTTTATTATATTAAAATACTTACATAATATAGTTTATGCATAATTATTTAAATTATCAATTTAAATAATATTGTATACATTTTAAACTATATTATGTTAATATTTTAATATAATATTAAATATATTGAAATACTTAACATTATATTAATACATATATATTCATTTACATTATACATTAAACATGTAAATTAATATATATGTATTCGTATAATTTCAGAGACAAGATATCATTACAATATCAAATTCATTTATCTTGTTAGCCGTGGGTATGTATACTTGTATATATATCTGTATATATACTACATGTATAAGTATCCTTAAATACATTTATATCGACACATACGTATGGCATATCCATCTGCTTAATACGTTTGTATTGACATGAATGTACTTATGGGTACTTGTACATATTGTATTCGTATGTACAAATACACATATCCACCTCTAACCAGAACTTATCAGTTATAAGGTTATATTGGCATGCATCACTTGTTTACACATTCAGAAGAAGACACGACTCCTAATGATACTTGCACAAGCTCATTTTATTAGGACTTACCTTTTGCGAACCAAAAAACAATGGACTGGCTTCATCATTTCTACGGTGTGTGTATGTCCGGGCTGGTATCCATTATCATACTCCCACTCAAGTTCTTCCCTCGAAAGGATATCTCTCCTCTGCCTGGTGGGTACTTAACCCGCTCCCTCGCGAAATCATGATAATGTAACGGAAATCAATTGTTTCAAAGTTCAAGGTAATATACACAAGCATTGTATTTAGTTAGGAATAAACATTATTCCATAACTCAATATGCTAATTTCATTCAAGAATTACATCAATAGAAGCATCAGATAATGAGACAATCATTTAGGACACATTCAATTGATCACAAGAACAATTCAATTTATTCAACAGAAGATTCAACATTTACAATGTACATCCTATGTATAGTAGCTATACAATCGGGGTGTAACATACTCCGCCCCTTATGATTCATCGTCCCCGATGAACAAGGTATTATTTAAAGCATAAAAACAACATAACACTACTTTATTCACCATTCTTGAATGCTCAAGAATGTCAGGAAATTTTCTCCGGATTTCCTCTTAGTCTTCCCAAGTAGCTGAGTCCTCAGTATATTGATCCCACTGGACTTTACATTGAGAGACTTCTCTGTTCCGTAAGCGTAGCTTGCGGACTTCAAGCACTTTAAAAGGCTCGAGCATTACTACCCCGGGATCCTTTACCTGTAAAGCAGTCCAATCAATAACATGGTTATCACCTGGTATATACTTCTTAAGGTAGGACACATGGAAGACATTATGCATTCGAGCAAGAGCAGGTGGTAATGCAATTCAATAGGCTACTGGGTTTACTTCCTCTAAAACCTCAAAAGGTCCAACATATCGTGGAGCTAATTTGGATGACTTTCCAAATTTAATGGAGCTTTTATGAGGTTTGACTCTCAACAAAACCTTATCACCTATGGAAAAATTTCGAGGTACTCTCTTTGCATCAAAGATAACTCTTTGTCACCTGCTAGCTTCTCAGCTAACCTTTTGCTTTATACTTTTACATTTGCTCTTCCATTTCTCGCTAACATTACGGTCCAAGATCACTGACCTCGTTTCTATCCCAACTTATATCGGAGTTCACTTCTCGGCACTCATACAAGGCTTCAAATCCATTTTCATTTTTAATTATGCACGGTATGAATTATTGTGGTGTATAAATTCACTAAAGTGGGGTAAATAGTTCTCCCAATTTCATATTGCTGATCCATGCAATATACTCGAAGTAGGTATTCTAAAACTTGATTTACTCTTTTAGTTTGCCCATCCGTTTCCGGATGATATGCTGAGCTGATATTTAGCTGAGTTCCGAGTGCAGAAAATAAGGTTTGCCAAAACCTAGAAGTAATTCTTGCATCCCTATCAGAAATGATCTTTTCAGGTATCCCATGCAATCTGAATACTTCTTGCACAAATTTCCTTGCAATAACTGGTGCTCCATCAGTTAGATTTCCAGGTATAAAGTGAGCTACTTTAGTCAGCCTATCAACCACTACTAGTATGGTATTATGTTTATTTCTGGACATAGGCAATCCTTGCACAAAATCCATACTTATCACTTGCCACTTCCACTCTGGAATATCATGTGGGTATAGCAAACCGGCTGGATGATGATGCTCAGCTTTTACTCGTTGACATTCCAAGCATTTTGCAACATAATTAGCAACATCTCCCTTCATTCCTTTCCAGAAATATAATGGCTTAACATCGGCCATCATTTTTGTTACCCCTGGATGACCAGAATATGGAGCCTCATGTGCTTCTTTCCACACCAAATTTCTTAAGTTGCTTATGTTGGGTACATACATCCTTCCTTTATACCTAAGCATTCCATTTGGTTCAAACTTGAAACCATCATACCTTGAATCTTCAGGATTCTCTTTAAGTGCTTGCTTAACTTGCAAATAATATTCATCTTCCGCACATTTTTGGAGCACTAGGTTTTTAAAATCAGTATGAATTGCAACCATAGAAGCTATATGGCGTCTTCGACTTAATGCATCAGCAACCCTGTTTTCTTTTCCTTTGATGTAGCTGATATTGAAATCATAATCAGCAATCAACTCCAACCATCTCCTCTGTCTGGCGTTTAGATTTGGTTGAGTAAAAAGGTATTTTAAACCATTATGATCAGTTTTCAACTCAAAGGGTTTCCCAAGCAAATAGTGTCTCCACATTCGCAATAAATGAACGACAGCTGCCAACTCTAAATCATGCGAAGCATAATTTATCTCATAAGGTTTTAGCTTTCTTGACTCATAAGCAATTACTTGATTATCTTGCATAAGTACTCCACCAAGTCCTTCTCCGCAAGCATCAGTGACAACTGTAAAACTCCTTTCAGGATCTGGCACTTTCAAAATTGGTGCGGTAGTTAATTTTTCTTTGAGTAGGTCAAATGCCTTTTGACACTTCTCATTCCAATCAAATCTTTTTCCCTTTTTCTGTAGGGAGGTTATAGGAAAAGCAATCTTAGAGAAGTTTTCAACAAACTTCCTATAATAACCTGCTAGTCCCATAAAACTTCTCACTTCAGGTACATTCTTAGGTACAGGCCACTGAGTTATTGCTGCGATCTTAGCCGGATCAACTTCTATTCCCTCAGCTGAAATTACATGTCCCAAGTAATGCACTTTATGTTGGAAGAAGGTACACTTGGATAGCTTTCCGTACAACTTATGCTCACGCAAACGTTGTAGAACCATTCCTAAGTGCCGATTGTGTTCTTCATTTCTAGAATAGATTAATATGTCATCTAGAAACACCAATACAAACTTGTCCAAGTAATCTCTGAATACACTATTCATAAGGTTCATAAATGCTGCAGGTGCATTTGTCAAACCAAATGGCAATACTGTGAATTCATAGTGTCCATACCGAGTTCTAAAGGCGGTTTTATAGATATCCTCATCCTTAACTCTAAGCTGGTGATATCCGGATCTTAGATCAATTTTAGAAAATACGGCTGCTCCTCTGACTTGATCAAACAAATCATCAATTCGAGGTAATGGATACTTGTTCTTTATCATAGCTTTGTTAAGCATGCGATAGTCAATACAAAGCCACATTGTTCCATCTTTCTTTTTGACGAAGATCACAGGTGCTCCCCATGGTGATACACTTGGTCTTACCAGTCCTTTAGTCAGCAACTCATCTAGCTGAGCCTTGAGTTCTGCTAATTCTGTAGTAGTCATTCTATATGGTACCTTGGATACAGGTTCGGATCCAGGAATTATGTCTATAGAAAAATCAAAGACTCTTTTAGGGGGTAAACCAGGTAATTCCTTAGGAAATACATCAGCATATTCCCTTAAAACCGGATATTTCTCCATATCTGAGATTCCTGATTCATCAATTTCTCCATCTTCAATCTCTTGTGTGCTTTCATCATCAGGGTCACCTAATTCTTCAATCTTCACTGCAAAAAGTTTGCAACCTTTCTTTTTGGCTCTTAGCAATTGCATTGCCGAGATTTGTCTAATTTTAATCTCTTTAGGTATTCCTTGAAGATTTACTTGATTTCCATAGTCATCTAAACATTTAACTGTTTTTGTTTCACAGTCAACTATGGCTCTATGTCTCCACAACCAATTCATTCCTAAGATGACATCATAGGATCCTAATGGTGTGACATAAAGATTGACTTCAGTGGTGAAACTAGGTAATTCTAAGTTAGCCTCGAAGAGACATTGGTCCACCTTTGCTCTTGTACTATTAGCATATTCTACATTCCATGATGTAGCCATGTGCCCAGCCTTTCTAGTCAATTTATTTGCTATACTAGGAGAAACAAAACTTTCAGTTGCACCAGTATCTATAAGAACAGAGATAGGTAAACCAAATAATTTACCTGTTGTTTCGATGGGCGTTATTTGATAGTCAGCTTGCCTATCATCGACTGCTGCATGTATCCTTTGCTGGAACATAGCCTTTTGTGGAGGCAAAGAATTTCCAGAAGTTTTGTTTGGACATTCCCTAGCATAATGATCACCCTTGCATATGAAACATCCTGTAGGAGGTCCTTTTCTTCCGGAAGTCTCTCCAGATTTATTGTTTCCATCATTGAACTTGTTAGCGTTCCCACTATTAAAGTTGTTCCTTTTTTGATCTTTACGGAAATCTTTCCCACCGAAGCGAGATCTCTTTCCTTTTGATTTAGAAGCTTCCCGAACAGGTTCATCCTTCTTTGGAGTTTGTTTGGCCATGACCTCGCTGTCCTTCTTTTGCTCCTTTTTCTCTTGGCGATGAGAATCAGCTTTGAGTTTCTGCTCCTGCTTTATAGCCTTTTCATATACTAAGTCCATGGTAGTTGGACCATGCATGTCCACTTCACCACCAATTTTGCCATTTAGCCCAAGTATGAACTTTCTGATGCGGAATCGTTCATCCTTATGGTAAATCGGAACATACCGAAGGAGTCTAGTGAACTTTTCCCAGTATTCATGTACTGACATAGTTCCTTGTTTTAATTCTTGAAAGTCAGAAAGTTTCTGATCATAGAATAATTGTGGTAACCACCGCTTACGGAAGATTTCCACAAATTCTCCCCATGTCAATTTCCAAGAACTTATATCCAACTCCAATTTCTTGTTCATCCACCAATTTGAGGCTTCCCCTGCTAATTGGTAGGCTCCCCAAGCTGCCTTTGTTACTTCGTCATAATTCCTTATTTCAAAGTATTTTTCCATTTGGACAAGCCAAATTTCTGCTTCATCACCTCCCGCACTACCATCAAACTTAGGTGGTATTATCTTTTTCATGTCCCTTGACAGTTCAGTAGAAATTATCTTTTTATTCCTCTCGACGGAATTGGTTGGTGATTTCTCCCTTTCATCATTATGTCCGTGAGAAGAACTTGCAGCTTCTGTATTATCAATGTTTAACTCTTTTTCTAACTTATCCCTTTCTCTTTCACTCTCAATATTGGACAACCTTGCTAGAATCAGGTCTAGGGTTGCTTGTACTCCTATGTCTCTTTGTTCATCATCCTTGCTTGTTCCGGGTTTGTTACGCATCCTTTCGTAAGTTTTCACCATGATTTTATGATTGATTTATACCTGATATCTTATCTAAGTTAGATTGTATGTAGTGGTGGGCATACCTTGAGTTGGAGGGCAGGTAAAAATAAAACATGTGTTTGATCTTTCTTTGTGATGACAATAAAATGCACCTTTGCAGTACTAAAACAACCTTTGTGGTATTTGCTAACCTCATGAATTACCACTAAAAATTCAATGTGGACAAAAGCTTCCTAGCTATTTTCCAGGACAGCTTTTTCTTTTTGAATAGAGAGATGAAAATAACAAAAAAAGATGAAGTTCCCCACTCTATAATATAAGTTTACCATCTAATGTAATGTAAAGTAGACATCAAAAAACATAACAAAAAATTGTATGTAGTGGTGGGCGTACCTTGAGTTGGAGGGTAGGTAAAAATAAAACATGTGTTTGATCTTTCTTTGTTTAAAGAATAAATATAGAATAATAGAAAGGTGAGAATGAATGAATAGGGTGATTGGGTATTTATATGTGGACTAAGGGGTGTAGTTGATAGGACTTGCCATGTCTTGGTGATAGGTTGTGTTACAATACATCTTCAAGTAGCGACTGCTGTAGGATTCTTCACTGATTTTTAACAATCTTATCCTTATTTCTCCAAAGACAATTTGTCAAACAGTTTCCATAAACATGACTGTAATAGATTTTGTTTGTATTCAGATTTGTATGATATTGAGTTTGCAAGTTTTTTTCAAATAACATTCACATTGGATAGGAATTGATAAACAAAATAACTTAGCTAACATGTCCAATGCTTATTGTTCAAATGTGTTGTATTGGAAAAAGACAAATAACTGTGGAAGAATACAAAATTCTGACCTTAATGACCAGAGGTTCTATTCACATGAAGAGTTGGAGTCAATTTTAGCGGCAGTCCCAAACAAGAAGATTGGCGGCTCATTTAAATTTCCCATGGCTCCTTCATTCTTCCTAGCCGCAGCTTCCTTTGTTATATATTTTGTTGGGGACCCGCCTTGCCATCTTCTACATGCCCTCTTATTTTCCACATGCCCACCCTATCTCCATCACAGTCCCATATTAATCCAGCGTAGCAATTTTAGGAGCTACAGCTCCCTTGTAGATGAATAAATCTTTAAGGCTAGCAATGCCACGTAGATTGCAGTCAACGTTTTCATACTTCCTTTTGTTTTCAAATATTATTCTAACCCTTCCTTAATCAGCCTAAATAACACGCAACATCTCCTTTCTCATCCACGCAACCCCATCACAAACAAAAGTGTTGTGCACAACTTCTGAAGATATAGAGTATACGACTCCCTTGGAAGTGTATGGAATCTTAGTGAGTTTGTGCCAGGCTTAGCAAGCCAAGAAAATAATAATAGCGAATCCCTTTCTCCTTCAATATTGTACATCATATACAAGGTACAAATCCTCACCAAAGTGTATGACTCTATTCCAGGTTTAACAATAATGGAGTATCATATGATATCTGCAGCCAATATGAATATTATAATATTTTGTCTCTGTGAATGCCATCTTCACCTATCCTTGAAATTTGTCTTTGGAAAAGACTTCACAAATTTTTGAAAATCGTCCAACTATTTATTGATGCTCAATGCAAATCTCGAGTGAAACTTGTAAATTTTAGTGAACAAATTATATGCACAGAAAAATAATTCAAAATCAGACACAATAACACAGCAGATACCCTGGGAAAACCCTCCTCTTGAGGGAGAAAAACCCAGCAACAAAAGTCTCTCTTATATATGTAAACAATGACAACAAATCTCTTTACAATGAGGCCAATCACAAGGCCAATATTCAGCACCAACTGTAAATGCAAGAACAAATAATAACTGTCACTCCTTAAGGTTCAATTCTGCCTTAGAAGAATTCGCAATCTGCCCTTTGAATAATTCGCAATCTGCTATTGAAGAATTCGCACTTGATAGAATTCGCACTCAGCTCTTGATAAAAATTCGCACTTGCATGGATGAGATGAACCAAACTTTTTAATGAATGAATAATGAATGCAAGCGACCTTGTATATATACAAATGTGAGAGAGGTCGCACCTCTTCATGTACAAGGTCGGCCAAGATAAAATAAAATAATTACAAATAATGAATATTGCTTATAAGAGAAGTCGGCCTCTAAGAGACATTATAATGTTGCCAAGAGAAGCGCCCATTTATTAAATGACGCATATAAATAAATATGTCTTCACATGTGGCTGGAAGGATGAACCCGAAGCTGCAATATCATTAACACTCCCTCTCAGCTAGGGAGAGAACTTCCAGCTGCTCAAGACAAATCATTTCAACATGATGCCCATCACATTGGCTACAACCAGATGTGAAAAGAAGAATATCACCTCAACGTGATATTAGATATTGCCTCAACACGATATCAACCATAATATGGTAAGTACAAGTGTTCATCACTTGCGTGATGTTGTCACCTCAACATGACTTTCACCATGACTCTCTCAGAGGGTGAAACACAAGTACAACATATGTCATGGAGTCTCACACATGACATCCACCATGACTCATTTCGGAGGGTGGAAACAAAGGGCTTTCACCTCAAATTCCTCCGTCTCAAGGAAAATGCATTAACAAGGGCTTGCACCTCAAATTCTTCGTCTCGAAGAAAATGCATTAACAAGGGCTTGCACCTCAAATTCTTCGTCTCGAGAAGAAAATTCAAGGGCTTGCACCTCAAATTCTTCGTCTCGAAGAAAATGCATTAACAAGGCTCATTGATACTGAGGCTCTTACTCAGTCAAGGCTGGATTCTCCACCATACCAAGCTTATCTTGAAAGTACACAAACTTTATCTTGGCGAGAGGCTTGGTGGGAATATCTACCGTCTGCTCATTAGTGCTGATGTACCTCAACTGTACAGCCTTTCGCAGTACCATATCTCTAATACAGTGGTACTTGATCTCAACATGCTTGGTTCTGTCATGGAAACACAGGATTGACAGAAACTTCACACAACTCTGATTATCACAATGAATGATAGTAGGCTCCATTGATTTTCCAAACAATCCCGCAAAAGGAGCTTACGAAGCCACACTGCTTCTTCGAGTTGCCATACAAGCTGCAATGTACTTTGCCTCTGCGTACTCAATGCTCTGGATAGTGCTTCTGCTACACCAAGAAATCATAAGCGAGAACCCAAACTGAGCAACAACCGAGAGGTGCTCTTCCGATGCGTGACACAACTGCCCAATCAGAATCGGTGAAACCATGTAACTCCAAGTCTGCATCGGAAGTACCTCAACCCATATCCAACTATGCCACGCAAGTATCTCGGGATATGTTTAGTTGCAACAAGATGTATCTGTCTCAGATCACACATAAACTGGCTAAGTGCACTCACTTTGCATAGCAAATATCAGGTCTAGTGTTAACTAGATACATCAAGGATCCAATCAAGGTCTGTACAATGTAGGATCCACCAAATCTGTGAGCTAGCTGCAGCCTCCTTCAATTTATGTAGATTGGTCTCCATGAGAGTAGACATGGATTTGCAATCCATCATGCCAAATTTCTTAAGTATATCAATGGTGTACTTTCCTTGACTTAGAATCATCTCATCTGATTTCTACCAGACTTCTAATCCAAGGAAGTAATGCATGAGCCCAAGGTCCTTCATCTCAAATTCCGAAGTCAACTCCTTCTTACACACAAGAATCAGGTGATCTTCTCCAGTAAGGATCAGATCGTCAACATATAAAACCAAAATTAATGCATCACCATTGATTACCTTGAAGTAGAGATTTGAATCAGCATCATTCTTCAAGAAGCCCAAGTTTGATAGGTATCGATCAATCCTTTCGTACCATGCACGAGGAGCCTGCTTAAGACCATACAAGGCCTTCTTCAGTTTGCAAACATGTGACTCCTTCCCATGAATCTCAAATCCATCAGGTTGCTCTATATAAACCTCTTCCTCAATCACTCCATTGAGAAAGGCTGTCTTCACGTCCATCTGGGGAATCTTCCATCCTCTAGATGCAGCAATAGCAATGATGGTTCTGACTGAAGTGTAGCGAGCAACATGAGCAAATGTCTCATCATAATCAACTCCCTCTTTTTGAGAGAACCCACAAGCCACAAATCTTACCTTGTACTTCTCAATGCTTCCATCTGCAGCATGCTTAATCTTGAATAGCCATTTGGAAGATACCACAGACTTGCCCTCGGGTCTAGGAACAATATCCCAAACATCATTTTTAAGAATTGACTGATACTCCTCTGTCATAGCATCTCTCCAAACTTGATGACTAGATGCTTCCTCAACACAGGTAGGCTCGGATTCTATAATCTGACTCATCAAGGCAACATAACTGGAGAACTTATGTGGCCTTTTGCTTTCTCTGAATGTGCCTCTAGGAGCTGCAAAGCTTTCAGCCCTCTTGCATAGTGCGTCTGGCCCATAGAGGTCTCTTTCTCCCAATAACAATGTAGTAGGCCCATCAGTAGGTTCCAAGGGTTCAACAGGATCAATATCTTCTTTTGGTTGTGAAGTCTCCCTCTGAATCTCAGGAGTATGGTCAACTTCCATATCCTGAGGAGACTCTTCATTATCAATCTCCATATGAATCCCCCTGGATCTCCTGAATGCAACATCTTCCTCGAATGTGACATCCCTACTGATCTCGATCAACTTCTGACCTGGAATGTAAATTTTGTAGGCTTTTGAGGTCTCACTGTAGCCCACAAATATTCCCTTCTTCCCAAAAGGCTCCAACTTGGTTCTCTTTTCCTTGGGAACATGAACATAGACAGGACATCCAAAGATCCTCAAGTGACTGACTTCAGCTTCTTCCCTGTAAAGGCTTCTTCTGGAGTCATATTCTCCAAGATCTTATGAGGACTTATGTTCTGAACATACACAACTGTCTTGGAAGCTTCTGCCCATAGGAAGGTTTGCAAATCTTGATCATGGATCATGGCCTTCGTTGTTTCCACAATCGTTCTGTTCTTTCTTTCTGCAACACCGTTTTGTTGAGGATTATAGGGAACACAGAACTCCCTCTTAATCCCTGCATCAATACAAAAATTCTGAAAACTACCAGAGGTGTATTCTCCACCATTGTCAGATCTGAGGACTTTAATTCTTTTACCAGAAAGATTTTCTACCAAGGCTTTAAACTCTTTAAACCTATCCAACACTTCCTCAGACTCTTTAGATTTCAAAAAATAAATCCAAGTCTTCCTAGAGTGATCATCAATGAAAAGAACATAATACAAGAAACCACTCGAAGAAGGAACAGACATAGGTCCACATAAATCAGAATGAATAAGTCTAAAATACACTTAGATCTATTTTCTCTACTATGAAAAGGGGCTTTTATATTCTTACCCAAAGCGCAGCCCTTGCAAGTACCTTCGTGCTCTTGAGTGAACTTAGGAAGGCCCATCACCATCTTCTCCATGATAGGTAAAGCTCGGAAGTGTAGATGAGCCAGTCTCCGATGCCAAAGATCGCATAGACTTGAAGAGTCATGAACCAAAGCTTGTAATGAACGTGTGCAGACCTTGTAAAGGTTTTCATGTCTAACTCCAATTACTTGAGCATCCTTGAAGCTAGAGTTCTCCATCCATACTAAAACTTTGCCTTTGGAGAAGGCAACTTGATATCCTTTATCTTCCAAAGTTGATATAGAAATAAGATTGCGCTTGATTCCAGAACATAAAGAACATTACCCAATTGAAGTGATATGCCGGAATCCAAATGAAGTGTAGAGGTCCCAATTCCTTTCACGGAGTAGCTAGCATCATCTCCAATGATGACTTGTTCAGAAGACTCCTCCACCAAACTTGATAAGTGCTCCTTGAAACCGGTGATGTGTTGTGAAGCACCACTGTCGATTATCCAAGTGTTGGTGTTGGAAGGTACACTGCTAGATAATGCTGAATAGAACAAATATTCACTTGAATCCTTTTGAGGAGAGGCATCATCAACATCTGCAACGGTGACCTGTTGCTTAGGTCTAGTTGGACAATACTTGGCGAAGTGCCCAAACTTATCACACCTAAAACATTGAATCTTGGACATATCCCTCTTCTTCTTAGATGGAGGTGCATCATCATTTCCCTTGTCCCAATTCCTCTTGAAGAATCCTTTCCTTCCATCTTTTCCTTTCTTCTTTGAAGTATGGGAGGCGAGAACATGAATATCTTCATTCTTTGAACTTTGACCAACGCCTCTTGCCATCAACCTTGATTCCTCTTGAATGCAATCAGATCTTAGGCGATCAAACTTAGGCAATTTTGACCTTGCACTGATTCCCTGAATGTATGATTCCCAAGACAAAGGCAGCCCATTGAGAGCAAGCATAGTCAGATCCTTGTCATCAACCATATGCCCAATTGTAGAGAGCTGATCTCTCAAATCTGCAATCCTCATAAAGTATGCAATCACTGATTCACCTTTCGTCATCTTCACATGATGAAGTTGTTGCTTCAGTGCAAGTGCCCGACTGGTATTGTTGATTTCGTACATCTCTTCCAAGGTCTTGAGCATATCTCTCGCTGTCTTCAACTTAGAGATGATAGGAACAATGTGATCCTTTACGGAATCAACCAATATCTTCATTGCTTTAATGTCTTTCTTCAGCCACCGCAACTTTTCTTCTTCCTCCTCAGGTTCAGAAGGGCTAGACTCCACGAACTCACCCAAGTCATTTTCACGCAAGGTAAGCATGATCCTGAATCTCCATGATGTGAAGTTGGATGCACCTTCGAGTCTATCTTCAACCTTCAAACCATTCACCATCTTGATTAAGTGAACAATAGGGTATGCTGATTAACAATAATCTAATCACGATCCTCTCAAACCCGCTCTGATACCATGTAAATTTTAGTGAACAGATTATATGCACAAAAAAATAATTCAAAATCAGACACAATAACACAGCAGATACCCTGGGAAAACCCTCCTCTTGAGGGAGAAAAACCCAGCAACAAAAGTCTCTCTTATATATATAAACAATGGCAACAAATCTCTTTACAATGAGGCCAATCACAAGGCCAATATTCAGCACCAATTGTAAATGCAAGAACAGATAATAACTGTCACTCCTTAAGGTTCAATTCTGCCTTAGAAGAATTCGCAATCTGCCCTTTGAATAATTCGCAATCTGCTATTGAAGAATTCACACTCAGCTCTTGATAAGAATTCGCACTTGGCTCTTGATAAAAATTCGCACTTGCATGGATGAGATGAACCAAACTTTTTAATGAATGAATAATGAATGCAAGCGACCTTGTATATATACAAATGTGAGAGAGGTCGCACCTCTTCATGTACAAGGTCGGCCAAGATAAAATAAAATAATTACAAATAATGAATATTGCTTATAAGAGAAGTCGGCCTCTAAGAGACATTATAATGTTGCCAAGAGAAGCGCCCATTTATTAAATGACGCATATAAATAAATATGTCTTCACATGTGGCTGGAAGGACGAACCTGAAGCTGCAATATCATTAACAAAACTGACATTCGATGGTATGGGGTTTTCATTCAATCCACCTTGAAACCCAAGGGTTTTCGTCCTCAAGCTTCTTGAAAGCCAAGCTCTCCAAAATACTGCTGATAATAATTTTCCAAAAAAAAACAGAATAATGAATTCCATTTCACCACCTTTTATTTCCTCATCACCTTTCAAATGTTAATTAACTTTGTTTTTCCCAATGTGAATTTATTAAATAATTTATCAACACATTTATTAAAAGTAACTTTAATAAAAAAGCTCAATTAATTAAATATGTATGTCCAAAAAGTGACTTTGGACAAATTAATATTTAATTAATTAAATTAACCCCTCAATTTTCCAACTTAGCTTATGAGAATGAAATAAGCTAGTGGACTCCGCTGGGTGATCACTCGGAAAACAGGGACATTACAACTATTAATAACTAATTAAATTTATTTAAATTAGTAACAGACTAGCAAGAAATGAACGAGATAAAATATGGATAATTTAGATAACATAGTCAAAATTTCTAAAGTGGTGAGCAAAGCAGATATGGAATGTTGTCATGTCCCCAAAATTGTAACATTAATAAATAAATAAAATAACAAAATATATATTAATAATGTAAAAAGAAAATGTTAACAATTTAATATTATTAATAGTACAAAATAAGTATTAATAATTATAATATAATAAATATTATAAATATATACAGAGAAAACCAATATAAAAAAATATATTAAATAAACATTCATATAATGATATAAGTAGCAGCAATTGTCATCAGCGATGAACATATCTCAAGGAACAAATTAATGTTCAAGGTTTTAGGAGCAACCATTAATATATAATAAGCCAGCGATTCATTTACTATAAAGTAGCAAATGATATTAAGAAGGCAACGGAGGTGTATTAAAAGGAAGTGCCTCCACATAAGACAAAACAAACCATTCAAAGGCTGCAACGAAGAGGTATGTGGTCTCTCGTTGCAAAGGATGCAACCATTCAAGGATTCGACTCCCTCATAATAGTATAAGTAATAGGAGGGTTGAAAGAGAGATGGGGGGAAAATACACCAGCAGGGATATTAGAATATATATGCAGATATAAATAAAATGATGTAAATCATTCATATATTCAAGCAGATTCAGATAAGAGAATATGAAGGGCAATTCTGATATATATATTAAAAATACAAGAGTGTTAATACGGTGAAGGAGATTGAGGAATATGTCTGTCTGGAAACTAGAGCAAAGGGAATATAATCAGATTTAAACCCAGGTATATGGAAGAGCATGAAAATGATCATGGAATGGAAAGACAAATAAGAAAAATCTGGAATATATACTTCTGAGTGTTGGATCAAGGGAAGCAAGCAGAACTAAATATTTGCACTAGAAATAAACAGCCGCCTATAAGAGATCTATGGGATGAAGTAATACTTCAATAATATATTGGACAGCAGATTGAGACCGTAGCAAACATATACTGCAGTAAAAGGCACAACAGATCGGATACTAGAGAACTAATCTAGGTGAGTAGAAGAAAAGGAAAAGAGCAGAACACTATACATGAGGGAACTCGTGCAGTTCCAACCGGCAGTCTACCATAATAGAATTATATATATATATATCATCAAAAGACATCAGATCTATTCAGGTGTATTTTTGCAACTTATTGTCTCCCGTTCATATAACCATATTCTTGCATAAGGAAGAAAGAGTCAATGTATTTTCTATACATAATCATCGGCTATGTATGCAATTATTGATAGATAATAAAATATATTTCTATGATTGAAATAGTGTTATATTAACTGTCTGAAACCCACCTGTGGGAAGGGCCAAGGGTGGAGTGGTATAGAGCCAAAAGCCCACTTGCGACCTCTGCCCAATTCCTCAAAAGGAAGGGCACCAGGGGTGGAGTGCTAGAGAGCCAAAAGCCCACTTGTGACCTCCACCCAATCCCACATGATGGCAAGTGTCTTCCAAGGTTGTGACATGAATGGGGAAAGCAAGTACAAGTCGCCAAGGGGGAGGGTGTGGTATACACTCTCTTAGGCTTGCCATATGGCTTTGGGCGGACCCACCATGTTCCTCCTCCTAGTTTATAATCTGTTGCATTATTGATAATCTATGAATGTGATGCAATTGTCTAACCCTAACAAGCATACATACATATCTGTGAATATTGTGCGTGTGGTCAATGCAGGATCCAATCCAAGATTACACCATTAAAGAAATGTTTATTTAAAAAGGTGAAAACCCTAACCCTAATTTGTTGCAATTTGTGATCAATAGGCAAATTCTAGGGAAAATCAGGGTACGGGACATTACAAATGCTATCAAGAAAGTCGACTTTGTTAATGTGAATTGGATTATTTCCTAACTAGATATTAGTTGGACCTATTCACATCATTAATAAGTTTACTTAGGAGTTAGTTTCTTAGGCGGCATTCTAGAAACTAGTATTTAATGGGATCATATCTCATTAATAGGCATATAGTTATATTGGCATTTAATATTTCTCTCATACATTAGGCATTTAATGTTTGTAACCAAGGTGGTTATCGAACTACCTCTATCCTTGCCTATATAAGCACAACTCTTGTACATTTATAAAACATTCTAGATCAATTCATCATAGATCATCATTTGATCAAATTCTCTTCTTGCTCATAGTGCACTACTTTCTTGTTTGTGTGGATGTTTTTCTTGGTGATCCATTTAAGATTGCAGCTTCAAGTGGGTGTTTGCTTCATATTTCCAACATGGTATTGGAGCTTAGGCCATAGAAGATTCATCTCATATCAGAAAGTTGAGCTGAGTAGATCGTGGAAGGCTGAAGGGTTTTCTTGAAGGACTAGTTGTTCTCATCTAGGAGACAACTGATTTTTGAGTCACTTTGGGTCATATTTGATTCTATCGTTGTGTTCAGAAGGTCTGAAAATCAAAGGATTGCCTACCCATTCGTCGAGATTCAACTTCGTCAATCGGACACCATCAAAAGTCTTTTGCAGTGATATTGTGGGCAAAGTATAGATCGTGCAAGTGTTGGAGAAAAAAATATTCCCCTTGTTATCCTATATCATTGCAGGTTTTTGTGCAAACAGATTAGCCCCTAGGTCATATTGGCGCCCAAGGGCCGAATTTTTTTTGCCCTAGGTGTTTGATTTTTGCACCTATTTAGCTTGCACCCCTTAATAGGGCAATTTTTTTCTACGGAGCATAACTTTTCACTAGGATATTGGATTTTCACAAACAAGATATCGCCAAAAAGCTGATTCCGTGTACTTTGCAGCCGTGCAGAGTATTTTGCCAGAGTTTGTTGTGGGTACAAATTATAGCTAGCAGAAGTCAGTGCTTCCATTGGGACTCCCGATCTCATATCTTTTCACCATTTTGTTGGATTTTGGAGATTCCAGCGGCATTGCGAAGGTGATTCAGAGCTCTATCTTTCTGTCCATCCACTTTTTTTAGATTAAGCCCCAGGTATTCTCTATTGAGTTTTTGCAATTTGTGGCATTTGCTTGATAACCTAGACATACTGCAATTTGGGAAACGTTTGTTTGCATTGGAGGCTTCATTTTTCATTAGCATATCATAAATTGGAGGTTTCACAACATTTCTATTAGATATATTTGCCTCTTGGTAGATTTTGTTTTGGCATAGATGGTTGATTCATGATTTGAGCTTCTTACTCCCCATAATTATCACACATGGAAGGTGAAGATGCAGAGGCTTCTTTGGTCTAGGGGATTGTGGTCTACCTTGGCAAAGGAACAACCAGAGTTCACCAAAGAATATGAGAAGTTTTCTCATCGAAGCAAATGTGATGAGGCATTAGGTTGATTGCATTGCATGTTTCTGATTCTTTGTTCTTCCACATTCAGGAGTGTACTACACCTAAACAAGTATGGGACAAATACAAGGATCTATTTGGTTCAGTCAATGATGTTAGATCATTGCAGTTAGAAGCTGAGTTGGCAGCCCTTTCCACTAATGCATATCCTACAATTGAGGACTATTTGGTGAAGTTCAAGTCTTTGCATACTTAGTTGGTAGGATGTGGTAAGGATAAAACTGATAAGGAGTGGATATTCTTGATCTTGTCAAAGTTAAAAGGTGCATTTGCCTATTTTGCTACTTCTTTCTATTCTACTATGGATGGACTAGGTAATAATTTTGTGATGCCATCATTTGAGACTTTTTGTAAGATATTGACT